>OX411728.1:2794093-3994093 GCA_948252095.1 Dicycla oo | reverse complement strand
TAAGCTCTGACTATTCATTAATTAATAATACTCTAGTGTTAGTAATTAACTCGTGTAACAATAATTATACTGTGAAAGGATTTATTTCTATGCGTATCCGAATTCTGCGCTCACGATAGTACACTATGTATGTCAATAAGTTTGATTACGATCCTATATTTATACCAGCGGCAGCGGGGCTTTTGCGTAACACACTATCAATCGGAATCCGTTTCATTTTGACAGTTCAACAACATTCATTGCGTTATTGACGTTGCTTACTTAGCTGACAAATTTTTCAAACATATGAAGCAATGGATTAGCAATTTGCTTCGAAATTATTTCGATTCCGATTGATAGTGTATTACGCAATTAGGGTGCAGGATTTGACAAGTATTTTTATGCCATATGCCACACGCAACATCGATGTTACGTTTAAAATATTTTTCTGAATATAATGTTTTTGAATGGACACGATACATAAAGGTTACGACTTAAATCCTTAATTTTGATCCTGTGAGTTGAATATATAGCCAAAACCTTTTGTCTTCTAGTGTAACAGATCTATAAAGCTGTCCTTGTAAAAAAAAGCTTTAGCCTAGATAGCAAAATAAAGTACTTGAATTCAGTGGCCAAACACACCATATTTATCAAAAATAATCTGTAGATATTATAATGTTACGCTCTAATTATTGTTGAATATTTCCTTACCACCATATTGTACAGATATCACAGACAGGCTGATAGCGATGGGCTTCCCCGCCGAGAAGTTAGAAGGAGTATACAGGAATCACATAGACGAAGTGTACAGGTTTCTAGAGAAGATGCACAAGGACCACTATAAGATATACAACCTCTGCTCGGAGAGGTCTTATGATTCGAGCAAATTCCACGAAAGGGTGAGTACAAGTTTTTTTGTTTATTTTTTGTTAATAACCGCGTGTATCCAATGGATGTTAAAAATTTTAATAAGGAAACTTATCGAAAAACTTCGGATTTCCGTATTGACATCCATCATGGGTGTCCTTGGTCCGTATGAGGATGCGTCTTTAATGTAACCGCAGACCTACACTCTTATTAAAGTTTCTATTCATATACAACGAAGTTCGTGTGAACCTTTAGATTTCCGGAATTACCAAACAGTATTTCTGTCACTGGTATTCAAATTATAATTTTACTTAGCCCTTTATCAAATTTCTGAATTTAAATAGACTGATTTTTACAAATCAGACCGTACTCAAAACATCCATATTTTCGCTACGAGAGCTTTTAAACAATTTGAATTTGATTGAGTTCCCAAAATAAATCGAGATTAAAATCTGCTTATTTGTCACTGGCATGAAGGGCGTTACAGGAAGGATTTCCCGAATACCGAAGTCAACGTCACCTTCATTAGGTAACCCGAGGGTTTACCCACTCAATGATTCAAGGAATCATTAAATTGATTCGTCATTCGACCTCCTTTCCTTATTCGTTTCTCTTCCTAATGTCGGAATTATGTATAAGGTAGAGTTCAGTAATTGGAACACTCTTCTTACATACAATTACGTAAATCTTAGGAGTGATTTGAAACGATTACACATAAATTGTTGTTTGTGGTGTTGCGTTACTGTGTTGTTAGAACATAGAGGGTTAAGCGACATTTTTGGACCTTTACAAGAGAGCATTTCAAAGTTTCATTATTCGGAAAAATGAACATTGTAAAAAGTGGCCTATCGACGGATATGAATCAATAGTAGACACTATGATATCTCAGTTTTTTTTTACGTTTTTCACTTTTTAATGCAGGTAGATTATAACTCAATATGCTAGGATGTCGCTTAATACAAATCTTCCAAAAAAGCAGAAGTCTAGTGGTCCAATGCCCTATATGGCTAAATATCGATGGTTGTCAATAACTTGCAAATTCTAAGCAGCTTAATATCTTTGAGCAATTATTTTTTAACGAGCATGCTGCACATACAATTGCGTTTTGATAACAAACCTTAAGGTGAAACATGAATGTCAATGCAATCACCTTGGTAAATATTTAAATTGAACCTTTTCATTATTTAATTACCCTTTTTGGGTCAACGACAAAAATCTCCCCTAATTTTAACTAAGTATGTTATTTTTACGACTTTTTTTTGTGAATTTCCTTTCAGTCTCCCGAGGGACAAGATTTTGCATTAACCTTTTAACAAGGATCTTTCAAGCTGCTTGTTTTTTTAGGGTTCCGTACCTCAAACGGAAGAACGGAACCCTTATAAGATCACTTCATTGTCCGTCTGTCTATCGGTCAGTCTGTGAAGACCCTTTTTCTCAGGAATGCGTGGAGGTATCAAAATCAAATTAATATCAAATATATAGTCTATGGTCCCTTGGAGCTTTAAAAAATCAAGCTTCTAATTCAAAGCAATAAAAAAATACGGCCATTTATACCACATATCGCACACCTAGATCAAAAGTAGCACAACTCAAAATAGGTACATTTTTTTTCAGGAACAGTAAAAAACGTTTTACTCGTTTTCTATTTGATCAATTAAAAATATTTTTGTATGATGTTGTAATTCATTAATGGAGATTGGTACCCATGTGTCTTTGAAGTCAATCAGTCAATGTAGTTTTCGACGCAGAGTCCGATAATCGCAATAACTCGATTTTGGATTATTTTGAGTTGTGCTAGTCTTTATCTAGGTGTGCGATATTTTGATACTCGCAAGTAAATCTAAACCTACAGGGTATTTACCGTTGACCTAGAATCATGAAATTTGGCAAGAAGCAAAGTGTTACAGCACAAGTAAAGAAAAAAAGTCCGAAAGTCGATAATTTATAATTTTATAAAAAAAAAAATTTTCCTATTTCAAACTTGAAATGTGCAGTTGGAAAACTGACCGTGACGTATGGGAGAACATGTTTTTCCACTACAATGTTATGTTTGTTTTAAGGATTTTTTTTTTCAACTACGGTACCCTTCATTGTGCGTGGTTCGACACGCACTTGGCCGGTCTTTCCATTTATGTAGAAAAATAAAACAGCTGAATTGTGACTCAGTTATAAACTTGGCCTGTTAAAATTTTAACCCGTTCTTGCCAGTACAATATATTATGTAACGTTGCACTTATATAAATGTATGGTGTAGGTTAGGTTCCGCGGCAGTACCAGTAATAGGTACTGTGATACGATGCCTATTGGAAGAAAATCAAATGACCAGCGTGTGCACTATATTATTATCGAGGTTATCAAGACCGCCGAGCGACTGTTATTTCTGTTTTATATCATTTATGTACGGAAGCTGACTGTACTGTATTATAGACGAGCATATTGTACATACCCTTGCACAGTTTACACCCAAGATTTCATTGACGTGACCATGGCCAGAACAACGAATAAAATTGGAAATGCTTATGACGACTCGATTATTTTTCAGTCTTAGCTTCGTTAAATGAGCCTCGGCTGCAGCCAAAATGTCTTAATCCCGCGGAGCTTGAGCTCATAGGACAATAAAAGCAATGTTAATCATTTCGCCATGCTCTCAACGATACAGTTTTTATGAACTCGAAAAAACTTTTGGATTTCGACCGTGTGTCCATTGTGCTCAAGGTTAAATTATTGTAACAAGTTCTTGAATGCAGTATTGTTCCACAAATCCCCATCAAAGCCGACCCAACACCTGCTCCATAGTAACCGTTCCCTTTTCCTTAACCCTCGCGAGTTACAAAGGACTAACAGCTTGCCGATCAAAATACCACTGCACACATGAATTGTATTGTAATGTGCACACGTTTTGATATTTCTATTAAAATATGTATTTAAGACATACAGAGGGGCCTGTGGCTAAGTAAGAACAGCCGCACGGGTCGATCGATCAGGTTTAGCTACGCTTGCCGCGGTTGGTCCGTGGATGAGTGACCATCTTTACATACCAAGACCCCTCCGTTCCTTGGAAAGCACGTTAAGCTGTTGGGTCCCGGCTGTCATTCGTGGATCCTTGACAGTCGTTACCAGTCGTCAGAAGCCCGAAAGTCTGACAACCAGTCTTACCAAGACCCCTTGGTAAGACTGGTTGTCAGATCAGATAGGCAGTCGCTCCATGTAAAATACTGGTATTCAGCTGCCGACCCCAACATAGTGGAGAAAAGGCTATGCAGATGATGACTCGTAAATTCGTAAGGCTGTACCGAGAAATGCACTAAAAGCTGCTTTATTGGGAAACGAGTGTGCTGTGCACCAAAGTTAACAGATTTATGAAGATTTCTTGGGGTTTAGAAATGGACATAACGCTAATGTTATAGGTACTGTGGTTTAACCGAAAAGCACTCAACAGCTGCATAGTATGATGGTGGCGGTCCACAAGTAGGTAAAGTTGGGTCATGTTAAGTTACCAGTCCATCTCTAATGAATGCTTCATTAAAAAAATTATTTCTTTTCGTTTCCATTACACAATGGAACAAATTTTAAACATTTTTATACAACTGACAAAATTTTACTTGTTTCGGATTACAATTACCTAACATAACTAGAATAAGATGGGCTGACTATGACTTTGGCCGACTAGCCGAATAGTCGGCTGCAAATTGGCCGAGTAGTCGGCCAAGCCAATCATTACTTTCCGTTGTTATGTTAGATAAAAGTTTATTTTATTTTACATATTTGATTTCTGGGTCTAATTAAGTAATTAAAGAAAGAGTTCGTCTCCTATTTATAAACTGTTTGCTAAATAATTTTGTTTTTTTTTTTTTTTTGTTAGATAGAAATATTATTATTGTTTGTATTTGATTTCTGGATCTTAAGTCTGATTCATTATTATTCAAAGGTCAAAGGTACGAAGGAGAAACATCTTAACTTCCTATTTCTAAGTTGTAAACCTACTTATTGCAATTGTTTGTTAAAGAGTTTCTTCTTTTTCGTTAGAAGTATTAATTAGTTTTACTTTATTTAATTTCCGGATTTTGAGTCCAATTAATAGGGATGATTACTAAAAAATGTTTTTTAGTTCGTCATGTAAATTATTAAAATATATTGGACACGTATTTTTTCTTTTTCTACGTAATCAAAAGATTACGGCGATACCGCGATACATTGAGTTAAAATGTGGCATGACGTCACGTCTTTGTAGATTTTATACGTAGAAGTGACGTAGCAAGCCCCCACTCCCGAACTTTAATGCGAGTTATCTAAGTCATTTTTTATTAATATGATAAAGCAAAAAATACGTGTCTAATATTTTTTTATTATCTGACTGACGGACTAAATAGAATTTCTTTTTTTTTACCCAGGCATCATCCCTATTAATGGACCAAATGAAGGGTTCCCCTATTCCTATCCTAATTTCCAATCCTATTCTAGATTGCACTGAAAGTAAACTGTAAAACTGATTAATATAAAATATTAACAGTAAAGATTTCAGTTTCATTTCAATCACCCTCTTCTAAATTTTGAAGCATATTAATACGAGTAAAAATATCACCTTGGTACTTCACTACTAGATACTGAAAGTAAATTTACTGTGAGGCGCCGTCCTATTGCCGTCGCTGGTGCTATGATGCGTGCGTCCGACGAAAATGATCATGCGACCGTGCGTTCAAACATACTGCCATCTACTGAATGTCCTATTGGAGGTCGCGCGTTCATGTGATGCGACCAAATGTGTCAATCCACGGGAAAAGGTTTGCACTTTATGGCCGTTTTGGGTTATTAAATATTTCGTAAAAATATGTAAAAAATAGTTTTTTTTATTGCTGTTTCGTAAACCATAAGATGTAACATTTATTTTCCTATTTTTATTTCTTACCAGCTGAACAGACAAACGTCCTGCAATAATTCATACAAAATTCCCATATAAAATGCACTTTCAGTTTTCCAGAATTGTCAATTTTCCCGGCAACTTTTCAAACATTTTCTTTCATACAAACCTTGTCCTAACAATTACAAGCACAAAAAAAATTATCCAATTTGGTGCAGTCGTTCGGAAGTTATGCGCGTAGGTACTTACATATTTATATATATATGTAAGTTATTCACCCATAATGTGGCTTTCAAGTTTAATAGAAAAGGACCTTATGGCCGTGTGTTAAGAAAATTAAGAAAAAGATACCTACTTGCAATCATGTCGGGACATGCTCCGCTTAGATAATTAATTAAATTATATCGAAGTAGAAAAAATATATTGAGTTTATTAATATAGTTTTTTTTTTTTATAAATGAAAATGCTTTTTTCGTTTCATTGTACGCCACTTGTTCCTAAGTCTTAAAAAAAGTATAGGTAAGAAGGAACTGATTATTTTTGTAGTAGTTTATTATTAAAATAATAGTTAAAATTAATAAAAAAAGATTATTTATTGTACTGTCATATTGTTTGTTACGTAATTTCCATAGAGTTCCATTTTCCCATTGATCTATGGTCCACTTTTTATGCGCATTTGCCCATTCTAGTCTATTTTCCTTATGTCGAATTGTTAATTTTGGTTTTTTAGCAGTAACACATCCTCTTAATCCCGCAGACAATAGACGTCTTTTAACAGTTGTTATTGAAATGGGTGTTACTCGCGTATCATTCAGAGCTGCGGTAATTTGTGGTGCAGTTAAGCGTCGATTCCGTTTGGGAGAACTCTGATGGAGTTATCCTCTTGATTTGTTGTAGATTTGGGCCTAGCAAATCTTATTCTGTCTTTATTTTTCCCAGTTTCTTGTTTTCTAGCAAGGGTGTAGTGGACACCTTTACATGAAATTCCAAGCATTTCTGCTATTTGACGTTCACTGTATCCTCACGTAGAGTACAAATAGCGCATCGCTGTTCAAGCGTGATTTGCTTGCGTTTTGGCATTTTCTGAAGAAAAAATACGGTCAAAGCAGTAGTCAAAATCTTTCGAATACGACTATGTTAATTTCACAACTCTCGCATACCAATGCTCAGATGCGACTATAGGTACTAATAATAGGGACTAAACAAGTTAAAACCACCAAATATTTTCAACAAAACCGCACCATTGCATAAAATAAACTAGCCGAAGGTTTCAGTCATAAAACACGTGTTTTGTCAAATTCAAGAAATCTGTTAAAACTTGATGAATGCGGGATGATAATCCTATTGTTTTTGTGTAAGCTATCGTAAAAGGTCATAAAACGTGATTTTATTGCTAATTTTAACCGCATATTATCGGAAATCTTTTATTTAGTTTAAACAGATGTGCTTCCAAACTTTTGGACGGTAGTGTATATCTCCGTAACTACACATAGTAGGATCTAGATCTTTATTGATATCGACAGCTTATTAATTCCAGATTATTATGGTATGCATAACTCCATACCGACCACAAGGTACATACCTTTACCCGTCGAACGTCACAAATTGTCTAGTTTTCGTCGCGCGACCAAAATATTTAAAACTATTTAACAAACTTACCTAAATGTTAACACCAATATTTGTCGCACACTAATACAAATGTATGTAATCAAATGTTTATGTTGAAATAGATAAATATTCGTAAAAATCTTCTTTTTTTTCGTACGTTTTCGTAATAGGTACTTATTGTGTAATTCACCGCGCTGATTTCTGTTTTTGTAGAATATATTATGTGGTCCACGTTTTCTTTTTAACTGACTTCAAAAAAGGAGGTTCTCTATTTAAATGTTATTTACGATTAAATAAATATTGGCCGACAGCAAAAACTGCATCTCTGTTGAGAGCCATTTCGAGTGTGATCGCATCGCTCCAAAACAGGGACACGATTTATTATCGCGCGAGCGGTTTCATCGCACGATGAAATCGCATCGCATCATCGCACGAGCGATGTCAATAGGACGGCGCCTAACAAGTTTAAATTTACAGATACAGCGATCCTCAAAAAAAATTAAAAAACAACAAAACAGTCCTATAAAACAATTTATGTAAATTAAAAGCATATGAACTGTGGAACTTACTTCCGCCTAGCATTCGCGATTTAAAAACTGTGTCTCTTTTCAAATATAGAGTAAAAGAGCATTACTTTTCCACACAACTGTGAGTATTTATATAAGTATAGTATATGTATGTTTATATATTTTAGCTTTATGTATTTATTTAAGTTTATGTTATACGTGTAGGTATAGTTAATATTTTAGTTTAAGTCTTCGCATATTCATATTTTTCTCTTCTTGTTCTCACACACTATTGTCTACGTTTCTATTTCATTTCTCCTTTCGCAGGTCTGCTGGAAGAAATTTCTTAAGAAATAAGCAGTACCTTTGTACTCCTAATTATAATTATGTATTTTTCTGTGTGTACATAAATGGTAAAATAAATAAATAAATAAAATGAAATTGTAACATAATTTTAAATTATAATGGAGTATTTTGAGCTAAAAGAAACAGAGTCCTAATTGTGTAACACTATCAATCGGAATCGGTTTCATTTTGATAGTACAACAACATTCATTACGTTATCTACGTTGTCGATTAGACAAATTTTTCGAACATAATATGAAGTAATGGATTAGCAATTTGCTTCAAAATGATTCAGATTCCAATTGATAGTGCGTTACGCAATTAGGGTGCAGGTCTAATTTGGTTAGTGACTTTTCTTTTGCCTTTTGTGCGACGTTGATCTTCTTTTTAAAGGAACCAACAAAAATCTGCCATCATAGCTGGATCCCACCCCTTGGTATCTTAATTCTATTGTCGCACATCTTGATGGAACCTCTCTCCTTGTTCTCACTCACGACTCACCGCACCAAGATTACCAGGAAAAAAGTCTAAATGAAAGTGAAGAAACGACGCTGTGGCAAACATTTCAAGTTTTAGTACAGCCAACAGCCAATGTCACCACTCACCAGTGAGGGGTTGACTCTTATATAATTGTTGGTCGAGGCGTTATCTGCTGCAAGCTGTGACAACACAAATATGATTATGAATAGATGGCGTGTTCCAAGTCACGCCTGTGACTCACACCTTGCGTACGTGTGCTCTTACACGAATCATACATCAACTGCTCTCAACATCGTTCGTTCGATTTCACCCTCTGTATTGTAATGATAATCCTTAAAAAAAAAACAGATACTGAACTCTGATGTCAGTACCATAATTTATAAATGCCAATAGCATTGTAATATTTTAAAATTTAATTTTAACTTATTGTCACCAAATCATTTAACACTTGTATCAGCTGTTTTAATACAATATGGTTTTCCTCAAATACTTTAGTTGTTTTTCAGAAGAATTATATCACAATATTATATAGTCTTATTGTAATGAAATAAGGTCGTGCTTGATCAATTTTGGCACAGGATTCATTTAGGCATGTTGATACCGTGCAACAAGCTTTCTCACACCACGACAATGGAGGAGGCAATTTGAAAGTCACGGAACATAAAAAAACAGTGGAAGTGCAAATTAGGCGTGGCACGCGTGTCAAAAATAAGCGCTGTAACGCTTGCTTGGTCCCCACAGATCTTGTATGGTCCCAGTCGAGTTCTAACATCGCGTCGCGAATGTCAACCTTATGGCTAACGCAATTAGACTTATAATTGCGACCACCTATCTATGGTCGAGTAGCGGAATTTACTCGTCAATCGAATCTAGTTTGACTTGAGATTTCAAAACGTTGTAAATACTTTCTAGACTAAAGCAAAATAAGTCCTATTCATAGAGTATGAAGGTTTATTTCTGGTTGTAGGATCTGTGACTTACGCTAGTTTTGACTAAAATTAAAACGAAAATCAGACGAATTGTTTGTTTCTAGTGCATTATACGATTATCGGATTATTTGTGCGAGTTTATAGACAGCGGTTCCTATAGTAATTTTATTACGTACCACTTCTACTGTTTTCTATGTTCCGTGTTGAAAGTCTTGCTACCTAAATTAAATTAATAGGTATACTATATTTACTAAAAGTGTGACTGAACTTTATTCGACTATAATGTAACGACATTAATACAAACGTATAAATAAAGTATACATTTGTAGTATACGTTTGTAAGGAAGGAAGGAAGTTATTTTTTTTTTTTTAATAGAAACGTAAATATTTTACAAATGAATTCTGGAAAACAGCGGCCGATTTAACGGGAAAGACCAAGCTTAGGTTTTTTTTTATGGTGGCTAGTAATAAGTGACTCGACAGTGTAGGTGTATTCTGCCAATTTCTAATGTGGGAATGGGAATGGCACGAGGGTACCGAAATAAACTTTCAATATATTCCTTTTCGTTATAGTCATTAATTTCACCAAATTTTCGAAATATCAACTACTTTTTCTTTGGGCATTTTTATAGCTCGAATACCTTGGATGCTTGCTAATCTCGAACCTGGCTGTTGTACTGACACGTTGTAAGCTCTTTAATACAATGGGCAGTCAACTAATTAAGAAGTTTTGTTCTACTTGAAGCACGTATGAAAAAAAAATAGCGTTTATGGCGTTGCGTTGTACAAATGCCCTTCTGCTTTTTAACCCCCGACGACGCAAAAAGAGGGGTGTTATAAGTTTGACTGCTATATGTGTGTGTCGGTCCGTGACACCGTAGCTCTTAAACGGGTAAACCGATTTGGATGCGGTTTAGCAGGTTTTCTAGCGGTGGTTCGTAGGCATGTTTCATCAAAATCTGTTCAGCCGTTTCAAAGTCATTTACTTTACACTTTCAAACACGCGTGTGACCTAAAATTTGAAACACCTATGAATGCTATATAACTATGCATGATTATGGAATTCTTGGTCTGAAGCTGCGACCAAGATATCCAGTACACTCTTGAAAAAATAATAGCAGATATGTCGTGTTTGGATTCGTTTTGATTAGTATTTGATTTTACATGCAATGCAATGGTGGCAACACGATAAGCTGATGCTGCAGCCAGGATATCCAGCACACTATTACACTCTTGAAAAAAAAGCAGATAATATGTGGTGTTTGGATTCGTTTTTTTTTATCAGTATTTAATTCTATTTACAGTAGGATGGCGGCATCAGGATAAGTTACTGTTATGTGTAGAGAAACTTAACATTCTGTAGCAACGCATTTCTATATTGTTAAACTGCGTTAATTTTTTGACTTAGACATATCTGAAAATTATGAATAACTGAATATTATGGAGGTAAAGCTTCGTTTGGATTTCTTTGATCCAATTCACAAATTGATTACAGGTGAGGCAGTTATCCCACAGCCGGCGAGAAAGCGACTAACTATCGGCTATTTTCTCGCTCAAGAAACGTACAATACATTCCGTGTAAACAAACAAAAGAGATGCATACATATATTAATAGTTGATCGCTGACTGTACACCGCGCGCGAGTTCTCGTTTGTTGCAGCGACAAGAGCTATCAAAGAGAGTACATGCTCAGCGACGCTCGCTTGGCGGGCAGAGCACTCGCTGAGAGACTCATGCTTGGATACGCATACCAGCGGAGTAAATATTGTCGCTGTCGTTCACTCGCTGCTCGTTGCTTGCCAACTCGTTTCTAGTTTCTAGCCCGCTCATCCTTGGCGGTGGGACAATTGCCTTAGGCAAGTAAGTTACTATTGTAACTAAGATCAAAGATGATTTAAGGAAGAAAAATTGTACTACGTGACCAAAACAATTAGGCGCATGACAGCTATAAAGTTATTGCAACTAGGGAGGGAACACCGGAACGGTGATTGATATTGTACGTATTATCATCACTGCCGAAAGCGAGCATACGACTGCACGTCACTACGGGAAGCGCGGGGATAGGTGCGGGGTGCGGGCGCCGAAACTGAATTCCTGTCATGCGCCTAATTGTTTTGGTCAAGTAGTACTTATCATAACTTCTTTTGTAACTAAGTTTAAAAATTTAAACATAAAAAATAAATTAAAGTTTAAAAAACCCCCAACGCAAAAAATAAAATCCAACACGAGCGGTGGGGTACCGCTTAGTTTAAAGCAGTAACTAAATAGCTTAACTAAATAGGGTGATTGAAAACTCATAACGTTCCCAGACTTAACAATTTAGCACCCAATGTAATTAGATTTACAACAAAAATTTGATCGTATCAAAGCAAGTTGTTCGGAAATGCTAGTAAATTAATATGTAGATAGTCAATCAAATGAAGGGTCTGACTTAATTAAGCGGTACCCCGCCGCGACATTATAGCGTCATTTCAATGAGCACACCTTATCGTGTCATCCATCATTTTCTATAATTAAAATATATATATAGGTATTACTCAATCGAATTTGATGGCTCAGCGATAGGTATTATTTTTGACTTTTTAAATGTTCGCTTTTCTTTTTTTGCGTTGTGGTTTCTTTTTTAAATTTAAAATTTATTTTTTTCCATTATTCGCCGTCCGCACCATCTGGCAACAGACTGTGCGAGGTGATTCCAAATCTAATCATACATTAAAAAGGAAGCGGCCGCCAAATGACGTAGATACACATAGTATAATAATCCTAAGGTCTTTCACAGCTGACTGCTAAGATTCTCGTAACGGTGACCTCCAGAAACACCTGTGCATAACTCCTAGCCGGTTCTAAAGGCTACTTTGTCGTCAAACGGCACAGTACTAGTCAATATTCAATATTGTTTGACGTCGTACTGAGGCAAATAGTTACTGGGTTATTCTGTAGATTGATGTACCGACTTGAGATTCTTGGTAAATGTGTCAGTAGCTTCATGTTTAGGAATTTGGTTATCTCGTAAAGTTATGTTAGGTTGACGCCTTAGCAACAGTAGCAATTTTCTAAACGCAATTTTTTGGTCTTTGTGCCATCAACAAAAGCTCTAAAAACTCCGTGTTGCTCACAATTGAAACATTCTGTAAGCTCTTCCTGTTGCAGAGCTACGCTACGTCTATGTTGTATTCACACTTTATTTTCTTTGTTTTATTTGTTTATTTATTACGCGCACGTTTTACGAGTACTACAGAGGGCTCCAAACATTTAAAGAAAGATTAAACAATAAATTGAATCATCCATAAAGTTGATTTTATTCCGACGTTTATTAACGTCTTCAATTCCGGCTAAGGCTCGCGCAGACTTTCGAGACGCGACTCTAGTAGAACAATTTCCATGAAGTTTTCATCGAAATTGTTGTACTAGAGTCACGTCGCGCCAGTCTGCGGGGGCCTTTACAAAATGCTACCTTAATGCATGGGGGATTTGGCACTGGCAGCTATACGGGTCATAGTGACGTCATTTAACCAACACACGCATTTTATGTATACAGTCTAAAAATGTCACAGACAGTGTTAACGTGCTAGTAAGTTCAATACGTTATTTATTATTATAGAACAATGTGTGCTGGCCACAGACATGTTAATAGCAAGATGCGTCATTCGCGTGTATTTGTGTTAGTTGCGTAAAGTTTTAGGTAATTTATGTCTTAGGTAATATTTTGTGTTAGTAGGTATTTGTAATGGGGTGAGGTAAATGGTCACCCATATTTAGCCTATCTACGTTTGTAATAATTTTCTTTTTTGTGTGATGATTCCAATATTATAGAGCGTGTAACATCGGGTGGAGCTGTAGCATATGCCTTTATTTCTGATTGCCTGTAAACTATGCTAGATTGAATTATCACCTAGATCGTTCATCGATAAGTTGTGTTTGTTATTCAAATCGGATTTGAATCATATACAAGCCATTCCCAATTTATGATTGCTATTTGTAATCGTAATTTTCGTTGTCAAATCTATCTTCTCTCAATATCCAAAATCCGTATAACATAAGAATCGTCAGCATATAAAACGTCAAAACCTGGCGTGCAATGATGCTGGACCTGCAATTAGACTCGATAAATACCGAGCTTAGAAATAGCTATTCTCAACTTCTCTATATATCTAAATAGTTATTGTAAATGGCGACTACATTGCAATTGCAATACCAGCCAAGTTTGTAAGGAAATTCACCGCGTAATGATTAAAAGCATTATTTTAATTGATACCGTAATTAATCTGAAATACAACACTAATGAGGGGCGACGACCCGCCTTGTGGTGGAAGATAACGAATAACTTTGTACCCCCGTACACGATCTGATTACGGTACTCTTAAGGTTTTTACCGGCGCCAACGACCTTGCGTGTGTGGGCGGAGCTTTGTACTACTCCCCGCACCACCCGAACCTAAACATCGCGCGCGATGCTTCGCTAGGGTGTACACGATTACTGCCGCGCGCGACATAGAGTAATTAATAACAGCCGTCTTATTACAAAAGATTTAAACACATGTTCAACGCGTATTTTATGTTTTTTTATGTATGGAGTTTGACGTTAGAAATGCGTTGAACATGTTTTTAAACCTTTTGTAGTAAGACCGCAGATGTTTTTATAAATACCTACATATAAGGTATTAAAAAATTAACTTTACAATCTTTAAGGAGTGGCAACACATAAAACATCTTGTTTAGATATTTCTTTATTAGTCACATCAATCACATTCTGAAATAAAAGTATGTACATTTCTACCAGTTAACAATTATACAACGTGGCGCTGCAATGGCGGCATGAAATCAACACACGTATACGGTTCCACGTTCTCGTTTTATAAGGATATATTTTAATTTCATTAAACGTTATTATTTATTGATTTATTTACAATTTTATAAAATAGCGCCTTATCTGTATAGCACAGAGATGAAATTAAAAAGCGAACGAAAAAAAGGGGAAGGGATTTTGAACACTGTATATGATATTAAATTCGTGTTATGTAGGACCTGATATGAAACCCTAGAGGTACAACTAGACGATAGCGAAAGAGCCTACTCCACAAACAAAAATGTAGGTACTATAAGACAAGATCAATTTGTAGGTCTTTTTTTCATTTTGTTAGTGGATATGCTCAAGAACCAAGAATATTAGTAGCTAAAAACAATCGGCATTGGCATTTATTTCAATGCCTGCACGTACGAAGTTGCGGGCATTGCTGGTGCATCATAACATTTTTGTTGTTTGTCAAAAAGAAAACCAATATTTAACTTGTTTATTGACAGATTACTCAAAATTCATTAAAATTTCATTGAATTTCGGTCAATGTTTTCTTCTTTTTATTTGAACTTCTTCATCATCGCTTACTCGTATATTACCGAACTCTTGAATTGAAGCATTCGGAAAGTCAGTAGAGTAATAAAAAGTATTTTCTGTATCTTCTTCATTTATTTGAATCTTGCTTTCTTTCTTGCCAGTGTTCAAATGAACAAAAAAGGAAGTACACGGATTTCCGTGTACACGGAAATCCGTGTACTTCCTTTTCGTGGTGTTTGTTTTCTAGTTTTCTACCTCATCATGTTCCTTCGTTTTTTTATCATTTATGAGCAAGTATGTTGAGAGGATCGTGTTGTTTCGCTGTCCCATTTTCTTCCCTGTTTCCATCTTTTCTGTTGCTCCGCCATTGTTAATAGTTTTACTTGCTTTGGTCTTTGTTTTTTTTTCCAGTTGTGATTTTTGTTTATGGTTATATTGCCATTTTCATTTAATTTTTTCTTACAGCCTCTTCAAAGTTGAATTGGTAGGCTGAAATAGGGCACTTTACTTCAATTGTCATGTCATTGCAGATTCCGTCAGTGCTAGAGCCTATGTAGGGCAATCGTTCGTCCAGAAACAAACCACACACACGGTTGTATTTTAATCCCTTCCTGTTTTGATAATTGCTCTAAAGCGATTTTTTCGTTGTCAACTCCGTGTTTTATAGATTTTACATGACTTATACAGTCTTTGTATAAAAGGTATTTAACAAGATTTCCGCAACTGACATTTGGACGTCTTTTGATTAGTTGATTATTGAACAGTATGCCTTTGAACAAAGGTTAGATTTTACTTTAGCTTTAAACGCATTGAAGGGCAAATATAGCAAAGAAGAGGGTAGCTTGTTATAAAAGGATATACCAAGCCCAACAAATGAGTTATGAACCTTATGAAGCCGGTGAAATCGAGCACTAAATTTGTCCTTATTTCTGGTGTTAAGATTGTGAATATCCCTGTTTTTAGTGTATAAATGTATATTTTGTCTTATATATAAGATGTTGGCGAAGATGAATTGTGATGCCACCGTGAGAATACCAATATGTTTAAAAAAAATCTCTCAAAGAAACTTTGGCACCGAGCTGGTAAATTGTTCGAACAGCTGGTTTCTGAAGAACAAATATATTTTGAATGTCAGCGGCTTTGCCCCAGAGCAGAATAAATACCATATGACATAGTGCTATGAAAAATAACTAAAATAGACTAACCTAGCTGTATCAACGTCAGTGTATTGTCTTACTTTCGTGACAGCGTAGGCGGCTGAACTGAGCCTTCCCGCTAGGCTTGATATATGTGGGCCCCACTGAAGTTTGGCATCTACTGTTATACCCAGAAAAACTGCCGAGTCTACAGTTTAAAGCATCTCTATCTAAAATGATGTTGGGTCCTAGATTTCTAACATTCGGTAAGGCAAACCAATCTGTAACCATTGAGAGTGCAGTGTTTACGTCGTCAAAATCTTGTCTATTCCTGTCTACTTTAAAAATAAGAGAGGTGTCACCTACAAACAGTACAACGTCACAGATACCCTTTAAATAGAATGGTAAGTCACTGATATACACTAAGAACAAGAATGGATCCAGTATTGAACCTTGAGGTACACTTAACTGAACTGGTAGCCCGGAAGATTTCACACCATTTACATCTACACATTGAATTATACAACGTGGCGCTGCAATGGCGGCATGAAATCAACACACGTATACGGTTCCACGTTCTCGTTTTATAAGGATATTTTAATTTCATTAAACGTTAATATTTATTGATTTATTTACATTTTTCTAAAATAGTATCTTGGAGACACCATAGGGCTATACTAATTTTCGTTATTATTTAGTTTGTTTGAAATTTGTTTATTTTTTTCAATTTACGAATTGTTACTGGCCGCTAGCCCTATCCGTGTCTTGAAGGAATGTCGTCATTACCGTCAAAATCTTTTGTATTTAAAATGAATTTGATAGGATGATAAGGGATAGACTAACATCAGATATTCCCCGCACGATCTGATGCAGCCGGCAGAGACCATTGGACAGTACCTACCATTTGTAGGTGGGATTTTGTAGTAGGGATAGGGAATATTTACTTATTCTTTGGTTAATTAAGTACCTACCTATAATACATAACATGAAAATTACCAAAATATGAATTGAAGTAGGTACTAGAAACAACAAAAGAAGGAGACAGAGATTACAAGAGTAAGTTTCCTATTTCAATGTACCTAATTGAAATAGGAAACTTACTCTTGCAATCTCTGTCCCCTTCTTTTGTATAATTTTTTGAGATTTCGTTTTTTTGTCTTTGTTTACTTTCCATCTTGAACACACTATGCTTTAGAAAATGATTGTTAATTTTTTTACTATAATATAATAAAACACACTGAATACACTAATATTAACAAAGTAAAGGATGTATTCACACAAAAAAAAAATATAGTCACGTATAAGGTAGGTAAGATACCAAAAATTAAATGAAACTCTGTCCGTGTGGCTACACTGTTCACAAAAAAAACAATGTTTATCGAAGCGAGGAGGTCGTCACACAACGCGGCACAGGTCCGTCCAGCAACACGTCTCGCCCCGCACTGAGATTTTGGGCGAGAGCGGGGCGCAGCATAAATTTGCCGCTAATGATTTGCTTTGTAAATTAATTTAAAATCAAATAAAAATAATTTAAAAAAAGTAATGACATGAAATCATTTCTTATTATTTTGTAGAGAACTGTGTAAATTTATGAACACTTTTAATGAAAATTGTAGGAGTAATATGGTAAAAACTAGAAAAAATAGACCTGGGTTTACCATTTTTTTTCTTTAGTTATATAAACTAAAACAGATTTCTGGACACATGAAATCACTTCTTATGTATTGTAGATTATTATATATTTTTTTCTATCAAAAATATGCTATAGTTACTGTAAAAAATGGACACAAAGTTACTTAGTTTCGCCGTATTTTACGGAGGACGGGCCTTAATTGAAATGTTGCAAAATGTAAGAGGGTATCATTATTTTGAAACGATGCGAATACGATAAAGAAAGATTTTAATAATATTTTGGCAATTATTTAATGTTGCCCATTAGCTGGTAAATTGTCACAATTTACTTAAGTCAGAAATAGTCAATCAGCGGCTTCCGCTTACCTGTGTATTTCTAAATGCGAGACTCCAGCAGAATTTGTCTGACTGTTATTTCTTAGCATTCAGATCCAAGAACTACTGGAGTTGCATTGGTGACTTAGAGAGATGTTCTTGGTATCGAATGTAATGGAAACTTCTTCAAAATTAATTTAATTCTAAAACATGCATAGATTACTACTTTTTCACATAAAAACGTCGTTGTCTGCGACCCGCGTGATAATCATCGAAGGAAAAAGATTAAGCAACACTGGTCCATGCAGTGCTATGATCTTTGATCCAGGATAACTGCATGGTTATGATCGTCTTATCATCATCAAAGAAAATAAGTTTATTTGCGGTAAACATAATGCAAAAAAAATAACACTAACACAAAAAAAAATAACACACACAAAAAAAATAACACACACAAAAAAAACACACACACACAAAAAAAAATAACACACACAAAAAAAAATAACACTAACACAAAAAATGAACAAGCTCCGGGAAAATATGGTAAAATTTATTTTTGGTATTTTCTCTGCTAGAAAGCTGCTAGATGTAACTAAAGGTCCTTTGGTAAATGGAATGAAAAATATACACAGTACGTATAAGTAATCAGTTTCCATAAATCATGGTGTACTTAGATTACAGACTATGTTTATACCTGAAAGGGAGCCAAGTGTATAATCTTGATTTATTGTACACTACGTAATTAGGGCCATCCAACGAAACGATGGCGTCATTGACATTTTCCACGTTCATGAAATTTCTTAGTTATCGACGTCAAAGTGCGAAGCGTGTATGATTGGGAAGTTTGAAAGTGTTTTGGCGAAACCATCAAATATGTATTTGCACGACAGTAATTATGGAACTTCATGAGCGTATAGAATGTCAAACGTCTCAGTACTGGATGTATTCGCTCGTGAAGCTCATTAGGAACGTGCACAAACTATTTATGGTCAGGTCGTTAATAAATAATTAGTTTAGAACTTTAGGCTCAAATTAATTACTCATCACCATACGACCTTCATATGACACGTGGAGACAAACTAAGGAAAATGTTCATTCGCCTAAAATAAGCGTGCAGTAAAAATTAGTAACACTGGCATCTCAAACGGAACATTCCATTAGTATATTACTTTCTATATTTGGACGATGCGATCATTATCGTGGCGCGTTGTGATTGATTGTGTCAATCAACACCCTAATTGCGTAACACATTATCAATCGGAGTCTGAATCATTTTAAAGCAAATTGCTAATCCTTTGCTTCATATGTTAGAAAAATTTGTCTGCTCGACAACGTAAATAACATAATGAATGTTGTCGAATACTCCGCAGGCATATAAACGGCCGCGCAAATACCTTTGACCGTCTATCGCTTGTTCTTTGACTCGGGCGTGTGTCGCAGTGCTAGACTAGATGTCGCCACCGACGTCCTGCCTACACTCGCTATCACTTGTTCACTGATAACGCGTATCACAGAACGGATCGCACAGTTTCTACTAAAAACGTTCAGTTTTCAAGGAAATAGAAATGTTTATTTATCGTATCATAAAATCTATTCTAGTTTTTATCAGATTATGTTGTTTGATTTTTTTTTTATTTGGATTTTATGTTGTTGCTATACGGGGAAAAGTTTAAATGAAGTCATTGTTTCGTTATGAGAGCATGTAAAGTGTGAACGTTATTGTACAGTACGCCGCATCTTTACACATGGTTTACGTATTCAGTCTGGCACATGACTTTTGTTTTAGGTACTTCTGTTATCCATACGTAAGTTGACATTTAAAATGTCATGTCATCGGTTTC
Source organism: Dicycla oo (assembly GCA_948252095.1). Taxonomy (NCBI): domain Eukaryota; kingdom Metazoa; phylum Arthropoda; class Insecta; order Lepidoptera; family Noctuidae; genus Dicycla; species Dicycla oo. The sequence continues at coordinate 3,974,266 of OX411728.1, read as the reverse complement.
CAATACCGAGTAATGACAAACTCATTAATCAGAAATGGTATGAGGAGTTAGAGTATTTAAATCCGTAAAAGTTTCAATACATGATTCACGTCACGATCACTCTGGTTTGACGCTAGTACAGATGGCCGCGCAGTGCGCACAATAATTCCAAATTAGAATTTCAGGAAAATTCATTGTCCGTAAATGTTACCTACCCATCGTGGTTATGGGTAGGTCCTTCGGTAAATCTCTCAAAAATATTAAATTGACAAGTAGAATATACTTCCCATAGTTTCAGTGTGGTTTTCAGTTACCACGACATTGTGTACCTATATCGGCTAGTACATATCTATCTTATATCGGTTTGATATGAAATCGCATCGGAGCATTGACATTTTAATGTCGAGTGTGTCGACACATTGATAAAATAAAGAATATGATTAGCGCATTTCACGGATCGATACAATATCGATTTCCACGTGAAAGTTTAGGGTGGGGATACAAATACATCTGATTATTACGTACTAACTTCAAAAAGTTTTTGTAATATTTATAACTATATGTCATTTTCCTGACATATTGTTGTAATTATTACATTAATCAAAATAAATACTATTTCTGCTACAAAAATAATCGTTTACTAAGTTTCTGACATTTAATATTATCAATTTCATGTTCCTAAGCCAGGGGTTCAACTGTCCGTCGATGAGTGATCCGGAATATTATATTAATAAATAAATGGATACTTGATTGACATTATATGCCACTCAATACAGAAGTAATATCATATCGATCGATACAAAGTACAGTCAGCAATGAAACACTGGAACAGCTGAAATAAAAAATAGCAGATTTTAATGAAGCTTAGAATGATCGCCATATTATGTGTTCGTGTAATTTGTCTTAGCCTGTCTACCTGTCATCTTTTAGCTTATTATTTTAACTGACAAGTCTGATCCTAGGATGTTTATATCTGGACATGTAATCGCTATAATTATAACATGATACCTACTACCTACAGTCTGCGTATGCTCCACTCATTTGCTGTAATGACTTAGATAAATGTCATTGTGATTTTTTGTGCTAACCAGTTATAATTGATACTCGGTACAATTTCAGTGGTATTATATATTATAGGTATCTCGGCAGCAATTGAAGTTTTTGTGGCAGGACGTTGTAATTCAACTGACGTTTTACAACTAAATCGTCGATGTCTCGGCGAGATAGAACTGCAATTTGCTTAATGATGGCCATTTAGGAATATTTTGTTTTGTTATCCTATAAATTTTGTCGTGCACTTATATCTAAATTTGGGTTTCACTTTTTCTAGTGGTAAATTAAAATGTTTAATGATATTATTTTCTAAAATACACGGTATATTTTTGTTTGATTGCAGGTAACGTTTTTTAAAGTTTTTTTTTTTTTTTTTGTAAAGAATTTGTTTTTAACCCCGACAGAGAAAATTTTGTGCTCCCGTTTGTGACATCCGCATAATTCAGTATTCTTTATATTTTATCGTAACGTTTTAATATTTATTTATAAGCAGAAAATATAGTTGCCTGGGTGGTATCAAAGATAATAAAGCTATACTTTCTTTTTTTAATCTTTTCATATTTAACATTTCTTAGTGCCATATTTTACTATGCTTATCTTGACGTGGCAGGTGAGCGTGAGCCTAGTTGTGTGTAGATATAAATTGGATTTCAGTATAATAAATTATACGCTGGTTCCATACTAATATAAAAACAATGCTTGCATTTAATGAATTTATTAAAAATAAATAGGTACTTAACCAAATTAATCAAGGATAAACGAGTCCGCAAAAATGGGAGCAAACTAATATAATATATAATATTTTAAGTCTATGTTATTTTCATTTTTTATTCGGACCGAATTGCCCAACTATTGATTGCGTGCTTAAAATCAAATTATCATAATTTATAATTTTGCATCTTTATAGCTCCGAAAATGCGACACGAACGATTATTAAATGCAGAATTAGTCTACTTGACAATAGTTTCCTTGAGTGGAATAAAAAAAAGAATATATATTTATAATGTGGCCTAATAACGGTAAAAATATTAATAACTTTGCTTTTAGATAAAAAAAAAAGATTTTTATTCTGATTTATCGTCCAAGCTTTCTGTGGATATTCTATTTTGATTTCACTCAAAATAACGCTGTTGCTAATGGCGAACGAGAAGATGACTAGTTCAGTTTTATGCGTTCAGTAGTAGCTGCCAGCAAAATCGAACAAGAACTGTATAGGCTACTTAAGGACTTAGCCCATCGACTTATAGACTACAGAGAGGGCTAAGCACGCTAAAGCCACAGAATGAATAATAGTATTTTAGTAAACTATTTACGTACATACATGCAAAGGCTGTGTGTAAGGTACGCTTAAAACATACTCGAAAACGTCAAAGAACGGACGGGTTTCATTGAGGTACTCCTAGAAACCTTCTCGAAGCTACCTCATTTTATTATCGTAAATTAAAAAAAGCGTAATAATATAATTATCTACGTCATTTTAAGTATCTTATGTAACACGTCCAATTTCACTGATAATGTTACCGATAATAACCTCTTTGGGCTCACTTAACTCTTGATAATTTATATCGAAAGACTAAACGTGTCCTATCTTCACGCCATTAATATAAGTGGGTGTGGCTGTGCAATCAGTATGATTGTGATAAGTATTTCCTTCTTCACTTTAACATCTGTCTGTTCATATAATAATGCTGCGAGTAGTAATATATAAGCAAGGACGTCGCTGCGAACGGGTTATGGTGATTTTTATGTTGCCAGGATCTTTTGAAATTAAATAAACTAGTAGTTCTGCGAACAGTTATAGACCTCGCGAACAAAAACTTTTTTGCAACAATTAAAATACTTAGTTATTAAAAACGGGATTTTTACCATGTTTTTTGTTTTTATTAACATGGTAAATAACCCGTTTTCAATCACTTTAGTGGTAGATTAATTTAGTAACCTTATTGTAAAACTAACATTAATATACCAATATTAAAGCCTGGTTTTAGATAATTCTGGTAATTATTTTCAGAATTCTCTGGTTTTGTGATGAGAATGTCAAAATCAAAAGTCATTTATTCAAAATAGGCTGAGAATCAGTTTTCGAACGTCAAAATTACATAAGACAGTCCTCCAAAACGACCGCCCTTCACCACCAATTCCATGACAAAACATGAAATTAAATTAAATTCATTGCCATAAGTAACATAGCACACGCCAATATACCAAAAAGAAAAAAATATCGAAAATTATACTCAAGCAGAAATAAAAATACAAAACTAAAAACGTAAACAGAACTTTATAACTAAATAAAAGCCTCCAGGCATAAATGGTGTGCCCACTTACATATAGCCATATATGTAGCAGTAACTCGAAGTCACAAATGATAAACTAGGACCATCGAAGTAAAATAAATAAAGAGTTTATAACAATAACAAAACCAAGGTCAGCAAGACGACCAGTCACCACAAGCAGCACCCTTTCACGACCCGAACACGAGTTGACGAACAGAGATTACCAACTACGATGTGATTTCCTAAGTAGTTTAACTAAGTCTAGCTTATTTGCAGGCTTACACAAAAGAGAATCTAGGGACATGGTAGTGCCCCCTCCAAGACGAGCCTATGACAGGATAATATAACTTGTCTGACAAATACGGGTCATCAATTTCACACGTCCATCGACACTTTCAGAGCTAATATTTATTCTATAATATTGGCAAAATGTCGCGTGCAACACTTATCTGACGTCATGGGCGACCCATTTTCCTTGTTAACATTTATCAATTGTCAGTATTTCCATAATGATTTAGGTATGAAAGGAAAACATAGAACGTAGTAACTTATCTAATCATGTCAGTCAGCGTCATGTTGGCTGGTCCTGACGCTGTTTGAAGCGATTATTGCCAAAATAGGAGTTGTACAAATTGTAGGTTTACAAAACTGAAGTTTAATTCTGTAGGTTTTGGGAGTAATCTACACAATACTACACATGGTATGTGTGGTATGCTGTTCATAATTGTCATGAACGATAAATTTAGATTTAGTGATTTCTGTTAGGTAATTGTTTTCTAATACTGCTTTTCGACGAGATTATGATGATACTATTTTATGATGAAACTAGGCTTCTGCCCGTGACTTCGTCTGCGTGAAATTTCTGATTCGCCCAACCCACCCCATCGCATCCCATTGCCTGTCTGCGCTATAACTTCGTTGCTTAGCGTTCTTTCTGACTTTTTTTTTTCTTTTTGCTCGGCTCCTGAAGGTCCTGTCCGTGATGCTTATATAACCTATGATAACCTTTCTTAAGAATTGGGCTATCAAATGGAAAAAGAAGTTTTTAAATCGGACTTCAAAATACAAACAAACTCTTCCGCTTAGAGTAGATTATTCAGTATAGATTATTAGAGCCGAACTCGATCCAAATTGCATGATAACTTCTGACGGTTTGATACTCCTGAAATCAAAATCGTTAGTAAACGTCAAACTACCTGCATGGTGCAATAAATCCTTTTCGTGGATGAATTTTCAAAAATCCTAGCGTTCACTTTCGTTATTAAAATAACTTGTGCAAAATTTCATGATTCTAGACCACAGTCTAGGCTGTGCGCTGTCACTTGTCTGTCAGTCAATGAATTAATTTAATTTTTTTATTAAATATATAGATAGATGTATCTGTCGATATCGATGTATATCGTCTAATTTTTTTGATAGAGTCCAATAACCTCAAACTTTTCGTCATCCCGATCTAGAATTCCCAATAACTTAATAAGGGTGAATATACGTTAAATAAGGGTCAATATTATAATTACTAACAAGATGTGTTATTTATTATCCACACTTGCAGTCGTCAAGGAAGCCGTATTCGAGGGAAATAATTGCTAATAGCACTTTACTAATGGTTTGGAATGTCGAGACAGTTCTAAGACGCTTTATTTATTCAACCGAGCTTCGTAAAGATAGGCAGAGCTTTAAAAGAGATATTTGCTTATTAAGTGAAATCAACTCAATTTGTTATTTCTTAGTCTTCTTACTTATATAATTCTAAGAAGGCTTTTCGGCTCGTAACTTCTAACTCCGAGAGCGAAAGTAATTAGTTCTTATTCCGGGGTTAGTAACCTACAATTTTCTTGTCCTAATACTTTTTGTGTTAGAAAATACGCGTCCCCAGAGACTCCGATGGAATAACTAAGCGGTATAGTGTAGATTAGCTTGTAAGAGGTCGTGTAAAATGTATCTCATCAAAAACATAACTTGTACAAAAATGCAAAAGTCTCGCAACGCAGTTTATCTGCCGTAAAATGTTGTGAAATCGGATGTAAAATAAGTCGGTTAATTCGGTACCTACCCTATCTATGGGAGCAGGTATCCAAGCACTTTGGCAAAAATTGATACTTTGTTAGTTAGCTAACAACATTTTATAGTAACCTTATCAATATTACATTTCCTTAATAAGTAGAGTGACTTGGCAATTGCACACAGCAACATAATATACTAGGTAATTTAAATAGTCCTCCATATAGGTATGTACTTTCAAACAAATAAAAGGACAAAGCTCTGATAGATTTTGTTTTGTGTACGTAGTCGGGCCATAAGTTCTGTCACATAGGTAAAATTTCGAATTTAAAGAAAATAAAAACTTCGAAGAAAATAACAAATCGCGAAAAAAATATCTGCTGTTCAGTACATTTATGTTAGCATAATTCGTCAAAATGTACTGAACAGCTGATTTTTTTTCGCGATTTCAGGTTTGGTCCCATAGTAAAAGTTGTTCATAATGATGAGTACAATGACCCCTTAAGAGGTTGCTGGCGTTTTACCAATAACGCTGTATATTATATAGGATTACAAAGTAACTTATTCAGTTTGTATATCTAGAAAAACGGGACTACAAATTCGGAATGGCAAGAGTTTTTCCTTGCTTTATAGGCTAAACAATAACTGTTCAAAATTTGGATCTTGTAGGTCTGTTAGAAGTACCTTAGAATTTTGATGATTGGTGAGTCAGTGACAAAATCAAGGAACTTTTAATAATTCATAAACTACTGGTTCAAATTCAATGTAATTTGGGAATATATCTATAGATGTAATGCCCTCTTGGTCACTGAAAATTTAGGATTCTAGTTTTTTCCACAACGAAGTTACAGGAGGTCGAAAATAGCCCGAATGGCTTCGAGAAAAGGATGGTACGGCCGTGCCTTCGTTTTGCTCGACTTGGGGGGGCATTTCCGTGCCCCCAGATTGTATGTAAAAATTGTTCTAACAGGAGACTAGTGCCACAGTTTTACAGTAAATCTGTACTAGTACCTAACATTTGCTGGCTTCCATCTTGGCCACGTGTCGCAAAGCTACGGTAGCTACTGCATCAACAAATTAATCTACAAACATCCAAATAGCCCTTATTTAAAATTATATCAGTGCAGGTTACTCCGACAATAAATAAAAATTCATTGCATGCAGATTATTTGAAAATTTGGAGGCGTTCCAAGCACGCTTCCCATATGACAAGCTAAAGCACCACGACATTAATAAAGTGTCCAAAGTTCTGAAATAATTCAAATTCTTTGCACAAAAAAAGAAACAGTTGGAAAGTGTGTGTAATAAGAAGCAAAATTTTTATTTAGCATGTCATCAGTCGCTATAAAGAAAACGCTCTAAAGATTGTTTCCATGGGTACACGATTTGGCAGTACTTACTTCCCCGTAATACATAAAAAAAGCTTTTCCCTAGTGACAAATTGCCAGACCACGTACTACTTTTACACCAATTCCCTACATACACGAATCGTCTAAAAATAGGCACAGGATACATTAAATGTTTTTCTTTTACCACCAGCGTCAATATCTCAATCTACTGCTCAACATAAGCCTCGTCCATTAAGCTTGCCAACACCCGGTTCAGCTGCCTTCAGCATCCAGCCTAAGCCGCTTATCAACAGGTCTCCAGTCTTTGAGGTCATCAGGAGAGACTACTACACTACTTCGGACAACCCTCAAAACATCAGCCTATGGCAGATCGGTTAATAGAAGTCGTGAGGAGATACTATCATTATCATAAGCAAAATTAATGGTGATCGCAGTATTTGTAGATAAGTGGCGGACATAGGGATTCTACTAGAGAATCTGAATTATTGAGCATAAAACTTCTGCTTTGCCTGTTAGGGGATCCTCTATTTCAGAACTTCTAGCTGTACCACAGACAGCTGGTTACAGTGTGAATCAAGCTCAAATACTCTTATTTCAAATAAATGTTTAGTGACAAGTATTTGAAATCCCATTTTCAAATTCCAGGTGGCGCGATACGCGTTAGAAGACCACACGCCGCCGAACATTGAGCTGATACAGCCGTTCTGCGAAGACGTCCACGATTGGCTGTCTGCAGACTCGAAGAATGTTGCAGCTGTGCACTGTAAAGCTGGCAAGGGACGGACAGGTAAGATTACCGTAACCGTCAAGACTAAGCAAAATCATCGTAAATAATGACAAAGACACGACAACGTTCCATCGTTTATTTGCGAAAAAACCGAACTTTGCCGAATCATTGGTGACTGGTCCAATAAGGGAGTGACGGAGTTAGTTCGTCAATCTATAATCATTTATCTCTTATATCGTTCGATAGTCAAATTATTTTCGCTGTATTTCGGTTTTTCCGAATATAAACGATGGAACCTTTGAACGTTGTCGTACTATAAAACGAAGAAAGTTTAAGGACCAGGTGTCTTCATGTAAGGCATCTTTTAATAGCTCCCATTGACTGCAGAAGGTAAAAGTCCGTTTTGTGCAAGTATAAAATAGTATAAATGATATCCTGCCCTCAACACACCGTCAAAGAAGCCCTGCAGCGGATTCCAACATTTAAGTTGACACATTCTCCGGTTCCCGCAATAAACTTGTAAGGCAAAAACTCCAAAGGGGTTGCTGTCCAATTTTAGCATCAGAACGACTCCATTATTCGTCGACAAACGTGACCTTTTTTGTGTGCGCCATTTGTTAATGTGTATCGCTACATCGAACATTAAAATATCAAAAGAATAAATTATTACGTACTAATATCATTCCAGACAGATAAAAGTTAGCATAATAGGTCCCAGAACGTTTTCGGGTAACAAAGGTTAAAGCAACAAATTACACGTGGCGGCCTTATTGCCTATAGAAACGGATGGCAGGGCCGGCATTGTAGCACGAACAAAACTGAGACGAAACCTCAAAGGCGTAATTGCGAAATTTCTTTACACGCCATAATTGGTCGTATTACCGTACCGGCTTTCACGCCGAAGTCGTAAATTTAAAAAAAGGTCCTTTTCAAACCGCCTCCTTTTTTGTGGGCAGGCCCGAAGGGATATAACAATTGTAGGATTGCTGCGTGGACGTGAAATGAGCCGCGTTTGCGCCACAATCCTCGGTTATTTGGAGCAATTCGATTTTCCATCGACATAATTATTTAAAGGAAATGTTTTTAGAACAGCTTTGTGGTGAGCCTTTGAAGTTATCTAACTCGGTTCAGACATAACATAGTTTGATTTACATAATTTGAAGACCGCTGTAAAATATTATAAACTGAAAATACGATAAAGCCTTAAACATACTTTTGTTAAAGTAAAAGTCAACCATTATAAATGGTAGCACCGCCCGTGCGCCCTCACCACGATGAAAAACCGGCCAAGTGCGTGTCGGACCACGCGCAATGTAGGGTTCCGTAGTTGGGATGAATTTATCCCAAGCACAAACTTAACATTGTAGTTGAAAAACATGTTCTCCCATACATTCCAACTGCAAATGTACGTAAGTTTGTACGCGCAATATTGAGAGTTTTACCATGTTATTTTAAAACCATAGACTTCTTATAAGTTTCCTGTAATCTATAGGTATAGTACTACTTTTTATATTTTTTTTCAAAACTTTCGGCGATAAGGGGGAGGAATGGTCAATTTTCGTCTATTTTCTTAAATAACTTTGAAAATTATAAAAAAATATATATTTATATTTGATACCCTTACAGTATGCCCTTTCATTTGATATCTCACACGGTACAGTTTGCAAAACTTTTTTTTTTAATTTTCTTATTTGCCCCCCAAAATTGACCCCCATATTACACGTCCGTGTTTGGTTCACAGAAATTCATATGTGTACCAAAATTCAACTAACTCGTTCGATCAGATTCGGAGGAAAGTGATCCTATAAGGGTTCCGTTTTTTCCTTTTCAGTACGGAACCCTAAAAAGGGGAGAAAATTCCGATTTTTTTACGTCTAAAGCAAATTTCAACACAAATCCTGGGAATATTATAAACAGTTACTGTTGTTGTTGTTACAGGCACAATGGTGTGTTGCTACCTACTGTATAGCCGACAGAAAACGTCTGCAGACGAAGCCCTCAAGTTCTACGGAACGAAGAGAACCCACGACGAGAAAGGTATTTTGTAACATCACTAACAAGTTTTTTTTTTTCGCTTTGTGCGCCGAGGATACAAGAATGCATTTTTTATAAACGTGTTATAGGAAGTAACTTCAGTAGAGTGCGTTTCATCAAATAGTTCCTATGCCGTAATGTTGGCTCCGCTGTTAAACTTTAACACATGGACCTATGAGGTCCATGCTTTATTAACGGTAGCCTATCGTGTTCGTCCTACAACAGGGAGCCAACATTACGGCATAGGAACTATTTGATGAAACGCACTCTAGTTTCCTTCCGAGTTTGTCAGAAAGTCACACCGTGTTGTTCTGTTGCTGTTTGTTTTATAGAAGAATAGATATGAAAGCCAGGAAACTTAATATCTTAAATCATTTAGTTTCTTTCACCTCTCGAAAAAAATAACAAATCAACCCTCTCAATTATTTATGAGAAGATAAAGCATGCAAGGGCTGGTTCGAGGTAGCTCTGGAAAAGGATAGGTGAAAGAATTTGGGAGAAGCCTTTGTTCAGAATTGGGACAATGTCTGATGTAAAAAAAAAACACATACAAAAGATTTATTTAGCAAAATTCAGGTTATTTACGAGAGCTAGTTTAACGAAAATGCATTTTCATTAGTTTATTTTGGGTCGCCGTAGCACGAAAGCGTATTTTCATATGTATAATAATAATAAAAAACCAACTGCGACAGCTTGGTCTACCTACACTCACTAAATCTAATTGCTTTCATAAAGGCACACGTGTCTCTTCAATAACTTTGACGTAGCAACAGTCGGCGCACATTTTCTATGCAAATGAATGACACTATTATTTGTGTAATTTGTAGAGCGTGTATTGATTGCTGGCCGTCTGGCGAGGCTATCTTACATAGATATTTATAGCATTTCAGGTGCATTTTAGTTTGGATTTATGATCGAGGGAGTATTTGGATGTGGGTCGTTAGTTTCTCTCTTATGTACAAGAACGATACGCGATTAGCAAGAGCAGTAGAGTGTAGGTCTGTGACGACTTCTTAACCCTTGTGTCGCATGATACCGCATCCTAACTAATATTACAAATGCGAAAGTAAGTTTGTTTGTTTGTTACCTTTTCACGCCTAAACCACTGAACCGATCATCCTGAAATGCATATACGTTTACAGAAACGGACATACCGCTGCTTTGCATGAATACCCGCACAAACCAAAATTTTGAAATTACTGGTTTATAACACAGCCAAATACAAAATAGTCCTTATTTCATGGTCAGTAAGACTCAAATTCATAACGGCACAATCGGCGGTTTTGCCGTTATGATTGTGAGTCTTACTTCCATGAAATAAGGACTATTTTGTATTTGGCTGTGTTATAAACCAGTAATTTCAAAATTTTGGTTTGTGCGGGTATTCATGCAAAGCAGCGATACGGTAACTTTCATCCCGAAAAAATGTACTGTTCCCGAGCAAAACAACAATATCGTACTTATGATAATAGATGGCATCGCGTGTCTTTCGAATCATGATTGAATTATACTAATATAGAAACTTTAGTAGTGTGTTAAGAGTTTTTTTATTTTTATTTATGTAGCTAATACATTTTGTGAGTCGTAGAGTGTGCCGGTTTTTCATAATACTATAAATGCGAAATTGAGTTTGTTTGTTTGTTACGCTTTTACGCTAAAACCGCTGAACGGTTTTGGGTGAAATTTGACACATGGGTAGACTATGATCTGGATAGGACATAGGATACTTTTGATCTTGGTAGTGCGTTCCCGTGGGATAATTTTCGACAACCACGCGGGCGAAGCCGCGGGCAAAAGCTAGTAGGTTCATAAGAGAAAACGCTCGAAGTCAACAGATATCGTGTTGCAAGTGCAAATAAACGTAAAATACCATCGTCCAATGGCGACCGCGGGTTTACAGTAGTTGCGAACCTATGAGGTTCAGTTTACATTTCGAACGCACATTGACATGAACCTATGGACCTCTTCGAGATATGACTATTTGTGAGAGAATCTTGGTTGTGCCGAATGTACAGTCAACGTCTAGAAGTCCACTTCCACCACAATGACCATTATCGCCTGCGCTATACGGGCTGCTAAAGTTGCCAATGTGTAGTATTGTCAAACATTCTTATAGCAATATTAGTTGTACCTTCTTCTCAACAACGCTTTAAAGGAGCCTCCACAAATGCCAATTTTGAAGAGTACTATAACAATAGTACTCTTCAAAATTGGCATTTGTGGAGGCTTCTTTAAAGCGTTGTTGTGATTATGATGATGAAGCTAAACTCATTTTTAATTTGCTAGACCAAAATGACAGCTGAGACCGACCTTTTTTGTCATTTTGACATTTTTTGACATGTTGTGTCATTTTAGTCCAGCAAATTAAAAATCATAATATAGTTGTGTTTTTAGATTACAAATATCTTAGAAAATAAAATGTACAAAGGAAACGTATGTCTAACTGTCAAGCGTTTCGATATACAGCGATTAAAATCATGTGCAGTCAGTGAGATCATACACAAAAGTTGCAGTAGCGTATTGGATATTGACGAATCGTCTGACTATTGACATCCAAGATAACAGATACCTTTGTGATAATATCTAAGGTATTTCAGCGACAAAGTAGAATTACGCCGGCCATCGGTATTGTGGGAGGTTTAAATCAAATCAAATATTTTTATTATGGGCATAGGTTATACAGACAGATGTTAGGTAAATTGTCCATAGTTAAACGAAAATGATCCAACCTACATTACACCTAATGTGGGTTGGATCCGTTTCGTTTAACTATGGATAATTACAGTTCTATTATGTCCTGTCTAATAGGCATACAATAATTATGTCAACATGCAGTATAAAAAGGGTAAGTAATAAGGTTGATATGGCTGTTAAAAGGTTGGCTGAATCCTTTTTGTCTGGTAAATAAATAGTGGTTTGAGAAAATCATTTCGTCTACCACCACTATAAATCAAAATCAAAATAAATGAAAAACCAAAATCAAAAGTTATTTATTCAAACTAGGCTGAGAATTTGCACTTTTCGAACGTCAAAATTACATTCAACGGCAGCCCCTAAAACGTCCGCCCTTCACCATTTCCGAGTGCTTTAGCTGGGAAGAAGTGGCGCAACTAACTGTCCAGCTATGTTTAATTACTTGGGTTTAATGCTGTCTGTTACTATACAAGGGCTCGTGACTAAGAAATAACAGCCGCACGAGTCTTATCGATCAGGTTAAGCTACGCTTGCCGCGGTCAGTCTGTGGGTGCCCATTTGAATATACAGAGACCCCTCTGTGCCTTGGAAAGAACGTTAAGCCGTTGGTCTCGGCTGTCATTCGTAGATCTTTGACAGTCATTACGGGTAGTCAGATGCCCGAAAGTCTGGCGACCAGTCTTGCCAAGGGGTATCGTGTTATCCAACAGCTGGGTTGTGGAGGTCAGATAGGCAGGCGCTCCATGTAAAATACTGGTATTGAACTGCATCCGGTTACACTGGAAGCCGATCCCAGCGTAGTTGGGATTAGTCTAGGCAGATTGATTGATCTAATGCTGTCTGTTGTACGTTCCAGGCGTGACGATCCCATCGCAGCGGCGCTACGTGGAGTACTACGCGGCGCTGGTTACGTCGGGGCTGGTGTACGCGCCCACCCGGGTGCACGTGCGCGAGCTCGTCATGTCGCCGCCGCCCATGCTCAACGGCGGCACCTGCTCGCCCGAGCTCACCGTCTCGCAGGCGCAGCCCTCGTTCAAGGTACCACCAGCTTTGATAACTTTATTACTTCCACAAAGAACACAGTTCGAGATAGGTACTAAGACTTGCTTCGGAGGTCATTGCCCTTCCCCTAATATCAACTAGCCCAGTGAAATCGGCCGCGACTTACGGTCGTAGGGTCGAACCCAAGCAGTCGCTTTAGTTTGTGTAAATAATTTCATCACCACTGCTTTCAAAACGTTGAAGAAAAACATCACGAGGAAACTGGCAAAAATTCGAAGACATGTGACATGTACCAACCCGCACTGGGCCCAGGTGCTGGAATACGGCCCATTCGCTCTCAACGAGAGGAGGCCTGTGTACTAGCAGTGGGAACGGCATAGGCTGATTATGCTAAGAATCCGAATGACACACTATCTATAGTTTTTAGGGTTCCGTACCAAAATGGTAAAAAGGAACCCTTATGGTGCGACTCGGTCTGTCTGTCTGTCTGTCACAGCTGGATATCTCAAGAACCACTAATGCTATCAACTTGAAATTTGGAATAGTTTTAGATGACATTTGCCCAACTATTTTGCAAATAAGAAATAAATATTTTTTTTTTAACAGGGACTGAAAGGGGTTCTTAAAAATTCGAAGTAGGGCTACTAGGGCATGTGGGGGGGTGTCATATGAAAGAGCGCTGTTTGTACATACTCAAACATTTTTTCTATTTTTTTTAGGATGCATAGTTTTCGACTTTTGATGAAAAATGTAAAAAAAATACCGTCCCTCCCCCTTATATCCGATGTTTGTATAGCGATAAATCTGAAATTATTCTGTGTGATAGAAGTTTATGTAAAGATTAGGTACAGGAAAAATAAAACGATGGCTCTAACACAGTTTTTGTTTTATATAATTATGATGGTACGGAATCCTCGGTGTGCGAGTCCGACTCGCTCTTGACCGGTTTTTTATTCGTGAAAAATGTGCGATAGGATAACGCACTTTATTTGTTTACAACACCAACATCACGCCTATTCTGCGCAGGATTGGGCAGAAGTGTATAGTAACTCTCACATTTCACCTGTGATGATTATGTACTAGAATCTGTAAAAGTCCGCGGATTTCATTTATGATATCAATTAAGTAGGGCACATCTTCAACATCATCAAATAACAGCCTTCACCCCAACATGATCCGCAGACGCCATCCGGCTGTAACGAGGTGAGCAAAGACGACGGCAGCATCCGAGTGCACCTCACACACTGCACGCCGCTGTACGGAGACGTGCGGGTCGATGTGTACAACAAGCCTAAGATGAAGATGCGGAAAGAAAAGCTGTTCCACTTCTGGTTTAACACATTCTTTGTGGCCGCGGGAGTAGGAGCCGAGAGGGTACCGGCGTTGGATGATAGTAAGTACAATAATACGTCGCTGCTTTGCATGAATACACGCACAAACCAAAATTTTGAAAATACTGGTTTATAACACAGCCAAATGTAAATTAGTCCTTATTACATGGTCCGTAAGACTTTCATTCACGGTTTTGCGCGGTTTTGCCGTTTTCGTAAAAACGGCAATGAATAAATTGGGCCGAAAGTGTACATGCGCGAGCTTCCCTCCACTACTGCCCATCTGTACTCACGACTCGTGCCGGTTATTATAACACTGGTTGTCGTACGTTTTGCCCTTCATAGACAAGCAAATAATACTTAAAATGACACGAATCAATGATCTAAAGCTATTGCTGTTGATCAAAATAACCACAATATTGTATTAACTTTTGCAGGTCCGAACCTGGAGGCGTTCAAGCTGACGCTGAACAAGTGGCAGTTGGACGAGGCGCACAAGGACAAACAGCATAAACACTACAGCCCAGACTTCAAGGTAAACCATACAATATCAGCTTATAATGTTGCCACGGCTGGGCCTCAGCACCCCTCTGTGAGAGGAGGGCTGAGGAGGGGTTGGTAAACCATACATCACATAACGTCATAATAAATAGTCTTGGAATTATAATAATAATTCTTATTAACCAAGTGGGTTTTGTCATAAAAAAGGAAAATAAAATAGCCTTTCCGTTTTCGTTTGAAAAGGCACGTTAATAGATGACGAATAATGTTTATAGTTAGTAATGTATAGTTTTCCTATGACTGTATATTATGTTGGGTACAAACGGCGCTGATTCATTGAGAAATTTTGTAGTAATTACTTCCGCAACCTTCCTTGACGGAGTTTGTGTTAGTTTTGTGCAGGCGCGCACCATCGTCAGCCGCATCATCTCTTATTACTAATAGCATTAAAAAAAAAAAACGTGCAGTCGGGGACCCCCGTCAAGAACAAAGTTTCTTCTCACGTACGAATTAAAACAAACAAAATTTTCGCAGCCGCCGTTTTGGATAATCATTTTGATTACACTATCGGTATCAGCACCATCGAAAACCATAAAAACTACACCCATGATAAAAAAATTGAAAATTTTCACAGCCGCCATCTTGGATTCACATTTTTACGTCACTATCGGCTTTAACACCCTCGATAACTAAGAAAACGACAAAAATGTTATAATTTTCACAGCGGCCATCTTGGATTTTCATTTTGAACAAGAAAGTCGCATGGAGGGGGCATGTATGAACGTTGTCGAGATTTCAATGAAGGATTCAGTCAGAACGCTTTTAAAGTATGAACGCGCTTTTTCATTACGTGACGATTTCTACCAGTCAACTCTACCGCAAGCCGCGTTTAAGAAATTCGTTCCAAAAACAGGTTTACAGCGACTTTAGTCATGTCAAAGCTCTGAAATAAGCAATGACTTTGTGTCGCGTGCATCCAATCCGTTCTTGAACAGACTATAAGGGAGTTTACATTCCAGGTGGAGCTAATAGTACAGAAGATGCCATCCTCCTCAACGTTCAGCGGGCACCCGGTCCGCGAGTCTCCTCCGGTGTCGTCGTCGTCGTCGTGCTGCAGCGAGCCCGACGAGCACTCGCCCGACGCGCACTGGGACTCGGGTGAGGCTCGCGGGCGCAGTACGCGGCGCTCGTTCGGCGACATCCGCGCCGAGTGGAGGCACTTCAGCGGGAAGTTCGTCTCCGACACCAGGAGGAAGAAGGATAGGGACAACGATTAGTGCGCACGGAACTTTAGAAAAATCGGAACGTTAAAAAAGTGATTTCTCGCTAGAGATTTGTCACTCGCCAGCTGTCGCCTCCGCTACAAGGAGGAACAAGGATAGGGAAGTTTAATGCATACGGAACTTAAAAGTGATTTTCGATTGAGATTTGTCACTCGCCCGCGGTCGATAGTGCTATTTAGAACTTTTCACGTTAAATGTCCGCAAAACAGGCGCAATAGTTAAACTATATTTTTATGTAGGACACTGAGGGCACTGGACAGTCGAAGTATATAAAGTCGTGGATCGGGACTTCAAAGTGTATTTGCAATCGATTTCTAAACGGTTCATGGTCTGATAGCTCGATTTTTAACTTTTTGGTTATAGAGTGTATCGGAATCGGTAATGATCGCTATCGATTTCTCGCTAGTTCGGTCAGAATGTACGGAAAATACCGTCTATGTTGATTCATAAGTTTTAAAAAGACGAAGTTATCGCCAATGAACATTTGAAAATATACAATTTATAATAGTCACTGTTTTCTCACATAGAAAACGAAATAAAGTCGTAAGTCTCGTGAATAAAGTCGGATTTTGTACTATTGTTAGTATGTGCTAAATAAAAGTTAGTTTGAACTCAAAAGCGTTTCGCTCTTAGTCTTGTATGAATGAAGTGATAATCGTGTGCGGACGCAGAGCGTTCACCGCGATTTATAGATGTGTTCGTGCAATGTGATTGGTTGGTTAAAAGATAGCAAAAAAAAAAATTAAGGGTAAGGAATAACCATAAAACTGTCTGACCTGGGAACTGCCCCATATCTTTACCAAAAGAGTCAACATTAATTTAATTTCAACATCAAGATATTTTATCATTTCTAAATCAAAGATTACAAGGTCAAATTAAATGATCTGGCAAAAAATCACAGACATGTGATATGATATCCCATCACATCTGTGAAATTTGCCAGTTGTATGAGAATGGAGTATCACAAATACATCAACCCAACACACATTGTAAGAACACTAAATTAGTGATAAAAGGTTTCATAGTTTATATAACGTTTATAATTACTAAACTGGTTTAGTAAACCTTTTAACGGGGAGACGGGCAGACGTCCCGTGCGTTGATCTCTTATACCGATAACGAATTTCTTATGTGTCGTTTAGTGCCAGTACTTTTATATATATCGTTGATTTTTAATAAAATATGACAAATGACAGCATTTTGCATAGTTATGATCATTTTAAATAAGAAACACTAAATGACTATTACTGATCTCTAAAAGAATATGGCTCTAGGTTTCTTTGTGTGTTTGAACGCACTAGTCTCTGGAACTACCAGCCGGATTTGATTTTTTTTTTGCATTTGATGGCCCAATTCTTGAGGAAGGCTATTTCACATCACGCTACGACCTAAATAAGCCGAGCAAAAAAAAAAAAGTCCGAAAGAGCGCTAAGCAAAAACGAAGTACATAATACCACGGGCAGGTGATGAGATGCGACGGGGTGGGTCGGAGCAACAAGAAATTTCACGCGGACGAAGTCGCGAGCGGAAGCTAGTAAGCTATACTGCCGTCATAAGGAAAAAACACGTTTCTGACATTTTTTTTTTCGAAAATGAGTAATTTACATATTCGGTATCAGCAAAAAAAGACGCATCTACCAGTATTTTTATATTGGCGTAAACTTACGAAAACCTAATAATTCTTACTATTAAAGGACGCACCGGCCTTTGTATCTTATAGTTTAAACAAGACTTTTTTTTTTATCCCTCTCAATATTACTGTAGACACGTTCTTTTTTTCTTACGGCGCGGCGGCAGAATAATGCTATTGCTTGAGCACCTAAGATTATTAGTAGGTACTTATTGTAAATATTAGTATTGCGTACCTACCTTAATAAAATGTTGCCAATAAACAAACTATGTAAAATACTCAGCCTGTACTACAAAGTGAAGAAAATTAACAATTTCAAGATCAATCACGATGAAGCCAAAATGTCATTAAAAGTGTGATTATTTTATTACAGTTAACCATAATTCAAAAGTACTGGCTCAAACAACACAAATGATTAGTTGTAAAAGTAATTAATACGTTCTTCAAGTAGAGTAACGTTTAGATCTGTCGGAGGGGTTCTTTATTCGTACGTTTTCCGTAAAATCCTGGTGCTTCTAGAAAATTCCACGTAAACATCTCTTTTAACTATAAATAGCGGAGTCTTTAGTAAAGAAGAAAGGCCACTGTGTGTTACCCTTTAATGTTGGTGACGGCTAACATGTTATCTGTGGTATTGATGCCGATAGATATGAAAATATAGCCTTTATTACAAAGGCAGTAAAGATTAAGGGATTGCTTAGGTGTCAGTTGGAATTAGCAAAAGGTAGTTCTGCCGACAAAACGTTAGTGAACATGTTCTTTTAAATCATGATACCAGCGTCTACTTACATGTTTCGGAAATTAGATAATCTCACCTTTCACCACATAACAAGTTATTAGCATTTATTGTCGATAATCGACTAATGGGTCGATATCGAAATATCTATCGACATCGATAAACCACTTTCTGTGTGTAACGTGGGTCTTGTAATTATACTGGAGCTATCATCAATGAATATTGAAATCTAGATAGTGTTTAATCTATCTTCGGTAGAGTTCACTGCACTGATTGCGATAGGACATAAGATTAGGGTAGAGAAAATTACAGAACAGATTTTTTTTTTTTTTTCTTCTAAGCAAAATTCGACAGTCACTAGTTATCTGAATATACAGGACAATTTTTTAAGCAGTGCGCAAATTTTCACAGGGTATTCTACGCATATGAACAACTTTCACTATGGGACAAATCCTGAAATCACGAAAAAAAAATCAGCTGTTTCATTTCATAAAAGTTCAATACCTACTCAACCAAAATGTATGAAACAGCAGATTTGTTTTTTTCGTGATTTCAGGGTTGGTCCCATAGTGAAAGTTGTTCATATGAGTAGAATACCCTGTGAAAATTTGCGCACTGCTTAAAAATGTCCTGTATAGGGTGACTGGTAATTAGTGAGCAATACATTAAACACATGATTGTACTCATGATAACAAACAACTTTTACTATGGGACCAAACCTGAAATCGTGAAAAAAAAAAAAAACAATGGGCTGTTCCCTACATTTATGTTCGCATGCATAACCAGCCTATAATGGACACAGGCCTCTGTAAGAGGGAGTGGGCCGAGTGCAGGTAGATGTCACATGTCTTCGAATTGTTGGTCCTAGCACATGCCGGTTTCCTCACGATGATTGCCTTCTCCATCTGGAGAGTGGTGGTGATGAAACAATATACACAAACTAAAGCGACTGTCTGGGTTCGGACCTACGACTCGGTAGGTACGTCGCGGCCGTTACCACTGGCCACCACTGCTCTTTTGCACTGCAATATTCACATAACTCGTTAAAAAGTAGGGAGCAGCTGATTTTTTTTTTCGCGATTTCCGGTTGGGTCCCATAATAAAAGTTGTTTGTTATCATGTGTTTCAGTTTCGTATAGGTCACTAATTATAGTCATGTACCTTTTACCTATGGAAATTTCAGACTACCTGAGCTTTCGAACAACCTCTCTCTGTATATACTCAAGGTATCTTATATGAAAATGACTTTATTTTGTACGCCATATGATCTAAAGTTAATGTATTTTTTGTACTAGCTCTAATGTTAACAAATCAATGTCCAAAGGTAAAAGCGTCCATAGGTACAATACGTGTCACCCTATAATGGCTGAGCATTCACTCAACTTAAAATCTTTTGTTTTTGAAAGCTATAGAAAAATGAGGATCATACTACAAGTAAAATCTGATAGGAAGCATTTTTATAGAAATTAACTAATTTTATGGATTATATATAATGTATACCTATTCTTATCAGGAGTCACCAAAACCTAGTTAACATGGTCTCTAAGGATCCACCAACATGTGAAAACAGCATGCACTATGGGATCGACTCTCATTTCAATTGTTCTGTACGATATATCAACAACATGCATGTCCAAACAGCTATCTATAACTGGGCCACGACACAACAAAAAATCCATAAAATTGGTTACATTTCCTCTATACGGAACTAGGTACAGATAATATTGTGATGATGATATGATACATGAACGTATCTGGTCGCGCAGGGCGGGTGTGCGAGCGCGTCGGCCACTACCGCCCGCTGTCGCCCGAGCACACGCCGCACACGTAACTATCTCCTTACACACTCGATGACGCAGCTTGTGACTATACCATCCCCATTCACATGTTCGCACGACAAACCAAAGAGTCGTTGGCGTCTGAAAAGCCCCGTATTCACTAAGAAACAAAGGGCCTGCAACCTGCAACACAGAAACGACGAAAAAGGTCGTCGAAAAAGCGAAACTGAACGCGATCAGTACATCTAAACTGCGTTCAAGAGCTATTAGTGTCAAAATTCCATAACAATATTGACACTGACGGCTCTTAAACGTGGTTTATTAAAGGGGGTTTATTTATAATCGTTGCTTTTATCGACTGTTTAACGAAACATTTTTGACGTTTAAACGTTTCATAACAATCAACTTTTATAAATAAGGGAAAAGATGTCTGGCGACGTTGATCGACGTCGCCCGACGTCTCTAGCGACACGTGTCGTGGAACATTTGTCTCCTAGTGAATATGAGGCTCTAAATTACTTGTATGTAACAGCGGCTGTAGACGTCAGTAATTATTGCGACTTATATAGCCCTCGCAAGTCGTACAGTGACGCATCATATTTGATTGATAGACAGACATCAAGTTTAGGAATAAGTAATTTGTTGTACGTAATAGTGCACAGACGATATTTTTAATGAAATATTGTGCATATTTAAATTAATAGTTAATTACGGTTTCTAGTCTATAAAATTAGTTTCCGTGGGCAGAAAACCCTTTTACCTCCTTGCTCTTTTAAACATAGTTTGAATTACTAGAATCTTTTCAACTATCTTTTCTTTATTCACTTCCATTTCCCTATCATAAACTGCGTCATCTTTTTATTTTGCTCTATAGCACGTTTTGTCACTGACTGCTCGGCTTTCACGATTAAAACTCCGCTTGATTCGTTTTTGTTCGTTTCGTCCATTGCTTGTCTCTCACCGCATCGTCATGTTCTAGGTTCGTTCACTGTGTTTACTGTACCTGGCTGTAAATATGACACATCAAACTTTGAAAGTCTACAAATTAAAAAAAAAATCTAACATTGGTGTTGCTATATTTATGGCAGGGTACTATCATTTGTGCATATGTTTCTTGTCTAATCCTTTATATTTTTCCTTATGTGATCGTCATTTTGTATTTGTTTTGCATCTTGAACACTAACAATTATTATTGAAGTTATCAGTGAAGATAAAAAAAATGGGAGTACCTTAATAATAGACAATAAGTATGGCCAATTTTCTCTATTGTCTTGTTAATTGGATGAATAAGTAATTATCTATCTTATTCACACTATTTAAAGTTCTAAATAACGTTCAAGATGTAACTAATTGTGCTTAAAATTCATGTGCATGCTTCAATTGTATAATTGTGCTGTTTTTGTTCTAACCTTTCTACTTTATAATGCTTTTGTTTTGATCTTAAGTAAGAGCATATACAGCATTATTATGAACTTTTTCTATGATCAGAATGACCAACACAAAAGAGATTTAATAACTAATATTTACCAAAAAGATATGGTCATTCTAATCATCTATGTGTCCCTCTGTGTGGATTGTGTTATGTGTAATTCACATTCATCTTATCATAAAAAACCATTCATGTACTACCTGGTAGAATGTGTGGGCCACTTCGACGCATGTTAGGAAGACAGCTGCAATTTTTACAAGATACACTTTTTTTTTGCACAATACAACTTAATTCTGTAAGATATTTCGAGTCGAATTTGTGTGGAGGGTGGTGCATGTTGCAAGGTTTGCACTTGTCTTTTTTGTACTATACGACTATCGATTTAACAGTTCAGAAAGGGCTCAAGCGGGGTCCATAACGATCCCAAGGCCCAGATATTCCGCCAGGTAGCACCTTAACATTTCATTTGCTGTACATTGCTCGCTTTGCACAGTCTGAACGCATCACACACGCCACATACGGATATTTTTAAACGCCTCATTGTTTTTTTTTTTTTTCGTTATTCGTTTTTCTTCTAAGAAAGTTAACTTATAAGGCGTTTAGAAAATAAATGTTTGAAATAATTTGTTCGAATTTTTGGGCTTTTTGTTGTGACTAAATATTTATAATGTTTCTGTTATAACAATTTTAATCTAATGCTTTCTTACAAACAGTCAAAGTTACAGTCGCTTTAACTTTATTAGCTTTAATTTGTAATTAAAAAGCCTAACAGTTCAAATAAATATAAATCTGTCCGTGGCTATGTTATCGTTCAAGGGCTTATATGGGTTTCTTACATTTTCAGGTGAATCAACATACTTGTGAGGTTGGCTCGTGGCCTCGGTGAGCTCTCCACACTTCTATAAATAAACCCCGCTTTCCCTCCCTACTGGCAAAGGCTTGAACATGGTGCCAGAAACACTTATAACCCTGAATCCTAGTGATGTTTACTGAACAAGTAGTGCTCTATGTGTGTCTAAAATGTGTAGATATTTAACGAAAATGAGCGGGTTGTGCCATTGCCGCGTACCGACGGACTAAACGTACGGTTTGGATATAAAAACAAGTTTTTGTGATAATAATAGTGTGCTGAATGGACTTATACGTCGTCGACGGACGTAGTGGAGATATCGTTTCATTTCACCCATTTACAAGCCGTTGAAGATATCGACATTAAAACTCTATGGTCACAAGGTATGTCTCTCGTTTTAACTCATAGGACTGATAAGTACATTTCTCGGTATTTTTTTAATTATAAGCTTTGGCCATTGTCATAGATGTGTTTCAGTAAATAAACGTTTTGTACTTTTTAAATGTCAAAGACTAATATTCAAGGAGGTTTATAGTGTATTCTACCGAATTTTTAACAGACTGAAATTATTACCGGTCAATCAGATGGTTAGAAAAGTTTTTTTTAGATCAGTTCTATTGATGATGGAAAAGCAATGTGACTCGCTTGAATAGTTTGAAAATAATATTGTCTGTTGAATTTAAGTATTTAGGATTTATTATCAATGTGGAGTCAAATGGTGATGATTATTTTCTTAATTATAATTTCTTATTTCAATTATCTATAACCCCCTACTAAAAACCAATTAAGGGTTACACACAGAGAACACATTATTTCCATGTTATTGTCTCGATAAACGTCACCATTTTACTGTATTCTAGACGTACCTAGTCAATGTCTTTGAAACGACTTGAAAATGTAAAATGAAAATTAAGGAACCAATTTCTAGGTGCTCTTATTTCTTTTAATAATTTGATAATAAAAAATCATCTTGGTAAACCAGCTTCATAGTTAACCGAAAATATTGAAGAGAAATCATCTGTTTGTTCATACATTGTACCATAATGTCAGCTTCACTTATTTATAAGTATTTTTATTGATAAAGAACTACGATATGCCGTGAGTGCGAGGCAGATTTTCCCACCATTTCGACTAAGTCCATTGACGGACAGTTTTTTTTTTAATGTTTTTTTGTATACTTTCGAAAGATCTCACTAACTGCCGTCATAAATGTAAAAATTTGTTAGGCTTGACGTGACTGCTGTGGGGTTTTTATGGGTCAAATATTGGGCCATATCCCATCGAAAAAAAATATAAAAAGGAATGGGATACATGGATAAAACTTAGCCATAAAAAAAAGCACTGATTCATCAGTTTACGTTCAGTCTAAACCAGTACTACTGAACGCCTGTCAAATGGAATCATTTGAAATAAGATTACAAATTTAAATAAACCTTTTTTACAGTCCATTCAAGCGCTTTTGACTTCTATTCCGTAGGCATAAGGATGGCATTAAAAGCAAAAACGTGATTACAATACCAACTATTTACTGCAGCTGCTATTTGTCATGCCACCAACGCAATAGATGTCAAAATCGGTTGAATGGACTGTAAAAAAGGTTTATTTAAATCTCTAATTTTAATTCAAATGGAGTATAATATCCTCCAAAATATATAATAAAATAAAAATTCGAATATGTAACACATGCAATAAAAATCCCACAGTAGACACTTTGTTAGTAGAAAAAAAAACTTCCAAAAAACAAGTTTGATACTTGACACAATTTTATGAAAGGAACTGAAGGCCTAGTAACATAAAATTTTTGACCCTCGGCTAGTCCGTTATCTGAATATAGATTAAACTATAATACATGTAAGATAGAAGTTAATCATATTTGTTTCACAATACATTGCACTATTTGTGTAGTGCCATTTAACAAAATAAAACTGACTATTGAGAGAAAGCAAATGGAATTTAAAAAAATATCACATTCATTACATTGTTTCGTCAAAGCTAGAGTGGTCACTTGAAAAAGTACAAATGGTTGCAAGTACTAGGTCTTCTCAGAGAATGGTTCTCCACGCTAAGTGTGAGGAGATAACACGATTTTCGTGTGTTCGTATGATATTTTGCACCTTTTCAATGCCTACAAAATATATTCATTGAGTTCTGTTTTTGGTTGACTAACACTAGATTCTCCATATAAACTTAGGATAACCAAAAATATGCAGTATCAATACAATGTCAATGGTGAAAATACTTTCAAGTTTGAGATTCTAAAGACACCACAGTGGCGTTATCCGTTAAAGAGCTACAAATTGAGGATATACAAACCTAAGACCAGCTTAGACTGGAGTACCAGTATTTTTTAACAAAAAAAGGCGAATACAGGGTCAAATTAAATTAGTTAGCGAAACTCGGAGCGGAAGTCCGGAGTTTCGCTAGCTATCTTTGGTTATCTTAAAGTTCATAGAAGTTTAAATTACTATCAGAAGTTTGCAGGCATTGAAAAGGCTAGATAAAGCCTGGAATATTCGAACTGAGTTGCTGATATGCAACGTGTTTTTTGTGTTTTTGCAATTGAAGTAGGTATGTTTACTAATAACAGCAAATAATTGGAACTATGAATGGAGAGATTAACTTTCTGTGTCATATGGAGTTGTGGACCAAAAGGAATTAAAGTATTACTGTTTATTTTATCACCATAATGATTTTGCATGATTTCTCTTCTTTTTAGTCGCAAGGGAATCCCTCACTAATCGATTTCACATTTTTGGCGAGCCTCTCTCATTTCAATAAGTTTGAGAACACCCTTACAAAATAATGTGGCTATTGGAAGTTCAAGTGTTCTGGATACAAGATTAAAAATTTATGGACAACCGCAATTATAAAAAAAAAAAAAACACTGGAAGTAACACAACATCGCGCGGAAGTAACAATATCTACTGAGAGACACTGGAAGTCTCTAATAAAAATTGGTTCACAACTTTATGATTCCTAGAAAGTCAGGTCTCCATTCTTAAAGTTACAGACGATATCTGTACCTTAAAAAGTTGGATGAAAAGCCGATGTTTTTTATTTAATTGTAAATATTATTGTTACGATACGTTAGTGTTTAAACGAGATCTGTTTTTAAATAAGTAGGTTGTGTAACACAACCTAGCGCCTTTAAAAAGTTTTATCAATTTGACAAAAGCATATTGAGCGTTGTCTATGGCTGGTCCATTTGCAATGGAGAGAAATTAAAAATGTCTAATACAGGTGTTAGTTTCCTTCTGTTATTTTAATAGCTTTTCAGTTTGCTTTTGGTTCACATAATTAACCACTACCTTCAAATTCATGTTCTCAAAATTGTATGTTTAAATTTTATTAGTGACTGAATTATGATGACTCTTTCTAAAGCACAGGTCACACTGGGAGCAAAACGAAACTAAGTTCGTTTCGCTTCGTTCCGCGTCTTTTCATATTTCCGTTTTCGTTTCGCTTAGTACGCAGTGTGAACCGATGTGTGAAAAGACTAATTTAGCTTCATTTCACTTCGCTCCTATGTGTGGCCTGCTCTTGAAAGTATTTTTTTTTTTTTTTAAAGATCATGGTTAAAATAAAAGAATGAAAACAACACCATTTCTCGTTTATGTTTCTATGACGTTTAGGAGAGTTCACGGTTATTGTGATATAGGGCTTCGTAGGCGGACGGTGGCTCAAACCTAGTACGGATCGGAGGTCCTATCTCGAGGGAATTGGCGCTTGACTACAATCCGTGTTTTGTTATGTCCAGATGTAATACTAAAGATTTGAGCCACTCCGAGTTGTTATGACGACGGGTTTATCGTAAATGCCATTAAATTGGTGTGAAGTGACTTTGATGTAGCGATGCGAAAGCGAAATGAATTGACATGTATTGCCTAGCCTAGGCTTTATGTTTCCCGTGGCTGTTCGCCGAGTGTACTCGACGTATGGTGCATTGCGATAACGCGTACTGAGTGGGAATGTATCACGTGTTCGGAGTTGATATCTCGTCGTAGTTATGACCTATAAGGGTATTCGGAAAACGAGTAAAAGCGAATGTGAGCAAGGATGGCATTTTGGACAAACTCGCTGAAGTTTTAATGTAGTACGTAAGCAATGGTTATTGTAGTTAGGTTATATCGTGTCTAGATAGGTTGGAATAGCGTCATAGAAACGAACAGAGCTGCAAGAGTTCGAAAATGACAAAATATTTTTTCTTTTGATTCTTTTAGGCATTACGATTTTAATTTCTTAATACGGCTAAGACGGAGTCACATGAAGCTTCCAGTTTAAAAATATTTTTATTAAGTGTCATGATTTGTTTTTTTTTTTTTTTTCATTAATTAGTTTGTAATTTTTTAATTGTATCGCTTCAGATTTCTAGTTATCTGTTAAGTATATGTATTTGGCTCGTAATTTTTTTTATTCTGAAATTTCTTTGCGTCGTTTTAACTTCCGATTTGTAAATAAGGATGGTGAAATTCTAAATTACTGTTTTTTCTTACAATATTTTTGGGCTAAATTTTATATAAGCAGCGAATTACAATCTATTTGGCGTCCGGAGGTTAATATACGCGTACCTATATATCATCAAGTACAAATTTAGGAGTTGTTAGTTTGATCCGTCTTAGATAGACGGAGCGGACTAAGTCATTAACTTATTCTCCCAAAAAAAAAAAATTTGAATAAACAGCCACATCTAGTATTAAAATTGCCCCCATTCCAGGAAAGTGGTACCTAGACGTTTGATTTTTTTTTTTAAATTGTATCGCACGAAAATTCGTTATCGGTTAACCGCTTGACCTCTCCTGTCCCTTCATCAAAGGTTTAGCTTTAAAGATTGTTGTTTGCCTTATAAAAAAATGTGATCTTATGAGGATTATACTTAAAGGATGTCGCTGTATGTTGCGGACGTAGGCAGCGTTTGAATACCAAAACGAGCTGATTTTGTACTGGTCCTTCGAGCCGATTCGAAGGACCAGTATGAGACGCAGGCGCACATAGCATAATCAGCCTATAATGTCCCCACTGCTGGGACACAGGCCTCCTCTTTCTGTGAGAGGGACTGGGCCGTAGTCCAGCACGCGGGCCAAGTGCGGGTTGGTGAATGTCACATGTTTCTTCACGTTTTCCGTCACCGTTTTGAGAGCAGTGGTGATGAAATAATTTACACAAAGTAAAGTGGCCTGCTTGGGTTCGAACCACGACGATTACCGCTGTCGTTTAATTCTTTCTAAAATTAAATTCAAAATGATTTCTTTTTCTACTCAACCTAGGCATGATTTACACATTTACTGAAAACCCTGGTATATTTTAATCAGGTGAACGTGTCAGTGTAATTGATTAAAACTGGACTCAAACGCGCCTACGTCCACAACAAGTATGAAAGAATAATGCCTTGTTTGTATAATGAATATGGTAACATATAAAAAGAATAAGAATTATCTAATATAATAAGACTTTGACAATGTTCGATAGGCTCAGGAAAGATGACTGTCAATTGGATACAGAGGCGAAAAGGGCTTTATTGGTTAGAAAGTTGGTTTTAAATACCATTCATGTTGCGACTGAACGCAATTGTTTTTGTTTGCAACAGTGTTTGATCTGTCAAATCACAGATTCCTATTCGTAAATTAACCTGTCATAATGATGCTGTAATTACAGAAACAATTAAAAAGCCTCCATAGTAATTAATTGTGTTTCGCGTAGAGCCGCGTTTCATAGTCGATGACTAAATATAAATTGTATTTGATTAAAAAATGCATGTTTCTATTGTCACAATCACAAAATGTAAAGTTGATTCTGTAGATATATACCGCACAGTGTTTGCGATAGTTGCAACGTGAATGACATCTTTAGAATGAAAGCAGTTGGCAAGCGACATGTTCTTCGAATGAATATGAAAACGACTGTCACAGATAAATGTCTAGTATTCTAATATAATGTTAATCAAATCTATGTTCGACAATTAAGACCTATGTGGTCCTACACAGGGTCAAATTAAGTTAGCTGGCGAAACTCCGCAGACGTGATGAGTATCGACATAACATGATAAAACAAAAAAGAAATTAATTTGATGATGTTTTTTTTTTCGGGTCTTCTACCGCCGGTAGTGTAGCCACTTAAAATATCAGGTTGTTTTTGTGTAAACTTCACAGACGTGATGGATATCGATATCTCAACCCGATAAAACAGATTTTATCAACTCGCACTTCAACTAACAAAACTACCAGCGGTTGTTGACCCACAAAAAAAAATCATCAAATCTATTTTATTTTATCGTTTAGATATCGATACCTCTTACGTCTGCGGAGTTTCGCTAGCTAATTTAATTTGACCCTGTAAATTGCAAATGCGACAAGTCGTAGCATGCATAGGGGGCTTTTTGTGATTGATTCTTTCACAGATACTAGTAAAGCCCTCTCCGCAGATAGAGAAACAAAGAATATAATTTTTTTATAAATCTTAAGAAATTCTTAGTTTCACAGTAAAGTAATACACTGTAAATTATTTCTTATCTTAGTAAAAAGATCTCATCACCTTATTTTTTTTTTTTGTTTTGTCTTTTTATAATTATTTTGAGAAGCAGATTAGTTGATTTAAAGACAATCAATGTAAAATAAAACTTATGGATGTATATAATTACTTTGTTTTATTCATAACTACAATACCCAAAAGTATACAGTTGACCTTTATTGTTTACCTAAAGCAGGTTTGCTCCGATAAAATTGCCGGCCCGACCTAATGTAAACTGGCTCTTACATCGCCCTACTGCAAAACGCCCAGTATACAGGGTTATTGGTAAAACGCCAACAACCTCTTAAGGGGTCATTGTACTCATCATTATGAACAACTTTTACTGTGGGACCAAACCTGAAATCGCGAAAAAAAATCAGCTGTTCAGTAGTTTCGCATAATTCTTCAAAATGTACTGAACAGCTGATTTTTTTTTTCGCGATTTCAGATTTGATTCCATAGTAAAAGTTGTTCATAATGATGAGTACAATGACCCCGTAAGAGGTTGTTGGTGTTTTACCAATAACCCTGTATATCAATTGCACAGAAAAGAAGCCTGGAAGTTGTCCACTTTGTTGGTAAGAATCATCCTTCTGGTGTAAGACTGTTCCATATCGACGCTTGAAAGGCATCTCTCACTAATGCTACGAACTGCATTTCAACTGCAAACCGACCCTGCAGCCCGATTGCAGTCTGTGTGCAGTGCCGTTGCAGTTGCAGTTATTTAAAGTTTAAATATATACAAAAAAAAAAAACCTAATTGTTCGATCATAATGATGCATCTTTTCATAATCGAACAAAAGTGAATTTTTATGTTTTTTTTTTTTATATTTGACCTTTAAATCTACTCAATGGCGCCGATTCCTTTGTTCACAAACTAAACTAGATTTAAGTTCAGTGCATCTTTTTCTTCCTATTTCATTAAGAAAAAGACAAGATAAATATTAGTTTAGTTCTGTCAAATTAAGACACTCCATAGACAAGTTTAGACAGGACTAAACTAATATTTTTCTTCTGTCCTTTTCTTAAGAAGAAAAAGATGCGCTGAACTTAAATTTAGTTTACGTTTGTGAACAAGGAATCGGTGCATTGTCGCTTGGTGAGGGTTGCCTTTCAAGCGTCGAACAACACAACACTCAGGCATGCCCATTTTCACTAACACAACGCGACACCTAAATGAATGCCTAAACAAAAGCACACTGGCGCCGATTCCATTGTTCACAAACTAAACTAATTTTAAGTTCAGTGCATCTTTCTATTTCATTAAAAAAGGACAGAGGATAAATATCAGCGCTTGACGTAAATTGTCGTATTTTAGTAGCCAATTTTTTAATCACAAACTTGTCTATGGAGTATCTTAATTCGACAGGACTAAACTAATATTTATCGTCTGTCCTTTTCTTAATTAAATAAAAAGAAACAAATGCACTGAACTTAAATTTAGTTTGTGAACAAGGGAATCGGCGCCACTGTTCGATTTTCAATGCTCGACTATGCGCCGACAGTTGAAAACCCACAACCCGCTTTTTAAGAACTTATTTTAGTGCCGCCCAGTGTTAGTGAAAACGAGCATTATACAAGTGTTTATCAACATAAAACTCATGCGCGTGATTTTCAATATTAAGTATAGTATTAGTAAAATACCGCCCACCAGTGGGATTAACAGTCTGGCGAAAATAAAACAAACTAAATTTTAAAAACGTGTTTATTAAGTCACGATACACAAAATACTCATTGTAATTCTTATAAACTAGATACGTAGTACATTATAATTAGTCAAACACCCTGCCTAATATGTTGGTTCTTATCAAAATACCTACATGTGCAACAAATATTTATATTGTGACAGCTTTGCGTAAGAAAATATAATTGTTGTAGTGTGTGTACTCACGTTAGAAAGCTGGTAACCTAACCGGCGCCGATCTGCCAGCGTTTGTCGAACCAGTGCGAAGCGGCGCCGACTAATTCAGATAAGAACTTGTCGGCGCTTATCGGCGATGGTGGTAAAAAGTATGAAAACTGCCAGCGCCGACCAGGGTTGTCTACCATTGCCGACAAACAATGACATACAGG
This sequence comes from Dicycla oo, assembly GCA_948252095.1. Lineage (NCBI taxonomy): Eukaryota > Metazoa > Arthropoda > Insecta > Lepidoptera > Noctuidae > Dicycla > Dicycla oo. Next base: position 3,943,039 of record OX411728.1, on the reverse strand, counting down.
CGCATTCGGCGCCGGTTATCAGCTATCTACGTGAATACACCCTAAAGGCACACGATACGTTGCGGACCGCAAAGATTTCGCCGCACTGGCGGTCACACGGGTGTTGCGGCGCCGCACCGCAAATATTTGTTTCTCTTTCTTCTGCCGCACAAACAACTTAGCGGTGCTGCTCCGGCGTCGTAACGCGTAAACCCCTCCCCGCCTTGTCTCGCAGGTTGCAACTTCGGTGTACTTGCGGTGCGAAGCCGGAACGCACCGTGTGGTATGCCTATTGATAGATATTTGTATGTAGAACGCCGCACGCGACAGCGACACAGTTGCGTCGCCGCGCCGCCGCCCCAACGCATCGTGTTCATAGGCCCTTACTACAAACGTGAAGAACAGCCCTTGGAACTCATGTTACCTTACATGAGTTTGCGCAAGAAAATAAAATAGGCGTAATTGCTTTTTATTTGAACACGATATCCACGTCTATATTATAATTCGTGAATTGAGGGGCATGTTCAGCAGTGAATACTGGCCAGCAGATATGTTTTATTAACGTATTTTCAATAATTTATGCTGAATATCAAATAAAAATCGGCCAAGTGCGAGTTGGACTCGCGCACTAAGGATTCCGTATCACTACACTTTCAATAAAATATTGAAAAACAAACATTTTTTCGAGCGCGCAGTGGCGCTCTCATCGTTTGGTTATTTTTTTTTATTTTAGAATGAAAATGCAGAAAATAAGCATGTTACGTTGTTCTCCACTTAAAACGGAGCGTAGTGGCCACTATTTTCGTTTTAACGATTATAATAAAACTACTGTTTTTAATAATAACCTAACACAACGGAACATGCTTATTTTCTGCATTGTCATTCTAAAATGAAAGTAATAACCAAACAAACGATGAGGGCGCCACTGCGCGCTCGATAAATAATAAAAAGTCTATTGTTAGTCGAAAGCTGGTCGACCGAGCTCTGCTCGGATGATAATAGAGAAAACGAATTTTCCCGGATATGAGACCTAACTAGATTGATTTTTCGCCCCCGTAAATCCCCATATTGCAACTTTCATCGAAATCGTTAGAGCCGTTTTTTGTTTAGTGTAGGATTAACTGCAATTAGATTGGGTAATTGCAAGTATTTTGTGAAAATTTAAACTGGCTGCCGTGATTCTACTCATACACGTACAAGTGAACGATAATCCGAATTTTCTTTCCTAGGCCGTCAATTTTTTGTAGAACAATTTGACAGGAAGTAATATTATCTGGCTTAAAAGTTTTAAAATTGATATAATTGATAGTCAACAACAGTGTTGGTGCAATTCAAAATCATGAGTAAATACAACGCCTAAGGGCTGATTTTTCAATAGTCCGATAACATTTATCTGAAGAATAAATATGTCAGTTTGACATGGTTTCTAAACAAAAGCTGTCAAATTGAAATAATTATTTATCCTTCAAATAAGTTATCTGACTATTGAAAATTAGCCTTAATTTAATTAATCTAGTATAAAAATAACATAATATTTATTTCATTTTAATTGTGAGAAATGCAGTACAGTCCCCAGCACGTAACTCGGCAAGAGTCGTTAGATGTGAAGAATTCATTTTTTAGGTCTCTGGTCTCAAGCGGGACGCGGGGAATGAGGTAGCATCGTTCCGAGCGCGCGATTTGTTGGTCAATCGACCCTTGCCTCTCTCAATGTATCAACGTTCCGTTTGCTTCCGAGTACACTTGCGTGCACTAAAATTGTACCATTTATTTTTGTTATGTTTTTGTTACAAGTTCTTGTTATTGTTTTGTTTGAATTTTTATATTTAATTGTAATGCCACAAACAAATACTATTTTACGTAATTCTATATATTCTCTAACATTATATCATAGTATCTATGTTCTAACATTGATTTCATGCCAGGGATAACACTTTTACAAAGCGATAGTGACGACGACGGCATGACTGTTACAATGCAGTTATATAATTAATTTCTTAACCAATAATTACTGTATATATTTTATTTATTACTTTTTATATACTTCACGAATTCTTCTCCTTTCTTTAACTTTTTCTAAACAGCCATGTTTAAAAATAAATTATGGCAATAACCATAATGACAAGCAATTAATGTGACCATTTTTTTGTTGCACTAAGTGTAACATGCGCGAACTTACCCCCACTACGCCAAAACCTTGCCAAGTTAGGTGCAGGCAACTGTACTTTTCATTCCTAAGAAGGAACATCAAAAATCATGTTTTTGTCAATCAACTTTAAGACGTTGATATCCTTACAGTCAGATAGAAGCGGTTTCATGTAAAACGCTAATATTTAACCCCATCAGGGACCCCAACATTTTTAAAAACCGTCACGCTATGACGATTCAATCAACCACTTCTCTTCTTCTTCAAACTCTTCTCACATTGAACGTCGACCTCGGTCGATCCTTCGCCGAAGATAATGATAGCGACTTCTCGCCATTGGGTCTCCAAGCAACATGTATAGAATCAATGACGCTACTTCTTCATCCTCCTATCGTAAGAGTCGCACTAAATCGCGCCTCTACCCCGTCCCCTCCCTCTAAATCCCCCTCTGCCTCTAGGGCGCGCCCCCTTGCTGGTATTAGGAGGGCTCTTAGGCCGCAGTGCCTCTATCCTCTCTGTGCAGCCAGTGCTCTCCCGGCCCTCAGTGAAGTTGGACGCGTAGAGCTCTGCGTTGAAGTTCGAGTTGGTGAGCTCGTGGCCGATGGTCACCCAGCCTGGTCGGATTGTGGAGTCGCGGCCGAATAAGTGGATTCTGGAAGATATACAAGTTATTATAATCGCCAAAGTATAGAATTTTTTTTAGGTCTTTATAAATGATTAAATTTCTGTAAGTAGGTTTGTACAAACACTTTTACACGTCAACATATTTTAAAAACATCAGGTCGGCGTTTCCTATTTGACTACTCTGAGAAGAAAGGCCGAAGCAAACTCGGAGGTCAAAATCTCTTAAAATCTAGACATAATCTTGTTCAGATCATGTGAAGACCATGTAGGGGACGGTGTCTGAAAAATGGTCTTTTGAGGAAAGAATCACACAGATTGAGTGGACCTGTCACGTCAGAACACGCCAGTCTTTGAAATGCCAGTCAGACTGACAAAGTCACGAGTGCCATCTGCCCCAATTAACACAATCAAATATCAAATAATATTTTTTCAAAAAAAAAAGAAAATTAGTTTTTTTTCAAATGATAACCAACAGTAATGTCAAAATGGCCATTCAAATCATATTATAATCCTGACCGGTTACTATTTCTCGATGGGCGGATCGGCGGCGACGCGTTTCTTTGATCTTTCGACATTTGTCCCGAAATAAAAGAGTTGTTAACAACAAAAATCACATCTCACCTTCTCCTCCCCAAACAAAAATGCTCCATTATATGGAATATCTCAATGGGCTTCTCACTGCTCCCAAACTCAGGATCCTCAGATATGATCAGGTCGATATCCACATTGGCATGGATGAAGTCTCCATCCACAGACCTTCGGACCGTGCCTTTGATGCCCATAAGACAATGCTCCTTAGTCCTTTGGAAGACGGCATTATGTTCAAGGTTCTTGGAGTGTCCTGGGTTTTTTATATTGGTTTTTATCCAGCATATGTCCTCGCAACGACGAAAGCCCCATTTTTTGAGGCATTCTCTGCCCATATCTAAACCTGTAAAGATTAGCTGTTGGTTAATTTGTAGTAGAAGTGAGTCTTTCTAGCATTACGTGTTCTTGGGGTTAATGACCGCAAAACTCACGAAGAAAAAGTTGACGAATGAGTTCAAAAGAAATCCGCAATAGTTCTTATTGTCAATTGGGTTGATAAATTATGTTTTTAGTGTAATTTGTGATTGCCCAAAAAAAATGGCCCACAAATTCATGAATACGATGGAAACACAATCATACTACATACCATTTGCTCAACAAAGGTAAAAAGAAATGTACTATACAATTATTCTGAAGATGGTTTTAGCCTTACCTTCAGAGCTGCCACACCACAGGAATATAAAGGAGCGAGCTTGAGCGATCTGCTGCAGATCTAGCGCCAGGACATCCTGCCAGCGCCAGCCCGATCCTAGCGGGGGCTCTACCAGGATCACGTCAAACTTGTTGCCCATTTGTTTCAGGTCAAATGTCTGAGTTGATAAATAAAAGTCAATTTTATAGAAGATTGTTTAGTATTTATTTCTTTCTCAAATGTTAGTAGACTAACAATAAAGACAATATTTGCTCTAAATACACATGCCTGTAGCTGGCATGCCATTGTGACATTGACCAATCAGAAGTTGTTATGGCACACGGCATGCCAGCTGCTTGCATAATTTTGTACCAGCTACAGGCATGTGTATTTTCGCCCTTAATCCCTAAACTGGGGTTCTCATGTCAATCGTGGGGATTTGTTTCTCGCAGTTGATATTTGATTGTTACTTACAAAGAGCATTGGGAAACTGGAATGCATTAAAAGAGCCTCCATAGCTGACCAGGCCAATGCATAATATTTAACTTACAGCTCAGATATAGTCATAATTATCTGTGCAGTAAGTTATATTACCAATCTGCTGACTAGCATGTCTTTGTGCCACAGCAGGGTAAGCCCAGGTACGCACGGGCAACTTTTTTTCGCATGCTGGATTTTTAACGCACTGCTGAGCGCCAAGAGTTGAAAATCCAAGTTTTTTCGACGCGCTGGGATGCATTCTGTTAGATTCTCAATGCTACGGTGAGGCACCGAGTTGAAAATCCAATGAGCGATAAAATCGTGTCACTGACTCTGGCAGGGCCACCATCAGGGATTTCAATTTTGAAAACGCAAAAAATTAGTCGCTAATTAGTCGAAATTAGTCGCCAAATATCAGAATTAGTCGGTCACTGGTTCAAAAGATATAAGGGTTTATAGGTGGCCCTGCTGGAGAGACTCTCCCCAGCAGGGCCAAATTTATATCTCAAAAACTAGGGCACCTAGCGAAGATCTGTTTTCTCCCATATTTAGTCGCCAATTAGTCGGAATTAGTCGCCAAGTTACAGATTTAGTCGGTGTGTAATTAAAAAGATATTAAAGAATTCAATTTCCCCATACAGTGGTACAAGCGAGTACAAAATACTTTATGTATTTTCTAGATAGTATCTATGACGTCTTTTGGAGGAATGTTTGTTTCGAATTAAATAAATATAAACTTAGTCTATAATTTCAACCCACCATAGGAAAGCTGTATTCATTACTTATAAACAAATCTACAATAATGTACGATGTAATGTGTATGTGTGTGTGTGTGTAATGTGTGTATGTGTATGTGTAATTATTTATCCAACATAATGTGCACTTACCACTTAGTCACTGGCAGATAGATCGCTGCGCTCCGTTTCATTTACGGTAAGTAAGAAAGAGATAGATGCTCCTAACAATGCGAGCCGTATCCAGAAGTACCGCTTTCTGAATAAAGCCCTTGATCCAGCTGCCCAACGAGCGTCTCCTTAGGTGTTGGTCGAGGCCATTGGCTGATACGACTATCGGCACATCCCACATGTCGACAACCTCGCGAGCCAAGTCAAGATACTTGGTTTGTTTATCTTTCTTGGCTCTCACTAGGTTCCCGTCATGCGGGACCGTTATGTCAATAATCATTGCGCGCCGCTCTATTCGATCCACCACCACTATATCAGGCTTATTGGCAACAATAGTCCTGTCAGTGACCCCAGTACAATGTGATATTTCCATTTTCGAGAACTGGGTCGGGCACATACCTGTAGTACTGTACTTCCGATTCTACAAGGCTGTACTTCAGAGCAAGTTGCTGATGGATAATCCTGGCTACAAGGTTGTGTCTATGCAAGTATTCTTCGTTAGCTAGACGAGCACACCCGGAAATGATGTGTCGGACTGATTCTCCTGAACGGTGGTATGCCCGACAAATGTCAACCGTTCCGTCCTTCACAATATATCTCCGGTAATTATTCATCATTTTATTATTATTATTGTTTTTTGTCATTTCTCGGGACCCTGGGGTCCCGGTCCTTTGGAAGGCGTACGAGGAGCCGAAGCCAACTCGTAGTGGCCTCTTAAATATTTTTAAATGATGAGGAGGCACCAACCGACGATTATCCCTGTATGCACTATGCAAGTGCACCCAAGGACAACCCCCGGTTGGTGCAGGGCTATTGTTGTATGTGGAAACAAAACATATTGGGCTATGGGTCTGGGTGGCTAAAGTGGATTGGATAACTTGAACTATAGAAGAACTATGTCTCCTACCTGACCAATGTTGTATATTATACATGGATAAAATGACAGGGGGTGACTTGCACACTCAATAATGAGCCCCCGGAAACGGCCGCTAGCACATAGCGACAAGGGGGCAACACTTCCTGAGGTGCTTGAGGAGTGTATAGGTATCCCACGGCTATCAGGAGAATCCTGGAAAACGGTCAAGATCCCTACCAGCACCTTACTGGAATACTTCCTTCCTCCGAGCATGTTTGCTCTTGCGAATTTCCACTCAAGCCGGCCAATAAAGGCAAGAAAGAGGTGGGAGGGGAGCTCTGTACCTCGTCAGTGTTCATTCTAGCCGACCAATTAAGGTAAGCCAGAGATGAGGACAAGATTTCTCTCGGGAGATAGGTTCCGTGGGGTTGCTACTGCCCAACAGCTCGCCACATGCTGCCCTGTGGGTTTCTGTATCTCTCTTGGTCTGGCTCCTCATCCTAGACCTGTTCCGGCAAAATAAATTCTACTGGCACAGACCTAAAGTTCGGAGCGCGCAAGCCCCACCACGACATCAACATACGAGATACAGCGGTGGGGTTATTATTATAATGAAACTTAAATTGTCATGCCTAATTTAAGTTTCAGAGTGATAGCTATAATTTTGTTTCATATCATTTAATTTCTTCAAATGTCTAGTTTTATTAATATTATGATTGTATGACATGTGTAATTACTAGTATTGACCTAACCTTGTATGTGTGGCGCAAACTGTAAATATAACATGGTTATTAATAAATAAATTAAATAAATATAACTTACCTTCAGATCACATTTCAAATACATGGGTGGAGTAGCCGTCTGTGCGATCAGATCATCCTTAAGCTTGATCAGTTCCCTCAGCTTTGGGTACTCTTCAAAGCGGTCAGCAAGGCCGACATCACGGATGAAGTTCTGTGGTCTTTGGCCTGTGTCCACAAAGTGCTGGCAGTAGTCATTGTGAGGGTTTGATGATTGGGTTCCCTGATGATAAAGATTATATTATATTGTCTTGTGATTAAGAGTTGCCTTGTTGATCAAAGTAAAAAAAAAAAAAATACCAATTAACTAAATAAGTTTGGTTTTATAAACAGTTACTTCAAAAAAGAATCTTTATAATTTTAATTCTGCGAGTATTAGTAATTTAGTCATTGTACATTAATACTTAGCTTCTTGTGCTTACTTATTTACCAAAAGTAGGTATGAATATGATTTTTACAATTAATGGGGTCATTTCGTACTATAAATTTGAATACCACTTTTCTCATTGTTTTAAGCACGTAAATACACAAACACAACATGCCTTTAAGAAAGTCGAGGAATCTTTATAAACTAGTTCATCAGGTTGATCTTTAGTTGTTGGTTTGTCACTGCCTTCGTTTTCTACTCCAGGAACCGCCTGCTTCTTCGCCGGTACGTCCAATGTAGCACCCAAAGCATGCCGTAGCTCACTCACACTTGATACGCCAAGCTAAAATTAAAACAACATCTATCATGATTCTAAACAACCTAGCATAGATTTTAGGTTATGTCACAAACAATCTTCAGTTGTACTAACAGTTTGCGCCAACAACTTCTTCCTTTTTTGTGATCGTTCGCGTAATTCTTTTAGTTTTTCACTCATTATCGTTTTTATAAATTAGTTTCTATTCTGAAATGCAAGCCAAAGCCATCGAAATTATAAACAACTCGGCAGTGACACGAAAGCGGTCGTGCAGAAATTAAGAACATGTATTATATTGCAAATGTTTTCTGATACAACCAAAAATAACTTTAAAAACCAATGTAAATTTCATTTTCAATTTCAATTTCATTCATTTCACTAAAGGGTCATTTAGTCCAAATGTTAATATTTGTGAAAAAAATAAACAGATCGAGTTCAACAGAATACAACATACATCTATAAAGTATACTTCTGAACGAAAATCAAAAACTTCACCATTGTACACCGCTATTTTGTCAGTTTCATCACATCTTCGGTAGTATAGTGGTAAGTATCCCCGCCTGTCACGCGGGAGACCGGGGTTCGATTCCCCGCCGGAGAGAATCTTTTTGTGTTTTATTTTGGTTTTTCATCCATTGTCAGGTAAGTCCCACTATCGGGAGGCACTACATCAAGTAATAATGTTCTGTGCACTACATACATTATTGTGGTAATGATAAATTGGGACTTTGTGTAACACTTGTAGTGCGCAGTGCCATTTCATGCGTTTCTTCTGTGTTGTTACGTTGAACCTATCTAAAGGATAGGGGCTTTGAGAAAAAAAAAGTTGATTGTTTTATTATTTTTATTTTTAATCTCGTTTTGCATTTTACATTTATTTACTTAGACTATTTTACACACTTACCTAATTTACTCTTTTTTTCTACTCCTTGATTGATACCCCTACTATAACTAGGTAAGTACCTACTTTTTACCCATATTTCAATACTCTTCGCAGTCACAAAACTGTTTACATAAATACCTACTTAAACTTAATTAAGTAGGTAGGTAACTTAACTGGTGGCCTAAAAAATCGTCAATAATTACAATAGTACTTAAATACTGCTCGACACGGGAATAAAATAATACAGCAATCTTACAGTATATAATTACAGACAGCGATAAATAACTAATTCTACCTATTTAGTACTTTAATAGACATATCTATATGAGATACATTATTCAGGGAGGTTACATAACACATGTAGGTACCTAAAAGTAACTTACCTAGGTACCATCGCCAACATTCGCGGTGAACCTCTTTTCAACCTTATCACCTTAGTAATAAGGTCTAAAAGTTGTTCACCGCAAATGTCCGCGGTTGTACTGTATACAGTCATTAACAGCAAATCCTAATTATATTTAATATTATAAATGCGAAAGTAAGTTTGTTTGTTACCTTTTCACGCCTAATCCACTGAACCGATCATCCTGAAATTTTGCATACGTTGTCAGGTGTACAGAAACGGACATAGGGTACCTTTCAATCAACCCGAAAAAAAATTACTGTTCCCGAAGAAAAGAACAATAACTTTCCTTTCATCCCGAAAAAAATACTGTTCCCGAGGAAAAGAACAATAACGTTCTTAAGATAATAGATGGCGCCACGTGTTTTTCGAATCATGATTGAAAGTATATTATTATAGAAACTTTATTAGTGTTAAAACTTTTTATTTTTTTTTTAAATTTAGTAGGTACCTAATACATTTTTTGAGTCCTTTCATCCCGAAAAAAAATACTGTTCCCGAGGAAAAGAACAATAACGTTCTTAAGATAATAGATGGCGCCACGTGTTTTTCGAATCATGATTGAAAGTATATTATTATCCCCTCAAACGTTTGGCCTCTATTGCGCAACTCCGCGGAGCTGTCAGTGCGCCCGGCCGAAATCGTGTAATTTCTCCGCGTTCACTAAAACTACGATAGCTCTGAAATTAAAGAGCGCAGCTCGACACACCCTATGTCACTGAAATCGTTATAAAATAAGCTATTTGATTTTCTATAGTTTTGTACAGCTTTATCGTGAAATCTATTGTTGATTCGAAATTGAAAGTAGGGTTAGCTACTTTTTCCCAGTTTTTGGTACAAAAGTCGTCATATTAATAAAATACATGCATTTTTTTCCAAAGTTATTGTTTTATTTACATAATAACACATTATTGTACAATAATCAAGTAAAAGAACAGACATTTCTATACATATTTTGCATCTGCAAGCTGAACAAAAACACGGCTCAGGTAATCAGGTAATAAGTCTGGAGATTCGATTTTCGATTACGTTTATTAATTTCAATATTTACACAATTTTTTTACGAATTTTACTAATAAAATGCCTAATACATACGTAGTAACGTACCTAAATCATGTTTCTAACAACATTTTGTCGTCTCTATTGTATTTTCTACTCACAACAAGTAGAAATGTACCGGCCGGCATGGCGCGCGAATTTCAAAACAATGTTTGGTGAAATAACAAATTCTGTCCAAAATCTTTAACAAATACACAATGCAGCAATTAAAAACTGTTTAGTACTTACTTGTTCACGGTTAATTTTACCACACCACACTATAGTTCGATAATAACACCAACCAAATAACACTTTTAAACACGCGCCGCGTCGTTGACATAAACGAAATGAAGCCGTCACAACAGAAAAACATTCCGATAACAAATGTTGTTGAATGTTTAGCATGTGATGTTTTATGCCTTTCTTATTCTTTCACCTACACTCTGTGTAAGTTAGAGTAGGAAAGGTATACTCTAGACAGACAATATTTGGCATTTAATCCGACCCGGTCCACGAAATCTCCAGGAGATTCCCACCAGACGCGCGTTTTTTGACAGAAATCTCCTGGAGATTTATTAGCGGACGGGAGGGCATAGAAACTTTTTTAGTGTTAAAACTTTTTTTTATTTTTTTATTTAGTAGGTACCTAATACATTTTTTGAGTCGTAGAATGTCGATAGACCGGTTTTTCATGCTCCTAACTATATGTTATAGATGCGAAAGTGAGTTTATTTGCTTGATACTTTTTCACGCTCTAAACCGCTAAGCCGCGGGCAAAAGTTATTATCATTAAATAACCCTGCCTACTTCCAAAATTTAGCGTAAGTTTAAAAATAAATAACACACTAAGTATACCTACCTAGATACTAAAACAAATTAGAAATAGGTACAGTAAGTAGACTGCACGACAACACTTGACCTTGATCCGGCCTAACGTAGTATGGAGTTTCAATACAGGGTTATTTTAAATGGCTAGCAGCTAGCCAATTTAAAAGCATCGCGTCTCCGGACGCTATGGGTATCGATATCTGAACATGATAAAACAAAAAATAAATTAAATTGATTTCCTGTGGGGTCATCGACCACAGTTATTGTACTCACTTGAAATATCCAGTTTAAAAATCTGTTTTTTTTTTGTTTCATAGACGTGTTAGACCGACGCCTAATATCTAAACATGATAAAACATAAGAAAACAGTTTCTCTCATCTCATATTTACTTCAAGTAACAACACTTACAGCGGTCACTGACCTCCCTAAAAAAAACTACAAACAAATCATTTTATTGTTTATTTTATCGTGTTTAGATATCGATACCTACCCATCGAGTCCGCCGAGTTTAGCTAGTCAATTTAAAATAACCCTTTAAAATAAGAGGCTAGCTTATGTGGTTTTACTACTGACGTTCGGTTTTCTGCCACACTGATTTACTTACTCAAAAACCATGGGGTCTCAACTAGAACAAATTATAATTAATCTCGAAAAGAAATCATAGATGGCAGCATAGGTAACAATTATGAAATTAACAACCAGTAATAAGCGTTATACGGCAGATTTTGGCTGAAGTAAAAATCAAAACGTCCTTGTTTAATGTTGATTTATCTATTTACACTCATATTTCACGTATTTTCAACAAAAACGATACATTAAGCCTTTTACTTCAATCCGAACCAAATAGTATGTTATAAACAGTTCAAAGTAGCCTTCTGTCATGCATTTTGTTTTAGGGCTCTTTGCAATAGATGGCGTTTTATTAAACTCGTCATCACTTTTACCGCCACGGAATAGAAAAAAACCGGCCAAGTGCGTGTCGGACCACGCACAGTGAAGGGTTCCGTAGTTTGGATGAATTTAAACCAGGGATGAAAAATATGTTCCCTCATACATTCCAACTTTTGGAATGTACGGAAGACATTCCAGCAGCAAATGTAACTTTGTACGCACAATATTGAGAGATTTATCACGATATGTTAAGACCATAGATTCTAATAAGTTTTCCTGTAATCTATAGCAGGGACCGAAACCGGTACGAAAAATACCGGTATTTTTCGGTTACAACCTTTATTTTTTTTACAGGTATTTTCAAAGGTTACCTTAATTCTTAAACATTGAATACAACCGGTATTATACCGGTTACCGAAATAAAAATTACCTATATCTTACACGTGCCGTCGGTATTAGTCAAAGTCGCCGCGTTTAACTGTTCATATCGTCAAACGTTGAGTATTCAATAATCTGGCCAGCACCCTAATGGCGTAACACACGATCAATCACAATCTGAATTTGCATTGCTTCATAAGCTCGAAAAAATTGTCTGCTCAACAACGTAAATAACGTAATGAATGTTGTTGAACTGTCAAAATGAAAGCGATTGGGACTGATCGTGTGTTACGCATGGGTGCTTGCGCTGACTGCTGACCACATCCACATCATGATACAACCGTTTCATGAAATGGTCGAACACTTCATGATAGTGTTTTGATATAAAAAAGTGTAGGTACTGTGCTAGCGCGCTCAAACAAATTGCAAGCAAAAAGTTATGCGCTTTCTTTCTTTTTTATTTTTTTTTTTTATTTGTGATGGGTTTGCTCTAACTGGACACAACAACACAACCTAGGTCACAGGTGACAGAGACAAAGTCGACGATGGAGTGAGCTTATCCAGAAGAAGCCTGTTCACTCTCACTTTGAAGAGATTAGGGTTGTATGCGTTCGGAAACACACGACGCAGGTAGTGAGTTCCACTCCTTTGCTGTGCGCATTATAAAAGACATTTGGAAGCGCTTAGTGCGAATTGGTGGAATAGCAACCAGTTAGGGATGGTAACTGGCAGTGCGTCTAGACGCACATCACCACCACGGCACGACATCTAGATGTCCGATGGTAGAAGGGGGCTGGTGGAATGAGGTCGTGGAGTTCTCGGGCACTCCAAGCACTCAAAGCAACCACCTACTGTACCTCATTGTGACTCCTCGATGCCCTCCGGCATCGAGGAGTCACAATGAGGTACGCAGGTCGCAGTACACATTAAAGAGGTCCGAAGAGTATTGTGCAGTCTAGACGTGAACAAGGCCAGCGGGCCTGACGGCATTCCAGCGAGAGTGTTGAGGCAGTGTGCGCCTGAACTGTCTCCTGTATTGACACGTTTGTTCCGCCTCTCTCTTGAAAAAAGAACGGTGCCGAAATCCTGGAAGCTTGCAAATGTACAACCAGTGCCCAAAAAAGGCGACCGTGCAGACCCTGCCCATTACCGTCCGATCGCCATTACCTCCATTCTGTGCAAAGTTTTGGAAAGGGTACTGAACAACAAGTTGCTGAACTACCTTGAAGACAATGATCTCCTCAGTGACCGTCAATATGGCTTTCGTCGGGGACGGTCAACTGGCGATCTTCTTGTGTATGTCACGCACTGCTGTGGCGAAGCCATCGAGAAACACGGCGAAGCACTGCTGTGGCGAAGCCATCGAGAAACACGGCGAAGCACTGGCTGTATCGCTTGACATCTCGAAGGCCTTTGACAGGGTCTGGCACGCTGCTCTGCTCAGCAAGCTTCCTGCTTATGGCATCCCAGCTGATTTTTGTAGCTGGATATCAGATTTCCTTAGTGAACAGTCGATTAGAGTAGTTGTTGATGGCTGCTCTTCTGACCTTATGGCTATTGATGCCGGAGTTCCTCAGGGGTCTGTTCTCTCTGCAACTCTTTTCCTGCTGCACATCAATGACCTGCTTCGGCCTGGTATTGTTGGGTACGCAGATGACAGTACAGTTTCAGAGAGATACTTGTCCAGCGCAAAAACCAGCGGGGCCGAAGTTCGTTCCTTGAGAGAGGCCATGGTAGAGCGGACAGATTTGACCTTAAGCTTTGTCTCCCAGTGGGGTGATGATAATCTGGTCTCTTTTAACGCCACCAAAACGCAGGCGTGTCTTTTTACCGCTAAAAAGAGTCGTTTCGCCCAAACTCCTACTTTTCGGGGTACATCTGTTCCTGTAACTGATCGACTTGAGCTCCTAGGCATGGAGTTGACATCTGGTCCAACTTCGGCGCCACCATCGAGTACAAGGCCTAAACTGCGGCCAAGAAACTGGGCATCCTAAATAGGGTGAAGCGATACTTTACGCCTGGACAGCTTTTAACCCTTTACAAAGCGCAAGTCCGATCCTGCATGGAGTATTGCAGTCACCTTTGGGATGGATCAGCTAAGTACCAACTAGCCGCGCTTGACTCGGTGGAACGCAGAGCTAAGAGGCTCATCGGCGACGTAAAACTGGTGGATGCCAAGCTTCATAGCTTGGCTCATCGCCGCAAGGTTGCCTGCTTGTCGGTCTTCTACAGATTGTACTTCGGAGAGTGTGCCCGAGAACTCCACGACCTCATTCCACCGGCCCCCTTCTACCACCGGACATCTAGACGCACTGCCAGTTACCATCCCTACCTGGTTGCTATTCCACCAATTCGCACTAAGCGTTTCCAAATGTCTTTTATAATGCGCACAGCAAAAGAGTGGAACTCACTACCTGCGTCTGTGTTTCCGAACGTATACAACCCTAATCTCTTCAAAGTGAGAGTGAACAGGCTTCTTCTGGGTAAGCTCACTCCATCGTCGACTTTGTCTCTGTCACCTCTGACCTAGACTAGAGTCAAGAGCAAACCCATCACAAATAAAATAAAAAAAAAAAACACTCTCTTCGTCTCCGTTAGGAAAAACAGGTGCGGCTTCTCGGTCTCAAGGTGGTGATGGACCGGATCGAGATTGGAGTGCAACCCCTGATATTAGTGAGGTGCATTTTTAGTGGGAGGAAGTGCAGCCGTTGTTTACCCTTATTTTTCTTTACTTTGATCATTTGAGTGGAGTTGTTGGGGAAAAAGTCGATTGTCGAGGCACAGCTTAGTGACCCAAGTGGAACACTAGAGCCAACCAAACCTATGGGGAATTCATTTGGAGACTGCGGGGACGCCCGAACCCCCCTCGGATATGGCCACCAGGTCCTGCCATCCAGTCGACGGCTGGCACGGCGGAGTATACCGGGATTTTTCGCGAGTTGGCGGGGCAGCCTTTGGCACGTGGCTGGCGTGCTACTTGGGCGCCCTACTGACTGCGGTCGGCCAACGGCTGGCACCGTGCTTCGGATCCCGCTACCCTCCAAAATGAGTTACCCGGCTAGCCGACTCAGAGACCACGACCAAATCAAATCAAATCAAATCAAAAGTCATTTATTCAAACTAGGCTGAGAATCAGCACTTTTTGAACGTCAAAATTACATAAGACAGTCCCCCAAAAACGCCCGCCCTTCACCACTTCCTAGTGCTTTAGCTGGGGAGAAGAAGTGGCGCAACAAACTCCCCAGCAGCACAGCTGTCTGTTCAGTTAAAAAAATGATTCTATATAATACTGCGCATAATAATTTAGGTACATTACGCAACACAAAACATTAAATTAAATTATTTGCTATAAGTAAGCTAGCACACGCCAATATACCAAAAAAAAAAAAAAAAAAAAAACGAAAACAATACTCAAGCAGAAACAAAATACAAAACTAAAAACGTAAGCAGAACTTTATACCTAAATAAAAGCCTCCAGTAATAAAGGGCGTGCCCACTTACATATAGCCGTACATGTAGTCGTAACTTACAAGTCACAGATAGGGATAAACTAGGACCATCGAAGTAAAATCAACAACGAGTTAAATTACTAATAACAAAACAAAACCAAGGTCAGCAAGACGACCTGTCACCACAAGCAGCACCCGTTCACGAGTATAACGCAAAGATCAGCCATTACCCCCCTCGCCATATTTGAGGGAAGGAGACAACCCGACCCCCGACGCTACCGCAAGCAGTGACATCTAAGGGAGCATGACGAACTTGCTGCCGGTTGCTCGGGCAAGAAAAACTATGATCAATTGTCGAGGTCACTAGCTAACCACATATTGCAATACCACTCATAAAAAATAAATAAACATTGAAATGAGTAGATTATGTCAATAATAAATAAAAATAAAATTAAAATAAATTGACCTTGAGAGTCAAAGAAAATAAATAATTATATGAACTCATATAACCTGTCAGTAGCTATGCTAATTCTGGAGAAAGAACATAAACATTGTCTTAAGCTAAACACAGCGACCAACTATTCTTATCGTTTAAGTAATCGTTGATAGAATAGTATGCCTTTGAACAAAGGTTAGATTTTACTTTAGCTTTGAACGCATTAAAGGGCAAATCTAGCAAAGAAGAGGGTAGCTTGTTATAAAAAGTTATACCAAGCCCAACAAATGAGTTATGAACCTTATGAAGCCGGTGAAATGGAGCACGTAATTTGGCCTTATTTCTGGTGTTAACATTGTGAATATCACTGTTTTTAGTGTATAAATGTATATTTTGTCTAATATATAAGATGTTGGCGAAGATGAATTGTGATGCCACCGTGAGAATACCAATCTGTTTAAAAAAATCTCTCAAAGAAACTCTGGCACCGAGCTGGTAAATTGCTCGAACAGCTCGTTTCTGAAGAACAAATATATTTTGAATGTCAGCGGCTTTGCCCCAGAGCAGAATACCGTATGACATAACGCTATGAAAATAACTAAAATAGACTAACCGAGCTGTATCAACGTCAGTGTATTGTCTTACTTTCCTGACGGCGTAGGCGGCTGAACTGAGCCTTCCCGCTAGGCTTGATATATGTGGGCCCCACTGAAGTTTGGCATCTACTGTTATACCCAGAAAAACTGCCGAGTCTACAGTTTTAAGCATCTCTTTATCTAAAACGATGTTGGGTCCTAGATTTCTAACATTCGGTAAGGCAAACTTTATACATTTCGTTTTTTTAGCATTGAGAACTAAGTTATTTGTCGTAAACCAATCTGTAACCATTGAGAGTGCACTGTTTACGTCGTCAAAATCTTGTCTATTCCTGTCTACTTTAAAAATAAGAGAGGTGTCATCTGCAAACAGTACAACGTCACAGATACCCTTTAAATAGAATGGTAAGTCATTGATATACACTAAAAACAAGAATGGACCCAGTATTGAACCTTGAGGTACACCTAACTGAACTGGTAGCCCGGAAGATTTCACACCATTTACATCTACACATTGAAACCTATTATGTAAATATGAATTTATTACTTCAAGAGCTTCGTTTTGTACACCGTAATGATGTAGTTTACGCAAAAGCGTGTCATGGTGCACGCAATCAAAGGCTTTGGAAAGGTCACAGAAAATTCCAATAGCATTTTGCGAGTTCTCCCATGCGTTAAATATATGTTTCAGCAGAGCAACACCCGCATCTGTAGTCGAACGACCTTTAGTAAAGCCATATTGTTCATCATGAAGGAGGCCATTTAAATTAAAATGTCTTAGCAACTGCTTGAGTATTAACTTTTCAAATATTTTGCTAAATGCAGGTAAGATAGAAATAGGCCTAAAATTGCCAACGTCATTTTTATTACCTGATTTAAATAAAGGTATGACTTTACTACTTTTAACCGGTTCCAAACAGCGCAACTGACAATCTCCTTCTCCCCCAAAGGCACTGGCACTCCCACACACCGACGGAACACAGCAAGCTGCTTGGCGCCAGACTCCGGTGGGGTGGTGGTCGCAAGCCAGGCGGCCCCTTGCGGAGCCTACCACCGCTAAGTGGGATCGTTCAGCCGTACCACAGGCAAGCCTGTGGTGCCGTTGCCCGGGGTGGACCAATAGGAGTCACCCCAAACGAATAAGTGCTGCATTCTATTAGAAAATAGGGCGTGTACGTTTCTCCGCAAGTTAAATAAACAAACTACCGAGATGTTTTCTATGATGAGGGAAAAAGATAAACAAATGGTATTTTACCAATTTACAATGTAATATTATCTTAGGTACCTTGTTCATTTCCTTTTTTTTCTCCGCAAAAAGGCGAAGTAAATAAACGTAAACAATACTGGCAGGACGCACGTAAATCTCCCTGGCAATGTATTTTTTCTAATGCCAACAAATTGTCGGCATTGCAATATTCTGTCTTTCTCGTAATCAAGGTCATTTTTAGGTAACTGGTATTAAAACGGTAACTCAAATAAAGGTAACATGTTTCTTCTTCTTGGGTTACCCAGATAGCGGTTACCTTAATCATAGAGGTAACCGAAATTCTTCGATACCTGTACCGTATTTTATAAAGGTTTTCGGTCCCTGATCTATAGGAATAATATAACTACTTTCAATATTTTTAGGGTTCCGTACCTCAAAAGGAAAAAACTGAATTGTTATAGGATCACTCGTGTGTCTATCTGTCTGTCACAGCCACTTTGCTCCGAATCCATTGGACCGATTAAGATGAAATTTGGTACACGTATGTATTTCTGTGACCCAAACATGGACGTGTAACGTAAATAAATTAATTTTGAATTTGGGGTCAATTTTGGGGGGCAAGTAAGAAAAAAAAGGTAAATTAATAATTGAATATTTTTATACTTAATTAATAATTATATTAATTAAAAATAAAGTTTTGCAAACTGTACCATGTGACATATCAAATGAAATGGATTACTGTGAGGGTCTCAAAAATACTTTTTTTTTATAATTTTAAAATAAATCATTTTAAAGTTAATTAAAAAATAGACGAAAATTGACCGTTCCCCCCTATCTCCGAAAGTACTGAGCCTAAAATTTTGAAAAAAAAAATACATAAAATAGTTCAATACCAATAGTAATGTATAATGTATGGAAGAACATATTTTTAAACTACAATGTTAAGTTTGTTCTTAGGATTCATTGTGCGTAGTCCGACACGCACTTGGCCGGTTTTTTATTTCAAAATATGCTCTGTTGTATTGGAGATAGGGCGAAATGGTCAATTTTCGTCTATTTTCTTAAATAACTAAAACAATTTTAAAATTATAAAAAAAATATAGATTTGAGACCCTCACCCTTTAATTTGATATAAGTATCACACGGTACAGTTTGCAATACTTTTTAAAAAAAAAATCTTATTAGCCCCCAAAATTGACCCCCCATGTTCAAAATTCATTTATTTATGTTACACGTCCGTGTTTGGCTCACAGAAATTCATACGTGTATACAACTTAATCGTTCCATTGGATTCGGAGCAAATCGGCTGTGATAGACACACGAGTGAGCCTATAAGGGTTCCGTTTTTTTTTCTTTTGAGGTACGGAACCCTAAACACAAGTGAATGTGGGCACGCAGTTATCCGTCGTTGCTGTTGTGTCTCACAATTATGCGGAAACAATGTACAATAATATCATGTCTTCGTCAGTTGTAATAAGTCTTAATTTTGTATGAACAACAAATTCAACATCGACGAAACAAGCCCGCTCGTGCTCTACTGGAGTGCTAAAAGGGAATCCCCAGTGTGCGTCAGAATGGCTGGTTGTCTGTGGCGTTGGTCTATGAGAGTTGATTCGAAAATTGCTACATAATTGCTATTTGCTACATATAATACATAATTGTTACATAGGATATATATTTAGAAACAAAATATTTTTTTTGACCAGCAATCCTGACGTTTGGTTGGCTGGTCACCCCCTAGTTTAAAGTCAAGCATGCAGTTTCCCGAAATGTATTGCGTCAATAATTGCTACATATTTACTTCATTTATCTAATTTAGTTGTAACTTCAAACATATGATAAATAAAGGATGTAGCAATTATTTAAATTATCCCAAGGAAAAGTGCCTGATAAAATAATAAAGGCAAATAGTTGCAGTGTGTTTTCACTCAATGGCATTGCTACTTTAGGAGGCAGGCGTTTTAAATTGTTAAATGGATATCGGCACATTAAAAGGATATCGTAAATAAAAAAAAATGTAGGTCGTTCATAAGATTCAGTTTAATAATATTACAATTTACTTAAAAAATATTCAATTATTAATTTACCTTATTTTCATATTATTTTTCCGCATATATTATACAATGTGGAATTAGCTTCTTTTTACTCTTCGTAATTTTTTCGATTCGTCATCATAACATTTCCATTGTGAATTTCGTCTGCAATGAGCTTTGTAGTGACCAATAAGTGTTTCACATACTGGAGACTCGAATTCTATTATTGACAGTAAATACACTAATAATAAGACACACTGCAACTATTTGCCTTTATTATTTTATCAGGCACTTTTCCTTGGGATAATTTAAATCATTACTACATCCTTTATTTATCATATGTTTGAAGTTACAACTAAATTAAATAAATGAAGTAAATACGAGTATGTAGCAATTATTGACGCAATACATTTCGGGAAACTCTGCATGCTTGACTTTAAACTAGGAGGTGACCAGCCAAACAAACGTCAGGATTGCTGGTCAAAAAAAAATATTTTGTTTCTAAATATATATCCTATGTAGCAAGTTTTTATTATATGTAGCAAATATAAGCGATTATGTAGCAATTTTCGAAACAACTCTCATAGACCAACGCCACAGACTACCAGCCATTCTGACGCACACAATCCCCAACGTAATTATTTGTTACATTTTTTATGATATTTCTACTGTGGCTGTAAGTAGCAAAATTGCTACTTACAGCCACAGTAGAAATATCATACAGTATTTTATCTTCATACAAACGGTCGGAAGGAGGTATTTTGCTTTTTCCACCGAGTAAAATAACTGGATTACTAAATAAATAAGTGGATAGGGTGAAAAAAGTGACACACGAGTGACCTACCTGAGCTCGCGTTAAAAAAAACTAGTAGGTAGTTTCCTAAGCTAGGCTATCTACTTACTTATAATATGTACTTAGGTACCTACTTACTGAGTTAGACGAAATATCGTTAGGAAAAGATTATGAGAGCAATAAATGGTAGGTAACTACGTAGTAAGTAAGATTAACATTATAATTTACTTTTATAAGTAAGATTTTGTAGTAGGTAGTTAGAAGATTTGATTGCTGTAGGTAGCGCACACGCGATGAGATGGTTGATAATAAGTAAGGATTGCAGAGCGGTTCGACATCGGAAGGGTGACGAAAAGAATTATTATTTCGAGTTGCTCCGTACTGTAGGTAATGAGGGCGTTAATAAGCTGAGATGAAAAAAGATATTTAATTTCTCGTCAGCTGTTTCTTGCATTTTGGCTAAGTTGGTAGGTGTTGAAGTTTGTAATAATTGGAGTTTGGTAACCATCGACGACAGCAGATTATTTTTAAAAAATAAAAGATATAATATTTACAATCACAAAACTAGAAATAAACTCAAGCAAGTGATGGTGGTATGTAGGATGAAATTAAAATACTGTAGGCGGGCAGCCCTATCGCGTGTTTACGTACCGCGCGGCTGTAGGTAGTTATTTCAAGAACAGGGGTTGAGTCACATACTGTATGATATTTCTACTGTGTGATATTTTCTGGAGACACAAATGTTTTCATTTGTCATGTTTTTGTGCTGGTAGGTAATAAAAAAATGTGGCATAAGTAAGTATATACCTATCTACTGATCACTTTGCAACGTTCTATCAGTATTGTTATGTACTTACTTGATTGAAGTACCTATTAAAATATTTTTATAAAAATATTCCGTTCGTTTTTATTTTATTTATGTAGGTAGGTACTTCATACTACAGCTTGTACCTACTTGTATTGTTTCTGCCTACTCATAATACATACATATTTACCTATTTAATTTCATTTCCTTGCTGCTGTAACATTATTACCGGTTAAATTACAAGCAATTTTATAGTTTTGATTGATTTGAGTAGGTAGATAATAAAATTTAAAAATATGAATACCTACTTATCGTAACATTCGCATAGCGACCACTTAGATTTTAGTAAGTTACCGCAGACATAAGCAGATAATTTAATTAAGCGCGTTTAGAAAAAATCCCATTTGCAGCTGCACGAATTATTATGTACCTATATGCCGCATGGCGTAAAAATAAAATATAATTATTTGACTTCGCAAACACGTCGTCTCCTACTAAAGCTAAAAATGCTAGCTCAATCATCAATCCCATAAACGAAACAATTACGCCAACTCAAGATATTTTTGTCCTTGAGCGCACGGTACGATTACGACGACATACTCGATGTGAGATGGAGAATCTATAGGTATCTAGATATAGCCATCTAAGTAGTATCGATGCCACCTAGCATCGATGAGACCTAGTGTCTAGGCAGACTCCTAGATGGTGTTGTAAAACTACAGTATCTGGTAATTAGTGAGTCGCTGATGCAGCCATCTGTTATAAATTGAAGGGAAAAAAAATAGCCAGCTCAATAGCCAGACTTAGGGAGGTGTCATTTCTTTGTATGGGATTGGGTATCTGTACGTAGTATTGTAATATCTGTGTCAAAAACTTAAAATTTAAGAAATGTCCCTGGGCGTCGCGCCGCGTGGGTCCCCCGAAACGTAAAAACGCAAACATTCAAATACTGGCTTTTCATGTCGGTCACCGGTGAGGGTGACCCCCACGACCCTAACGGAATAGTATGTTGCCGGTCACCGGTGAGGGTGACCCCCACGACCCTAACGGAATAGTATGTTGCCGGTCACCGGTGACCTCCAGGGCCCTAACGGAATAGTATGTTGCCGGTCACCGGTGACCTCCAGGGCCCTAACGGAATAGTATGTTGCCGGTCACCGGTGACCTCCAGGGCCCTAACGGAATAGTATGTTGCCGGTCACCGGTGACCTCCACGGCCCTAACGGAATAGTATGTTGCCGGTCACCGGTGACCTCCACGGCCCTAACGGAATAGTATGTTGCCGTTCACCGGTGACCTCCACGGCCCTAACGGAATAGTATGTTGCCGTTCACCGGTGACCTCCAGGGCCCTAACGGAATAGTATGTTGCCGGTCACCGGTGACCTCCAGGGCCCTAACGGAATAGTATGTTGCCGGTCACCGGTGACCTCCACGGCCCTAACGGAATAGTATGTTGCCGGTCACCGGTGACCTCCACGGCCCTAACGGAATAGTATGTTGCCGTTCACCGGTGACCTCCACGGCCCTAACGGAATAGTATGTTGCCGGTCACCGGTGACCTCCACGGCCCTAACGGAATAGTATGTTGCCGGTCACCGGTGACCCCCACGGCCCTATCGGAATAGTATGTTGCCGGTGACCGGTGACCCCCACGGCCCTAACGGAATAGTATGTTGCCGGTCACCGGTGACCTCCACGGCCCTAACGGAATAGTATGTTGCCGGTCACCGGTGACCCCCACGGCCCTAACGGAATAGTATGTTGCCGGTCACCGGTGACCTCCACGGCCCTAACGGAATAGTATGTTGCCGGTCACCGGTGACCCCCACGGCCCTATCGGAATAGTAGGTTGCCGGTCACCGGTGACCCCCACGGCCCTATCGGAATAGTAGGTTGCCGGTCACCGGTGACCTCCACGGCCCTAACGGAATAGTATGTTGCCGTTCACCGGTGACCTCCACGGCCCTAACGGAATAGTATGTTGCCGTTCACCGGTGACCTCCAGGGCCCTAACGGAATAGTATGTTGCCGGTCACCGGTGACCTCCAGGGCCCTAACGGAATAGTATGTTGCCGGTCACCGGTGACCTCCACGGCCCTAACGGAATAGTATGTTGCCGGTCACCGGTGACCTCCACGGCCCTAACGGAATAGTATGTTGCCGTTCACCAGTGACCTCCACGGCCCCAGCGGAATAGTATGGTACCGGTCACCAAAGACCCCCATTGCAGTGTGTTAATTCAGACATTTCACACAACAGGAACTAATATTGTCTAATAATGTTCAACCTTGTTCTTCAAATCGACAGCGGGTTCCTCAACGTCGGTGACGGTGCTGTTGGAGCACTTCTCCTTGACGACACAGAGATCAGAGCTGTCCCGCAGCAGTCCTATCCTGCAGTAGCAGCCAAGCACACAGTTGCGCGGGCGCACACAGCGCTGGTCACAGCGGAGCTCGCATCCGAAGAGGCAGACGTACTCCTCGTTGGGGTCATTACATATAACTAGAAGATAAAGGGCGTGATGTCACAGTCACACTATCAATCGGAATCTGAATCATTTTGAAGCAAATTGCTAATCCATTGCTTCATATGTTGGAAAAATTTGTTTGCTCAACAACGTAAATAACGCAATGAATGTTGTTGATCTGTCAAAATGAAACCGATTCCGATTGATAGTGTGTTACGCTCAAAACTTTTCAGCCCCCGTACGCAATTTTTTGGACATTGAGAAAAATGGCCTATGAACCAACACGCATGAAACATTTACTACTTATAATTACTAGTTCTTTTAATAATATAATATACATATATTACAAATATTTCAATAGAACGGACACTTTTTAATTTCGAAAACATTTTAAAAAGTATTCACTTCCGTCATAATCCTCGGTGTTATTATTTTTTGAGGTTTTTAATAGGCAAAGGTATTATAGATCATACAGCCAAGTCTTTGTAACAGCACTCTTAATAAGAGTTTGACACAGACAAGCGTCAGTATTCTCAACACTTGATATACGATAATGATTTTTAGTTACAAACAGTCCGCTATGATGTCGCGGAAACATAATACGGCTTATCAAAAAACTCGATTGAAAGCGCTGTTTAGGTTTGAAACGAGCAATAATATCGACACTGACAGTTGATGAATTGACAGATAACAACATTTGACATTTGGTAGTAATGTCACTTGGCGCGCGCATTCCTTGCTCGATGGAAAACAAGGATGCAAGCCTTTAAAACTCAGCATCAGCGGGATATGACGAGAATTATAGCAGCAGAGCTGTTTTCGAAACAGTAGTTCAGAGTATTATGACTGACCTAGCAGTGTGGCAATAAAACGTTACCAACAATTTATAATCTAATGTAAGTACGTACTTACATTCAGTAATAAATGCTAAGTTATTGCTACATACCGAATGTTTTTATTGACGTAATTGGACGTAGTTATGCTATAACGTTCCAATCCACAAGGTGGTCAAAATTGAGTTTTTGAGCCCAAGCTAGGTATTTTGACAAGTATATAATAAAATAATGTTTATTTATTTAGTTGAAGTGATACATACTACTTAGTTGTACTCGCTACCAAAAAAAAGCGTACCACAAAATTAAAAAAACGCGATTTACTCAGTTCGACCTGCGTGTGGATTGGAACGTTATAGCATAACTACGTCCAATTATAATCTCAAAATCCGAAAGTGTTTTGATTTTTTCCGAATTCTCAAAAGTGTCCATTGTTTTAATTTAGGTTCAATCGAATAAGTATTATCTAAAACCCAAAAAGTAAATACACCTCCCTGTTGGATCTTAGGCGAGCTATGTATGGACGACGAGCAATGTCATTTGAGCAACAATAGCGCACCGGTGTATGGGAGGGGCTGAAAAGTTTTAAGCCTAGAGATGGGCAGTGGATGACTGAGACATGATGATGTTTACGGATTAATTACTAAAAGCGTAATGATGCTAATGACATGAAACTGCATTTATACTAAAGAGGGTATTCGCAAATTAGTAATATGGGGCGCGAGACAATAATGACACTTGAAGGTACTTAGGCTCAAAACTTTTCAGCCCCCCTGGTACATAATTTACATTGACATAAAAAGAAGAAGAATCCTAATTTGGGGAGGCTAAAGAGGCTGTCATAATCTCTGCCATAAATCGGTTTATCAGACGGATTGATAACCACAGTTTGATTTTTATGAGCAGAGAGTCCCTCAGTCATGATTTAACCTTATTTATTTAGGGTAAAGAGCAAACCCATCTCAACTTTTTCACCCACAGAAATATGGTGAGTTCAATACCTACTAGGAATTACCATATCGAGACATTTTCCTGATAGCAAGTACTTTGAGTACGTATTCAAAGCGCTACCAGTAGTAATAAAAAACGAAGAATTCCTCCTTTGTAATCAAGTGTCGACTCCTACTCACTCCGAAAAGGAAAAAATAGCGAGATGGTGGGACGTGTTTTAATTTGAACGACAACGAAGTACCTTCACAAGTCAGGGAGCATCTTACGCTGTGTTTATATTCAAGAGTTTACAGAATAGGAGATCTTGTCTCGTTAATGTATGCGCCCCGTTTTTAGGTCGTACTTTTTAAAAGCCTCTCTTTGTGTCACACATTTTTTTCTATTTACAAAATGTTTTGTCGCGTATTTCGAAGTAATTCCAAAATAACAAGTGTAATTCTTGAACATACTAAGGGGATTAAAAATATTTCTGTTCTTGTTTAAAGCTATTTAAAGATTTCGTCAGCAATAAGTTTATTATTGTGAGGTCATTATTAAGTTCAATCCTTTTTGAATTGTCTACATTTACAGGCTTTGCTGAAGCCGGAACATTACCAAACACAATTCTCCCAAAATCAGATCATTCACGACGGATTGAATCAATTTAAAGTTCGGATCGAATTTTGTTAACTAGTAAACTATATAATAAGGTTGCCCAAACAGCATAAGCCATGCAACCCAAATGGAAGTTTGAGTGGTGAAAGCCGATAATTTCGAAAACAAAGCCCCAATTTTCGGATTTGGTTTTGAACAAAATAAGTGTATAAAAATTTACGAGTGCCACCGAACATGGCTTGCCTTTCAAGCCACTTATTAACGATTTTATGAGCTGATTGTCGCGAACTTTTTCGTCTCATTTTATCCCTAAAACAATTGTGGCATAAAATGTGGGAGTTAGCATTGAATCATCGTTGTTTTGCGTCAGATCGTTTGATTTTCCCTTTTCTGTACATTTTTAGCGGGTAGGTCTTTATGGATTTATTCCCCGTTTGTAGGGTCTCGATTGTTTGTTATACAGGGTGTATCAGAAATATGTGGTCATAATTTAAGGTTGTGGTATAGACCAGCGATTCTCAAACTTTTTTGGCGACGGAACCTTTTTGAATAACGAAATATTTGAGGGAGTCCTAAAATAATCAAAATCTGCGTTTTATGGATTATTCCACTTGGCCCCACCGATCTGTCCCAGATGTGGGACAAAGTGGATTGTTCAGAGTTTTGTCGCCCACTGAGTCCAACTAAATTGATTTTGGCGGGGCCACTAGGACGTGCACTGTTAGATTGAATAAAATATTATGGCGAAAATAAAAACAGTTTTAATATAATAAAAAAATATACATGAACTATTCGTGCTATGGTACTTAGATTAGGATGATTCCGAAGCAGCTCCGCAGAACACACTTTGAGTATGGCTGGTATAGACCATCAAACTTTGTCCATGGGATCAACATCGTAATCGAGAAAAAAATATCAGCTGTCCCGTACAAAACTTCAATATCTACTCGACTGTATGGGACGGCTGATAATTAGGGTTCCGGACCAATATGGTAAAAAGGAACCCTTATAGTGCGACTCAGTCTGCCTATCCGTCACAGCTAGATATCTCAAGAACTACTAATGCTATCAACATGAATTTTGGAATAGTTTAAGATGACGTTTGCTCAACTATTTTGCAAATAATATATAAATAAAAATGTATATATTTTTTTGCAACAGCGACTGAAAAGGGGTCTTAAAAATTCGAAGAGTGTCTACTAGGGCAAGTGGGGTATCATATGAAAGAACGCTGTTTGCAGATTCTCAAACATATTTTCTTTTTTTTTAGGACGCAATGTTTTCGATTTTTGATGAAAAATGTAAATAAAAATACCATTCCCTTACCTCCGAAGTTTGCATAGTGAAAAATCTGAAATTATTCTGTGTGATAGGAGTTTATGTAAAGATTACAAGGAAAATAAAACGATGTCTGTTAATAGCACACTTTTTTTTATATATGACTAGCAGCGCCCCGCGGTTTCACCCGCGTAAGTCTCGAACCCGTGAGAATATCGGGATAAAAAGTATCCAATGTGTTAATCCAGGTTGTAAACTATCAATATCCGTTCAGTAGTTTTTGCGTGAAAGAGTAACAAACATCCATCCATCCTCACAAAATTTCGCATTTATAATATTATAGTAGGATATGAAGTAGGATAAGTAGGCAGTAGGATAGTACGGAATCGGAACCCTCGGTGCGCGAGTCCGACTCGCTATTGACCGGTTTTATTTTTTCTCGATTACGATGTTGGTCCCATGGAAAAAGTTGTTCCAAACCTTTTTTGACTACACTATTCTCATACAGCCTGTAGAATATATGATGTTTTTAAAATTGGTGGTAATAGTGGCTAAGACAAGGAGAGAGTAGTTATAACTTCTCATTGTTTTATACTTAGGTACTTAACCTATTTACTTTCAATGATCGGATCAATATTGGCTCTAATAAACCGACACCTACCCTAACTATGACTTTGCTGCTCTAAAATTAAAAAAAAATATTTAATACTTTTGAAACCCGAAAGGAAACTAAATGATAAATGATGATAAATGATTTTTATTTCTGTAAGTAGGTTTGTACAAACACTTTTACAAGTCAATATTTTTTTTTTTAACTAGATGAGGTCGGCGTTTCCTATCTGACTACTCTGAGAAGAGAGGCCGAAACAAACTCAGAGGTCACAGTCTCTTATAAAGTCCAGACATAATCTTGGTCACTTCATGTGAAGACCATGTAGATTGGTGTCTGAAATGGTCTTTTGAGGAAAGAACCACACAGATTGAGAGGACCTGTCCAGTCAGTGCACGCATTTGTCAGTAATCGCGCAGCATAACTCAGAACTTAAGGAGCTCAACGATTCGACGAACAATACCAAAGAAAGGACATTGGGGTAGGTAGGCCGCATAGATTACTCAAACTGCCAGACCATGATTAAAAATAACTGAGAGAAAAAATAAAACAAACAAAAAAAAAAGCAATGACCTACATAGTCTTCACATTCACAATAAAGTAAAATAATATAATACTTACAAAGTAACTACTAAGAACAAAACATAAAGATCAGAAAGATGTAAGTAAATAAAATCAAAGTTCAAGATCAGGAGTGTCTCACCTAGCCATAAGGGCGTGATCGATGCGTGCACGCAGAATAGAGCCAAGTTCACACTTGTCACATAAATACTGCACCCACATGATAACACGGTGAACAATGTTACATCTGATCTATGGCAGAGTTCTGACAGCGGAGGTTATGAATGGGGATGTTCTACCTTGAAATTGTTTGATGATAAAGAGACCTTGTGGCAGTGGTGACCCGGCCTTGGTAGGGCACGGGATTTTCTCACTAGGGAATTAATGTAATCAATATTAATAGTGAAGAGTGCCTAGACGTAAGTTAGACGTAATATCCGTTTAGAAGCGACAATAATAAAATTATGATGTGTAAAACGATATAAATGTAAATGCTCGTGATATCTACGAGGTAAGTAAGTCGCTTTTGGTTTTCGGCGCTCGGATGAAGGCTTTTTAAACTCAGTTGGTATTGTTCGAAATTAAATCTTCTCGAGTTCTCGATTGTCAGTCATCTTCCAAACGTGTGTAATGCGTAATGTAATGAATTGTGTAATGTAATGCGAATTTTGTGTGTGGACGCATTACCTACATGTAACGCTTGCGCCGGCGCTCGCCGTGATCCATCGGCTGTCGGTTTTTAGCGTGAACTGAACACAAAGGCGCTCGCAGTGCTCGTTTGGACGGCGTTTGTGACGGTTGTGTCGTGTGTACGTTAATACATACAAATAAAAGCAGCACCAGCTATTGACCTTCCTGTTCGGCATGTTTGTAGCAACTGAGTGGAAACAGCTGTTCGCGCTTACACGATTCGCGTTGAGTTCGTGTGCCGTCCACACTGTTGACGTTAAATTACACGTAATCTTACATTACGCGTTACACACGTCTGGACCCGGCTTAAACTATATTCATCTTCACAATCATAGGCATTTCTGTCCAGCGCTAAACGTATGTCTTCCCTATACGTAATACATACTTACCTACAATCTAAGTTGAGGGATTTTATAAGACTCGCTAAGTGTATCTGTATATTACTTCTTTAGTGTTCTAAGCAAAAAACTTTCACCTGGAAAGCATTCCTTCGCTTCCACACAGTATCCACTATGATGCCTCAGTAATGGAGGGCGGCACAAGCATCCCCTGATGCAGATCTTGTTGGGACAAGAGGGGGCTGGCTCGGAACAGCTGGGCTCGCACCATCCGCAGGAGAAGTATTCCTCGTCAGGGGTGCAGTCTTCCACGGAAGGGTTGTGGTAGGACGGCTGGGAATCTTGGAACATTGGTTCAATCAGAAGCTGGAGCTGGCTGAAGCTGGGGTAGAACTGGGGTGGATTTGCCGGACCAATCTTTACCTGAGCGGGAGTTGCTGGACCAGTCTTTACCCGAGCTGGAAAAATAATGTTGGTTGGTTGGTGGACTGTTTCATAGACTGCTACATTAGAATCAGCTTCTAATGACATCGAAGGGAAGTGACAAACACGTCATACAAAGTCTATAAGTCTATAAGAAGTCATATAAAGTCTTCGAAAATAAACAACTTTCTATTTTTGTTAGGTATTTAATTTAATAGAGAGAAAACCTATAAAGAGTATGTAACTATTAACAAAAAAAAAGAAACATGAGCTGACCGAAAACAAATACAATAAAAATTGTAGTAGTATTATACGTGGGGCATACTGAAAGTTTCTGGAACTGGCCACTTACAATAAAAAAAATAAAAAAGCAATTACGGATTTCGAAAATAGAACTCGCTGGGAATATGTTACTTTTTAATTTGCGAGACTGTCATTTGTTTTTTTCATTGTGGCGTCCTTTAGAAAATTGTGTGTCGCTATTACAATGAATTTAATTCGTGAAGATTTTCGCTCAATGACTTTTTACGATTTTCGCTTTGGCTTAAGTCAACAAGAGAGTAGCCAGCGACTTCAACCGGCATTTGGTGATATGAAGCCCCATGTCGCAGCTCTGTGTATTCATGGTTCGGAGAATTCAGACGTGGACGTGATCATTTACATGACGATTTACGTGAAGGTTGGCCGGCGACGACCGTTACAGAATCCAATATTGATACCGTACGACAACTGATTGAAACTGGCAAAATATTACTTGTCAGCATTTCGTACTGTATTAGGCATTGGAATGAGCCAAGTGCAAAACATTTTGCATGTGCATCTGAAGGTTAGGAAGCTTTGCACTCGATGGATACCGCATACCGCATGATTTAAAGGAACTCGGAAGAAACGTATGCGTGTCGAGTGGTGCCGTAAAATGATATAAAAGTTTATAAAATCGTGACAGATGACGAAACCTGGGTGTACTGCTTATTCTTTCCGGTTCAACCGGAAAGAATAAGCCAGTCGGCAGAACGGATCTTTCCTTTTGAAGACTTGCCGACGAAAATCGAAGCATAGGTAAGAAAATTGTTGTTTCTTTTTTCGGCAAATTAGGGCAATACACAACAGTGTCGCTTGAAGACTAAAGGACCGTCACGTGCCCAGAGTCGTTGGCGAAAAGCGTCCTCGAAGCAATGTCTTCCTTCACCACGATAACGCGTCATTACTTTCCACTAAGGTAATGGAAGCGTATTTGAAGGCTTCAAATGTAGAACTGATGACGCATCCGCCATACAGCCCAGACCTTGCACCTTGCGACTTCTTTTTGTTTCCTAACATTCCTGAATCGGCGGTGAATGCTTTCTACGCGCCACTGAAGGGGTCCCTAACGAAGACTGGTCCTAATACTTTTTACAATGGTTCCAGTGATTGCAAAAATGTATAAATTGTGAGGGCATATACTTTGAAAAATAATAAATGTATCATATGTCTAATATCTGGTCTTATTTATCAGAATCCAGAAACTTTCAGTATGACCTAAGTACATTTTTTTTTCTTAGTGTGACACGTCACTATAAGTGAAGTCTAAAGACTATATGTATGTATGGATATAATTAACCGACCTCTATTATAAACCCGCTTTAGCGCATGCGCTGCAATGTGCTAGATTTTGGCGCCATTCATACGTTTTGTTGAACTGAATTTTGTGGGAACATTTTTATTCTTGCTTAAAAATGTCTGATCAGTGAATGCGAGTAGATACAGTAGTGTATGAAACTGCACACAACTATAGGTATCAAAACACTCTTGTGATACTATTAACTCGTGTTTTAATACCCCTCATTATTCAACAGTTTCATAAACTACTTTATATGAAAACTTCGCACTGTAATTATAGGCGGAATCATAATAAACGGATTCCACTGTATTATATTTAATATTTATTATATTTATATACGTAATTCGTAATATTGTGTGTGTAACCGTGTTTACCTACCGTGATTCTGGACTGACATAGCCGTAAGTAGCCATAATATTATTTATTGTTCCTCAAGACTTTCTTTCTACACACATTCATCTACTTATTCTATCCGACTACGGCTACATTAGTGATCAGCACCCTAATTGCGTAACAAACACACTTTCAATCGGAACCTGGATCATTTTGAAGCAATTGCTAATCCATTGCTCGACAACGTAAATTACACAATGAATGTTGTTGAACTGTCAAAATGAAACCGATTCCGATTGATAGTGTGTTACGCAATTAGGGTGCAGTAGTGCTATTCTGTAAAAATCTCACCGTGAAAACTTAGGTGAAGTGAGCTTTAAGTGAGCTGTCATTAGTGTCAATCCCTGGCATATGGTTGAATGACAGCTCACATAGAGCTCACCTCGCCTGTTTAATATCTACACTGGCTAATCGGTTAGTACAGTTTCTTTTACAAACGCGGACCGCAGGAGCCGTGGCCATATAGGATAAATTGTGCTGTTACAAGCTCCGTGTGTTCTTTGATACTTACTTATTTTGCGTATTGATTGTTTATTTTGCTTAAGAGTTCCCAATGAACCCATTGCCTTAGGACCTAAGAAAAGGATCCAATATAAAGATATTAAGAGGGTACCGAGCGCGCAGTGGCGCCCTTATCGTTTGTTTGGTTATTTCTTTTATTTTAGAATGAAAATGCATAAAATAAACAAGTTAAGTTTGTGCTCCACAAGACTATGCGTTGTTATTATTACAAGCAGTAGTTTTATAATGTTAAGTTTCACTGTGGCCACTATTTTCCGTTTTAACGATTTTATTAAAACAATTTTATTATTACTGTTAATTACTATTACTATTAATTACTGTTTGTAATATTAATAACGTAAAGTTTTGTGGAGAATAACGTAACATGCTTATTGGTGCAGATTATTTTGTTCAATAACTAAACTAAAATGAGAGAATCGCTATCTTTTACTAACAGGCAGCGCGAGTAAAAACGCATATAGATATGAACTAAGTTAGAGATGTCAAACTAGTTTACGCCTTGCGCTTCACAGTGTTTTTAGTCGACATATTTTTACGTGTCGTCTAAATGTGTATGGAAATACCTATTAGTTCAACTGAAGTAGAAAGCTCTAATTTACGTCCGTCTCTTTGTTGTTCTATTACAGAGAAAAAGTTAGCAATAGCCTAAATTAAGTTTAGTTTGTGCACAACCGAATCGACACCATTTTCTGCATTTTCATTCTAAAATAAAAGAAATAAATGATGAGAGCGCCACTTCGCGCTCTGTATCCTCAAGACCTTACATTGTTTAGGGCGGGTTTCACCAAAGAAACTGAACGCGATCAGCACATCTACACCGCGTTCAAGAGCTGGCAGTGTTGTCATTGTTGTGGAATATTGACATTGACAGCTCTTGAATGCAGTTTATACGTGTTGGTTGCGTTCAGTTTCATTCGTAGGCAGCATGCTAACCTCAGCTCAGATTACTAAAAATTATTATTATTACTATTATTACTATTGCTCAAAATTACTAACGCCCGCACCCTAATAAGCGTAACACATTATCAATAAGAATCTGAATAATTTTTAAGCAAATTGCTAATCCATTGCTTCATATGTTCGAAATATTTGTCTACTCGACAACGTAAATAACGCAATGAATGTTGTCGAACTGTCAAAATGAAACCGATTTTGATTGATAGTGTCTTACGCAATTACCCCGCAGGTTTCTAAAGAATTCTTAAATGGAGTTTAAACTCTTGATAGCTATTGATTCGACAAAATCTAAGCGAATAATTTAATTATTTAAGCGAATTCCTACCTACGTTTTTGAGGTCCTCAGATAAACCCTCGATAGTAATTTACTCGACTTTTAAGCTAAATTCTTCCTAAACGAAGTGTTCAGAAATACGATTTCGAACCAATAATCCATCGATATATATGTATATAGCTCTATGCAATAATCACTATCGAATGGATAAACTCCGTTTAAAAACCTCAGAAACCAGGCATTAGTTACTTCTCTATCTTTATCTACTAATAAAGAACTTAAGTGGAAGAAAATAAGGGTTTGAAGTTTGGAGGAAAAGAGAGTGGGAATTAATTATTTTGCTTTATCTGATCTTTTCCGAAGCCGACCCCAACCTAGTTGGGAAAAGGATAGGCAGATGACGACTCTAATCTTTTTCTGTTATCGATAACTTGTTCTTATAAGCATATTGGTTATTATTCAACTAGTTAGGAACTCACATAGTTTTCATAAAGCAAGAGTATCTACTGGTTGAGAAAAGAGGCATGTTAGCGAGCGACCAGCGGTGTGGAACTCATTATGAAATAATGTGCTTGTTATATCAGTAGCTAATTGTTATAATTAGAGAATGTGTAATGATTATCTTTCTATATTGTGTTGAAGACAGTTCATTTAATTCGAGTATGCAAAGAGTATGGACAGCTCCCAGCTCAACTATACACGACCAAATTAAATTCAGCCAATTTGTCTACCAAGTGTGCTAATACTAATACTGTTCTGTAAAACAACTAGCGGTTTTGTAAAACAGCGGATTCTACAATCCATCTGCGACATACATACATGGATACCTCCACGCCTCGCCGTTGGTCCCGGCTGTCATTCGTAGATCTTTGACAGTCGTTACGGGTAGTCAGAAGCCCTAGAGTCTGACAAACAGTTCAAGGAAAATCGTGTTACCCAGTTACTGGGTTTTGGAGGTCAGATAGGCAGTCGCTGCATGTGTGTATATGGCTGCATCCAATTCTAAGATTGGAAGCCGACCACAATATAGTTGGGAAAAGGCTAGGCAGATTGATTGTAGGGTGATTCGGTGCATTGTAGGTAGGTGTGCCAGCTTGTCTCTGGCTTGTAGGTAGGAGTGCCAGCTTGTCTCTGGTATGTAGGTAGGTGTGCCAGCTTGTCTCTGATTTGTAGGTAGGTGTGCCAGCTTGTCTCTGGTTTGGACATTTCTTCAGCCTATCTTTTGAAGGAATAAGGTAAAGATAGAAAATAAAAGTTCCATCATATCCTTTTACCTTTTTAATATGTTCTCCCATACATTCCAACTGCAAATGTAAGTTTGTACGCACAATATTGAGAGATTTACATTTTACATACATTTAAGACCATAGACTTCTTATAAGTTTTCCTGTAATCTATAGGCTCAGTAATTTCGGAAATAAGGGTGAATGGTCAATTTTCGTCTAGTTTCTAAATCCACCGACAGCCACCGAGGAGCGTTTGAATAAACTTGAGCGTTTGCAAAATGAGGAGCTTGAGGCTAAGTAATAACAGCCGTGTTAAGCCGTTGGTCATTCGCGGATCTTTTACAGTCGTTACGGGTCGTCAGAAGGCCGAAAGTCTGACAATCAGTCTTACCAAGGGGTATCGTATTACCCAATAACTGGGTTGTGGAGGTCAGATAGGCAGTCGCTCCATGTAAAATACTGGTATTCAGCTGCATCCGGTTAGACTGAAAGCCGACCCCAAAACAGTTGGGAAAAGGCTATGCAGATTGATTGAGCGTTTGCAAAATATCTGTATTTGTTTTGTTTTTAACCTTAAAAAGTATGATCACATTTCTAACTTTCGCAAGATACTCAAGTGGCTCCCTATTCGACTTTGCAGGAACTCTCGCATATTGTGTCTGCTATTTAACATCCTTCACAACCCTAAAACACCTTCCTATTTGCGGGAACGCTTGTACTTTTGATGTGCTTTGCAGGTCGCATCTTAGAAACCTCCTAAAATTTCCTTCCCATTCCACTGACTTCAACTCCTATACTCCTTCACTGTGCACGCGGTTCGGTTGTGGAATTCACTTCCACCTGACATTAGGGACTGCCAAACTGTTGCAGTATTTAAAAGAAGCGTGAAAGAACACTATCTTTCCATTTCGTCATAGTTATTAGTTATTTGTGATATTTATTCTAGAAGTATGTATGTATATAAGTATTTGTTATATGTTTTATTTGCTTAGTGAATGGTTTTTTTTAGATTTTATGTATTTTTATTTTCTCTTTTATTCTTACACACGGTGTCTACATCTCTTTTTATCCTCTGTCCTATCGCAGGTATGCTGGAAGAGATTTCTTTAGAAATAAACGTCACATTTGTACGTAATTTTCTGTTCCTTTATTCTTGTCTGTTTAATTGTGTCTACATAAATGGTTAAATAAATAAATAACTTTAAGACAGTTTATTTTAAAAATAAAAAAAAAATATATTTGAAACCCTTACAGTATGACCTTTCATTTGATATGTCACACGGTACAATTTAAAACTTTTTTTTTAATTTTCTTATTTACCCCCAAAATTGACCCCCATATTCAAAAGTCATTTATTTAGATACATTTAGTCGTCACACGTCCATGTTTGGGTCACAGAAATTCATATGTGTACCAAACAACTTAATCGGTCCATTAGATTCGGAGCAAATTGGCTGTGACAGACGGACAGACAGACAAACGAGTGATCCTATAAGGGTTCCGTTTTCTTCCTATTGAGGTACGGAACCCTAAAAACCGCAATAGAAGAAAGCTTGCATCAAAAAGAATACAATGAGCCTAATAAGTCAAGTGCCGAGCAAATAAAATAAGAAACAGTGTCAGAAACCGTAAAACATTTGTTAAAATAGCAAAAAAAATTGAGATCTCTTATCAGCCGTAAATATGCTCAGAACTGAAAAATATCATAATCGGTGAATGCTTACTTTATAAGAAACGTTTTATAAGAAACTTTATAAGAAAAAGTCTAGTGTCGAGCAAATACAATGGCTACAGCAGTATCGGAAACCTTAGTAAAAATTTAATCTGTTTTCACGAAAACAAACGGCTCGGACTCGAACTGCGCCTACGCATTATTTTTGCTTGAAAGAGAAATAATGTGCCATTTGTTTAAAGCTTGTGGGTAATAAGTTTTCCAAACAGTTATAAGAATAGACATAGGACAAAGAAAAGAAGAAACCAGGAAATTATTTATTTAACAATTTATTTATGTTTTTTTAATAAATATCTTAACACTATTTAAATAAATACTAAACTATGAACAGCAGAAGTATCATTTCAACAAAGTTTTTGCATAAAACTCAAATAATCTTTTTATTATGAATTAAGTTTTAAATAAATTGAAATATGTACAAGTACTTATACAGGACGTAAGTGAAAACAGTGGCGACCTTTTAAAGAGTCATTGTACTCATCATTATGAACAACTTTTACTATGGGACCAAACCTGAAATTGCGAAAAAAAATCAGCTGTTCAGTACATTTATGCCGAACAGCCGATTTTTTTTTGCGATTTCTAGTTTGGTTCCATAGTAAAAGTTGTTAATAATGATGAGTACAATGACCCCTTAAAAGGTCGACACTGTTTACACTTACACCCCTTATAATAAAAATAAAAAGTGGAAGAGCTCATCGGGCATCAAAAAATTCATCCGCACCGCTATCAATGGAAAAAGTGCCCAAAAGGCTGGCAGCATTGCTACGTTTGATGGCAATGCTGATTCTTTGGGCTAAAAATAGGCCAGCCCTCAGGTCCTGTGAAGAGTCGACCAACCGCTTGGTGATGTCCCGAAATACTCGATGAGCACTCGGACCCCACGGTCCTTGGTTCAACACCAAACGGCTCAAACAGGACGGCTCCCAAAATAAGGTTGATATATTTGCTTGTACATAATAAATTGACATAGTAACACAAAGTCAAATCATAGAAGTGCAGAAAAGTTGTAAAGAAAATATGAACACGTGCAGCCTTAGTTACTTAGAACTAACAGTTGGTTTTCAATACATAAGCGAAGAATGTCATTTCTAAATGCGCAATAAAATAATGGTCAGTTTAAAGTTAATATGTACAGACGCATCAAGCTACTACAATCTGTCAAATTTCTTTAATAGATTTTCAACTTTATCGCTAAAGCATTAGGTTCAAGGTTGATTGGGAGAATTTGACAGTTTCGGGTAGCTTGATGTCTTCTGTACAATAGTTTGGCAAGAAGAAGTACATACTTCCTGAAAACGATCCATAGAAAACATTACAATGCTATATAGAAAAACACAATGGACATACTGTGTACATTTGGTCACCACCAATTTGGCGATAATTAAGAACGGTGAAAATATTAAAAAATCCAACAACCATCAACAAGGGGAGAGCTATAAGTAGCAGTGGGTGGTAAAAAGCTTCCAATACTGATGATGATCAATGGCCTTCGTCAATTTGACCACTGCATTAGTTGAAATTAACGCCAAATTGTTGGTATTATCCGTTTAAAAACACAGAAGAACCTTTTTAGTAGTAAAACAATTTTGAATAAACACCATTGAATAAATCCCAGTTACCTTTAGGACATTCCTCTAGCTTGACACATTGACCGTTTGGGGACTTCACGTACCCCTCTGTACAGAAACAGCCCATCTCGCACGGGGATGGGATCGTAGGATTGGGCTTGCTACAGGTCTTCTCCATTCTCTCGCACTGCTTGTAGATCTGGTGTTCTTTACAGGTCATCTCGTGCTGTGTTGCGTTTGGGGCTGAAAGTACTGCAGGTGTAGAAGGTCAAATTAAATTGAGTAGTGTAACTTCAGACGTGATGGGTATCGTTATCAAACTTTTACGGTTTACGGAGTCTACGGCCGCTGGTAGTAGGATAGTAGTACTAGACAATATGAAATTAGAATTTTTTTCTTTTTTTTTTTTGCCGTCATCCATAGATAGATGTAGATCATCCCATTATGACTCACGTCTGAAGTTTTGTAACTTGACAGAACAGCCAATGACAAATAAATCTAGCTAGACGTACAAAATCCGCAACAAAAGTCGTTTTACGCTTCAGTTTTTAAATTCAGACCAACCAAACCAACAATTGGTCTGAGTTATGAGCTAAAAATTTAATCAAAATCGGATCAGAAAAAAAATAAAGATGAAAAAAAAAAGAATAATAACTCTTAGCTATCACATGAAATTCTGAAATACAATGTATCGAAAAATTATGTGTCAATTTAGACCGACTTTTGTCGCTAACCGTACATTACCTATAATTATGGCTAGGTACAGTCACGAACCGGGATTGTTGAAGCACTAGCTTATCATCATGCCGCCCGTGCATGTGACATTTCAATAAGGAAAAACAGGCGGCATTCGTGTAACACAACCAAGTTAAGATGATAAGCTAGTGGCTCAACAGTCCCGGTTCATGACTGTACAACAGATCATAATAGTTAGCAAGAGTCTACTTTACAAAAATGATAGAGTGAAAGTAAGAAATATAAAAAGAAGATAGTAAGACATAAGAAAGACATTCTTCATCGTTGAAAACTGAGTGAAGAAACAGCGCAGCATAAAGGTTGAAGATTGAGAGAAGCGTAGGTCTTCGGCAAGAAAGCAGCTTAGCCCACTATAGCTAGTATTTGGCGTCTGTAAATAAATATTTTCTAGTTTTAATAAGACGCAAAAAAAAGTGGAAAATTAAAGAAATAGGAAAAAAAGTGTGTGTGCTCCGACGCACGAATGGAGTTTACTCTTTATGTACGATTGTCTTTGAATATAATGGATAGATGGACCGCTACAATGAAGACTGGCCGAAAATAAAACACAAAAACGTGACAACGCTTCGCTTGTATTTGACTCCTCATATTTTTTCCATACCGCGGGCCTTATATGAAAGTCGATTCTTAAGGAGTAAACTCCAAAAACGGTCTGATTTAAACTCATAGCTACAGTATTTGGTATTTCTTTTAAAAAGCGGAACATCCCTAACACACTCGAACATTTCCTCAAGATTTTGTTCTAAATAAAACAAACGAGTGTATGTATGACCTCGTAATGTCTGTTAGGAAGTAAGTCAAGATCGCATCTCAAGATAAAAGGAGCCTGTTTAACTTTTAATTTCATATGTGCAAAATCTACAACTGTTTAACAACATATCCGGCGGTATATTGTCCTCTGGGCATCAACCTCTTGTATTATTTCTTTATTTTACATTGACACCCCAAGTAGCACAAACCCTTATCCATTAAGGTTGTGTATTATTTGCTTGGCAGGATATGAACAGTAGCATTATGTAAGTAAGGTAGGTTGATTTTTACCGAAAACTCCATTGTTTTACGGATCCTTTTTATCCAATTCATACTGTGTGTGTGTGTGCTTTTCATCCAAAAACTAATTGGAATTATTTTCATTTTTGAATCATGTCAGAAAGTAGAATAGAGCAGTAGATTTATAGAGTGGCCTTCTCTGTGAAGGAGTTCATTCGGGAAATAACACCACCAGTACAGACAGTTCAGTTGTTTATTGTCAATGCAATAAGGTCAAGGTTGCTACCGTTGACAAGTCTATTAAAATTACAGTTAGATCTTTATTTTCATCGCACTAAAGTTGCTATTGGGTTGCTGCTGTCAGAGCTGTTGGAGCTAAAATAACTTACCCTATTCCTGGCACTAACGGGCGTTTCTATATGTTCCAGTTTGAAGGGTATGGGTGTAATTACCTTGTCTGTCTGAGATGGTAATGCATATCAGCATATGCGATATCATCCATAGACGCCCGCATCAGGTCTTCGGCTCGAAAGCCAGCCAATGACTTAATAAAAGAAAAGAATCTTACGTTTTGAGCACTTTTCCGGGGTAACACAACTGCCATCCCGATCCCTCAACAGCCCATCCTTACAGAAGCAGCCCCTGCTGCACTGGGCTGGACATATGGGGTTAGGGTTGTCACAGGTCTTGTTGCACGGCTCGCAGTACCTATACTCTTCGTTATCAGGGCACTTGCCGCCGTTGGGCCGTGGTTCTGATGTATCTTGTTTGTAGGCTGACACTGAGGGAATAAAGGATTTTATTGGATTGTTTTCCTATAGGTACTATCGAGGAAACTTACATGTATACTCCGTAAAGACTGTTCTTGCGCTCGGCCGCTATATTAATACTTGCTAACATATGTGGTCATCGTGTGCACGGGATTTTTTTTTTTCACTTTATATGTTCGTTTCACCCATGATATCTTGATGTCGTGAAAGTCGGCAAGATTAGCATCTTGTCTACTACCGCAGGACTGACTACGGATTACGGCTTGGTTCGTACATTTAGTTTTAATATCGGCACTCGTTTAGATGATCTCGTTTAAGGTATGTTGATGGCTTTTGTTAAATAAACCTTCTTCATCTTGGAATTGAGCTTAACCTTTCACCAAGTTGTCACAATCTGTTATTTTAATAAATAAAATTCTTATAACTCCGACTACGGTATGAAGTTTTGGACACCCGCTGAGGAAAATACACAAATATTGTTGCTTATCATGACAGCATAACACTTGTCGAATCGAAATCAAAGTTATTATTAATCAAGCTGTGCAAATACAACTTACAAAGAATCAAAATTATAATTTGTATTCATTTGTTTTATGTGTTTATTTTGATGAAGTTTGTTTGTTTTATTCATGTCGTGTTTTCTTGTTGAGGTTCACTTGTGAGGTGCTTCTCGAATCCTGCGGCTACCCGCAACCTTCACCACCGGTTCCCCTTGTGGACGGCCTACCAACGCCGCAGCTTCCATATTGCTTAAAAATATTTCTTTTTTGTATAACATACTTACATCTTCATTTCAGCCGATAGGCGTCCATAGCTGGCCATAAGCCTCCCCCAAGCACCGCCATTTCGACGGGTTCTATGCTTACCAACCACAGACATACCTACGTCCAGCTAAATTGCGAACCGAACGTAGTGAAAATCAAATAATTATTACACAGCTGCAAAAGAAATAAATAGCTTAGGAGAACTCTCTTCTACTTACGGATAGGTGGACAATCCGACAGGTTCACACAGATCCCCTCATTGTTCCGGACCTGTCCTTCCTCGCAGAAGCAGCCGGTCCGACACACGGCAGCGCAATTGGGCGCCGGATCCCGGCACGTCCGGGGACAGCCGCACGCCAGGAGCCGCTCGTTGGCACGGCAGAGGCCTGCTGGCGCTAGAATAAGGAATAGGATGTTTATGATATTATCATATTTCACATCATTTCATCCATACTTAATATTATATAAATGCGAAAGACCAAAACCTGTAGGACCAGGCCCGGATACAGGAGTGCCGTTGACAGGGCAGATGGAAACGGGCGTAGTTGACCCCCCTAGGCTTCGACCAACATTTATTTTCCCCAACACATAACTCTAAATTAGATATAAACATAGTTTTATAACCTGTATTTTTACTTTGTAAGTACACAATATTTTACTAAGAAAGGT
Organism: Dicycla oo; assembly: GCA_948252095.1. NCBI lineage: Eukaryota > Metazoa > Arthropoda > Insecta > Lepidoptera > Noctuidae > Dicycla > Dicycla oo. The sequence goes on along the minus strand of OX411728.1, from coordinate 3,900,635 downwards.
ATTTGTAGTTATATCCTAGTCATTCTCGAAAAGAAGGCACATTGTTGAGTTTATGGAAAATAGGTGCCGAATTATTTTTGCAAAGAGCTTTCAAGGCTTCGGAAGTCATCCCCCACCCCCCACCCGTCCTCCAGAGACAAACATACCTAGATCTGCGCCTGCGTAAGACAAACATTATATTTGTTTCGTGCGGCAATCGAACCCATCGATATGCTGAGATGATTGAATGTCGTAGAGGAGGATCATTGTCATACTTTTGTAAGTGCCTGTCTGTCTGTTAACTTTCACGCTTTAACGGCTTAGCTGATTTCAATGGCTCACAGGTAGACTATTACCTGGATAAGGATAGGTATAGGATACTTTATATCCCGGCAGAACGTTCCCGAGGGATAATTTCGGGTGAAGCCGCAAGCAAAGGCTAGTACAAAATTAATGTTTTAATCTAAGTAAGTAGGTAATAATTTTTTGGCTTTTGGTTCTAGGTCCCTTGATGTCGCCCTTAGGTACTCCCTAGTTTTTATTACGATATAGGGATGTTGGCAAGCACTTGTCATGCTTGTTTCATCAATAGGTGTATTTTGAGTTAACAAAACTAATTACAAATATGTCTGCGAAAAATGTAAAAGCAAAAGTATATTGCTTGAGAGTTACTTCGAAATATTATTAAGACTATTACTACTGACCTATACCATTTTTTACAAAGCCCGATTATGTATCATCAATTTTAAGACCATTGACAATTTAATTAATAAAACTGGAGTGATGTGGAATGCATCGATGCCGAAGTCAATCAATCCAATTTAAGTGAGGCGTGTAATCGACCCACTGTTTTTACGACCAGATCTTTATTTAGATACGACAAATTTATCGGCCACACTACTTGTGTACGACTTTCTTTCTTTATTAATTAAGCTATCTTTGTTTTTGGATGAGCTGAGCTAATAGTATACAGATAGGTATTCAGTTGCTACGTTTCTGTTAGTATTGCTATACTCTGATTTTTAATTTGCTAGACTAAAATGGCATATGATAACATGAGTAAAATGTCAAAATGACACAAAAAGTTCGATTTGAGCTGTCATTTTGGTCTAGCAAATTAAAAATCAGGGTTTACCAATTGTTGATCTTTGGAAATGTAGGTTTTTGAAATCTGATAGATTTCCAGTGGATGAACTAGATTCATTCAACATATGTGACCCCTAACTCAAACGATTAATCAAGAATTAAATAATAATACCTTAGCATAATCCTATACTATTAAATGAGCAATATTTGTATGTATATAAATAAAGGGTGACGGTAATTAGTGACCGATACTTAAACACACGATTGTATTCATGATAGCAAATAACTTTTACTGTGGGCACAGATTAATATGTGCTACTAATCTGTACTATGGGACCAAACCTGAAATCGCGAAAAAAAAATCAGCTGCTCCTTATATTTTGACGAGTTATGCGAACATAAATGTAGGGAACATCTGATTTTTCGTGATTTCAGTTTTGGTCCCATAGTAAAATTGTTTGTTATCATGAGTACAATCATGCGTTTAAGTATCGGTCACTAATTACCAGTCACCCTATATATTTGTCACGTTCTCGAAAACGGCTATAACGATTTCGATAAGTTGCAATATAGGGGTTTACGGGGCGAAAAATCGATCTAGCTGGGTCTCGTTTCTGAAAAAAAAATCGTTTTCTCTATTTTCACGTAAGCAGAGCTCGGTCGACCGGTACTGTTATACTGTCAGCTGTGAAGTTTTTATTTTTGTTTTTAATAGTCATTATTGTCTCACTGCTGGGCATCGGCCTCACTACTCTCTTTCCACCTCACTCTGTCCAGCAGAGCTGCCAAGGATCAATCTTTAATCTCAGTCTGGGCCTGCCGCGATGTCGTTTGGTCATAAGTTTGGCGCATAGATCGTCTGGGCTGTGAAGTTACCTTATATAAAATAAATTAATTAATATCAAGCGCTACGATTGCCGAGTAAACTTTCACAGGACAACACAGAAAGGGATGAAAGCCATCTCTCGAAACCAGACTACAATTATTGGTTAGCCTCGGTTGGCTCGAGCTCATCGATCTACTAAGGTCTAAGTGTACTAGACTTTCAAATATCGAATACACGTGTAGCCTAACGATCACCTGTCATTTCTCCACACATATAATATATCGAAATCAAATGCAATCAAACCGGGATGGTTATCAGTAATCAGTTAATCACAAAGTTCATCAATCATTGAGGTTTCACTTGTCTGCATTTCTTTGTCCGCCTACCGGTCATGCAAGTTTACTAAACATAAGATTGTCTGTCTGTCTGTCCGTGGAGTGATTGACACTCATTGGTTTTAAAACAATGCCTAGTTTGTGGTAGGTACTACTGAGAAACGTGGTTGTCTTTTTACGTTTTGTAGCCATAGGTCGGGTTTGGTTCGGTGAGTTTCTTTTTCTGTGTTATCGATTTCTGGGTACTTTTGAAGACGGTAAAACTCAAGCAGAGATTCTTTTTTTACCTCATCTTTAAGTTAACGAATACGTTAAAAGACAGTAGGTCTGTACCTTCACACAATTCACACAAGCTTGGTAAAGATTTATGTTATGGAGAAAACACACAAGATTCTCGATGCATATTACCTACTTATTCAAACAATGAATATGAATATGGATGTAAAGTTTTCAAAATTGCCGAGGCATTTAATTTAAAATCCTATGTAGATACCTACTAGCTCGAAGCGAAATCTTGCACATCGATGGCTCCTAAGGATACTGAGTCAACTGTATTTCTAATAACTTTAAAGGATGGCGATAAAAAGAGCGAATGGTTATTAATAAAATAATATGAAATTTATTTTGCACTGTTGATAGGCCTTATTATATTTAATTCACTAAGACGGGCCACATGCTACGACTCGGCGCAAACGGGCCACCGACCACAGCCACCGGTAGCCAGCAACAGCCACAAAACGCCACCACCTGTAGCTGAAAGCGGCTACTAAGTAGCGGAAGTGCGCGACAGACACTTGTGGTCGTCACAAGTGGTCGGTGGTGGACACAAGTGGTCGGTGGTCGACACAAGTGGTCGGTGGTCGACACAAGTGGTCGGTGGTCGACACAAGTGGTCGGTGGTCGACACAAGTGGTCGGTGGTCGACACAAGTGGTCGGTGGTCGACACACGTGGTCGGTGGTCGACACAAGTGGTCGGTAGCCGCTACTTTTATAACCCATTGTTAGGGCGTAGTTCTACACATAGAAGCGACCACCGGCGTTATCCGTGTGCGGCGAGTTATTGTTATAAAATGTACGAAAACTGTAGTCCGCAGCTCGGTGGCGGCGTTTTGTGGCTGCAGCGTGTAGTCCGCGTGCGGCGAGGCTAAGTGATGGCCCAAAATAAAGTCGTATCAATTTAATTAGGTAATGACCTAATTAACTGTAACCCTATTAAACGGGTAACGATGACAATACGAGTAAACCTTAAAAGATTACAAATGTTCGTATTATCATTGTGCATATTTAATTTTATTCTCGCACAACTCGTTTTCAAGGAAACGTCAGTAAATTAAATGGTTGCAGCATAAAGATATAAATATCTTGTCGACAATACTACAATAACAGTTTATATCCTGTTATTAGTGTTGCCAGGGTAATAAATAAAAACTGCACTGTATTTTTTATTGCGATCAAAGAAATTTACGTAAAAAAAAGTAAAAAGTGACTTCAAAAACCTAAAACTAATAAAATAATTTTCTTAAAAAACATAACAGCTTCTGAAGTCGCTGCCAAGCTAAGATGCATTGAAGAATTGAGGACACCGACTTCAGACGCTGTAATTTTTTTTAAAGAAAGTAATTTTATCCGTTTTAGGTATATGAATTGGGTAAGTACCCAATTACTTTTTTTAAAGTAAATTTATTTTTCCATTTTTAGTTGAATATAAGCCCAAGGCGAGCGAAAAGAAAAACCATCAAAATCCGCTTAGAAATGCCGGAGATTGCAAACGAATTAATTTGCATTTATGCAAATAACTTCGTACATAAAAACCTAATAATTATTATTGTGAGAGACATCATTCTACCTTTCGGTTTAAATGTTGTTTTTAACTGACGTCACAAATACAACCCAAAGGTAATCTTCTCAGTCCGGTCTTGAGTTGCTGTAGTTAGTGGTAAATTAAATCATTGATCATTGATTGCTATATGCTTCTGTCCGATGACCGGATGACCAGCAGGTTTAAGCTCTATGTTGTTTTATTTTGCTCAAATGTGTGAAACGTTGAAACGTTTTGCATAACAAAGAATAGGTGTTAGTTTTACCCGTTTTATTAGACAAATACCTATTGGAAATTAAAAATACAAATTTGAAAGTAACTATTTTGCATTTTTTTAGGTTTCCGTAGCTCAAAAGGAAAAAGGAACCTTTATAGGATCACTTTACTGTTCGTCTGTCTATCAAGTCCCTTTTTCAATCAAGTTGATATTTATAACAAATACGGACTCAGCTCTGAAAATTCTAAAGCAACGTGATTAAAAGATATGTCGCATATTCTGCGATTTCATAAGGGAATCCCCCGAAATAATAATAATAAAAATCCTTACCAAATAATATATATCTATATATATACGTATATTCGTAAAAATATGTAAAAAAAGAGTTTTTTATTGCTGTTTCGGAAACCATAAGACGTAACATTTATTTTCCTATATTGTTATGAAAAACAAGAAAATAATACTTGCAATCATGTCGGGACATGCTCCGCTTAGATGATTAAGTAAATTATATCGAAATATATTAGATAAAATACGTTAAGTTTAATAATACAGTTTTTTTTATAAACGTTAATGCTTTTTTCTTTTCATTGTACCCCACTTGGCCCTAAGTCTTAAAAAAAGTACTTATAGGTAAGAAGGAACTGATTATTTTGTAGCAGTTTATTATTAAAATAAATTGTCGATACTCTTGCGCCTTCCCATCTTCCTGGCACAGCGTGCTGTGCTGGCGCTGCTGCTGCGGCTGCGGAAAACCTCAAGCGGCGGAAGTATAATAACCTTATCGGTAACTATATTTAAATGTATCAAAGACTGTTATTGTGATGCAAGTAAGTTTAAGTGACTTAAAAAGTTAAAAAGTCTCTAAATGCGATATTATCAGTTTTATTATTTGCTAATGAAAGAATATTGTTGTTTTGTGTGCAAGAAATTATATTGTTGGTTAAATTAAAACTTAAACCGTTAAGTTTTGTGATTTTGCATGAAAATATTAAAAGTTATTCTTACCTCTAATTCTTGTTTATTTTTTTGTCGCAATTTTATCTAGTAATTGTTTTGTAATTGAACAGCAAAAAAATCTGGCGTTCTCATCGTAAAAAATTCGTAAAAACTAAGAAACATTTTTTTTTTAGAAATTGTTTATTACGCATATTCATCAGCCCATATCATGGTATTGATTTGCAATACAGAACTTATCCAACATTTTTTGAAGGACAGAAGCCCAAGGAATTAGTTTCCATAGCCCACTATGTAACTTACAACGACAACATTGTTTATGAGGTTGCTAAACTTAAATTGTCTGTTTTGTAAAATTGCACAGTTTCCAGTACAATCTTTAAACAAATATATCTCCGTAACTCCACATCGTAGGAGCTAGATCTTTTTTGATATCGACAGATTATTAATTCCAGATTATTATAGTATGCATAACTCCATACCGACCACAAGGTACCTTTACCCGTGGAACGTCACATATGTACGTACTTCCCGTTGACCTAGAATCATGAAATTTGGCAAGAAGCAATGTCTTACAGCAAATGTAAAGGAAAAAATCTGAAAACCGTAAATATGTAGTTTAATAACAAAAAAGAAATATATATATTTTTGGAATTACAAACTTAAATTTGCAGTTGGAGAATTGACCTTCACGTATATCAATGTATGGGAGAATATGTTTATCAACTGCAATGTTAAGTTTGTTTCTGGGATAAATTCTTTTTAACTACGGAACCCTTCGTTGTGCGTGGTCGACAAGCACTTGGCGATTTTTTTTTATTTATTTGATTTGCATCTCACAGACATATTCATATGTCGAAAGCGTAATCAACAAACACACTTTCGGATTTATAATATTAGTTAGGACAGTTAGGAGGATGAAAAACCGGACTATCGACACTCTAGAAGTCTTGACTCACAAAATGTATTAGGACTACTAAAGTTTCTATCATAATATAATTCAATCATGATTCGAAAGACACGTCGCGCCATCATTAAGAAGGTTATTGATGTGAACAGTACTTTTTCGGGATGAAAGGTACCCTATCTCCATTTCTGTACACCAGACAACGTATAATTATGCAAAATTTTATGATGATCGATTCAGTGGTTTAGGCGTAAGTTTGTTTGTTACCTGAAAAGGTAACAAACAAACTTACTTTTGCATTTATAATACTAGTTAGGATTACAAGTCATCAGTGAATCCCCCTTTCTTTGTTATTAAAGGAGCAATGTACTTAAATATATATTTGTAAATAATCACGTTCTCGAAAACGGCTTCAACGATTTTGATGAAAGTTGCAATATAGGGGTTACGGGGCGAAAAATCGATCTAGCTAGGCTCATTACTCGGAAAATTCGTTCTCTTTATTTTCATCAGAGCAGAGCTCGGATGGCCAAGTACTCAGGAATGATACAAGTATGACGTAATTGTCATAAAATTATTTAATCGGCAGACCTGAATATTAACAGAAAATAAGATTTTTTATAGTAGAAGAAATGCCCTAGTCGCATTTACGCGCACTTTCAATTTCGATACAGAGCCATGTAAACATGGTTATAAATCCCATAGAAAATGAAACGATTGTATGTAATTTCGCTACAGCTGCTTCCGGCCTATTTTGCTGAATTACTCACATTTTCTTACAGCTGACACACCTTCCGTTTATTTTTAATATGGAAGATTGCCCTACATTTTTATTTTTGACAAATTATTACAGGACCTACTTATAGTAGATAGAAATATATAACTTAACATAACTTGAAACTTACTTTGCTTGCTTTCTTTGGGTTAGGCAGAGGTGTAACTATAGTACTTACACGCAAATTTCGCCAGTTCCATGCAATTGAATGCAGTTGCATGCAGGGGGCGCGACTCCGGCCTGCTACTGAGAAATTCCAGATGGAAAAAACCCAACAACACGTTGCCCGACCAGCAGCTAGACCACCACCTCTTAAAGCAGTATTATTTTAATGTTACTTGAGTGTGGGAAAGAGATGGAGTTAGACGTCCTGTATAGCTCCATCTCTTTCTTCGAACCCAGGACAGCATGTTCAACAGTAGCGCTTGCGACCACTCAAAGCCAGTCAAATACTATTTAATAATAATATAATACTCGTACTTATATTTTATAAATTCCACGTTACTTTCATTCTTACTACATATACAAGATAAATAACTGATACGTTTCATCTTCCTGCCCTTATCCCATGTTACTTGGGGTCGGCGCAACACGTTTTCTTCTTCCATTCTCCCCTGTCAACCGTCACACTATCATTCACTCCCTTCTCTTTCATATCATTCTTCACACAATCCATCCATTTTCTTCGGCCTTCCTCTCCCTCTCCATCAACATGTATATTCAATCAATCTTAGGCAGATTGATTGAACTATATACCTTTTCCCAACTATGTTTGGGGTCGGCTTCCAGTCCAACCGGATGCAGCTGAATACCAGTATTTTACATGGAGCGACTGCCTATCTGACCTCCACAACCCAGTTACTGGGTAATAAGATACCCCTTGGTAAGACTGGTTGTCAGACTTTCGGGCTTCTGACGACCCGTAACGACTGTCAAAGATCCTCGAATGACAGCCGGGACCAACGGCTTAACGTGCTTTCCGAGGCACGGAGGAGTCTTGGTATGAAAAGATGGTCACCCATTCACAGACCAACCCCGGCAAGCGTAGCTTAACTTGATGGATCGACCCGTGCGGCTGTTATTACTTAGCCACGAGCTCCTCATCAACATATATATTCATCACTCTTTGAGTCACATGTGTTACGTCCCTTCTGATACTTTTAGCATCATGAAATATAAATAACAACATAATTGGTGGTCATCGTTCGTAAGGTATTTCGTCGGGCACAGCAGCATTTTTAATAAATTAAAACATCTTTATGTGTCTTAAATTACGGGCATTTACGCGGTACTTTGGTATGAAAACCTCTATGTTTTAATTAAGACTTTCAAGTTAATAATATACTATCTACATGATGCATTGCCGTCCTGACTGTGGGATCACTTGTGACGTGTTTCGGGTCGACTTTCAATATTTTTGGATGCGTTGAAAAGTTCTCTCTTTTTTCTTTCTTTCTCTCTTCTTCTCTCTCTCTCTTTTTTTCGCCTACCTTCACCACTCTACAAAGTTGTACGGTTATACTACTGATGTGTTTATTTATGCATGGTCATTCGATCCATATTCTCAGTCGTGTATTTAAGTATTTTATGTTAGATTCTGATTTTTTTATTATGTTTATGTCCACTTTTATCTTTTTATTTTTATTTTTTGAAGTTTATCGTTTCACAATCGTTAATTCACAATGAACGTTCGGCAACTCAAACTGTTATTTCTGTTAATTTTGGGCCACCAAGATACAGGCTGAGCCTAGTTTGGGGCCCACGGCTATTTCTACTTTGCTTGTTTATTATTTTCATTGTATTCTCTGTGTCTGTATGTTACCTAACTAGTGTGTGTGTAAATAAATTATTCTTATTCTTATACCATTTCTTTCGTCACTTCTCTACTTGTCATGACTTTGCATTCCAACTAGTTAATTATAAAAGTGGGGTAAGTATTTCGATCTTGAACGTTGTTAGACTGTCAACATGCTTCTAAACTAGAATTGACATATAGGGGAAAGGAAGGTAAGACGACCCAGGGGAAACATTAATGCCAAGCTTCATAGCTTGGCTCATCGCCGCAAGGTTGCCTGCTTGTCGGTCTTCTACAGATTGTACTTCGGAGAGTGTGCCCGAGAACTCCACGACCTCATTCCACCGGCCCCCTTCTACCATCGGACATCTAGACGCACTGCCAGTTACCATCCCTACCTGGTTGCTATTCCACCAATTCGCACTAAGCGCTTCCAAATGTCTTTTATAATGCGCACAGCAAAAGAGTGGAACTCAATACCTGCGTCTGTGTTTCCGAACGCATACAACCCTAATCTCTACAAAGTGAGAGTGAACAGGCTTCTTCTGGGTAAGTTCACTCCATCATCGACTTTGTCTCTGTCACCTTTGACCTAGACTAGAGTCAGGAGCAAACCCATCACAAATAAAAAAATAAAAAAATAAAAATTTGAAAGGTGGCAGTTAGCCATCTCAGAATGAGAGGAAGCCCTTAAAAATTCAAGCTCCCTCTCTTGGTCAGCGTACTCGACGCCACCGTCCACGTGAGCGCTGTTTTAGCCAGGAAAGTTTGTTTTTCCATGTTTTGATAATAGGGTTGGCGATTTTGAATCGACCTGCAGTTTGCTTTGGCTAATGATAATTATGTTCTAGCAGTCTCTGTATGCAAAGTGACTTGTGATTTAACTAAAATCAACATATGTGGGCGATGACAGCAATACGCATTAAATAGAACTTCAATATTTGATGTGGTTTATGTCAAAAGGCAAAACAGACCTAGGCAAAACGGACCCAGTCACAACAGACTCAGGCAAAACGGACCGGACGAATACGAAGAGATTTAAAAAGAAAAAGCATTGTTCTTTAGGTGACAACAGAGGACCAAACACATCTAAAAAAGGAAAAACAAGAAAGAAGAGTGATAATAAAAGAGATTTAAAAAAAGAAACATGAGTTTATCCGACGATGAAAAGCTGTTAGTGTTCCGTACCAAACTGGTAAAAAGGAACCCTTATGGTGCGCCTCAGTCGGTCTGTCTGTCTGTCACAGCTGAATATCTCGAGAACTACGAATGCTATCAATTGAATTTTGGAATAGTTTTAGATGACGTTTGCCAATAATAAAGAAATAAAAATATATACATTTTTTTTTTTTGCAACAGGGAGTAAAAGGTGGCCTTAAAAATTCGAAGTGGGGTTACTAGGGCATGTGAACATTTGAAAGAGCGCTGTTTGCACATTTTCAAACATTTTTTCTTTTTATTTAGGCCGAATAGTTTTCGACTTTTGATGAAACATGTAAAAAAACACACAGTTTCCCCCTTATCTCCGAAGTTTGCATAGAGAAAAATATGAAATTATTCTGTGTGATAGAAGTTTATGTAAGGATTACAGGAAAAATAAAACGATGTCTCTAAATGGCACACTTTTTTTTGATATTACGGAACCCTGGGTGCGCGAGTCCGACTCGCTCTTGGCCGGTTTTTTTTTTAAATCAAGTGCAATAATAATAGGTGCAATGTCCAGATTTTCGTTTATGAGTTACATTGTGCTTGCGCTGATGTGACGAAGATGTTGATGAGGTAGGGTTTTTCTGTGAACTACATCTTCATTTTGCCTTGTGGTCCGTTTTATCTCGATTATGAAGGTAAAGCGGACCAATTTGAGTATTTAGAAATCATCTAATATTTTAGCTATATACGAATATATTTACCTAAGTCTTTAATAAGTAACGCAGAGTAATGGTAGTTGATCAATTTAGCTCTCGAAAATGTTGAATAAAACAAATACTTTGTAAATTTTTTTTTACATTGGTTTTTGCTGAGTGGTCCTTTCTGCCTTTCCTTCGCCCTACCTACAAATGTTCATAAATACACAGACGCCCTAACTAAACCATTTTTCCTGTAGTAAAAGAAGTCTACTAAGCAAGTTTTATAACCTCAGTTCAATTCTGCAAGCTGACCTTTTGACAGTAATACTTGCTGACTCCAAGTAAGTGGATTGGGAACTTGTGCAATAAAAGCTTGAACTTGACCGTGGTAAGAACTGCCTATACTTATAACCTTTGCTTAAACGCGATTGTGTCTCCACGAAAAAAATGAATCATAAATTCATAACATAGTTTCTGGGATTTCTCTCTCATTATACAAATAATCTTGAGATGACCGTAATGTAAATTAGCTTGAATAACCCACGGTTATGAAATCTACAACATAAATACTTTTTGAATGACTTGGGGAAATCCACTATGATGGTAACTCTGTGGCATCTCTGTGATGCCGCATGAGGGAAATCCGCTATGATGGCAACACTGTCGCATCTCAGTGTTGTCACATGAGAGGAATCTGCTATGATGGCAACACTGTGGCGTCTTAGTGTTGCCGCAAGAGGGAAATAAGCTTTATTGGTAACACTGTGTCATCACAGTGTTACCGCATAAGGGAAATATGAGACACTTCATCATAAATAAACTATTTATGCGAATGCTGTCATAAAATAGTATCTAGATTTTATCTTTGGATTTGACCTTCGATTGTATCTTGTACCTTATGTTTCTATACGTTCTTTGTTCTTATGTTTATATCCTACTTTACCTACCTGTACGTAACGTGGTAATGAGAACATTATTCATTAACGCATTTTGTCACCTATCTCGCTCACACGTGACCTCATCTCAAAAACAGATAATACTTTTTGAGCTGAGTTCATTAGATAACACAATAGAAATCTATTTTTAATAATTACCTATTAAATTAATATTACTTACTAGTTCGCCAATTGATTCCATTGTACAAAAAAGCATCTTATCATTTAACAATCTCAAAAATTTGGACCCGTGTGCTCACACGGGTCCAAATTTTTGAGATTGGAGAGAGGCGACAAACTGTGACAGTCCACTAAAACATATTAGAGAACTTGCCAATAACTTTCAGAACTAACTAACTTTCAGAACTTTTATATAGGTAAGTTCTTACATTTTCCGTTACTTACGAAAAAAGGCTTGCTGCTATGTTACAAATTTCTACAACAAAGCTATTTATATAATATGCAAAAATGAAGACAGAGAATAATGTTTTTTGGGTTAACGTGACATCATTCCATTCCATTTCATTGATAATGGTTTGAACTTGATTATGTTCTAATCATATTATTTGCACGGTTAGCGTAATAACACCAAGCTTCCTTCTTCTTCATAGTATGTCGTTGGTAATATAAATAGACAAGATTTACGGCTTCAAGTTTGGCGCCATCAGTTCCTATAACATGCAGAAGACAGAACACGCAGGACACGATATTATGGGACCCATTATTTGTGAAACAATATCCCTTGATATTAACAACATTGCAAAAAAAACACACCTTAGGATCGATAATAAAATTCCTATTCAACATACAACCTCAGCCTATAATGTTCCCACTGCTAGGCTGGAACACAGGCTCGTCTCTGTGAGAGGGAGTGAGCCTAATCCACCACGAGGGCCCAGTGCGGGTTGGTAGATGTCACATGTCTTCGAATTTTTGGTTCTAGGACATGCCGGTATCCTCACGATGTTTTCCTTCAGCGTTTTGAGAGCAGTGATGATGAAATAATTTACACAAATTAAAATGCCTGCTTGGGATCGAACCCACGACCTACAACAACTCGTAAGTCGTGGCCATTACCACAGGGCTACCACTGCTCCACTGCTATTCAACTAACTATACACTAAACATGGTATTATTATAAAATCTACATAATAAAAATATCTTCGATCAAGGAATGATGTCAGTAAGAACCCATCGTAGATATTAAATAAATCTAACGTGCATTTTACTGCATTCATTCATATTTATGAATAAGATCGTGACATGATAAATGTACAAGTAGGTAGGTATAAAATCGCTATACCTAAAGTATTTTAGGTAATCTTGACTGATACAAAAAATGATCCAACAAGGATAACGCCATAAAGGACACATTTTTCTGGTGGATTTAGCCTATTTTGTTAACTTTTAATTTTCCATTTTGGGTAAGGAGAGGGTTCACATTAATACGGTACAGACAACCGCACATCGGTAGTAGCACTCGCACTACGAAAACCAGCCTTACTGCTACGACATAAACCGTCAAGGTCAAATTGTTGTCACTAATGTGCGAACGTGCGGTTGATTGTACGTCTGGAATTAGTATTCATGACCTTCCGATCGCTAGTTCACCATCAAATCGACTCTAGTGCTGTTGAAGATTCAGGCAAAATCATTTTAACTTTTGGTTAGCTGTTCCGGCGCTGTAACGGCGCTGAATTCCAATAAGAGAATCTCTTATTGGAATTACAAAACCATTATTTTCAGAGGAGGAACTCGTGGCTAAGTAATAACAGCCGCACGGGTCGATCCATCAGGTTAAGCTACGCTTGCCGGGGTTGGTCCGTAGATGTGTGACCGTCTTTACATACCGGGACTCTTCCAGGCCTCGGAAAGCACGTTAAGCCGTTGGTCATGGTTGTCGTGGATCTTTGACACGATTTGAATTTTACGGGTCGTCAGAAGCCTGAAAGTCTGACGACTAGCATTACCAAGGGATAGGTATCGTATTACCCAGTAAGGGTTGAATTTAGAGAGGAAGCTGTTGGGAAAAGGCTAGGCAGATTGATTGATTGATCAAGAGAGTTTACAATTTAATTTCTTCTGGATTCTTTTCTATGGTTTCGGAGATTTGCCTGTTTTTTTGGTCCTTAGGTTAGGTTTGGTATTCAATATAACTAACAATCTGTATAGATTGTTATACAATACAATACATATAAATTGACTGGTAATTAATGAGCGCCACTTAAACGCATGATTGTACTCATGATAACAAACAACTTTTACTATGGGACCAAACCTGAAATTGGGACTGCTCCCTACATTTATGTTCGCATAGCTCGTCAAAATGTAGAGAACAGCAGATTATTTTTTCGCGATTTCAGGTTTGGTCCCATAGTAAAAGTTGTTTGTTATCATGAGTACAATCATGTGTTTAAGTATCGCTCACTAATTACCAGTCACCCTATATGCCTATGCATGTAAAATTGAAATTATTTAATAAAATTACACCGTTTAAAATTTTAAAACAAAAAAGTTTCCTCTCAAAATTCAATTAACTCACTCAAGATCCTTTTTAAACGCAACTTGAACTACTACTCTCTTAACACTTTTCTTATTTTTACTTAATAAAACTCCACATACCTTGCTCCCCGCGGACTAACGCGGCAACAAACAGACAAGCAACAATCACTCTAGCCTCCATTGTGACAGGCAGTCGCGGTAATACTGAGCGTGCACCTATTGCGTTCGCTTATACATATGTTACATATTGTAGGAGGGAGCTGCGCACGCGGCTGTGGGATTACTAAGACGATTACATTTTTATAATCTATATTTTACCTAATTGTGAGTCATGGAAAGGTCTTTAGAGATTTGATTGTTTTGGCCACTGCCTGAAAGCCGCCTAAAATTAAGTTTCACTAATTTCAAAAAACTTTTTTAAGAAAAAAAAAAAAAAAATACAACCGACTTCCAAAAAACACTACAAAGTGAAAAATAACTTTAATTTCTGGAGTCGGTGTCTTTGGTTTTGTGTTTTCGTGTTTTGCCAGCGTCTTCCGAAATTAAAGTTAATTGTTTTATATTATTTATTTTTTTTTTATGGAAGTCGGTTATTTCTTTTTTGTTAAAAGTTTTTATGTTTCCCTTTTTAGTTATGGTACCTACCCCATACAAATTCGAATACCTGCAAAATAAGATAATATAAATTTTGGGATGGACGCGGCTGAGGAGCGACATATTTAAGATTGCGAGGGCTACTACTAGCGAGATTCACAACAAACCTGAAACGGATGGTAGCGGGACCGCATACGAAGTCTTTGGAACAACGCAGCATAGCAGTCACATGGAAAGTGTTGAGAATGCAGTTTAATCCTGCCAACGGATTCACCGGTGAAGCCGAACTTGAAGGAGCCTGGCGGCGACGTCGTTATAACAGCCCTTCCATATATTATATCACCCATCTCTCCACAATTCCATTGCTTACTTTACGGTGCATACTGGGTAGGCTCTATTCCTTATCCATATCCTAAGGGCACGTCCTATCTACCATTATCGCGTCCCCTGGTCTACTCCTTGACATACAATGGACTCTGTTGCACCAGGTAACATGAGGCAACGCGGGCTAGTGTGAATCCTTGGGTTCATTCGAGTAATCGAGTCTATTCAAACCACGTTGGGGTCGGTGCATTTCATTCATTCATTCATACACCTCGACTTGAGAACTCCTCCTTTTTTTCGCCAGTTTAAAAGAGGGAATATCCACTGCCACTCCCTGATTTTCTATTTTAATTAGTCCAGGATTTAAGTAACTAATATTTTTTAACTGACTGTTACCTAAACTGGTTTCTGGTCTTTCGAGAACCAAAATAATTTGGTCATTCGGTAACACAGGAAACCGGGATTTCTTGGTTAATGATAAGATTAATGTTAATGATTTAGTATAATGAGTTGAACTAGCTAGGGTGGGATTCTCCACAATCAAATTATAAATAAATAAAATGATGTACTTATTTAAATATTGATGCTACCAATAAGCAAGGATACTGTCACCTCTAACCTAGACTAGAGCAAACCCATCTCAAATAAAAAAAAGGGAATCAGTTCCTTCTCTAACTGGGTCAGTTTCTGATCCGGAAAATAATTACGAAATCTAGCGAGACACATTTCCAAAGATTTTGTTTCCGGGTACCTACTGTAGCTAAGAATTGACTGAACGTCAAGTTGGAACTCCAAACCCTAAAATTAAAACGAATAAAATAACTTTCATGAAGTCGGTGTCAAGCGAAGGTGAAGTTGAAGACACCGACTTCAGAACCTTTTAGTTTTATTTGGAAGTTAGAAGTTATTTTATTTGTTTTAGGTTATTGAAATCGGTTCTTACTTTTTTTGAAACTAAATATATTCTTCTATTTTTAGTTGAATACAGGGTGAAATTGAATTCATGGGCAATATTTTAAGGGGTTATTGTACTCATCATTATGAACAACTGTTACTATGGGACCAAACCTGAAATCGCGAAAAAAAAATCAGCTGTTGACGAGTTATGCGAACATAAATGTATGGAACAGCTGATTTTGATTTTAATGTAGAAATGCGATGTTGCCAGCCCGCGTGGAATAAACGTAATCAGCTGAGAGTTAACTTGGACGTAGGTACTTATGCAAACCGGAACCACCGGAACTAACCCACAAGTAGGTCAAAATTCAGTTAACCTCTCGAATGTCGGAGACTAAATTGACTTGGCTGAAATTGTCAAGCTGTATTAGGATTACATTATCATAAAGGTCATTTTAATATTTTCACTTGTCAATTTAGTGTAACTGTCCGACTTAAGACACTTGGAGCATTTTTTCTTATGTCGAACTGTGTAACATAAGACATTCGAGAGGGTGTGCAGAAAAAATTTAAAATGCACCTTCTATCGGCCCTATAAACTTCATAGTTGTCTGATTAGTCTTTCCTATCAAAACATTATGTCAACAAGGATACCAACTCATTTAATAGCAATTTCCGAAAATTCGGAATATCCACTTCACAGACAGAATCATGTTGACGATAAATTTTATGGAAAAAAAATCTAAGAAAATTTATAATTCATCTTTTGAACGCAGAGTTTGATAACGAAAATCAATTGGGCTCATCCGAAGGATGAAAGAAAACATATAGAAGAAGATTTAAATTAATACATCGTGTGTGACGACGTGAATCGTGACGACAGACAGACACACTTCCCAACGAAAAGCACTACACGTAGATTTTAATTACATTTTTGTTATGTAGGTATATCAAGGTATATATCTATCTAAAAATATATTAATCTTATAATTTCAAGTATTTAGTTTTTAAAACTTCCCTGCCTGTATGAATTCCATGTATAATTTCATAAATGATTTTATGTTGGGAAATTTTGACAAGGCGACATATCGAGAGTAAGAGCCACAGAGCACTCACACGCTGAGGCGTTGTGAGGCGTGCAATAAAATGGTAGGTAATTTTGTGAACTGCAAATCTTTGTAACTTTATTGGTTGACAAAGAACCATGACACATGGTTCCCGTATAAAGCATTTTTTAAGTTTCCTGCGAATCGTATTCAGAACTTCTCGTTCTGCAGCCACAATCTGGCAATTGCTGTCAGTAACAGGCAAACTGATGGTTAAGTTTTATTGAGCATTTAACTTTATCTAAGTATCTTCACGCTCTTTGCTTTCAAGGAGCTTGTCGCGAGCTAGCACGAAGTGCATTGACACCGTCATCGTATAGTAAGTACGTAGGTACTATATTAGTGCAATTGTACATGAATTGTATAGTTAGGGTTCATTTGGTTGTAAGCGCTGAGCAGACGATGGACAATTTGGAATCTTGTGAAAATCCTGGGAGTCTATTAGTCCTACGGATGTTTTATTGCATAGATTACCAATACGTTTTATCGTTGCGGACAAATTGCTCATCATCTGCTCAGCGCCTTATGCCGCTGTCCTACGGTCCGCTTTCTCACAGGCCAGACTGCGCTAGGCAAGGCCGACAAGGCCTGGGAAGTCAGTCTGCGGTGGCCGGTCGTCGCCCGTAAGATCGAATGTATGGGATAATCCGTGGAACGCTCGGCACGGGCCGCGACAGGCCTCAATAGGCACGGGCCGCGACAGGCCTCAACAGGCACGGGCCCCGACGGGCTTCGACGGGCCGTGGGAACGCGGTATTACATGGACTGCCGTTTTACTTAGGCCGAGATCTTTTGCCAATTTAGGATGCATGCCCGATGCCCGGTACGGCTCTAATAATCCTTCCATATCCTAAGTCGTCTTCCCTACCATTATCGCTACCCCTATTCCTTGATTTGCAATGTTCTCTGTAGCCCCACGAAAATGAGGCTCTAGGGTCTAGTGTGAGTCTTTAGGTTCAATCGAGTCATCCAGTCTGCACCCTAACTGCGTAACATACTATCG
This sequence comes from Dicycla oo, assembly GCA_948252095.1. NCBI lineage: Eukaryota > Metazoa > Arthropoda > Insecta > Lepidoptera > Noctuidae > Dicycla > Dicycla oo. The sequence continues at coordinate 3,882,730 of OX411728.1, read as the reverse complement.
ATGGGAATCTGAATCATTTTGAAGCAAATTGCTAATCCATTGCTTCATATATTCGAAAAAATTGTCTTCTCAACAACGTAAATAACGCAATTAATGTTATTGAACTGTCAAAATTAATCCGATTCCGATTGATAGTCTGTTACGAAATTAGGGTGGCAGTTGGTCAAACCACGCTGAGGTCGATGTATTTCATTCTTCATTCATTCGTTTTTGAAAACGATGTCCCAGAATTTTCTCTGTATTGTGCAGCACACGGTTCCGTAGAACTAATAATATTGTATTATTGCGAATGCTGCGTTTGTTGATCAATTAGAGTGAGACGTGTTTCTTGTAGTCGTGTTTCGAAGTAACGCCAGATTGACGTGATGTTCATGTAAACGGTGTCATCTTACTTGATGCTTGTTGCCATTTTTTTGTTATGTATTTGATAGAATCTTGGTCACTATCTCACAACACAGTTTTTTTATTTTATTTGTGATGGATATGCTCTTGACTCTAGTCTATGTCAGAGGTGACCGAGACAAAGTTGACGATGGAGTGAGCTTACCCAGAAGAAGCCTGTTCACTCTCACTTTGAAGAGATTAGTGTTGTATGCGCTCGGAAACACGGACGCAGGTAGTGAGTTCCACTCTTTTGCTGTGCGCATTATATACATTTGGAAACGCTTAATGCGAATTGGTGGAATATCAACCAGGTAGGGATGGTAACTGGCAGTGCGTCTAGATGTCCGATGGTAGAAGGGGGCCGGTGGAATCAGATTGTGGAGTTCTTGGGCACACTCACCGACGTACAATCTGTAGAAGACCGACAAGCAGGCAACCTCGCGGCGATGAGCCAAGCTATATATGAAGCTTGGCATCCACCAGTTCTACGTCGCCAATCAATAAGAGGCTCCTCTTAGCTCTGTGTTCCACCGAGTCAAGCGCAGCTAGTTGGTACTTAGCTGATCCATCCCAAAGGTGGCTGCAATACTCCATACAGGATCGGACTTGCGCTTTGTAAAGGGTTAAAAGCTGTCCAGGCGTAAAGTATCTCTTCACCATATTTAGGATGTCCAGCTTCTTGGCTGCAGTTTGGGCTTTGTACTCGATGGTGGCGCCGAAGTTGAGACCAGATGGGTAGGTAGCGAGCGGGCGCACGTGAGTTACTATTGATTCTCACGCTTTCGAGTTGAGATCATATTTTTATAATTATTTGAAAACAAAAACATTTTTATTTTATAAATTTAACTCCATGAATCGGTAGCTCTACTGAGTGCAAATCGTTCTGCCGCAGGAAAACAACCATTGAAATTTCACGCTGTATATAAATAAAAACACAAATATATAGACATAAATATACTAAAACAAATAAGACAAACCATGGAAAACATTCCGTTGTAATGTTACTGCAAGCTTGAAACGAACCTGCTTGCGAACTTTAAAGAATAATCCGTGGTTTGCTACCCTAACTTTCTAGAGGAGCGCATTCCACAGAGAGATAGACTGAATGAAGAAGGAAGAGTGAATGAAGTCTGTCACCATCTGCCTAGCCTTTTCCCAACTATGTTGGGGTCGGCTTCCAGTCTAACCGGATGCAGCTGAATACCAGTATTTTACATGGAGCGACTGCCTATCTGACCTCCACAACCCACTTACTGGGTAATACGATACCCCTTGGTAAGACTGGTTGTCAGACTTTCGGGTTTCTGATGACTCGTAACGACTGTCAAAGTTCCTCCAATGACAGCCGGGACCACCGGCTTAACGTGCTTTCCGAGGCACGGAGGAGTCTCGGTATGAAAAGATGGTCACCCATCCACAGACGAACCGCGACAAGCGTAGCTTAACCTGATGGATCGACCCGTGCGGCTGTTATTACTTAGCCACGAGACCACATCACCGCACATCACGTATAAATCGTATATTCTATTCTAAGTAGGTATATAGATACCTCTTTGGTATATTGTCTATACCAATACCGGTAGATTGAAGGCTTTCCCGATATGTTTATGCAATCGAATGCCATTGGGTGTCGGCCGTCAGTAATATACGTAACAAGTCAATGGTGTCGGCACACAGTCATGTTGAATTCTGCGAAGTTTTATAATAATTATCACAGATCTACTGGTTACCTGATAACCTCTGTTTTTACAAATATTACCTAAACTTAGTAATCACTTCCGAAGAAGTAGCAAGGATAGTTTGCCGGAATTTTCACTTATTTTTGAAGAAGAGTTAAGGTTAGGCTTTTCCTAGGTATAAACAAGCCTTCTCTTAGTTTTATTTTGTGTGTCAATAATGAAAAGACACTGGATTAATACATTTATAGTAGGTAAATATGAAGAATTAATAAAATAAAAAGCTTCCCACTTTTATTGAATATAAAATGGGCTTGTTTTTAGCTTTTCAGTTTTACCGCAGCCGGGTTTTTTTTTTTAGTTTTTTTTAAATTATTTTTTAACAGACTTCAAAAAGGAGGAGGTTCTCAATTCAGCTGTATGTTTTTTTAATGTTTGTTACGCGATTACTCTCAAGGACCGAAAATTCCTTCTTTGTTTGAAAGGGTATTACGTGCTTCCTAACTTTGCTTGGGTAGTTTTTGAGTTAGCTTCAAAGGCTTCAATAATGCGTATTTATTCCACTTAGTTTATGTGAATGATGTTTTATTAACTTCCTATCCCTGTTATTTATATAGCAGAATTTTGTGTGGGGTAGGTACCACAACTAAAAAGTGAAAAATAAAAACTTTTTAGCAAAAAATAAAACCGACTTCCAAAACAAAACACTACAAAGTGAAAAATAACTTTAATTTCAGAAGCGGGTGCCAAAAAACGAAAACACAAAACCAAAGACACCGAATATCGAAATTAAAGTTATTTTTCACTTTGTAGTGTTTTGTTTTGGAAGTCGGTTTTATTTTTTGCTAAAACGTTTTTTTTTCCAACTTTTTAGTTTACAAATGTTAAAGATTTCGCAGATGATTTAGTTCTTGCAAGGAGTTTTGGTCGTGAGGGTTATTTCTTTCCTAAGATTTGTCACTTCGAAATACTTTTAACCATATAAGTTGTATATATTTTTGTAATCACCTTTTAAAACCCTTCATTTTGATATCCCACTCAATGGTATTAGAAGAAATAAAATTTCGAACTCCACAATATGGCACCCCAAATCCGCCATTTTACTTTGTTTTTTTATTTTAAAGTAGCCAGTGAGAGTGACACTCGCGCTACCAAGACAAATCTAAAGAGAGATGTATAATTTATCCAAATCCGTTCATTCGTTTAGGAGGGAACAAAGAAAGGGACATACATACAAACACATAACCCTACTTTTGGGCTTCGCCGCAGTCGGGTAAAAATAAAACTTAGGTTAACCGTATTGACCGTTAGGTAGGTATCTACCTACCATTACCGTTTAGGAAAAAAAATATAACATTTGTTTAAATTTAATAAAATAATCACAAAAACCTCTAGAAATGCGACGTTGCCAGCCCGCGGCGGATGAACACTCCTATGAAATCGCCGATTTTTGATATCGGCGTGTGAAGATATCTTTATCCAATTAATCCAACTAACTAAAATAAATTTATAATTTGCCATGGCATTTTTTTTTCAAAATCAGTCGTTAATTTGTTTTCCCGCCGATCGATTTTTCTTTGATAGATATCGAGGTTTTTGTAAGCATGTAAAAATCGAAATTGCGCTCTGTTTTCGAGAGTATATGTATCGCGCAATATTAAGACCGCAAGTGAATGCAAGGTGCGTTTTTGGTTTGATCGCTTCTGGCTGAAAATTTTGATCTTAACAATGAGCCAACAAAAGAACATTCAAATCCAACGAGGACGAGGCGATGAAAAACGCCTTTATAGAGTTTATCGATTCCCGTCCCCAGGATTGTATAGCAGAGGCATCAACGAACTTCCATTATAATGGCAAAAATGCATCGACAATAGTTTGATTTTTTGTATGTAAAACGGCAATTTCTTACCTATGTAAGGACTTAATACTTGTCTCTACATAAAAAAAAAAACTTGCCAAGTGCATGTAGAACCATCACGCACAACGAAGGGTTCCTTAGTTGAAAATTATCCCAAGAACAAACTTAACATTGTAGTTGAAAAACTAAAATACTTTTGTGAACCTTTTTGAATGTAAACCTGCATGCTGTTGGTGTTCTTTAAAAAATATAATTATGATTTCCTATTACTGGGATAAATGTACAGACGCCAGCAGGTCAACCTACCCGAAACTGTCAGATTTTCCCAATCAACCTTGAACCTAATGCCGTAGCAATAAAGTCGAAAATCTATTAAAGAAATCTGACACATTGTAGTAGCTTGATGTGCTGGCGTCCGTACTCTGTGTTTATGGGCTCCTTGAAATCAGCAATCCTTCTTACGGAGTTTTGGAATGGAGTCCGATCCTTATACCTAGAGTTGTGTTCGGACTTGCGATTACTAGGTACCTACTTACCCTTCTTTTATGTTATCGCCAAACACTCCAAATCCCAAAAATAAATACCATACCCTTCAATTCGAACATTACCTTTACCCACTAAGAACGGACACCTGAGAGATTTGCTAACTGATGTGAAAAAACAGTGTAATGTGTTGTGCTTAGCCCTTAGATCTCTTGTGCGAAGGGTTCTCTACTTCCCTTATCCTAATGCTTCTCGTGGACATACGGAAAGGCAGAATGGGCAACTATTTTGATTAATTCGCGAAAAAAACAGCTTGTCCATGCATTTTATCGAGTTATGTATGTATGTGTTCTCATAGTAAAAAATGTTCATAATGCTGCCTTTTCGGGTTTTCAGTCATTTCAATTACACACTGTCTAAATTAACACTGTCTACCTACCTATTGATGATTAGGGCGAGAAAACTTAAGCAAACATAGCGACATCTAGCGAGCTATGTTACCATGTTTATATGTTTGCTCACATTCTACGGGTCACATTGTAAAGCTAGCATACTTTGATAAGCATACTTGTCCATAGATGGCGCTAAATCTAATTATAATTCTCATTCATCGCTGTTCGTGATTTTCATTTTGCCGTAAGTCCCCCCTGGCTCGGCTAAATCCCTGTTTTGTCCGGACGTTTTGGGGTCCAGATTAAATCGTCCACTGGGACCCGAGCTTAGAGGGGACGGTATTGCATTTACACAGTTCAATTGCTTTCGCTAATCAGTTAATATCGATAATGTATAGCGATTGGAGGAACATAAAGATACACCCTTTTGGGATATAATAGGGGTAGGCTTTTCTTTCTTGTTGGTACTTATTGAAAATATTTGCCATAAATGTTTGAAAATATAGTGAGTGTTACATCAAAAACACTTTTAAAAAACATAATGAATTTCCGAATCTTGATTAATGTTGGTGATAAATTAGACCAATAAAGTTATATCTACCTTAAAAACAATTATTTTAACAAGATAAATTCATACAAATCATCAAAAATCATTTACTTAAGAGTTTTAAAATAAAAAATAATAAAAAAGATTCTCTCCGGCGGGGAATCGAACCCCGGTCTCCCGCGTGACAGGCGGGGATACTTACCACTATACTACCGAAGATGTACGAAAAGTGGTGAAATACACAGCTATGTTCTACAACACTATTTTAAACAATACGAATACTCTGATATGAATACAACACCGACTTATGATTTGACGATAAAAATAGTATTCTGCGGATTTGACTGTAAAGTGTAGTACTAATAAAAAAACCAATCTGCCTAGCCTTCCAGTCTAACCCGATGCACCTCAAATACCAGTATTTTAAATGGAGCGACTGCCTATCTGACCTTCACAACCCAGTTACTGAGTAACACGGTACACTTTGGTAAGTCTGGTTGACAGACTTGGGCTTCTGACTACTCGTAACGACTGTCAAAGATCTACGAATGACAGCCGGGACCAATAACTTAACTTGTTTTCCGAGGCACGGTGGAGTATCGATACCTATGTACTAATGGATCATCACCCACGCACCGACGGCGGCAAGCGGAGCCTAACCTTCGGTAAGGGTAACCACGAGTTATGTCTTAGTATAATGATAGTCGAAAGTCAACTATCCCGTGCGAGTGCGGTGCTCCTAAACAGACTATGCCCCTCATGTCCGTTCACCCTTCCCCTTGACCCTTGTTCCCTTGAAGATCTGAACAATGCCTCTGACGCCGCAATAAATGTGGCCACCTGCTAGGCCCAAACAATATAATAAACATAGAAGTACCGTCGGAATTAATCGAAGAAGAAGTCGAATAGTATCAAGCCCACTTTCCACTATGGGATATAATGTAACTTATATTAATTGCATCTCGAGATATAGATTAATATCGCTCACCGTAATTTTAAATGGAACCGTTTACACTGAGATGTAATATATTACATCTCAAACTATAAATATTTTTTCGACCGACCGAGCGATACTTTCATATTATACGGGGTTATTGGTAAAACACCAACAACCTCTTAAGGGGTCATTGTACTCATCATTATGAACAACTTTTACTATGGGACCAAACCTACTGTTCAGTACATTTTGACGTAAAATGTACTGAACAGCTGATTTTTTTTTGCGATTTCAGGTTTGGTCCCATAGTAAAAGTTGTTCATAATGATGAGTACAATGACCCCTTAAGAGGTTGTTTGTGTTTTTACCAATAACCCTGTATTTCGCGTCCTGTCCCCCTGCACACCATTCCGCGCCGCGCGCTGTCGCTACCCTCAGTTTGTGTGGTGTCTATCATAGAGTGACCAGGGGCGGCAGTCTCGACATTCGTAACGATAGCTTTACGAATGAAATCGCTCGCTAAGTCCTAATGGAGTACTAAGACGGTCAAAATTGCTTGACAAGCATGAAAAAACCATTTACAGTTTCAAACCAGTTGCGGCGAGAACCGTTTTTTTATTTAATCATGTTCTTCAATTTTCCTCGTTATTCAAGGTTAATTTGAAGTGGCCAATAAGGCTGCGTTCAGACGACACGCGCCCACTACGCACACACGGCGGACGTCACCCGCGTCTAAACTCGCTTTGAAATTTGCGCATGCTGAGCGCGTGCTGAGTGCGGGCTCAACGCGGGCACACGCGTTGAGCCCGCACTCAGCACGCGCAAATTTCAAAGCGAGTTTATAGGTACCCCATTAGGACTTAGCGAGCGATTGCAGTCGTAAAGCTATCGTTACGAGTGTCGAGACTGCCGCCCCTGGTCCGTATGCTCATTCGCAAACGACGCGTGCGGCGTGATCCAATGACGAACGCAAGCTGGAGAAAGATATATCTCACAGTGTGAAGGCCAATCGCGGGATATAGATCCCGTAGTGAAAAGCGGGTTTCAACTGTAGAATCAGGGACTAAATTCTAAATAAAATACGTATTATCATTCAAAATGCACTATATTTTATATTTTCAGTTGCTATTTAATATTACAAAACCTTTTATAATGTAATACACAGTCCGCAACGCAAAAACCTCTTAAGAAAATATGATATTTTTACACAAAATTAATTATACCTAGTACTTATGTAAATATACATTTAAGTATATTGTGCTGTTAACATTCCATTCCGTGCAAAAATAATGACCTCAAAATGTGATGACCACAATGAGTGGTAAATGGTAATTGGCCGTGTACACAATGGCCATCCTTATACCAAAATATTTAGTTGAAGACCTAGTATTAAACCTATTTACTAGGCGATTATTCCCGTCAAGTGCGGTCTCGTTACAATTAGATTTTACAAATAAAAGGGTCGTTTACTTGGTTAAATCTTCGACCTTTTGTGTAGGAAGGAATCGTTTTTCTTTTTTATTTGACAAGTTATTGTGGTCATCACTTACACCGTTGACTAGACGAAGTAACGTACCGGATAATCCATATTCAGAGACAAAACTTTTATAATAAACCTCATACAAACTAATATTATACAAGTTGAAGAAGAAAACTGGTAAAAACATCATTCACATAATACAAGTTAAGGTGGAACATACGGTCTGCTCTTGGACATTTTCCCGCTAGATGGCGCTGAAGTCACCATTTTTAGTTTATTTTATTTTATGTGTACTCGTAGTAATAGAAAATATTTGTCTTGTGTTAATGGAATGGGGCTGAAACTATTGAATTTTTTTTATTATTATAATTATTTCCTGCTGACGACATTTTTACACTGTATTTCTCCACGAATTTTGAGTTGCTTTTGTGCAATATTTATTTGTAATGAAAATAATTCTACACGACCCGTCGTCGTCGTCCCGTGCCCCGTGGCTCGTGTAGTACTTTCGCAACAAACAAAACTAATGTTTTAATTTTTATGCCCTGTTTTCAATCTGAATTAAGTAAAACTCATCATTTTACGCTCCTTGACGTATTTTGTGAAAGCCTGAACTAAATGACCGATTGTTATTTGGAAACACAGAGTCAGACCATATATGGGTAAAAGCACAAAATAATTAGATACAGCAGGTCAGCTCCATCCGAGCGAAAACAGGCATACGCACTTATATACGCGTACATACGGCGCTCTCGGTCTATCTCGGTCGAACGAATGCGGTCGCTGTTCGTGAAGTGTGCCTATGTGTGTTTCCGCTTGTTGCATGAAGCGGACCATCTGTATTCATATATTTTGCGTTACAAGAGAGCCAACCTGTCACAATTTATATGAAAAATCGCTCCGTGTGAAGATGGCTGGCAATTTGAAAGTTTGATTTGACTCCCATTGTCATTGTATACTCGCGGAACAAAAGGGTAAAGCAATATAAAATTATTCAATGTCATTTTTATTTTTATTTATTTTAAGCTAATCAAAATCAATCTGCTTAGCCTTTTCCCAACTATGTTGGGATCGGCTTCCAGTCTAACCGGATGAAGCTGAATACCAATATTTTACATGGAGCGACTGCCTATCTGACCTCCACAACCATGTTATTGGGTAATACGATACCCCTTGGTAAGACTGGTTGTCAGACTTTCGGGCTTCTGACGACCCGTAACGACTGTCAAAGATCCACGAATGACAGCCGGGACCAACGGCTTAACGTGCTTTCCGAGGCACGGAGGAGTCTCGGTATGTACGGTTGTTACTGTACGGGGTTGGTCCGTAGATGGTCACCCATCTACGGACCAACCCCGGCAAGCGTAGCTTAACCTGATGGATCGACCCTTGCGGCTGTTATTGTTTAGCCACGAGCTCCCCTATTTTAAGCCAATCAATTTTAGAAAAGGTATTTTTTTCAGTCAGTTTGAATAAAATGTTAATTTTTAGTACTTTGTCTCTGAACGTTATTTATGTAATTAAATAGTTTTTAACACAAGTTATATAAGAATTTATATACCTAGAATTAAACATTTAGTTTTGGCAGGAATATGTTTGTATGAATGCATTTTTTTATATAAAAGTCCTACTAGTACTTCATAACGTTTTATTTAAACATTAGACCTGAAAATATATTTAAAATTAATTACACAAAATCGGCCTTATACTAAAATTATAATTTTTAGTCAAACTATCGAGAAGGACATTATTAAAAAATCAAAAGTTTAAAAAAACCATTACAAAATGTCAAGAAATAGGTCATTATAACAAAAATATGACAGTGACGTCAACTTTAACACTTTTTATAAAATGACGCTAATGTAGACTTTTCGTAATTAATTTTAAATAATCTATTTTATTCGTTACATGTCTATTGCTTATTAATTGCGTATAGGCGACTTTAACCAACTCCTACATAAATATTCACATTTTTATACTGCTTCATAAAATTACTTAGTACTTTTAATCCAAGTTACATTTAAAAGTAAATTAATTGAAGGTAACAATAAATGAAAGACAATTATTTAGCAACACATGTTTAAAGTAAAGGCACAAATAATTTAAGTACCTAAGACATTAAATGAAGTCTACAAACTACATTTAAACCTTACATTTAAAATATACACGGCTACATTTTAAATGAAACACAAAATTCTAACTAATTTTAAATCGAAGTTCTTTTCATTTGAAACACTATTCTTCATTTAGAATTAAATGAAGTACAGTTTATATTTTACAATACCCAAAACCAGTTTATAGCCAGCTACATTATTTTTGGCACGCTACTATAGAACTAAATTCGTCCATAACTGCTTTTACATATCTTATAACTATGTACATAGGAACAAATGTATGAACTGTATGTACTTATTGTATGTACATTTTATTTACAAGTATCATTTTCGATGACTTCATTTCAAATGACTGTCGTCAATAAGGGTTTTAGTTTTAAATGTAGTGATGTCTTTTGTTCTTAATTAAATGAAGTCTACCCAATTTATAGTGTTTTCTAAAGTACCTTTTGGTAGCAAATTGTTTTTATTTAGGCAATAAATCGGGACAAGATAAATACTATCTTTCGCATAAATTTGATTTGTTGATATAAATGCCCGACTTATCCACCCTTAAGTAAAAATAGGGTATTATAACAAGCAAAAACGGCCTTGGTTTTACCAATCCTGCGTGATAGACGGTCCGTTGTTCAAACTAATAATTTGGATAAATGTTTGGCAAATGTTTGACTCATAAATCTTCGGTGACATGAGCCAACGTCATTAGCGAGATGATGTTTTTGTGATCGCTTTGGTGGCGAATTTTTTGTGAACCCACTTGTAAAATTATTTTGCAAAGGGATTATTGTGTTAGGCTTGCTTTCATTGATGTTCACGCCAATTTTTCTTAAACAATTCATTCCAATAGAGGAAAACCATTGGAAAAATAATAACTTTAGTTCTCATAATCCAAGCCAAAACAATTCATGTCAATATACACGAATTATTTTAGTACACAACGTTAAAATACAGTTACATTATGCCACCAATAACAAACACACTGGCTCCAATTCACCAACGTTACTCAAACATTGGTTCCAACTAGACTAGTGCAGTCCTATCGATGCTGGCATACTCTTTGCCCGAGCGTGGTCTAGTGACGTGCCTATCAGCCGATACGTCGCACGAACTGAACGACGACACGGAGAGTGATTCCATGTAGTCGGACGTGTCAGAAGCACCGCTGGATGTTGATTTGGTCGTCATCTGACTGTGGCGGGCTGTGATGTCTGTTTCCACTGGAAATGAGGTAGATGGTTAGATTTTGTAGGTTATTAGATAACAGAATAAAGATACTCGGGCGTAAATGTGAAATATAGTGTGTTAGAAAGAGACCATGATACAGGAGGTATGAGTGACAAAGACGACGATCTACAAAGTCAAAGAAGTCTCTTTTTCTTACGGCCAGTTACTGTATGTAGGAGTCTTAATTGTAGAATTGCCTCTGGCAACAAATCTAATCCAGATAACAACGAAAAATCTAAAAAAATATTGAGATTTTTGTTAACAAAGAGGCAATTATAAGTTTAAATTGCGTGCCACAAAAACATACACGTCTGGCCTTCAGATCTGAAAGTACTAGTCTAGGCAATTACGACCAAAAACTACGCATTGTATAAGTAATATTATTTTTCCTTTAAAGAACGTCTGAAATTAAAGCTTACCAGGTCTCTTCTTCCGTCTGGTTAAAGTATCCACCTCACAGGAGTTTGACTTTGTCAACGTTGCCACCTCCTCAAACTGAAATGTCAAGTTCTTCAAAGGATCTGACGAATTAGACTTGACGAACGCATGGACTGGAGTCAGGGCCTTCCTCATCTGCTTATTGTTTTTAACATGTTTCTTTATCGACTTAGAACTCGTAATTGGCATCTCGAATTCATTAAAATCTCCTTTATGATGTTTTAAAGACCCCGTTGATACTCCAGAATCGTTTGAACTTGAGGAATCTCTGTTCTTGTCAGACTTGCTCGGAACGCTCGACGAACGCCTTATTTTGACGGCATCTCTAAACTTTGTTACTAGCAAACTCTCGCTTTTTAACTCCGGTACTTTGAATTTGTCCTTTGGCTCGATTATTTCTAGACTTATCTGCATGCCTTCGTTTATTCTGTCGCTTTTTATAGCTTTCCTTAGAACTGTTGGCGTGAAACATATCTGACTGTTGACTCCGTAGTCATCATCACGTCTCTTAGTGAAGTCTGCTGAACTCGAGCGTCGAGTGCTGATGGTGTTGTCTGATTCAGAATGTTGTGTAGGATCTGACACGTGACTGATTCGACTGACATTATCTGAGAAGTTTTTATTACTGCTTGAAATGCTGATTTCTAAAGGCTCCATATGCATGTAATTTAAATGTTCATTACAGCATTCTGTAGACGGATGCACAGTATTCGTTGTAGCTGTAGATATATCATCATCATGCTCTGGTATATCTTCCAAAGCGTCTAATTCCTCCTGACTGAACCCTGCACTTCTTAGAATTTGAAGGGAATTCTCGAACTTTTCCAAAGTACAAAGGTCTATATTAGCATAGTTTGCGAAATCTATTTCTGGTACTGGTGGCTTGCTGATGACTGGGGTAACGTTGACGTAGTTGGAATGTGTCTCAGCTTCGTTATTGTTAATGCTAGTATCACTTGTGTTGTTATTGTCGGTTTGTTTGTTCTCTAAATTTTTGGCTTCGTGTGTGCATGTGCACGGTTGCCCGTTGATCAGACATTTCAGTTTCTTTGGTGTGTCGTATATGCTTGATGGGTCGGTATGAGAATCTACTGGATGTTCCTGTAAAGAAAAGGCAATTTGTAAAGAAAGCTATGGAACAAGTACCTTTTAGTAAAATATCGATAACGTTCTCCCTTGAAATATTATTCAAGAGCCCGTGTAATTTAATTACAGTGAAGTTAGTCTTGATTTGCAATTAATAATTCTTTAGAAGTTCTTTAATTAACTATGAAAAGATGTCCTCTAAAAATTTAATGAAATCTAGTTCCAAATTAATGAACTCACCTGTATTAAGGGCATCGGCGTTTTTGGAACATCGTAGTTCTCATAGGGACCACTGAAGGACTTCTTCCGACAGCAGCAAGGTTTGACCTGCTGCCAACACTGGCAGTTATTGCCAGTCTTTGCTGGTACTGTTGGCGTACAGCAAGCCACAGGGCTTGCTCTTTTCGAAGACTCGAAACTCTTGTCCAAGTGGCACGCGCTACGTGGTACGCTGTACTCTGATGCGCTGCCACTTGATCGAGAGTAGATGGACGCTCGGTCGGAATCTGACCGCTTTTCTAGTATGTTATCCATTGTCCAGACAGGGGACATTATTGAGCCTGGCGTGTTCATTGTTGATGATCTGGAAATTTGGAAGGTGATAGTCAGAGTCAGATGGGTTTCTCATAGTGAAATAGATCTTTTTTTAAACAAAAGTCAAGACTCTGATATCTAGGTATGTATACACTTTTAAGCTCTGTAAAAGGATAAGTTCACTAAGAAAATCGATTCGATAATCCAGATTTCAGCAAGGCTAAGGATCATAGAAAAACACTATTCTCCACTAGAGAGCGTTCTTACCACATTTAAAAAATTCTTACCTAGTCAAATGACTGATCTTCCCAACGCAGCTGGAACACCGCGGCAACGAGGTGGGTCTCCGGAACTTCTCCTCATTGCAGTCCATGCTCGAGTCCAGGTCTGAGAGGCAGTGCATAGTCTGGCTGGCAGGACCTGCCCACGACGGAGACACAGACCGTAGCGACGTGTGGAAGCACTCGTCCATGCAGGAACTGGCGTCCGAGAAACGCTTTTCTAGTACTGGAAGAAGGTTTGCAAGATTCAACTAATTAAGAATTTGTAAGACCGACCCAATATGCAAAATATATGGAATAGGCATCGGCAAATATGGAGAAAAAGTGTATGCATATTGAATACCTAGCGCAAATTTTCCACTAGCGGCAATGACTCCAATTGGCATAATTTACCACCACCTTCGTCACCCCGGTGCCGATCAATGGAAAATCGCACCATGAATTCCTTATATTCTGAGATACCTCTAACTTGCCCACTGCGGCCTCTCCTAAGGTTTATTTAATAGTGTCTAACGTTAAAGCAAGATCAAATTCGACAAGTACAGTGCATATTTTGCAAACTTGTGTGAAAACCGTCTGCATTTTTATCTTTTGACGATTAGATAAGTTTTGATTACACTGCGGCGTCTGGAGGGGTCTTCAATAGGATCTCAGACAGGCCACTCCTATGCTTAATATGTCAATGACGTTATATACGTCATTGTAACTTTGTAGGTCATACGATCGCGATCGAATTTATTTGTCCTGTGTGGAGACCCTTCATAAGCACAAGGAAAACTTATTTTTTGCTGGGCATTAAAAGGCTCATGTTAACTGATTCGCCTTTATGATTGTAGCCAAAAAGGTATTATTGAACGACCATGTTTTGCCAAGGATTTTGCTACCCACTCGCACTCATTTATCTTTTTGGTATTTACCGAAACAGGATTTAAGTTTAATCCAAATAAAAAAAGAAAATACTTAAGAATTTCACCCAGACTAAGGCACACATTTAAGAACACAAAAAGAAAAACATAAACTAACTTAATTAAAATAACAGTATTGTGTATTTCAGACCATGTAGGCCCTGTTCAGCATAAATGTCAGACCCTGGTTTTCAATTTCAAAGCAGGATTCTCTAGACAGAGTTGACAGATTCCTACCTGAACCACTTCTAGAAGCTATGCTAAGCCTGGACTGCGCCTCATGACTGTACACATTGAGCAGTTCTGTCAGCTCCCGGCCACCTTCTGCCGCGAAGATGAACAGGCCTTCGCCCTTGCCGCAGCGCGAGCCTCCTTCCACGCAGAACCGCTTGTCGACCACCCCGTAGCGTCTGTGGGAGATAACAGAACATTAGAGTGCTACAGGGATCTTTTGGTGCCTGAATGACGTTGATACCCCAGCAATCTGTGGCAAACATTTGTGAAATCGTCACAAATGTATTGTATTGTATTGAAAAAAACAAGATGGTGGCGAGTTTTTCCGCGCGTCAAAATGACCTCGTAGCGTTGTAGTTATGGCTGGATGAGATCGGTTTAGTAGGATAGTTCTGTGCCTAAATATATTTTTAATCTGTATTATCTTTTACACTAATAATAAAGCTGAAGAATGTTTCTTGTATGTATGAACGCGCTAATCTCTGTAACTTCCAGTCGGATTTGAAAAATTATTTTTGCATTTTATAGCCCAATTCTTGAGGAAGGCCTTATGCTATTTAACATTACGATAGAACCCTTAGGAGCCGAGCAAAAAGAAAAAAAGACTTAGGTAATAGCGTGGCCATGCGATGCGATGCGACGGGGTGGGTCGGAGGAAATAGAAATTTTACGCAGACGAAGTCGCAGGCAGAAGCTAGTTTCTTATAACAGCAAGATTCATTCATAAATTGCGCTATTCACTTTATCCCATTGTTCTTTTCTAGCATTAGTTTACTAACTGCAATTATTCCTAATTAGGCACTAATGTATCAAACGAGCGACAGACACCAGCTATCGAAATAATCTAACAAAAGATTATACAAGTAAATTCCTTAAAAATTCGCTTGGCTTTCTCTACTAACAACTTGGTTACGTCATCACCAACCTCATCTGCGTAGCCTTTTGCCAACTAAGTTGGGATCGGCTTCCAGTCTAACCGGATGCAACTGAATACAAGTATTTTACATGGAGCGACTGCTTATCTGACCTCCACAACCCAGTTACTGGGTAACACGATATCGATAGGTACCTACCCCTTGCAAAGACGGGTTTGTCATTTGTTTTTTTTTATGTGCGTCTTGTTTGTGCAGAATAAGCAATTTTTCGTTCTTTTCTGTTTCTATTTGGTTGTCAGACTTTCGGGCTTCTGACGAGTGACGACCTGTAACGACTGTCAAAGATCTAAGAATGACAGGCGGGCTCTTGGTATGTAAAGGTGGTCACCCATCCACGGACCGACCGCGGCTAGCGTAACCTGATCGACCGACCCGTGCTTCTGTTATTACTTAGCCACGAGTTAGTTAAGTATAGAAATAAAAAAAAATAACTACGAAGTACGCAAATTACTCTTCAACACAAAACATCATTCCTCAGAACCCTGTACATACACACACACAGACACACATTGCAGATCGCCACAAATAGCTCACAAGGGGGAAAGAAAGCACCCAAATCGTTCCCCCGATCAAAAAAGGGGAAAAAGAAACGCGATAAGTGGAGTTAAAGTAATTACTTAATTTCCTTATCTTTCGGTTTTTTTCCAAAGTGAAGTAATTAGTCAATGGTTTAAATTGATTTGACCAGTTGTACGTATCAGCGCAGCGATACAGTCTGCTTGGGTGGGTACCCGCATGCATGTAGTAATTAACGATCTTGTTATTTGTTATCTAGATTAATTAAAATTATGATGAGTGTGTTTGATGAAGGCTACGATATACTCAATACTCAATATATTTATTGCTTCCACATGTGAAATTAGGTGGTAGGTTTACAAAAAAATATTAAACATTGTGGACCCTATACTCACTGCAAAAGTAGGAGAGAGGAAGAGGGCTTTTATTTCACTACTTAGTTGAATGTAATGTACTATTTATAATGTAATTATTTTATAGAAACATGTACCTAACTTAAAATTTATCATTCAAATATTCGTTGACACTATAAAAGCATTTAGATATTAGGAATTGTTTTAATTTATTTATGAATATATTATTTTTTTGTTGTTCTTTAATTAATTCTGGTAATTTATTATATAGAGCTTAGAGCTTGGTAAGTTTAACCTATTTTTATGGCGTAAAGTGTTTTTGACCGTATATTTTCTGTTGTCGTATAAAAGTGTTGGTAATTTCGCACGAATTTGCATACTTCTAGAATGTATAGGCAGGGGAGGGTTAGTATTTTTTGCTCTTGGAAATGGGGTTTGCAGCTGTCGGTGTCTTCTATATTTACTAATATTCTTATAAGTCTTTTTTGTAACGTGAAAAGTGTCCGTACATTCGTGCTGTTTCCCCACAATATATTGCGGATTTAATGGGGTTTTATTGAATGCATGTGTGAAGTGCAACATTAATTAATTTCGTTTTAAATGAAGGAGACAAAAAATTTGGACATGTACCTACTAACCACTGACTAAACACACATCTTGTACCTAAAACACAATTGTGGACAATTTTGGAAAAAAAAAATTGTACAAAAATTCTTTAAACCTCAAATTCAAATTCAAGATTCAAAAAGGATTTAACAACCACTTATCATTACCACAATGCAACAAATAGGTTCATTACTTTGTAGATTAGTTCGCAGTTTCTATAGAAGTAAGAAATTATTATTATTCATTTATCATCAAGTAACAATATACTCATTAATAGACACACAACTACAAAAAATAAATTAAATTAAATCACATTACCATCATCAAGAAATAAATAAAACAATAATTATAATTTTCTAACCGGCATTGGAAGTGCAACATGCCTGCCACATCCATGCCAGACATATCAGGACCAGGGCAGTCCAGCCTGTCGGCGAACATTGTCAGGATGGCAATGAATCCCTAATCTGTTTCTTGTATGAATTAAATTATATTTTTAAACATTTTGCCTCTACGCGACGATGTCTTTTGATTTTTTTAATTCGAGTTTTAATTGTTCAAATGAATGCCGGGCACTGGGCCAAAAAAACGGTTTTCTTTCTTTCTAAATACTTATTTTTGGATTATACTGATTTATAATTTACGTTGCTAAATTATCTGTGACTGATTGTAAAAAAAAAAAATATGTTTGGTCGATTGACATAAATATTACATCGAACAGCACACAGAAAAATAATACATACTTTCTTAATTTATAAGCTAGCAAAGACAACTCGTTCAAGTGCCCGAAAACCTTTTAAATATTGATGTATTCGTTCAAAACTTTTAATATAATCTGGATTTAAGGCTTAAACTTCCAAGCCAAAGTTGATTACGTGTTGACCAAAGAGGAATTTAATTCGGCGTTTGAGTTAGTTGAGTCGTCTCGCTTAAAGCTTAGTCAAATTTTAAACTTATTTCATATTAATATGGCGGAAAATGACGATTTTCTGGGAAACGCTTCCCTAATCTTTTTTGTGGGTTTTCCAAAACTCAATTTATTTACCGTCAATGCCGAAACACTTTTACGGATCTCATTATATTGATATTACATTCACAATCGGTATTAGTTTCACTTAATTTGACATTTTATTGAGCAGTATAATTGCCCAAAAGACAAGAAAAAATCCCTATCTCAAATACCTACAGTTAACTGATTTCTTAAGATTTTGCCCCCAAAATAACAGAGAAAATATGCATCTATAATTCCAACAGCTCTTTCTTAAACACTGAATAACTTTCCTCTTAATCAAAGGAAATTTTTAGCTAAAGACGAATGGTATTTGACCGCCATGTCGGAATTTAATTTTGACAGCGAATACCTCCGATGGACTGGGTGCTGCGAATTTCATGGATGCCTGCAACCAAGATTCAGCATCTTACTAAAGAATGGCTAGATGAGACAATTTGTATTTTTCTTTTAGTAAAGAATTCTTGGATATATGAATAGTTTCTTTTGTTGGCAAGTATAGTTGACTTTATATAGCAAGTTGTGTTCGTTCAGCATTTTGCGAGATGAGTAAAAATATAATTTTCGATTTAGGTAAATAGTTTCAAAGATTTGTAGTCAAAGTCCCAAAAAGACCACGAAACAAATGAGTCCAGTTTGGATTTTGCTTTATCAATAAATTAAGTCTGCACTTTTACGCATAAATCAGTTGCAGTGCATCATAACTCATAATGATGGTCTGCAACTGATTTATGTTTGAAATAACATTTTATTGTAAATTATTTATTCTTAGTGCCTTCTACATCATCCTATATCCTGGTAACGGAGTCAGTCCGACCACAAACGACATCGCTGAAGCTGCATCCGACAGATCGCCTTTGAATTATTTTGATTCGCCCTTTTCATTGTGTTCGTGGAAATTGAACGGTACCTCCATTTTATTTCTGGTATTGCCATGCCATTTCGTTTGTTCTTTGAAATACCTATGTTCGTGAATATTTTAGATTTCTATTATAATTCGGTGAAATTCTTCTAAATAATTAAGTACAGGAAATGAATTGTAAACTATGTGGATAATGCTTGCCTTTTACATTTCTCGTGATACTTTGTACATCAAAAATAAGCTTTTTATCGAGAAACGTCCCCATTATTCTCTTAAAACAACGATAAACTCGCAATTAAATCTTTTAATATGTGTCCGGTGTTCCGCCCATTAAAATAAACCGCAACAAGGGAATAATATCCCAGTTTATAAACTTTTATATCCGAATAAAACTAATAAAACTTCCAGGCTTAAAAGG
Source organism: Dicycla oo (assembly GCA_948252095.1). Classification (NCBI taxonomy): domain Eukaryota; kingdom Metazoa; phylum Arthropoda; class Insecta; order Lepidoptera; family Noctuidae; genus Dicycla; species Dicycla oo. Next base: position 3,863,458 of record OX411728.1, on the reverse strand, counting down.
ACACGTGTCAACATCATTAAAAAAAAAGAAATGTCAAATTCGGTTAGCGTCGCAAAATATTCCAATGGAATTCCATGTTCAAAAAGCGTTTGAATTCAAAAATATAGATGGCTGAATTTTGAAGTCTCTATTGGAATCGTTTAGTAAATGGGGCAAAGGTATTTTCGATTCGTTCGGTTAGCGTTTTAACAAGGAGTTTGTAGTTGAGTCACGTAGGTCTTTACTAGGGAGCTCATCGTATGAATAAGGAAGTCGGCAGAGTGTGTTTTTAAATGACATTTAAAATTATGCCTTCGATTTAATGGAGACGTTAAGATAAAATTTTATGTGAAGAAGTCTTCTTTCGTGAACATTTTTTGGGAGCGTCCGTAATTCAAGCAGTTGGTCTGGAATCGAATTTGTCCTATTTGGAACTTTCTCGGAGTAGAAAAATCAATGTTAACTGTGAAAGTCTCGTGCCACTATTTAGGTCCTACTTTATCACAATTTTGTTTTAACTTTTATGGGTACTCGTAATAGTTTGAAATGGTGCCGAGAAAATAAATTTAAACGATAAAATCGAAGCAATCCATACTTTCATTTTGGCGAATAATATTCTCGCGAACGACGTCAATAAAGGACATCTTCTACGTTTCATACATTTTGGTCCAAATGTGAAATTCAGTCAAACAAAAATTTTGCTATATTCTGTTAGAATTTGTCCGCCTAAGCATTTCTTATTATGGCACCGAAGCTGTAGAAATATATTTTTATAAATTATAGAAATATATTTTTGTGCATACATATCCTATCATCATATCCACATATCCAAATATACCACACAAACGATAATAAGTATTATACTGTCCATACGGTCGGGACTAAGATCTTCAAGACCTGTCTTACAAATCGAAACAAGAAGCTCTCTGATGCTACTTTACAGCTCGTGGAGGAGAGGCGCGAGATGATCCTGCAGTCTTCAGACGATGCGCTCAAGTACCAGTAAGTAAGTAAGATAGGCTAAATGACGGATCTCGAAGTCTAAACGATCCGAGAGCTAGATTGAGCCAACACTACACCGAAGACACCCCGGACGGCAGCTTGAACGAGATTAGGAAGGCTCTGAAGCAGCTTAAAATCCACTAGGCGCCGGAGGATGACGGAATTACGGCCGAACTCCCAAAGGTTGGTAGAAAACCCATCCTTAAGGCCCTCCCGAAGCTGTTTGATTCCGTCACACTCGAGGATAAATCGTCACATGCATGGAACAGAGGTGGGGTGGTACTCTTAAAAAAGGTGACAATGCCCTGCTTAAGAATTATAGGCCCATCTCACTTCTGAGCCAGGTCTACGAGCTGTTTTCAAGAGTCATCACGAACAGTCTCGCGCGCAGGTCTGACGACTTCCAGCCTCCCGAACAAGCTGGATTCCGTAAAGGCTTTAGCACCGTACACCACATTCATACGCTGCGGCAGGTTATACAGAAGGCAAAGTGTATAACTTGCCTCTCTGTTTAGCGTGTGTGGACTACAAGAAAGCCTTCAATTTGATCGAGACTTGGGCTGTACTGCAGTCTCTCCAACGGTGCCAGATTAACTATCGGTACATCGAGGTGCTGGAGTGTTTGTATGAAAACGCTACTATGTCAGTCCGACTCCAGGACGAGACCTCGAAACCTCTCCTTCTGCAGCAAGGGTTGAGACAGGGAGACGTTATCTCTCCGAAACGGTCCACCGCTACACTGGAGGATGTCTTCAAGATTCTGTATTGGAAAGGGGTTGACATCAACTTCAATGGCGAGTACGTCACTCACCTTCGGTTTGCCTAAGATATAGTAATCATGGCTGAAACAATGGAGGGTCTCAGTACAATGCTCGATGACCTCAGTATGATGATTGTTGTGTCAGATGATTACGATACAATTGTTAATCCAGATTACATAAATTGTTAACATTTTTATAAATCATTGAAGGGTTTATTTGAAAGGTAGGCCATTTTAATTTCATTAGTATGAATGTATGTAGTATGTACAGACGCCAGCAGGTCAACCTACCCGAAACTGTCAGATTTTCCCAATCAACCTTGAACCTAATGCCTTAGCAATAAAGTCGAAAATCTATTAAAGAAATCTGACAGATTGTAGTAGCTTGATGTGCTGGCGTCTGTACAACAATATATTTCTCAAAGCTTTATTTTACCTATATTGCAGATAGCAAATACGCCTATATTTCTATTATATTTTACACTTAACACGTTATGTGCAGCCAACGCGCATGCTCGATTTTCGAACGTTCACCATGTGCTGGCGGCGCTTATGCGCGTCCATACAATTTATATAACTTCCTTCGAATGCGGCGCGCCGCACCTGTGGGTTTTTTGTGCATCTCTATTGTTATTGGCGTAATTGTTTTATGACTCATAAAACTCGAAAATTTTCAAACACACATAAGCGTCTCGCCGCACTTGGGACAAGTTTGTAACGCCGCACTGATGCGCCCAGCCGCACTGGGTAGACTTTCTTCAACCGCGCATGCGCGATCATAGCACCACACGAAATATTTTTAAGGCGCGCATGAGCGTTTGCCGCACAGGGTTTAGTGTATCATAAAGCAGCATTTTGAACAAATTCGCAAATAATTCAGCAGTTAATGTGTTAACAAAAACTCCAAAAAAGTTAAAAATGGGCTTTTTAATTTAACAAAAAAGTAAATTTATGAACTCAAATAAAACCAAGGGCAATGGTCAACTTCGGTGCTATATTAAGAAATGCTTACGCGGAAAAGTTCTAACTGAATATAGCTAAATTTTCACATTTGGACCAAAATGGATGATGTCCTTTTAAATTACCTTCACTTCAGGTGCCGAACACTAAGTTATACTATACTAGCTAAAGTACCAAATTATATTGGATGCCATATTATTATTATTATTATTCGACAGTGACAGTAACTGTTAACTTCTTGTTACGCTAGCAGTATGTACTATTTTAGATTTGCTGTGTGATTTTTACTGACCTCTGCAGGCTGAAAATTTTGTGTACTCCAGCTTCGTTGATTTTAAAGCTACGCCATTTTTCTCTTGCTTTTCGAAAAATATATTTTTGAAACTAGATAGATTAGATTTTGTACGATTTCTACAAGGCCTCACTTAGGGATCTGTCAGTAAAATAAAATTAGCTTCCAAGTATATCTGAAGGGTGGGTTTAACAATAAAAACAATGTCAATTGGTATAGAAGAAGGTTGTCTGGAAGACATTGCTACTAACGTGGGCCGCTCACTTTACATATTCAATTTAAACTTCACTTTTTTGTGACTATTGTTTCCAATTAAAAGTTTTGTATTGAATAAGATCAATACCTAACTGAAAATATGATAAGTACTTACTGAGATTTTTATAAACAACAACGTGGTCGGTCTGCCCATTTGTGTGATTATAACCAGTGATCGGATAATCTATAATACCTAAACTTCACTTTTATCCCACGAAAGAATAATACGGACATGCCTTTCAGAATCCCTTCTTTTCGTATAAAGTACAATAAATTAGTCGCTTCGATCACTAGATCTGTTAGATCTGTTAGATAGATAAATCAATTTCTACTACTTGACCACATTGTGCACATTATCATTTTTTATTGATATTCCATTTGTTTTGAATAAAATAAAGATACTAAATCAAAATATCTATATATCTGCTATAATTTCATTAAGTTTGTTATAGTGGTTTTTACAAAATTGTACAATCCCCGGATTCCGGGATTACTTATTTATTCAGAAAGGAATGTCCATGTTATTCTTTCGTGGGTAGAAGTCTATGTTTATAAGCGCCCGATTATCCGATCACTAATTATAACTCAAAAACCACTAATATGTTTTACGTAATCTTTCACATAAGTTATGAATATTACCTAAATGTTTTCTTCTCTGCCAAGGCTTTAGTATAAACCCAGCTAGGTCTCCTCGCCCTGTTAACTATTCCGTTAGTTTCCCAATTTCTCAATAACAGCTCGGAGTTGGATTATTCCGATCTGTCACCCTGTTAGCAACGAGGGGACAGTTCGAACTTTATTTACTCCTACCTGGAACAGATAGGAGTGAATGATGTTGCTAACAGGGGGACAGATCAACTTATTCCGATATGTCCCGCTAAGAGGACAAAGCAGGGTGACAATCGGAATAATCGTCCAAATTTGGAAATTGGCGGTGTAATACCCCCGTGTCTCGGAAAGCACGTTAAAGCGTTGGTCCTGGGCGTTATCTCTCTCTAATCGTGTCAGATTGCCATCCCATCGGACTATGAGAGTAAGGGAAGAGAGAGTGCACCTATGCACTAAGTATAATATCTCTGGCGTCGATGGCTAGTCTCCGTTGTTATTGGCCGCCATGGCCTGGAAGACTAAGCTCAGCTGGTTATGCAGAATCTGACTCTACAAACATCTTCCACGTCAATTCTTATCATCAATACCAGTCCACATGCGCCTTATTAACAAAACAGGGGGTGTTAATATCGTATTATTTATACCGTTTCCTAGAGGCACAATATACGTAATGCTAGTTTCGGATAACGACGACTGAGCAAGATAATCTCCGGCCCCTTTAGCTATTAAAATGATGGGGTGAACCGACGCGATCGCCTTTGGCACGCCAAGAATGGAAAATAGGAATTTTTGGAAGCGAAATATTTGTTATAGGTACGTTTAGTTTTCTTTTGTATGTTTTAAGGCGAAATGGGTCCCAACGAAGATATTTTGACGCATGTTTTTGTTCTTTAGTAAATTATGACGGCGAAAACGATTGACACAATTGGCTCGATACAAAAAAAATGCAGTTTCCTTAAAATTTGCATTTTTATGAGAAAAAACTGTTTTATTCGATTGTAATAAAGCAATTCCAATAAAAATTCGTAGGGAAATAAGGGTTTATTTTAATATACCTAACAGAGCATATTATAGAATTTTAAGAATAAATATTTTTGAACTTTTATATGCTCCGTTTGGACATACCAAACGTCGTTACGATATCATTTCGCCTTAAGTAGTGTCTTTGATTGTTTTTGAGCCTTCTTCTTCGTTTCGTGTCTACGGTAGTTTGAGTATTATTAATTTATTATTTTGTTTGAGCCCAGCAGGCGGCCATAGTGATTGCGGCATCAGTGGCGTTATTTATGTCTTCAAAAGTGCATGTCAACGGGCACATACTGACACTCCAGCAAGCGGGACCTGGTCTAATTAGAAGCACCGCATTCGCACTGGGTGATGGATGGGTCAATGTGGTTTTTGGGTCGGTATTGGCGAAGGTTTTGGCTTTGTTGTGTAGAAGTTACCCTTACCTACCGTATGTAATGCTGAAGGGATGTCGTAATCAACGTCACGGATTTAAATGGAAAATTCCGGAGCTTCGTTTTTATTTTCAACCAATATAGGTACCTAATAACAAGACATAACATCACATTCAATAAAGGTAATGTCTAAACTTATATTTTCTCATCTTAACTATAATATTATAAATGCGAATATGAGTTTGTTTGTTACGCTTTCACGGTTAAACGGCTAGACCAATTTTGATGAAATTTGGTACGGGGATACTTCGGACATTGGGGAAGGATATAGCCTATTTTTTATTGACATAACATGCGGGTGAAGCCGCGGGCGAAAGCTAGTAGTAGCTAGTAATAGTAGTAGTAGATCCACATAAAAGTATTTATTTTAATTTGTTATTTAGAAGTAAAATGTATTTCATTTGCACTCATCTATTTTTTGTACGTATGTAGATATTATGGTTATCCATTTAATATAAACAATTGAATCTCCCAAAATCATTCAAATCAATGCCTTCCTTCGGCCAACTGAAGAATACCTGAATAAAACATCAGGTATTTGTTAACTAAGCCCACCCTTTGTACAAAGCTACTTATTTATGTAAGGGTTCCCATTCAATAAGTTAAAGTAACTCTATAGGCGGAGAGATAGCGACGAACCAAATTACGTCATCTGACAAAATCTAATTTTGAATTTTGACGCTTTTGAAATTGTGTTGCATCATTGTTGGCGCAATTTTCTCAAGTATTCGACTGTTTCTATTTAGATTATAATGAGATGATAATGCTTATTATTTGGTTGTCGCATTTCGAACTTTGACGTTTGATGTCAACGTTGTAATTTTGTTTGGAATTCTGTTGTTTATAATGAGGTACTAAAAGAATTTCCTATCTCTTTATTTCCTTATTTGAGATTGGCTGGCGTCATGTACATAAAGCTGAGCAAAATGAGCATTCGCTTGAACAAAACTCCTGACAGTTTAATTTTTAAAAAGCAGCAAGCAAGTTTGTTACTAAGTAAGAATGTTTTGGTATTGATATCTACTTAGATTTACACATGCACATAATATCATACCTGTTTGCCCCGAAGGGTTAGACAGCAGTACCTATAGTACACCCACATTTCGCAAGTTATGTTTAAATCCCATGAATAGGGGCGAGCGTATTGCCATCAACTGGGCACCAATCTGGAATCCGGGTTGCTTAGATTCATATTTTGTTATTGTGTTAGGGTTTAAAAATCCTTATCCAATGCTTCCTCAAACCTTACTTCAGTCATTATTACTCTGGCAATCATTCATAAACGCACACCTTCTTTCCATAGATGTAGGCAGAAACTGCAGAACGCCAACTGCTACGATCCTTACATACTCGCTTTTGCATCGTTTACGTTCTGGTCATACACGCTGTACACGTACCCCGTTTGAGAGTTACTACGCACCTGACCTTTCTGAAGAACATCACCAATTAAATCACTATCAGTTTGACAATCAATAAACATTCAAACAAAAGCTCTACTGGCTCCCCGACTAAGAGCAACCTATGCATCACTTAACTAAGTTAAGTAATCCGTTAATCTTTGTTTAGTCAACTATTAGCGACGCGAGGGCTTAGTTAAATCGTTATAGTTAAATCTTTCTTGTGTTGTGACCAGGGTTACCATCTATGCAAGGGAGGACGATGCCTGTCTAAGATGTACAAAACATATAGATAGTTTTAAAGACTGAAATTTATTCAAAATAAAATGTATGGACAATTTACGACCACTAAACTAATGTAGTATAAACGAACTTACGACACTGAGTGATAGAATTTTCCGAAGACATTTTTTTTTTCTAAAATATAAATATAAAATCTTCACACGAAATAATTTATAAATCAAACATATTCTAAAGGTAATTTGTATTTATTCCGATTGGATTACAGAATATCTAGATTCCCAAATATATATTAAATAAGAACATTGATTTAAACAGGAAATATGAGAAAAATAAGTTTTGTATAGAAATTTTAAATTCCTCATATTATCTCGTCTTTAAATCAGTGTCCTTTCAAAATATATGTTTGGGAACCTTGATATTCTGTAATCCAATCGGAATAAATACACAGTACCTTAAGAATATGTTTGATTTACAAATTATTTTGGTATTTCGTTTGTATGAACTACGCATGCTTCGGGGGTGTCTTAAGGTAAACATTCGCTCCACATTGGCATTGTATGCGAGTATAGAAAATACAAACTGACAGATTTTAATAAAGTCTGTTATGCATTCACGTCCCTACTTTTCAAACATTGCGCGCACGCAGCTGTGCAACGCGCACGTGGCTCGATTTTAGCGCCGGCCGCACACCTCCTGTCTTAATCGTAAAATGCCTGTCAAATGCGGCAAATACCTGTCAGATGGTAACCCTAGCTGTGACGGCTGCGCGGCCATTAGGTAATTGAATACGTGGTTGTTAACTATACTACGGAATGTTAGAAGTTTTGTAAAAATGTGGCTGTCTATGAAGGTTTTATTTAATAGTTATAATTTAGATTGAACTTGCGAAATGCACCACTTTCGATTAGAGACTATTTTTGAAGATTAAAATAATCTTTTTTTTTGTCGTGTGGATATTATAAAGAACGTGGATCAAGTTTAGTACATAATGTTCTTTAAAAGGCTGATAGCCTAAAATCAAAGATAGTAAACGTACTCTTTTAAACTAAACTAACATACTAACATCAAGCAATTTTACAAAATGCAAAAGCTTTTTCTCTGTCTCCCCGTCGTCCTACCGAACTGATTTAAACCAACCGATCCGAACGATTTAAAGACAGTTTGCCACATTCAAATTGGACATCTTTTTAGTACGAGTATATCTTTCTGACAAAAAAATGACGTAAGCTGTCACCATCTTAGATAGAGATAAAATAAATCACCAAGTTAGTGATGATGGGAATATCACCATAATCGCTACTAACTGGCAGGATTCGTAATCTCGGAATGGCGTCATTAGTTTACAGGTGGCTGCTCCTGTGTAAGGTAGGTATCCGTTTGCCACCTTTTACGATATCCAAAGAATAATCGGGGTGTCCACCCCATTATCGGCTAGGGTTTTGGGAGAAAATAACCACAATATTAGGTCATGGTTTTGTTAAACTCATGACGTGAAGGTCATCAAAAGAAAATGCTGTCTCCGAGAAAAGCAAAAAGTATCACGTGATTTAAGTTTAAATATAACAATTGATAAATACTACGTCAATTTGCTGAGTTGTAGCCATTTCATACAACTGTGTATATGTAGACAATTTAAATTCGTACTTAGTCAATTTGATAAACAATGAATTACCTTGACTGCACAACTATGTTTCACCAGAAAGAAGAATAGGAGAAAAAGAAGTTTAAATTTTCCATTAAACCCATACACAACCTTAAAGTCGATCAAACTCAACCCCGATCGAGTACAGTTTACATTAAAACTGTGAAAAATGCTCCGTCATCCATAATTGATGGTCTCGGAAATTGAACTCTTCGTAACAGACAATGCGATGCTTCCTGCTCGTACGAGTAATACAGGCATTAATATGTGACATTGTATCTTTTGTATTGATTGGGGATTGTGTACTTATCGGAAAAACCACCTACCTACATGATAAATCAGTTAGGTACTTGAAATAAGCCATTTTGAAAGTCAAAATTTACAACAAAAAAAAAAACAATGGATTCTAATTGCCCCTTCCAAAGGGTAGTTTCGTATGGAGAAGAACGGCCAAGAAACTCCACCAACCATTAAGATTGTAGTTGATAATCTAATCAATCACAATGTTTACTGATCACTTTCATTCAGTATCAGTAGGTAGTAATATGTATGCAGCCTTTTTTCCCAGTGCGGTCGAATATAGAACGAAATGCATTATGTCAACTACGACGCTACGTCACTTTTTTGTTAAAAAAATACCTCATTCCACCGGCCCCCTTCTACCATCAGACATCTAGACGCACTGCCAGTTACCATCCCTACCTGGTTGCTATTCCACCAATTCGCACTAAGCGCTTCCAAATGTCTTTTATAATGCGCACAGCAAAAGAGTGGAACCCACTACCTGCGTCTGTGTTTCCGAACGCATACAACCCTAATCTTTTCAAAGTGAGAGTGAACAGGCTTCTTCTGGGTAAGCTCACTCCATCGTCGACTTTGTGTCTGTCACCTCTGACCTAGACCAGAGTCAAGAGCAAACCCATCACAAATAAAAAATAAAATAAAACTTGTGCCGGATTATTCCAACATGTAAAAAGAATTAATGGTAAGTACAGTGCCGAAATAAACGGGCCAAACTGTCTGAAATAAGGTCATTTTGGACTAAGTAGTAAAAGTGTACGTACAGACCAGCACATCAAGCTACTACAATCTGTCAGATTCCTTTAATAGATTTTCGACTTTATTGCTAAAGCATTAGGTTCAAGGTTGATTGGGAAAATCTGACAGTTTCTGGTAGGTTGACCTGCTGGCGTCTGTACTTGCTTCACGGAATTTCTCTGAAATATTTTCTAGAGGAAATTCGAGAAGCAAATACAAACTGCGGTAATTAAGAACCGACATTCACCACACAAATATAAATCAATATTTAATTACAATACGCGTGATTACAATCAAGCTTTATAAATTATAATTAATAATTACATGGCGCAAATAAAAGCTGTTCCACATCAAAGTGTAACGTCGCGCGCAACGAATTGTAGCTTGTATTATTTCGCATTGGCAAGCTCATTAGGGCGCTGTTTGTTCAGTTAAGGAATATCGCTTCAGGCTGTAGCACTGTGCTGTGGTAAGAGGCATAAACTGGTAGCGGAATCAAGTAAATATTTAACTTTTTTGTTATTAATTTGACAAAATTTGAAAATGCGACGAAAACGGTTAAGTTTTCCAACTTATGCTGAGTTTTGATAGATGTCGCTTTTGAGAATACCTATACCTATATAAGAGAACCCAGACTAATTATGCTTGCTTATAGTTGCCGCCACGAAACTTGAGCGCTGACTTTGAATTACTTTAAGCAATTTTGGACTTTACTCCTGAGACAATACGTATCCGCAAACAACCCCCAACACTCCACCGAGCGCTCAAGATTCATGCCGGCAGGTATACTTATGGCCAATTTTTCAATCGTCAGATAACTTTTATTTATGGAATAAATATGGCGGTTTGACAGCTTTTGTATAGAAAATATGTTAAACTATCATATTCACTCTGCAGTTATAAGTTATATGACTATTGACAAATCAGTCCTTAGATAAATATTTTAGCCAATGCTATCTTTATCATTACTAAGGTGAAAAGGATATGTAATAACCTCTCTAGCAGACATGTTCCTGCAGAAAAAATCAGTTTTAAAAAAACACTGTCGCTTGCAACTTGTTCGTCTTGCAACACTACCACGGCATAATCCACAAGGAATTGTTGTAGGCACGCGTGTGTACAAGCCTTAATAATGAAATTAGCTACCGTTGCAGCCAGCGCCACCGGTACTCCAATATTGGCCAAATGATTGGCCAAACGTGTATCGCCACGGGGTGCTATTTAATTTAAGATGTAACGAAAGTTCGGACCTATGTTTAAATTTTGTGAGATAAACGTTGCATGGGGGCTTTGTTCATGATTATAAGATAGGTAAGCATGGTTTACAGGTTGTTTTTTTAGTACTTATGGGAAAATTACTAAAAGAAAATTATGTAAAATGGTGATGAATGACGAGCAGAGTTCGTCGACCAGGTACTGTATGTAATACCAACAATACCCAGGCAGATTAATATTGAACTCATTATAATATAACTAAGAGCTCGTGGCTAAGTAATAAAAGCCGCACGGGTCGATCCATCACGTTAATCTACGCTTGACGGGGTTGGTCCGTGGATGGGTGACCATCTTTACATACCGAGACTCCTCCGTGCCTCGGAAATCACGTTAAGCCATTGGTTCCAGCTGTCATTCGTGGATTTTCGGCAATTTTTGGAAAGTCTGTCAACCCGTCTTACCAAGGGGTATCGTATTACCCAGTAACTGGGTTGTGGAGGTCAGATAGGCAGTCGCTCCATGTAAAAAACTGGTATTCAGCTGCACCCGGTTAGACTGGAAACCCCAACATAGTTGGGAAAAGGTTAGGCAGATTGATTTATAATATAACTATAACTGTTACTATTTAGCTTACACCCTCATTGCAATTTTAGTTGTTAATCAAGTACCTTCTTAAGTTGTTTAAATTATGTAGACGATGATTTTGGTGCACGGTAAAACTCTAATGAGTTTATATAGGCACCAACTTAAATGTCTATAATGTGTGTGAACTATGGAACGAATAAATAAATAATAATAGATTGATATAATTAAATAAAAAAAATATTATTATTAAATATATTATATAATTATTAAATATCAATCTAAAACCGCCTTTATATACGCACACAATGCAAGTTCATGAGGAAAATGTCGTCAGGAAAGTTTTGAGTATGAATGTGGAATTGTGGATGGCAATACGAGTAGGGAAAGACCAAAGAAACGATGGATGGACTGTGTGAATGATGTTATGGCTAGAAAGAGAGTGACTACCGAGATGACGACTAATAGAGAAGTATGGAAGCAAAAGACATGTTGCGCCGACCCCAAATAAATTGGGACAAGGGCAGGAGAATGATGAATGCAAGTTCGTGAGGAAATTGTACCAATAACCATCATTGGAAATGAATTGGCGATTACAATTAATTCCGGGCGATATTACCTATAGATAAATATAACATCACGCCTGTAATCATCGAAGGGGTGGGCAGAGGTGTACCTATAGTACACCCACATTTCGCCAGTTATGTTTAAGTTCCATGTAATAGGAAGCGAGCCTGTTGCCTTCAACCTGGTACAAATCCAGACTCCGGGTTGCTACTGAGAAATTCCTGATGGCAAAACTCAATAACACTTCGCCCGACCTGCCCGGATTGCGGTTTAGATTGCCCGGAGGACAGTGTGGAGCATACGGTGGAAGTCTGCCCGGCTTGGGCGGAGCACCGCCGCGTTCTCGCGGAGGCGATCGGCGGCGGCGATCTCTCGCGTCCGGCCGTGCTACGGAGCGAGAGTGCATGAGAAGCCGTCACCTCCTTCTGCGAAGCAGTAATGCACGCGAAGGAGGAGGCGGAACGCGTGAGGGAGAGGCAACCTTTCTGCCCTCACGCCCCTAGTCGCCACAGGAGACACCCTGGGTGTCGGGAACTGAGAGCCGATTCCCGGCCACCGTAGGCGCGGGCTTGCGGACGGCGAGCAATGGGTAGCTCGCCGTCCGGTAAGGACCAGGCCCGGATCGACGGCGCATTGTGTTCTACGTGCGTGTCAAAGAGATGTCAGCACTAACTGATGGGGTCCGCTAGGGCAGATGCCTGCTAGGGTTGCGGGTTGTTTGCAAGAGTTACCGTGGCCCTGGTACAGGCAACTGAAGGAACACGGGTGGGTTTTAGTCAGTAGAAGTCTGACACGCCCTCCCGCTCCACCCAGAGCGGGAGAAGTTATTTGATGATTTCCCATCCAAAATAGCGCTTGCGACCACTCGACCTGAGGCTGTCAACTATCTATGTACTTATACTCTTTCCAACCATTTATTTTATTTTTGGCAGCTCGAGTTCTATTAAGTTCCTTGTTTATTGACATGGACGCGGTTTTTCTTTACATTTTTCTATAAAATGAAATATCAATGTAATCGATTAAAACTTCTTCATAAATAAAGTCGATTGTTATAAGAAATCGAATGAATCGGTAACGCCTTATGGACATCACTAATTAGTACTCGAGCTGTCTAATGTAAAGTAAATATTTGGAGTGTAGTATCACCCAAAACAAGACTGCTACTAACCTTTCTTGTGAAATAACCACGTAGGAAAAGTAAGAAAAAATATATGCGTGTCGAATTGAGAACCTCATCCTTTCTTTTCGTCGGTTAAAAAAAAAAGAAAAAGGATATATTGTTCTCTGAACCACAAGCAACCAGAATGTCGAGAAAAATAAGACTCCCTTGTAGTTTTATTACAAGGCAAAATATCTGTAAATAAGAAATAAATAAAATAAAATACATCCAAGTAAAGGAAAATACTGCGACACAAACACGAACATAACTGAACCTCGCGTGACGTTACTATTATATGTTATTTCTCTCAGAAATTTCATAGAAGAAAAGAAACAGTTTCTGATATTTACGAAGAAATCTATTACCTACTTAATTGAAACGCTAAGATTTCTTACAGTTTTATAAGTATTACTAAGGTTTTGCGCGCGGCTTCGCCCGCGTGGAATTCGAAAATAATCCCACAGGAACGTACTACCGGGATAAAAAGTGTATTATTAGTTAATCCATGTTATAAATAGTGATCGGATAATCGGGCGCTTATATACCTAAACTTCTTCCCACGAAAGAATAATATGGATATTCCTTTCGGAATAAATAAATGATCCCGGATTCCCGGGATTGAACAATTTTGTAAAAACAACTATAACAAACTTCATGAAATTATATGTTGTTGTTGTTTGGATTTAGTATCTTTATTTTATTCAAAACAAATGGAATATCAATAAAAAATGATAATGTGCACAATGTGGTCAAGTAGTGGAAATTGATTATTAAATCGACTAATTTATTGTAATTTATACGAATAGAAGGGATTCTGAAAGGCATGTCCGTATTATTATTTCGTGGGGAAAAAAGTAAAGTTTAGGTATATTAGCGCCAGATTATCCGATCACTGGTTATAAACTATCAGTGTACCGAATTTCATACAAACCCGTTCAGCCGTTATTACGTGATTGATTAACAAACATCCAAGCATACAAACTTTGACATCTTTATTACAATAATAAATGAAATAGTAACCAATTCAAAACTGTCAGTACATTGAATATTTTTGAAAAAAATATAGTTTTTTTTTTTTGAAGATGGGTTTGCTCCTGACTCTAGTCTAGGTCGGAGGCGATGCAGTGAGCTTACCCAGAAGAAGCCTGTTCACTATCACTTTGAAGTGATTAGGGTTGTATGCGCTCGGAAACACAGACGCAGGTAGTGAGTTCCACTCTTTAGTTTTTAGAATTTTTGTCCGTTTGTCAGGAATCAGGATGTATATAAAGGTCTCTATCTATTCATACACGAAATCTCTAAAAGGGTCATTGTGCACATCATTATGAACAACTTTTACTATGGGACAAAACTTGAAATCGCGAAAAAAATATCTGCTGTTCCGTAGATTTTGAAGAGTTATGCGAGTATAAATGTGGGAAACAGCAGATTTTTTTTTCGCGAGATTTCGTGTATGAATAGATACACCTTATATAAGTTCTATCTATTTATACACGAAATATCTTAAGGGGTCATTGTACTGATCATTACGAACAACGTTTACTATGGGACCAAACCTGTAATCGCAAAAAAAATCAGCTGTTCAGTACATTTATGTTCGCATAATTTGTCAAAATGTACTGAACAGCTGATTTTTTTTTTGCGATTTCAGGTTTGGTCCCATAGTAAAAGTTGTTCGTAATGATCAGTACAATGACCCCTTAAGAGGTTTCGTGTATGAATAGATAGAACTTATATACACTCACAGGCACAATTAACCGCCCACCTTATATTTCTTTCAATTTGCAGAAATCGTCAAACTTATACCACATTTGATGACAGGTACGTTGCAAGCTACCCTTAAGGTTTAAAAAAAAAGCATAAGTCTTGTAAAAAAAGTTGTTTATTAGAGCATTCACACCAAAAATCGATTTTGTGAAAAACTTTGATGAAAATTTAACAATATTTATTTTGAAAAAAGTGGTCGCAATTAAAAGATTTTTTTTTTATTAATAATGGGTGTTGCCGCCTCGGGCTCTAATGACTTCTTGGAGCCGGTTTGGCAGTCCATCCATGATATCTTGGATATCTGACTGGGGGATATTGTGCCACTCCTCCACCGCAGCCGTCTTGAGCTCTCCTAGGGTCGTAGGGGCTGGTACTCTTGCTCGCACACGTCTTTTGAGGTTGTCCCAAATGTGCTCAATTGGGTTAAGATCGGGACTGCGTGCCGGCCATGGTAAAACTGGAATCCCGACTTCATTAAGGTACTGAGAGACGGCTCTAGCGGTATGGCATCGTGCATTGTCATGCATTAATGTGAAGTTGTCACCAATGAATGGTGCAAAAGGTATGACATGGTCTTGAAGAACTTCCTGCACGTATCTTTGAGCGTTCACACTGCCTCTATCGAACACAACAAGATCGGTACGAGCCACGTAAGAGATACCTCCCCAAACCATTATGGACCCTCCCTGGTAACCCACTGTTTCGGTTATAGCGCATGGAGCAAACCTTTCGTTTTGGCGCCTGTAGACACGCTGACGTCCATCTGGACCACTTAAGGCTATTCTGCTCTCATCTGAGAACAGTATGTCCTTCCATTCCTGCACAGTCCAGCCAGCATATTCTCGGGCAAAAGCAAGTCTAGCTCTACGGTGTTGTGGGAGCAGTTGTGGAGCACGAGCTGGACGAAAAGCCCTCAGATTACTCTCTGCCAGTCTTCTTCTAATCGTACGTTCACTCACACTGACATTTCTCACCTCAAAAAGACGCGTACGAGCTTCGGTAGCAGTGCAAAAACGATTTCTCAACACATTGCTGACAACGAAACGGTCATCGCGGGCTGAAGTGCATCGATGTCGGCCTTGACCTGGCCTACGGGTGTATGAGCCAGTTTCCCGAAACCGTCTGATGGCATCCCGTACCGTGGTTCGAGGTACACCGAGTGTACGGGCGATGCGACGTTGGCTGTACCCCACGTCCGCCAAAGCCACTGCCCTAGCTGCACCAGTTGCATCGAGTGGCATTTTTTTGAGTCACAAACAATAAACGAACTCTAGAAACTTGAATTAAACAATATTCACACACTATGGCAGAAAAGAACAAAAAATGTTAACACGATAACGTATCGGCAACAATGTCAAACAACGACTAAATTCCAGAAACCCTTCGGTGCCACAAATTTAGCAAACGAATTACGGGTATAAGTGTTTAATTTATTGCTAAAGTACCCACTTGACAAAAAATAGAACAGTGGATAAGCCATAGTTAAGCTAAACAAACAGGGTGACGAAAGATATAGGTGGGCGGTTAAATGTGCCTGTGAGTGTATGTTCGGGATTGGCGCAAAAAGGGTTGAACAGATTTGGATAAAATTTCTCATTCCTAGATTTTGCTACAGAACGATTTTATTTCAAACATTCATTTTCAGAGAAGAAGCTTTGTCGAAAACACTGTAAAATCTAAAGCCTTATAACTTATAAGAGTCTTCGTAGTCTGTATGTGACCGAAAAGCAATTTATTTTCCGCTTAATATACAATATAAGGCCGGACGCCCACTAGCGGTAGTTATTAATTCCCCTGTTATTAGTGGTGACGTCACGTTATTATACGGGATGATTTGTTACACCAGGGGAAATGTGAGCGTCTTGCGGTTCACGGGAAGGCTTGCCTTTTAGGGAGGTTCCGTTGGTAATGGTTCGCTTTGATTTGAAGACTATTGTTTCGACGATTATTAAACTAACATTTATGTTACTTACCTGATAATTAACCAGAGTAACACTGATTTGTTCTATGAACAGATTTTTTTAGGTGTATGTATATAAAGTTTAGTTCAAGTAAATACTTAGGTGCTTACATTGTTCGATTCCCACCCAGGACAAACATTTGTGTGCATGAACATGTCTGTTTGTCCTGAGTCTGGGTGTAATTATCTATATAAGTATGTATTTACAAAAAAAGTAGTGTATGTAGTATATCAGTAATCTGGTTTCCATAGTACAAGCTCTGCTTAGTTAGTTTGGGATCAGATGACCATGTGTGAAATGTCTCAGGATATTATTATTTATTTATTTAATATATTAGTTTAAGGTACCTATGCACCTATGTAAGTGTCTATGGTTTTTTAATTCATAAGGCGCGGCCGACGCACAAGCGCGTTTTAGGACGTTCACCATGTGCTTGACGGCGCGTAAGCGCGTCCATACAATTTACAATACATAACTTTATTCGAGTGCGGCGCGCCGCACCTGTGCGTTTGTTGTGCATCTCTGTTGTTTCGAAAACATCGTAAAATAAGGGTCGGTAAGGGTGTCTACACCCAAGATATTTTTTGCACGCACCCAAGCGTTTGCCACACAGGATCAGTGTAGCATAAAGAAGCGTTTGCATAAATTTCGCGCAGATAATGTGTTAAACAATAGATAATTTTCCAATAGAAAGTTTGCAGTTAATGAAACCTAAAGGACTGTAAAAGTATACATATCGAAGCTAAGTGAAAGTTTTCAGCCGAATAGGACTTAATTAATGACGTCACGTCTGCGATCATCAACACCTCGTTTACGCCCAGAATTTGACAACAGATAACATCTCAAACTCAAACCCCGCATATTAAGGGGAAAGCGCTAAGGTATCCCGCGAAATTCAAATATTCTTACGTTTTTTGCAATTTACAGGTCAGTATTAGGTTTTAATTCAAATACAATTCGCGATTGTAACAAACTTATATTTACGGAATTATAATAATTAGAATCAGTAATACCACTTCATAAGTTAGAAAAGACATCAAATGTCAAGATTTCATGAAATAGTCATTCAATAGAGTAATATGAACTTAGAGAATTGTATTGAAGACTTTAATGATTATAATTATATAAATACATACTTGTTAGGGTGGCGAATCACATATTGATCAACGTACAACGTAATACTGACTTGCAAATTTGCTAAAAATGTAATCAAATTTAAATTTCGCGGGCTACCGTGACGCTTTCGCCTTAAGCTATCATAATATTCCTTTTTCATAAAAACGCAAATGTCTAAAGAAAGCACGAAAATATTAAAGCATTCAAAAATTCATTGGCACAATTCGTAGATTCTGAATCTCGGTAAAAAGTTTCTTAAGTCGTTAAAAATCTCTAAAAAGGAAGGGGGGATTCGTAAAAATACAAGGGAATGGTGGCTCGGTTATAATTGTCGGAATTGTTCAGTTAAATACGACTTTTAATGACTTCTAATGGCTGATCGTAATGTTAAGCTTTTTGTTGGGCTTTGTTTCAGGGTTATCTGTTAGGCCTGGGGAAACGGACTTCGAAAAGAACTTTGGTATTTGAATAGAGAAGTTTTGAAGTATCGCCCGTGTTTATCTGTAAGTACTAATGTTTTTCTACCTGTTAAAACCTTTCCGTATTAATTACTTTGAGAACAGAACCAAGGAATGTCATGTTGTTACTTGAAATGTTGTCAATTTAATATCATACATTTTGACAACATAATATTGTAGGTATTATTAGGGTTCCGTACCAAAATGGTAAAAAGGAACCCTTATGGTGCGACTCAGTCTGTCTGTCTGTCTGTCACAGCTAGATATCTCAAGAACTACTAATGCTATCAACTTGAATTTTGGAATAGTTTTAGATGACGTTGCCCAACTATTTTGAAAATAAGAAAGAAATAAAAATGTATATAAATCATTTTGTGCAACAGGGACTGAAAGGGGGTCTTACAAATTCGAAGTGGGGTTACTAGGGCATGTAGGGTATCATATGAAAGAGCGTTGTTTGCACATTCTCAAACATTTTTTCTTTTGTTTTATGCCGCATAGTTTTCGACTTTTGATGAAAAATGTAAATAAAAATACCGTTATCTCACATTACCCCCCTTATCTCCGATGAGAAAAATCTGAAATTATTCTGTGTGTTTATATAAAGATTACAGGAAAAATAAAACGATGTCTATAAATAGCACACTTTTTTATATATAGCTAAGCTACTACTAGCAGCGCCCCGCGGTTTTACCCGCGTAAGTCTCGAACCCGTAAGAATATCGGATAAAAAGTATCCTATGTGTTAATCTAGGTTATAAACTATCTGTGTGCCAAATTTAATGAATATCCGTTCAGTAGTTTTTGCGTGAAAGAGTAACAAACATCCATTCATCCTTACAAACTTTCGCTTTTATAATGTTAGTAGGATAGTAGGATAGGAAGTAGCAAGTAGGATGGTATGGAATCCTCGGTGCGCGAATCCGACTTGCTCTTGACCGGTTTTATTTTTTTTTATAAAATTATTCTAATTTACGTCGCCAGAGTTTCAAACGAGTAATAATTGTTACAGGCCAATCCGAATAATGAGGGAAGCGAAAGGAAAAAAGAAATAAGGTGACAGAAATTCAAAAGTAATTCCACTGATCGAATGATGTTGACGGCACAGAGTACTCACTCGTGTATGTATTTTTAATGGTTATCAGTTGGGGTGACCTGCAGGGGATGTGCAGGGGTCTCCGATACGAATGGGGGAATCATGCGGTATATTTTATGTATGTGATCGTGACATCTGTTCAGGCTATTACCTACTGTCGCCATTTTAATTATCATCGACCGCTGTTGATTTATGAATGTTATAGGGAGAAAGATCACCTAGTTACATGTGTTTTCGTTTGCTCAGTTGAAGTGAATCTCCACATTTTTCACATACATAGAAAACTTTTCTGTGATGGAAAACGAAGTCTTTACCAGTTAAGATAGACACGTAAACTATTGATGATAAGTTCCTAAAATGTAAGTGCACTAATCAATGTATTTTGGGTCAAACAGGGTAGCTGGTTTGTAAACGAAATGGAGGTCATCACAAATAGTGCAAAATCAATAATTATTATTCCAGTATACGGCCTTTCTCTTAGATGTGATTAGACATTGTATTGATGTAATTATAATTCATTAGAGAGAGTGCTTATGACATGTGCTCTAGACTAAGCGGAGCTTCGAATAATAGAAGTGATGGAATTGTCTATGGTCTGTTAACGTCATTAGGACAACACGTCAACAGCACCGATGCACAGAATATTGATGTAGAATCATGGAATTAGTATGTACTTTATACATGGACCTTAATATACAATAGGTCCCGATGACTTTATAGTTGTGTAGTATTAATAGGAGTATTCTTAACGCGCCCTATTTTATTTTACACGGCTATCTAAAATGTATTGTTATGTTTTTATTTCAGTTACTTATGTGTGGAAGTTACGAGGTCAAAATTCAGAAAAATAACAAAACCGTCGTCGTTTTAGTTTTTTATATATGAATTGATGGCCCGTAGCAAAAGCTTTACAAAACTTTCCTGGACATGTTTTTGCCTGCGAATCAGACGATTCAATTTCAAATGTAAAACAGTTATCCCTCGAAGCTCAACTCCTCAACTGGGTCAAACATCTACGTACATTTCCAACTGAAAGGGAACTGGCGTAACCAGCTAAATTACAGGTGACATTTTTCAAGGGAAACGCGCTTAAAGATTAGTGGTGCCCAAAGTTTAGAGGTGTACCTGTTAAACGCAGTTCGGAGTTATGTACGGAGTTACGGATTACATTTATTCGTGAGAAAAAAGTTATTTTTTTATCTGGCATCTTTAATTTTTTGAGGTTTTTCTTTTGGAGATTTTTTTTATGACTGGCGTTTCTTGGGTCTGTTTATGATAACTTTAATTTGAGTTGTACAGGGGAAAACTTTGGCCTAATGTAAGAATCAGCGTGGCCAAAGCTCTAGCGGCTAGCCCTATGACATGTAATTACACTACATGCTACAGGACCCAGATTGACACATACAGGTTTTTTTTTTGTTGTGAATGGCATCTCACCGTCAGCCTAGAAGGTTGTCGGCTGCTTAGCCGGGATATCCTGTGGATGCCTTAATAAATTAAGGTCTCTAACCAGGCACAGTTTCTCTGCGGTGGTCAATATATCATCCAAATCTTTCTGGGCCTTTCTGTTTATTTTTATTTTTTATTGTCTCTTACCTGAGTAGTTTGACGTCCCACAGCGCTAGTACTTCGGGTGGTCTAGACGCGCACAGCGCTAACCGCGGGCCGCATGCGTGTAACCTGACGGGTCCGGCCCGAATGTTGGCAGCCGTTGGAGCTGATATGATGACAGCTGCGAACTCCTTGCTGCCTCCGAGGTTGTGTTGTACCTGTGGGAAACATGGATTATCAGCATCATCTTCTACCTAGCCTTTTCCTAACTATGTTGAGGTCGGCTTCCAGTGTAACCGGATGCAGCTGCATACCAGTAAAATTGTACATGGAGCGACTGCTTATCTGACCTCCACAACCCAGACTCTCGTGCTTCTGACGATCCGTAACGACTGTCAAAGATCCATGAATGACAGCCGGGACTAACGGCTTCACGTGCTTGCCGAGGCACGAAGGGTTCTCGGTATGTAAAGATGGTCACCCATTCACGGACCAACCGCGGTAATCATAGCTTAACCAAATCGATCGACCAGTGCGGCTGTTATTACTTAGCCACGAGCCCCTTATCAATAACATATCCACATTGATCTCTCTATGTGCACACGTCAGTTTTCATTCCAAACATATTGATCACTTGATAAATGGGTCTTGGTAGTTCAGCGAAGCCAGTTTGGTTCTAGGATTTATGCGAAGCGTCGTGTTGTCTGATGTCGATGTAGATATGAATTAGCCAAAACGTCAGTATTTCCAAAAATATTTTCTGCAATATGATAAGGCATGATATGGCAAAATAATTTATAGCCCACAATAAAATAATAATAATTACAGTAGCAGCCCCGAGACTGGATCAGTGCCCGGTTGAAGGCGATAGGCTCGCCCCCTGTTACATGCGAGTTAAACATAACTGGAAATGTGGGTGTATGTACTATAGGTACCTTCTGTCTGTCTTCTTCTAATTATCTATATAAGTATGTATTTACAAAAAAAAAGTAGTATATGTAGTATATCAGTTATCTGGTTTCCATAGTAAACGCTCTGCTTAGTTTGGGATCAGATGACCGTGTGTAAAAATGTCCCCGGATATTTTTGACATTTCTCGGGACCCTGGGGTCCCGGACCTTTGGAAGGCGTACGAGGAGCCGAAGCCAACTCGCAGAGGCTCCTTAGATAATTTTAAATGATGAGGAGGCACCAAACGCAACTATCCCTGTATGCACTATGCAAGTGTACCCAAGGACAACCCCCGGTTGGTGCAGTACTATTGTTGTATGTGGAAACAAAACATATTGGGCTATGGGTCTGGGTGGCTAAAGTGGATTGGATAACTTAAACTATGGAAGAACTATGTCACCTGCCTGACCAATGTTATATATTATATACGGATAAAATGGCAGGGGGTGACTTACACACTCCATAATGGGCCCCCGGAAACGGCCGCTATCACATAGTGACGTAGCGACAAGGGGGCAACACTTTCCCAGGATATTATTATTATCTTTATTCTTCTTATGTTGTTGTTGTTGAATTACATAAAGAATGAATGTATGAAATGCACCAACCGCAGGGTGATTTCACCAGACTCAATTACTCAAATGAACCCAAATATTCACACTAGCCCCTGGAGCCTCATGTTTCATGGGGCTACAGAGACCATTGCATATCAAGGAGTAAACGGGCGCGGTAATGGTTGGGAAGACGTGCTCTTAGGATATGGAAGGATTATTACAGCCGTACCGGATAAGCATCCTATAGTAGGCAATGGAATTGTGGAGAGACTGGTGATATTTATCTCAATCAATCTGCTTAGCCTTTTCCCAACTATGTTGGGGTCGGTTCAGTCTAACCGGGTGCAGCTGAATACCAGGATTTTACATGGAGCGACTGCCTATCTGACCTCCACAACCCAGTTACTGGGTGATACGATACCCCTTGGTAAGACTGGTTGGCAGACTTTCGGGCTTCTGACGACCCGTAACGACTATCAAAGATCCTCGAATGGCAGCCGGGACCAACGGCTTAACGTGCTTTCGAGTCTCGGTGATATTTATCTATGGATGGGTATATTTTACCGACGTCGCCAGTTGTTGTAGAATTAAAAAAAAAACAGTATTTTAAACCGGATTTTGTTCTTCAGAAATCAAATTAAGAGTCTTACTATAAAGCTTCAATTGTCTCTGAAAGTTCATTGTAAATATAAAAGTTTATTTCTTTTAAACTGCAGTAGTGTTGTGTTGAAGAAAATACGCTTCCAGTTCGTTTCAAGAGATTTTTATTTACTGAAGCTTCGTTTAAGACAATTGCAATGTATTAGTCTTATTGTGTGTTTGTCCATTTTATAACAAAGAAACATGGACCAGCACCCTAATTGCGTAACAAACTATCGATCAGAATCTGAATCATGTTGAAGCAAATTGCTAATCCGTTGCTTCATAAATGTTCGAAAGTTTTGTCTGCTCAACAACGTACATAACGCAATGATTGTTGTTGAACTGTCAAAATGAAACTGATTCCGATTGATAGCGTGTTACGCAGTTAGGGTACAGGTCTGACGGAGTATTGAACATCTGTAAAATACACGCTACAGGTGACACAAGTCAGCTCACACTATTGTGCCCTAAAATCTACTTAAGTCCTTAATAAAAATCTTAATTGATTCACTGAAAGATAAAGCACAGCCTAAATCACTGGGTTTATAAGCACAAAAATCCGCACAAGAGGAGGGAAGAGGTTTCGTATTGTGAGCACTAAGGAAGGATTTTTGAAAATTCATCACCTGCTAAATAGGGGATGAAAGTTTGTAAGGAAGTTCGTCATTTGCCGATGGAACAGATTAATACAGATGGGACACTGCGCAAAATTATTTAAATAAAAAGCGAGTCTTGCTACGACACAATAAAGTGCAATTCGGTCGCAGAACGCTTATTACCTACAGTTATATTCACCTACAAGTTGCCTCTCTTTCTAACGCGTAACTCTTATACCTTCTGACCGCGGCAGTCCTACTGAATTGGCCCAGTGAGATAGGCCCGCCGGTTACTCGTACTTGTAGCTTCATACCTAAACTGCGGAGTGTCCGATCTGTATTAATCTGTGTCGATGGGAAGTCCCATCAGGCACACGGCTTTTATCACAAGAGTCAATTATACTCACTTTAACTCTCCACTGTATCAAAATTTCCCTGGTATCGAACGCGAGGACCGGCACGACGTCCTCGCACAGTATGGCCAGGGTATTCGACTCCTTGTCCAGGGTAAACCCGGACTCTATGCCCAGGTACTGCTGGAGGGACAGGGAGGCCTTCGTCTGCCCGTTCTTCTGTCTCTCCTTCAAGTCTTTGTAGAGCTGCAGGTGGACGCAGTCTGGAGAAAAAGAAAGGAAATATGTAAGTAACACACAACATCACGTCCAGTTTCCTCGAAAGGTTGCGCAGAGGTGTAGGTAGTAGGTACCTATAGTATACCCACATTTCGACAGTGACGTTTAAGGCCCATGTAATAGGGGCGAGCCTATTGCCATCAACAGCCAGGCACAAACCCAGATTCCGTGCTGCCATTGAAAAATTCCAATAAAAAAATCCAATAACACTACCCGACCCGGGAATCGAACCCAGGACCTCATGCTCAGCAGTAGCACTTGCGACCACTAGACTAACTAATCAGTCAATATAATTAAATGGTTGGTAATATTTCCGTGGAGGTATATTTAATTAACAGAAATCTGAAATGATCTAAAAGAAAAAGCTACACGATTTGTTGACAAGTTGATATGAAATGTGGGATAAATCTTTCTTTGTGAGATTTCAATCTCGCAAAATATATGTGACTGTAATTAAATCACAAAACGGATCCCATTAATAATAATATCATACCTAATTATAATTTTGTTCAAGCTATATGTCGTACTTTGCATGAGTAACCAGCGTAAATCTATTTTATGAGAAACCTAGGCATGAAACAATATTTTTTAGGCCAAAAGCCTTTAACCTAATTCATAGAAGAAAGAAAGGCAGCAGAAAAAAAATAATTTACCACGCACCAAAGAAATTCATGACAAAAATTGTATGCTCGAGTACAGTAATCAAGAAAATGACTGTAGCTGGCTGTACCAAAAATTCCTTTGCTGAAAATGTCGCTGGCGCCTAATGAGCGCGAGTGTACCTGCTTTGTTCCACTCGATACCCTTTAATGAGGAGACGTAATGATGTCAAGTTTGGGTCTTAGAAGTACGGAGGACGCTTTTGTATGTGTTTCGTGCACTTTCTTGGGATTTTGTGCTAAAATATAGGGAAATATATGTAGAAAGTTCAACTTAGTTCTATAGTTAAAAGAAAGACGTGTCGACTTGAGAAGCTGAGAGCCTCCGTCGTTTGTATTCGTCGGTTAAAAAGGATGGGTTATGATGAGTTCGGCTCAATTACTAGAATTTTACTGTTGAATTCCTACTTTGTAACTTTTCTGCAGAAGCAGTAAGTTCAATAATGTAACTTTTATCTCAAAACATATTTCACGTTAACAGGAGCAATGAAGAGCAAAAGATAAAAGTAAAAGACTAAAAGTAAAGGCTAGAAAGAAGAAATTAAAAGATGGAACCACCATTAATTTCTTGCTACATAGCCAGTCGCACACGAAGCGAGGTCAGATTTATTGCGGAGAACTTTCCTTAGAGATTTATATGTACTTGGTAAGGGACAAGGTAAAAATCGCCATTACTGACAATGTCCCTTTCCTACGAGGGGAGAAAAATTCTTTGACCATCGTCGTAAGAAAGGTTACTCATAAAATCTATATACAGGGCTATTTTTAAATCACTAGCTAAATTTTCACAGGGTGTTCTACCCATGAATATGAACAAGTTTCACTATGGGACCAACTCTGAAATCACGAAAAAAAAATCTGCTGTTTCATACATTTTGGTCGAGTAGGTATAGAGCTTTCGTATGAAACAGCTGATTTTTACACCACCAGCTGATTTTTGACACCCTGTGAAAATTTTGTTCAGTACATTTATGTTCGCATAATTCGTCAAAATGTACTGAACAGCGAATTTTTTTTTTTTGCGATTTCTGGTTTGGTCCATAGTAAAAGTTGTTCATAATGATGAGTACAATGACCCCTTAAGAGGTTGCTGGTGTTTTACAAATAACCCTGTATAATATATTGTACCTAACAAAGTCGGGTTTGTTCGAACACTTCTAACTCGAGAACGACTGGACAGATTTTCATGGTTTTTGTTTTTTTGTATTTTTCTTCGTCCCGAATAGCAGAATAACTATTAAAACATCAAAAAATACACCAAAAAAAAAATTATGAAGAAAATTAATTTTCTCATACATCAAATTGGATCAATTGGACAGGACTACGTCTGTCGGGTCAGCTAGTTAATAATAATTATAAATAAGACGAAATGACACAGAAAGACAATTTATAAATTGCCTAATAGATTCGTTAAAACAAGATATCACAGAAATTGGGCCCAAGTAGAACACATTTACTAATTAATTACATAACAGGTGGCGATGTAATATCGACCTTATGTTACATTCCCAAGGTACAGAATTAATTAACACAATACCTGTGAATGACATTCAGTCTTTCACCTATTATCTCATGAGTTTGGACGAATTTCACGACATTCGAAATTAGACTTTAACTTGTTTTAGTAAAGTTAGTATTTGTTTGTTTGCGGAAAACAAAACCCACAGTGACAGATTCCACTACATCAAAATCGAGTGTTCCATTTTCAAATTAATTCGGGACCGTTTTCTAATTGGCGCGACGTGACTCGGCTCTGTTCTGTTCTAATCAGTGTATGTTTGAATTTCGAATGTAATTTGTGTATAGTGCTTTTGTGATTGTTCCCGCGCTTTTGTGTGAAGTTACGATAGTTTGAATTTACATGACATACAAATTCATACAATAGATGTTGTAGTTATTTCAAACTAACAGTTTGAGTTTGTTATAAACAATTTGATCGAACTACGAACTCAATGACTATTACGAACTCCTGTTTAATTTTGTATGGTACAATTTTGTATTACCACAGATTAATAGTACACAAAAGCACACACAAGTTTAAACCCAAACACTATTGAGTTCCAGATTGAATCTTATGCCATACAAAATTATACAAGTTTTCAAGCTGCACCATTAGCAATTTAAAAAAAAAATTAACCACGGAGGAAACACCCCATATTGGTCAGTTCGAAATTCGAACACCCAATTCAACGTTCAGCCATGTTTCACAAGGACAAAACATGTCTGGCGTGGCGACGCGACAAACGTCCAATACAAGCCGATTCAGAAAGCAGATACGAACGGTAACAGTTACCGGTCATAAATAACTACGATCCGTACGTATAAATTACGAACGATAGTTTTTACGAATACGATGTTTCGTGTTGACATCGCAGTGAAGGATTTGTTCTCTATTTTAGGTCGTTTCTTTGATACCTGGGTTTGATTTCTTTGCATTTTAGTGCGTTCATTTTGTGCATAAGGCCCTTCCATACGCTGGTTTGGTCTTCACTAGATCGCTACGCCAAAAAGTTTTGGGCAGTGGAATAGCGCCATATGCCGAAAAAAGATTGTGATATTTGATTACACTTGGCCATAGCGCCTTTCCTTATGATATAAGATATCAAGTAACTATTCACATTTAGGGCCTGAAATAAATTGGTATGTTTTACTACAAATGAAAAAACCGGCCAAGTGCGAGTCGAACTCGCACTTTAATACTTACAAAAATCCTTAATTAAAAAAAAAAACACGTTTCGTGTAGTGCGACCACCTTTAATTTTTAACTTTATTTTATTTTTATTATTCGTTGTTGTAGCGGCAATAGAAATACACAATCTGTGAAAATTTCAACTGTTTAACGGTTCATTAGATACAGCCCGCTGACAGACATACGGACAGAGGAAGCTTAGAGTAATAGCGTTCCGTTTGGATCGCGTTGCACTATAAGTACTGTAAAGGTTTCATGCAATGGGCAACCTTATATAATATTTTACTGGCTGACATTCTATCGTTCAAAGATCGAACTACTTTTTGAATAAAAAAGTAGTTCTATAATTATAGTTTTATTTTAAAAGTTACGCAGTCGAAACAAGACGGAAGACTGGTTCGGTTTAAGAAGTGCGCGATTATCCTAAGATTGTATTTATTCAGTTTTAAATATAATTAAAACCCGTGAGCGAATAAAATGCCTAATTGCTCTACCTTCTACCATTTATTAGATGAGCTTCCCCCGTGTGGAGTTCGAGCCTTCAGAGTACCTAACATTCTAGTCAAGACTTCCATTTTTATCAACAAAGGTCTAAAATTGTCTTGAACCTCTGCTTACCTCCCTAGGGCAGTCGTGACCGACTCCCAGCCGACCTCAACGACCTCCACTCATATATTTGTCGATGACACAGCGATTTCACTTTTATTGCTCGTGACTGACAAACGAACTTAGATTTGTTAGCGTGTCTAGTTTATTTAGGTCATTGTTGTTGAGTATGGCGATGTTATTTTGTGATGGTTTGTAATAAAATAAATAGAAATAAATAAAAACAAACGACCAGTGGTCTACATTAGCCCAGGATCGAAACAGCTGGAAGTCTTGGGGAGAGGCCTTTGCCCACCAGTGGGATAATGTAAGCTAACAGTAACAGAAATAAATATTAATTCGTGGCGTGGACTCTTGCCGCGGTTAGTCTTGGATGGGTGACCATTTTTACATACCGAGACTCCTCCCTGCCTCGGAAAGCACGTGAAGCCGTTGGTCCCGGCTGTCATTCGTGGATCTTTGACAGTCGTTACGGGTCGTCAGAAGACCGAAAGTCTGATAAGCAGTTTTACCAAGGGGTATCGTATTACCCAGTTACTATAGACAGTCGCTCATCCGGTTAGACTGGAAGCCGATCCCGACATAGTTGGGAAAAGGCTAGGCAGATCATGGCCTGCAACTTATAAAGGATACCTAAATTTAATGTTACGGAAAATACTGAATCTTTTACACACATTTAAGCAATATTTTTGACCTAATGCTCGTTCCGCTTCTATGTGAGAATGGCGTAAAATGGTTTAAAACTATTACCCTTTAAGTTTACACCTTAATTTTTATTTATACCAATTTCACTTCATTTATCGAATGGTAGCAAGCAACCTCATAAGTAATCTGACCTGTGCTCTAAATAAATAAATAAAATAAAATAGCCTTTATTGCTGTATCTTTCCTTACAATTAACAAATGCCTACTTACTAAATAATCAATTGTAACTTGCGTTTGAATGATCGGCAGCTGGATGTTTGTGTGGAACAGCTTGTCTGTCGACAAAGGCCTCCTAAAATACCCGATAAAATAAAGTGTATGCCAGTGCAGAAGTTTAAAACAACCCTTAATGAGTTATTACTAGA
This sequence comes from Dicycla oo, assembly GCA_948252095.1. Classification (NCBI taxonomy): domain Eukaryota; kingdom Metazoa; phylum Arthropoda; class Insecta; order Lepidoptera; family Noctuidae; genus Dicycla; species Dicycla oo. Next base: position 3,833,950 of record OX411728.1, on the reverse strand, counting down.
AAAATGTTATTACACTCTAGGTGAATTTCTTAATGACGAATCTCTGTGACTTTACAATATTGACATTTTTACATAAACTTACTTGACATTTAAAAAATATTTTTAACTTATTTTATTTTTAATATTAATCTTCTGAACTGACTATACTTTTTGACATGGAATGAAATTTATTATAAATATTAAAATTTTGCTAGCATAATGATATTGTGATGAATTTATATTTTAATTTAGTAGCATTTTTTTTTCTTTTTAATAATTTGTATGTCAATTGACAAAACATAGCGTACTATCTAATTTTTAAGATCTTGTATTTAATTATCACCTATGTTTACGAATAAATGATTCTGATTCTGATTCTAAAGATTTCCACGTATTCCTGTCTCTTGCTAAACGGGTCCAGACCGGACCAGCTATTTTCTTGAGGTCATCTTCCCATCTTTTGGTTTGTCTGCCTCTATTTCTTTTGCTATCTCTTGGATACCATTCTGTTACTAACTTAGCCCATTTCTCTTTACTTTCTCTTAACATATGTTCCGTCCAACACCATTTACGCTGTCTGTAGGCTGTGTGCATTTTTAAATTTTGTTTTCTTTTTAATTTCTTGTAATTTCACTCTGAAGTGAAACCTGTGCTCTATTTATACGTATAATCAGTATAGGTACACTTACCTAATAGAACAACCGTGTAACTTTTTATACCTTTTCCAACTAAACTCGCTCAAAAATCTGTTTCACCTTTAAAAATTGTGCCAGCAGTATGAAAAAACCGGCCAAGTGTGTGTCGGACCACGCACAATGGAGAGATCAGTAGTTGCGATGAATTTATCACAAGAACAAACTTAAAATTGTAGTTGAAAAACATGTTCATACATACATCATAAATTCCAACTGCAAATGTAAGTTTGTACGCACAATATTGAGAGATTTACCATGTTGTTTTAAGACCATAGACTTCTTACAGGTTTTCTTGAAATCTATAGGTATAGAACTATTTTCTATATTTTTTTTTTTTCAAAATTTAAGGCTCAGTAGTTTCGGAGATAAGGGGGGAATGGTAAATTTTCGTATAATTTCTTAAATAACTTTAAAACAATTTATTTTATATATATTTGAGTCCCTTAGAGTACTTAACCCCTTTCATTTGATATGTCACACGGAATAGTTTGCAAAACTTTTTTTTTTATTTTCTTATTGGCCCTTCATATTCAAAATTCATTTATTTACGTTACACGTATTTGGGTCACGGAAATTCATATGTTTACCAAATTTCAACTTAATCGGTCCATTACATTCCGAGCAAATGGCTGTGTCAGACGGACAGACAGACACACGAGTGATCCTATAAGGTTTCCGTTTTTTCCTTTCGAGGTACGGAACCCTAAAAACCTGATAACGTAGTAAGCAGCTGATTTCTTGTCGTTTTGCATACGAAACACGTTTCTCTCCATAATATACAATAAGGCCCTGGCTCGTGTCAATTTACCTAAATCTTTTGCTGACATTGCACCCCGAATCCCTTGGTGAACGGGGAAAATATACGGGGTGAAACTTGGAGACCAGTCTTGTGAAATGATGTTTGAGATATTTATTTTTGTATAAAGAATGTAAGAAATATGTTTGCGATGGTTTTATGTTAATCTTCCTTTTTATTAGGAATTAATGTTTTAGTAGACTCCAAACAACAACTGAAGTCATGAACGGTAAAATCAGTTAGAAATCGCTAATAACCGTAATTTAAGGTGAATGCGCAATGGTAGCTCGCGAAATGTCAAATCATGATTTCCGAAATCATGTCATTTCAGAACAAATCTAACTTAGAGAGATGACATGTATTGATGATCCTTATGGTTATAATTATTTAAATACTACTATTTTGTTATAGTCGCGAATATTTTCTTTTTTTAATCAAAATAAAACCTGACACTGGCGCCGATTCTGTAATGCACCAACTAAACTTAATGTAGGATATTGCTAACTTTCTCTGAAATAAACCAAGAAAGAGACGGACGTAAATTAGAGCTGGCAAATTTAGTTGAACTAATATTTCCATACAAATTCAGAAGACACGTAAAAACATGTCGACTAAAAACACGATGAAGCGTAAGGCGTAAACTAGTTTGACATCTTCGCATCTCAAAGCGATTCTCTAATTTAAGTTTATTTATTGAACAAGAGAAGCGGCACCATTGACCTGCACATTGCAATAAAAGTAAGAAAATTTGAACTTCGCGGGCTACCTTTGCGCACTTAGAAAAAACGCTTTATAAATGTATACCTATCTAAAACACGTGGTACTCCGGCTGCATCCGGTTACACTGGAAGCCGACTCCAACATATAATTTGGGAAAAGGCTAGACAGATGATGATGATAGTGAGCTATCTAACACTCACGAACACCACACTAATCTAAAGAACACGTAAAGCAACGTGTGCAAACACAAAAAGTTCCCGTATGTTTAAAAAAAATCTGTTATCGAGGAAAAGCGTTTCAACAAGACGCCGAATTCTATTTACCCAAGGGACCTGTATGCACAGAATACGTAATATTATGTACACTGTATTGTATGTGTATCGTTTAATATCTTGGGTTTGATACCCGCATAGAATAGGACATCTTTTCTTGGAAGATGGGTCACAGCTACGACTAAGGGAAAATTAAGCTAGAAAAATTAATGAAAGTTAAGAGGATTACAGGACTTAAACGCAAATAACGCAAGTTTTATAATGCCTAAAAGTATATGATCTACTGCAGTAAGCAAAATCAGAAAAATGTATGATATTCTTCAGGATATATGCTAGTTAGATAGTGTGTTGAAAATACAATACAACTAATTTGATACGATAAAAAAAATCACGAAGATACCTCTAAAATTTTTCTTTTAACGATTAAAAACCATACTAATACATGCAATCATCCAGATTTTTTTATCAGATTATTCTACAAGCAACATATTAACGTGATAGTGTTTTAATTTTTTAGTCTAATCACTAGATTTTTTGTAAATCGATAATTGCTTCATATTTTGCAATAAATTACCAGCGTTCTGTCATCGCGCTTCTCTTTCTTTTCTATGCAGTCCGACAGTGACCGCGCTTTAGGTCATGTAGTCCCCTTAAAGCTCCCATAGACAGGCGCGGCGACTCTAATAGAAAAATTCCTATGAAAGCTTCACGGAAATTGTTCTACCAGAATCGCGTCGCACCGTGCGTCGTCGTGTCGTTCTGCGGGAGCCTTTACTTCTAATATTGGGATTGATTGTTGTCACATTGCGTACTAACCAAGCAGGAATCGTAAAGCACAAAACAAATCAAATTGATGGCTCCTAAGTATACTGAGTCAACTGTACTTCTAATAACTTTACAGGAAGGCGATAAAAAGAGCGAATGGTTATTAATAAAATAATATGAAATTTATTGCTAATAGGCCTTATAATATTCAATTCACTATGATTGTATTAATATTTAAAATATAAACATTCGCTCTTTTTATCGCCTTCCTTTAAAGTTATTAGAAGTACTAGTTGACTCTGTATACTTAGGAGCCATCGAAATGGACACTCTCTTATCGTATCGCCAACCTAAACCACTGCAGTTTTAAAATAATTCTGCTGAGTTTTCGTTGACGCGTGACGTCACCGACAGCAGAAGATTACACCGGTTGTATTATTCTAAATTTATCTTATTTATTTACCTTGTAATGTGTTTGATATGTGTGAATTTTTAGGCGACGTAATATAGGGTGTTATTTGAACGTTTGTTTTGGTGGGGGTCTGTTTTTTCGTATCTATTAGCGCAACCGTCCCTTTTTCACGGTTGTTTTTCTAGTAGGTATCTATCTTCCAAAAATAATCATTACGTATACAAAGAAAACCAAATCTCAATGTTACTAAGTGTACTTTATCTACAGCTAAATCCCTACTTATATAACATACCATAACGCGTGTGTTCCCCGAAGGGTTAGGCAGGCGTGCACCTATAGTACACCCACATTTCGCCAGTTATTTTTAAGTTCCATGTAATAGGAAGCGAGCCTATTGCCTTCAACCGGGCACAAATAACACTGCCCGAGCCGGGAATCAAACCCAGGAACTCATGCTCGGCAGTAGCGCTTGCAACCACTAGACCAACATGGCTGTCTAATCCCTACTTAGTATCAAAACAAGTTCATTAATCCTCTCCCATCAAGAAACACTCACATTCCCATAACATTAGATCTGTATAACTTCGCAACTTATTTCATATCGACGTTGTAGTGCCTATATTCGGCCTCATATTTGATACGGTATAATCAATCACGCTTTGGGATGACGACCTAACTTCGGGAATCTTTGTGGCGTATCCTTTAGGGAGATCGGCAGAAATGGTAGTTACATGTTTGTAAAAATAAAAGTTGCGTTCGAGGATATGTTTTTGAAAGGGTTCTTCTTAGGGGTGAATTAATTAAATGAAACTGTTCTTTGTATTGGAAAATGTAGCTATACTTATCAAATTCTAGAAGCTATTTCCAGACAATCTAATCAGATAGAATTTTAAGGCGCAGGCGCAAACTATTCAGGTTTGCTGAAACACAAAATGTTATTTATGTCTTTGTCTACCTATGAAATTGCCGATTTACGAGTACCTACATAGAAAAATATCAAACTTTTTTTTAAAAGAAATATTGTCGATGAACTTTTGGCATTTTAATGAAAGTTCGTTGATGCCTCTGCTACAGATATCCTGGGAACGGGAATCGATAAATTCTCTAAAGGCGTTTTTTAGGCTTTGTTGGATTTGAAATTTTTGCCCGGGGCTCATTGTTGACGAACAAAATTTCCAGAAATTTTCGGAAGCGATCAAACCAAAAACGCACCGTGCGCTCACTTGCGCTACCTTGTCCATACACGTCGTTAAAATTGCGTGCTGTCTGTGTTGCGTTGGTGCCAGGACGGAACTCGTATTCGAAAATAGCGCGCAATTTCAATGTTTCCATGGTTACAGAAACATCGATATCAAAGAAAAATCGAACGGCGGGAAAACAAATGAACAACAGATTTTTTTTTAATGTCATGCTATGCTGAGCTAATTTAATTTGAATTTGGAATTCTAAATAGAATGAAATATATTTATCTTCACACTAGCCGGTATCAAAAATCGGCAATTTCATAGGTAAAGACTTGTTATATTTTGAAAGGGCTAAATATATACTAAAATCAAGACCATTTTTGTCCGTTATGTGTCTCTAAACCAAAACAATGTTTCAAAATGATTACCTACTCTGCGCGACCGTTGACTGGTACAAGATCTGATGTTCTTTTTCAAATTGGTCAACAATAAATTGGACTGCGATAAATTAACTGAACAAATTGGACTAAAAGTTTCAAAAGGCTCAGCCGACAGATGAACTCTTATATTATACAATCCACTCCAAATGTTGACATATACCTATCATGACTCCATAAATATCTTTAAAACCCAAATTCTAAGGTCCCAAAGCACGCAACCTACACAAGCTAAAGACTCATTGTGTTAGTATGTCGGTATTTCTAGCAACCCCTGTACCATAACTTGTGTCATTTTATATTTCTGTTTCTATAGTTTATTATCACTTAATTTTTATATATTTCTTTTTTAGCTTAGGTTATCATTGTATTTGAGAACGTTGGTTCACCTGTCATTGGCAACTGTATATAGCCCAAAACTGTTATAATACCTACTGTTAATTGATATTTTGTATACAGAAGCTGTTGGTGTACCTTTATAAATAAATAAAAAATAATAATTAAAAAAAAAAAACTAAGAATCCCAGTACTTATTCATGAAAACGAATGCATATTTCAATTTCATACTGATCAATGGTTATTCTACCCTTAACAGACAAAAATAAACTTTTCCTTTACAAAATTAGTTATGATTTTCTGCCCAGCAGGCTTTGCTTGGATACAAGCAAATAAGAAATTGATACAAAAGAAATACTGGAACATGAAATTGAATAAATTCACCCCCTGCAATCGTTTGGGGGTTGAATTTTCTTTGTTCTTTCAACCCTTAACATTGTACCTACTGAAGATATTGAAATCGTTTGAAGGTGATTTTAAATAAGTTTCACCCCCTGTTTCTGTTCAGGGTGAGCAGAAAATTGAGTGTTATCTTACTAAAAATGTAGAGAGCAGATTCGTTTCTTGTTTGTAGATTATTTATTTATCATATTTTTAGCTTGTCGATGACCACCATTATATACAGTATATACACAGTCTGGCCATAAATACTGTTACAATTAAAAATAAGAAAGATATTACATCTGAATTTGGAATCTGTCATTTTTATACGATTGTTCATTGAGTTTTCTAATTTTGGCGCCAATACATTGTACAATATTTTGCGATATTAAAATGGGTGATAAAGAGAACCGAATCGCTGTGATTGCATTACACAAAGTTGGTATGGAGCCAAATGCAATTTTTAAAACTCTCCATACGCTTGGTATTAGTCAAATGTTTGTGTACCGGGCTATTAATAGGTACAATGAGACCTCCTCTGTTTGTGACAGAAAAAGATCTGGCCGTCCACGTAGTGTTCGTACGAAAAAGGTGGTCGAAGCAGTAAGGGAAAGAATTCGAAGAAATCCTGTCCGAAAGCAAAAGATTTTATCTCGGGAGATGAAGATAGCACCCAGAACCATGTCGCGTATTTTAAAAGATGACTTAGGACTTGCAGCCTATAAGAGATTCACTGGTCATTTTTTAACTGATAATTTAAAAAAGAATAGGGTCGTAAAATCGATCGGTCCACGCAGTCTTGGTTGGAAATGAACGTTTCGGACTTCATCGGAGCTGAAGACTGGCCGTCGTCTAGTCCCGATCTTAATCCGCTGGTAATCCAGATTTATGGTCAGTTTTAGAGATTACGGCTTGCTCTAAACGCCATGATAATTTGGAGTCCCTAAAACAATCCATACGATTGGCAGCGAAGAATTTTCCTATGGAAAGAGTGCGTGCTTCTATTGATAACTGGCCTCAACGTATAAAGGACTGTTAAACTAACACACTGTAAAAGTAATAAATATTATTTGCAATAACATTTTTTTTTCTTCTTGGCAATATTTATGGCAAGACTAGGTATATACCTATATTTCAAAAGCTTTGTAGGATATAAAAAATCCACTATAGATTGCTGAGTATTTTTAACGTAACAGTTCTCAGAAGACTGCCTCGATGGTCTAGTGGTGGCAAGCCCTACTGCTGACCATGAGGTCCTGGTTTCGATTATGTGGGTACACCTTTGCCTAACCCTGCAGGGATTACAGACGTGTTGTTATATTATTTCGCAGAAGTTTGTATTTGTATTCGTAGTGATTGTTATTACTAGTTAGACACCAATTTGTTACCGTGAGGGCGGGTAACTTTGACTCTAGGGCATAACTTTGACCCAAATCGAGACAACTGTTTAATGTTTTATACTGCCCGAAGTGTTGCGACCACACAGCCGAAAGTCTTATCTCCTCCGGTAACTAATAGATGGCGCTATAGACGCGTACTTGCGGAACTTTGTGTGGATTCAATCACACTAAACACCTGTCTAGATTTATGGCCAAAGTTATACCCTAGAGTCCAAAGTAACCCGCCCTTACTGTATCTGTAAGCTCTAGCTTATAGTATCGAACTTTCTGGAAAAATCTAATTTGATACGTATAGTACTTACATGTAATACTTTGCCCTTAGTAATCGTGATAACGCAAATTTTTCGCTGAAACTTGATAGTGAAGATTGTTTCAGCTTATCACTTATCTAAAAATAATATAAATACAACGAAAGCCTATTAACCTTTGATATTTTTAGGGTTCCGTACCTCAAAAGGAAAAACCGGAACTCTTATAGGATCACTCGTGTGTCTGTCTGTCTGCCTCTCCGTCTGTCATAGCCAATTTGTTCCGAATCTAATGAACCGATTAAGTTGTTTGGTACACGTATGAATTTTGAATATCATTGGGGTCAATTTTGGGGCAAATGAGGAAATTTAAAAGAAAAAGTTTGAAAACTGTACCTACCGTGTGACATATCCAAGAAGTCTATGGTCTTAAAACAACATGGTAAATATCTCAATATTGTGTGTTACTACTTACATTTGCAGTTGGAATGTATGGGAGAACATGTTTTTCAATAACAATGTTAAGTTTGTTCTTGAGGTAATCTCATCCCAACTACGGAACCCTTCATTGTGCTTGGTCCGACATTTAGCCGGTTTTTTTTTTTATATAAATGATGACTTTAGGTAGGTTTACCTAGTAATTTTACTACCCACATCCGTTCTAGACTTACGTTCTTTTACCATTTCGTTCTATGATTAAGAAAGTTATTTTTTTCATGGAAGTATTGGAACGAAGTTCCATATCGCACGTTATACTCTGCACACTTGGCGAGATTACTTACTCCCAAAATTTGTTAATGAAAGAATCTTTGTGCCTGTTATTTAATCCAAAATATACACCGAAAGGTAGTTCGTTCCAACCGGGTAGCGTATTTCCTTTTCCGTGTTTAGTAGGCGTCAGTGCTGTCCCGAAACGCCCACGGTTATATAGACCTTACAAAGCAGTGTTCATTTAAACGCCAATAACGCACGGTTTTGAAGCGCGAAATACAGTTTATATTGATGTAGACAAAACAGCTGTTTTGTTACGCGCAGTTCCTTTCAAAACAGTGTGTGTATCGCGCTCCGCTGTTTGATATGAAGCAGCGATGCCAGAGGTACGGTAATTACCGTATTTGTAAATTGGTAAATTGTGAAGTGGGTGAAATGGGTTAGGTTAGGTTAGGTTAGAACTGTGTCAAATCGCGCGCGAGCCGAGCGAGCGCTACTTCCAAGTTGCTCGCAGCTAGGCCGGCTATTTAATATTATGTTAGCGCAATATGCGTTATGTTGCAGTAGAAATATTTAGTCGGAAGCATTTTTTATGAAGTAAGTTTTTTCCATGGATAGATTATATAAAGTACCTATTGAAAAATAATGCGTTAAAATGTAGGAAAATGGTTTGTTGTAGTGCACAATTTTTCGACAGTTAATAATCTAACTAGAAATGTATAAAAACATCTCGGTAGTCATTTTTTTAGCCATATCATCTTTCACACAGTCCATCCATCGTTTCTTTGGTCTTCCCCTACTCGTATAGCCATCCACATTCATACTCCAAACTTTCCTGAGGACATTTTCCTCATTCCTCCGCATCACATGCCAGGTCACCTGATTTCCACACAATTACCTAACGTAGGTAATTTTCTAAAACATCATCTCTAGAGACTTCAAAATGGACTTTCAAATAAGACCGGATTATGAATACTAGCCTAAGTTTCCACAGAAATGATACAGAATTCGGTCGGAATTTCACGTAATATTCTTTGAAGGTTCAAGAGAGTTTAGCATCCCCTCGGGTATGCCGAACGAAGAACGGTATGGCTCTGTTACTTGAAGATGTTTTGTGGATCGCCAGGCTTATGAAGGTCGGCCTGAAAGTAGGTAGAGAGAATATTTTTGGTAAATACGTAATGGTTTTGCAATAAGTATTCATGTATTTTTTATACGGAAAATAGAAAATACGATGGCTATGACCAAAAAGAATTTTACTTCAAAAAAGTAAAAACCGACTTCAAAAACGAATAAAATAACTTTCATAAAAAACTTAACAGTTTCTGAAGTCGGTGTCAAGCTAAGGTGCATTGACATTGAAGAATTGAACACACCGACTTCAGAAGCTGTTAAGTTTTATATGAAAGTTACTTTATTCGTTTTAGGTTTTTACTTTTTAAAGTAATTTTATTTTTCGGTTTTTATTTGAATATACAACTACACAAGCCCAAGACGAACGAAAAGATGAATCATCAAAATCAGCTTAGAAATACCGGAGATAAAACCTTCCTGAAACTATGTAGATTACGTTAGTGAAAGAATCATCAAAATTGATTCATTACTTTTTGAGAAAATCGTGGACATACAAACATACATACCGGAAGTCGGTTAAAAAAAATCTTTCAGATCTAAAACGTAATACTTATAAATATAAGAATCTTGTATTAGTAGGTATAACGTTTGTTTGGCTTGTATCAAAAATAATAAAAAAAAACATCTCGTATTATATGAAATTCTAACAAAAATGCTGTTTTACTGGCGAAATCTTGCTGAAGAAGACGCTCTATGATTAGAGGTAGTTCCTTATTTTATTAGTCTTTTTTGTCCAATCCCAAACGAGTTGCTTATTTTTTCCGAGACACAAAATGTATATTTAATATACCTATATATAAATGTCCTTTTATGTACCTATTATGTACCTACATAATAGGTACATAAAAGGACATTTCCCAATTTCACAAAAGAATAGCCAATAAGAAAGGTAAAAAAGTTCCTAACTCAGTTTACTTACTAGAGGTGTTTACAAAAGTAATAATTTGGTTTATGGTAACACGTCACTCGGTGTCTATGGGGATTTACACTTAGGCCCTGTATATAAAAAGTTTTTACCTACGTTATTTCGGAGGACATTTCCATGTTATGAAAAGGATGAGATAATGTGTCAGGAGTGAGGTAAAATAAGGGACACTACGGGATTATCATAGACTATCTTCAGTCCGCGACTTCGCGCGAAATTTCTAGTACCCGGACCCACCTCGTCGCATCGCATCGTGATGTTAAATGTCCTATAACCTTCCTCAAGAATTGGGCTATCAAATGCAAAAAGAATTTTTCAAATCCGACTGGTAGTTCCAGTGATTTGAGCGTTCAAACATACAAACAAACAAAAAACAAACTTCAGCTTTATTATTAGTATACACTGTGGAAGTAATGCCAGTCAAAATGCTATTGGATTGGACACACCTATTTGAGTACATACCTATTTGAGTTTTGACAAGCAAGATTTGTGTATGTTTCGCTCTGCAGTGGAATTGGCTAGATTGATTATGTTTTTGTGCACTTTGTATTTTTTAGGAAAGAAAATAGTACATCATCACTAGCACAAATTAAGTACAATGCAAAACTACGTAACAAATGAATTTCAAAATTGGAACAATAAAAACCAGGCGACGACGTCGCGCCACAACACCGCCATACATTCTCGTCACAATACAATTTGTGGAGCGCCAGCACTCCTTGGTGGCACATAATTTTTATAAAGTTACATCTCTTGTCTATTGTTTTGCTAAATTCCCGCCTTTTTGTTGGTTCTGAATTTAAATTGTCGACGAGTTTCTTCTGTTTTCGCGTGGGTATAATGATTCGATTAGTTTCTTGTTTTGTCTTTGTGTTTAGGTGTTAAAGTAACATTTTGTTTCGCTGATTTTCTATAGAGGTAGGGTCCCTAGGTATTTATATTTTCGTAAGTTACAAAATGTGTTTGTCATTTTTGTTCATAAAGTTTACTTCGTGAAATAGAGGATATTCTTTCTACAAAGGAAGTATGAAGAGACGAATACTTAGAGCAAAAAAACAATTTGTGAAATACTTTAGTAGTTAACTCCTTTATCGGATTAATTACTTAAAGGTAGGTAATAGGGAAACGAGAACAACTCCAACATTATCATTAAAATATATATCCTACAACAGCATTTGTATTTTGCTTAACCTAATTGATTAGTTCAGCACATAGAACTTACAAGTGTAACTAAATATAAAATAAATAATGTAAAGTAAAACTCAACAACGTAGGTATATAATTAACGACTCTGTGCGCTCGTAGAATACCGTTTAATTATCAACAGTGTGTTTGTTGTCACTTTAGAGATACATGTACAGTAGGTCAAGTGTGTAGATCTATGTATCTTCTCGCCGATCTCTAACTACGCTTTCTTGACCTAATGACATTTAGAGGAAAAGTTCTGCGACAGTAATTTAGCACACGTACGAGTATGTCAAGAAAAGACTTAGCGAACTAATCATGACGGTTTTTTTTGCGTCTGATTGCCATAGGCACCAGACCTATTTATGCCTAATTAAGGACTCGTGGAGTTTTATACAGTATGTTAATCAACAGAGGGCGTTCCCGTTAACCCGCAATAGTATAGCATCCATACATGCTAAAAAAAATATTACCATTCGAAAACAAAATGGTTTTTATTTTTTTTAATATTTAAATATGCACTAAAAATGCTAAAAATATTCACTAAAATATTCAAAAAAATATAAAAATATTCACTAAAAATAAAAACTAAATTGCGATGTTTCCGTCCTTCAAGTACGCGTGTACAGAGTGTTTCTTTTACGTATCAATTTAACATTTTTAGTGAATATTTTAATATTAAAAAAAAATAAAAACCATTTTGTTTTCGAATGGTAATATTTTTTTTAGCATGTATGGATGCTATACTATTGCGGGTTAACGGGAACGCCCTCTGTTGGTTAACATACTGTATATATTATATTATAAAGATAAAAGATTAGAGTTTTTGTTCGTTTGTTACGCTTTTACGGCTAAACGGCTGAACCAATTTTGATGAAATTTGGCATGGGGATACTTTGAAGCCTGGGAAAGGATATGGACTACTTTTTAACCGACGAATAAAAAAGGAGGAGGTTCTCAATTCGACACATACAGGGTGTAAGGGACAGCCCTCCGCAGACTAATAGGTTGAATTCAGTAGTACTACTAAGATGACGGGTACATGAAATTATTTCAGGAACGTTATGGGAATCCAATAAACCTGATTTGTTTGTTTTTATGCACAAATCGGAGCATCAGTTACTGGTTGGGAGTTTGGGAGGGGTAGGTAATAGGTATGCGGTGAGTTCGATGAATTCTGTAGCTACGCAGAAAGTCAGTTTGTGGAGGTCTGTCCCTTACACCCTGTATATATATATATATTATACAGTATGTTAACCAACAGAGGGCGTTCCCGTTAACCCGCAATAGTATAGCATCCATACATGCTAAAAAAATATTACCATTCGAAAACAAAATGGTTTTTATTTTTTTTAATATTAAAATATTCACTAAAAATGCTAAAAATATTCAAAAAAATATAACAATATTCACTAAAAATAAAAACTAAATTGCGATGTTTCCGTCCTTCAAGTACGCGTGTACAGAGTGTTTCTTTTACGTATCAATTTAACATTTTTAGTGAATATTTTAATATTAAAAAAAATAAAAACCATTTTGTTTTCGAATGGTAATATTTTTTTTAGCATGTATGGATGCTATACTATTGCGGGTTAACGGGAACGCCCTCTGTTGGTTAACATACTGTATACAACGTGTAACATAAAATGCGCAAAACCTCAGACACCCCAACTGATTTTTAATTCAATTGACCTATTTCAGAGAGAAAAAAAATCATTAAAGAAATTGTAAAGGTTTTATGTGCTGTTTTAGTTTTGCTGGCAATTCTGATCGTTTCTTGCGTCTGCGACGACGCTCAATCGGAGGAGGAGTCGACACCGGCCCGCTACGCCGCGCCCGCGCTAGCATTATTATTTACTATCTACGGTCATAAAGAACTTAGGTTATCTTTGAACAGTGATTTAAATGTTTCCATCACACTTTTCCAAGCTTTGCACTGGCAACATTAGGTAACCCACATTTTCAGACTAAATAGCAAAGACTGCTGTAGTAATAGCTAATTAGCTTTTTACCTACAGTAACTATGACGTGCTGATTAAGTAGGTACCTAAGTAGGTGCTACGTAAGTAATGTTGGCGTGTTTAAATCACTGTATTTACAAATAATTGGCACGTAATCAACTTATTTGCAGTTAATTAAGTAGATAATTAGGTATCTCTACTTACAGGTCCCCTCGTTGCGATAGCAAAGATTAAAAATGTCTAACACTTTGTTTAATACACAACACAGCCCGCCTTCTCAAGTTATTTTTCAGCGATTCGAGCACTTGAGTGTCACTTTTCACTTGTTGAAACGCTAACACATAAGTTGGTCTATTTCCATCGTCATACACTAGCGCTTTTACTCGACCCCACAAAAAAATCCAACGGTGTATACAGATACTCCAAACTCTTCTCGAAACCGTCGCACTGCCAAGTTAACGTTGTCATTACAACACGCCAACATTCTCACCATTTCACAATATTGAATGTTTGTGTACAAAAACGCCATAAGTAGTCACGAAATTCGCGCGCACGCGCCGCCGGGTAACGGGATAAAACAATACATCTGTGACGCATGTGCCGGCGGCGCTGAGACTGAAGTAAACATGGCCACTGTCACGTATTTTGCACGTCCCGCCTCTCCGTGCAGATCGCCATTTCTCTTTCTCACCCTTAGGTTACGTTTAAGTTAAAAAAGATAGGTAGCATTATTGTTTACTTCAAATTGTCTTTTTCATGGTATTGTATGGATGATTCGTACTTGCATTGAAATAAAAGCTATTATTATCCCGCGTATGCGAAAATTTAAATTGGTCGACAACAATTTGTGTTTGTTTACCTGTTTTGGCGGGTTTGCGCATGTGATGGCTTGACCTATTAATAAATAGACACGGCAACGTTTTTAATGAAGATTATTTGAAAAATGTGACCTATATTAAAAAGTGGTTCACTTGATTCTGCTCGTTATTCTGATCAAACTATTTTCAGGCTTTGCGCATTTTACGTTACACCTTGTATATATTTTGTAGAGTAGTGTGATTTGAAAGATTTTTGTTTTATTCGGGAGGGTAAACGTCCAAGTTGGTCCCATATAAAATTTATTATAAACAACCTACTCCCAAAAAGGTAACTGAAAAGCGAAAAATAGAAAACTTTTTTACAAAAAATTAAACCGACGAAAAACTGAAAAGTGAAAAGTAATAATAATAATAATTCGTTTATTTTCAGACAAAGTCCATACTAATTACAAAAACATAAAACAAAACATAAAAAAGCAAATAAATTGATATAAAATTTACACATAAACATACAATAACAGTCAACGTTCAAATCAAATAACATTAAAATACATACTTATGGCATTTCAAACAAATACAATATCAAACATGTCAACCCAAAAAAAAAAAATTAAATTAAATTATAATAATATTATATAATACGAGGGGAAGCGCTTCTATGAAGCTGCATCCACCTCTGCAAAAGGGGGAGATCCCACCGCTCGGACAATACCTTCAGGACGCTGTTGGAGCTGCTTAATAGGCGATTTAGTAGTGAAGCACTCCGTTTCCTTATGATCGCAAAAAAATCATCGGTCCGCACTTCAGCAAACGCAGTTGAGGCACTACACTACCGTGGAAACCCCAACAGCATCCTGAAATCATTGTTGTACTGCACGCGCAGAGCGCTGTACGCCTTAAAATACAAAAACCTTTTAGTCTAACTACAACTACTAATTTATGTTACAAATTGTGAGTCGGCGCCAAACAAACAAACAGGCAAATGAATTACGTAAATCGTATAAAATGGTATGGTGGTAATGGTGTGGTGGCTTGATAGATCTTCGTTGAATGTTTGTTTGGCGCCGCCTCAAAATTTGCAACATAAATTAATGTAGGAGTTTAGTTAGACTAATAGGTTTTCACTTTTCAGTTTTTTTCGTCGGTTTAATTTTTTGTAAAAAAGTATTTTTTTATGGACATACTTCCCTCATCCCCGCTGCCACATGGATTTGTTAGTGCGCAGCGACTCGCCTCATGTTATCGGGCTGTACCAAATTTCTAGTGCTAGGCAGATAGAATACTTTTTTAGCCACTTTTAGTAAAACCAAAGCAACAATTTGTTCCAACTAACACTTCTGCTATTTACCTATGCAATCACCGACTCGTAACAAAATTACCAAACATGTTATCACGCGTGGTCGACAATCGCAATATGTCAGGGCTGCGTTTACGAGTCGCGTCGTGAATAGGCCGGGCCACCAGTCATTGCATTTCGTGCCGATAATACCTCGCTTGCGTAACTCGATAGCCATACACTACGCGATTAATTAGTCGCAATTATGAGTCGACGGGTATCGGTTACCGATTTTGCAGAAATCCTAATTTTGGTAATGTAAGCTAGTGTTGGATTTGTAAACTAGGATTTGTTTTGTGTTGAAGTGGTGTTGCGTTTGTTTTTAATTATGAGTTATTATAGTTCTGCTATTATTGTGCTGAGCTTGTACTGCTCTTTCATTGTAATGATCGAATTAGACTTTTATATTCGGTCTTCAAATTTTGAAAATAATAGGTACTATCGACAAAACGGACGCCTTTACACCAAGTTGCTTTTTGTATACACTGATTCACCATATCATTCTTTATTTGTCCTACAATTGCAGCTTGCAAGCAAAACTGTTTCAAAATTGGAAAGGCCTAGCGTTTGTTCATAGTACATCTTTACTAGGTGAACTCTTAAATCGGGAATCAGTTAGAGCAATACGAACTTACATAGGAACATCGCAATGGGGAAGAAAACTCTCACATTCAAATCTAGTGATTTTTCGAGGTTATGTGGGAAACATTTCGAGGAAACAGATACAAGACCACTTCTAAGACGACACGTTGGTACCATACCTATTATTACTAATGATGTATTTTTATTAATAATAGTAAAAAAGCTTACAACCTCTGAAAAAAAAACAATGGTTTCCATTCAAATACCATACATTTTGTAACAAGTAACTTTACATCTTGTTTATCATTAGTAAAAAGAAAAAAAAAATTAATGAGCTAAGTTTATTTTATAACCTAAAACCATAATATTTTCCAGAATACGGCTAAAAGTCGACAACATGTTAAATATAATGTACCTTACGACAAGTTTGGCTTTCCTTCCTTATTGCGATACTCCGCTTTTTTTCAAGTGTTCATTCAACTGGGCGATACGCCAGGTAGAATACATTGTGAAGCAACACAAATAGATGAAAAAAAAACACGCAAATACTTAAAAATCGTCCACACAATGACCACGACGGCTTTCGCAAAAACTTTGAGAGCTTTGTCGCTGTATGTTTGTGTACACAAACATACAGCGCCACCTTGCGGCGAAGCTTCCGGGAAACAACCCCATTGGCTTCAGAACGGTATGAGACCCACAGAACACACATAATGACTGTTCGGTCACTTTATTACAATACCTACTCTAACACGTCATTGACCCCATTTTCCATTGCAGAACTAAAACAAAAGTACTCGAAACCAAAAGTTATGTACTTACCATAACAAAACACATAATACCTTAGTTACCTAACTTACAAGAAATTGTGCTAAATAATGTCCGAGTAATAGCTGCGCCTTATTCGTTCTTTTTCTTAATTGTGACGGAGCAAAATGGCTGCAAATCGTCACGCTCATTTCAAAGAAATTACGTTATAATTATACACGTAGAAACGTTCAGGAAAACACCTTTGTTACTAATTAAGGTGGGCTGTTTCCATGATGGCGGCTACGCGTAATAGTTTCGTGTAATAGGCCTATATTTTTGGGGACTGAACCAAAAAAAAAACAAAAGAAGTTGGCCTGTTTTTTTGGGGGCAGATATTACATTAGGCGTGGCAGACGCACATGCGCGTTTTCGGACGTTCACCAGGTGCTTGACGGCGCGTATGCGCGTCCATACAATTTACATAACTTTCTTCGAGTGCGGCGCGCCGCACCTGTGCGTTCGTTATCCATTTCTATTGTTTCAAAAACATCGTAAAATAAGGGTCGGTAAGGGTGTAGCATAAAGAAGCGTTTGCATAAAGAATTAAGCAGACAATGTGATATACAGCGTGGATCAATAAAATAAAATAAAAAAAACAATAAATACCTACTCGAGAATGTATGGCTGATTATTTTTCCGCGATTACGATGTTGGTCCCAATGGAGAAAGTTGTTCAGTTTGATGGTTCACACCCTTCAATATGACTACATATATTTCGCTGTATAAGAGTTATTTTTAAAAATGGACCCGGAGAACGTGTGTTCCCCCGCTAACGATAATTCACATTTCATTAAAAAAAGCTTACAAAAACCATTTATTTCTACAAAAATACCATGTGAAAATGAAAAACATATCAGTGTCGAGAAACTCAACAACGAATAAAATGTACCAAAACATGATATTTTCATTCATGTCATGTTGAAATACATTTTAGCAGCAAATAAAAAGGCTAAATAATGGAATTTTTATATGAAGTTATGATGATGACAACGCCATGTATTTTCATGTAACATTTTAAGGTAAATATGTGTCACTCAGCGACTTCTGTTATCTTAAAAGAACATATTTGATTCACAAGCTGAATATAAACGAAAAGCCAATAATAATTCTACATTTTGTGATATTGTAAGCTCGTTATCAAGTTTTTTCGTGTTTCTGAGTAAACAAAATGTGAAAACAATTTCTTTTACAGACGACTAAGTCATATTCGAAGACTATTCTCTTTGGTCATATCATTCTGCCTAGCCTTTTCCCAACTATGTTGGGGTCGGCTTCCAGTCTAACCGGATGCAGCTGAATACCAGTATTTTACATGGAGCGACTGCCTATCTGACCTCCACAACCCAGTTACTGGGTAATACGATACCCCTTGGTAAGACCGGTTGTCAGACTTTCGGGCTTCTGACGACCCGTAACGACTGTCAAAGATCCTCGAATGACAGCCGGGACCAACGGTTTAACGTGCTTTCCGAGGCACGGAGGAGTCTCAGTATGAAAAGATGGTCACCCATCCACGGACCAACCCCGGCAAGCGTAGCTTAACCTGATGGATCGACCCGTGCGGCTATTATTACTTAGCCACGAGCCCCTCCGACGACTAACTCATACTAAACTCTAAAAGGATGGGGGCCAAAATGCCAAATATTGTGATCACACAATGGGGTTATACAATATAGCAATATCCCCATTTGACTGTTTATTTCTATGGAAGTTCCGTATATATGAGCAGTCCACTGTTGGAAATAGGCCTGTACAATCACACGCCATTCAAATCGATTCGCGGCCACTCTCATCCAGTTGCTACCATGCGATGATTGTCACTCTATCTACCCTGAGGGCGTCCTACCGTAGGATGGGTGTAGAACGCTGGTAACCGTTGCTAATATGCCAGCGCTTCTCGGCGCCGATAAGAGCTGGTTGTCAACACTGGTCGGCACAGGCAGCTTTCATACTTTTAGATAGGAACTTCACCCTAATTGCGTAACACACTATCAATCGAAATCGGTTTCATTTTAAAAGTTCAACAACAATTATTGCGTTATTTAGGTAAGTTGTTGAGTACACAAATTTTTCAAACATAAGAAGCAATGGATTAGCAATTCGCTTCAAAATGATTCAGATTCAGATGTGGCGGTCGGCAAAAAGTATGAAAACTGCCAGCTCCACTCAACACGATGGATAATATGGACGGGATATGATAAAATACTAAAACTCTTTCCCATATACTTTTTCGCGGTAGGTACATTTGAACTAAGCAACTTTGATCACCACTGACCTACAGTTTACAACTTGCAATATGGCCGCCACTAGCGTTCATTTGTTCGCGCCATTATTTTTATCGCTACTCAATATCTACGTCAGTTCAGTAACACCTGTCCCCGATCGTCAGGCGTCTCGTTACGTCGACATATTTCACGATTTCCGTTAACGAACGCATTTCTTTATATTACCATCGTTATTGTCTGCTTTCATCGTTAACATTGAAATGTAATTATTGGGATATGATGTGTTTATTTTTTCTGTTTGGGGTTTGCAAGTGAAGCAAGAATATTAATTTTTTTCGATAGTTTTATGAATTAGCTGACCTGACAGACGTTGTCCTGTACAAATTTCATTAATTCATAAAAAACACGTTCAGTTTTCCCGATTTTTCAATTTTCCGGGAAACTTTTCCAATTTTTCTTTCCGTAAGAACTTAATTCGAACTATTACAAATATTTTAAAAACAAAATCAGCCAAATCGGTCCCGCTGTTTTCAAGTTATGGCGTGACCAAGGGAAACAGGGATTCATTTATATTAGACGACACTTTTTCTACTTTCAAATTTCTTGAGGCAATCTGATAAAACAATAAATCAATTCTATTTACATTCTTCCAAAATGACAGATTTATCATTTCCCTATCGGACTTTCAAGATAAAATGTTTAAAATGACACTTTTATCACCTATATCAATGCAATATCAAATATCACATGCGACAAACTTGAGTCAAATTCTTCAGTCACATGCACATAACATTTGATAGTACCTTCTTTAATGAAGCCAGATAACCTGTATTAGCAGCTCTTAATCATAGACAAGCAGTTAAACTAAGTCTCCAAAGTCTTAATGAATCATAATATAATATTTACCAAACGATGCCGCCAAAGGATGTTTAATACGACTTCGTACGAATAAATCTCCTCACAGCGGGTATTTGGAAAATAAATACGTCCCAAGTTTAAGATGAGCATCCGAAGAGGGAGTTAATCTGCAAAGTTTGGGATTTATGGACATTCTGCTGATGTACGGACGGAGGATGCGACGCTATCATCTTCCTACGTTTCAGAGGAAGCGACTTCTCTCCGATTGCGTTCTGAATAATCCTGTGGGTTTGCTGATTTACAAGTATCGTAACAGATAAATGAGCTATTCCTTAAAAGTAGTTACTTTGACTACTACCTTCCTTCCTTTGCCAAGTAATAGCTAATAATTACAGGCACATAATATCACTCACCTAGTAATATATTGGCACATCTAGGTACGTGTTTCACATTTTACAGAAACGAGGATGAAACGTATTATAAATGTTTGAAATTAATTAATGGGTTCATTTTACGTTTTTTTTACAGATTGTTGGGTTTGATTACTAGATGTAGACGTCAATACATATTCTAGATTATGCACTTATGCTATAGACTGAACACGTATGCTGTATAAATTAAATTTCGCATTTTTTGCAGATGTGCCAATATATTACTAGATGAGCGATATTGACGCAAGAAATCAATCTATACAGGATTTTTTTTAAGCAGTGCGCAAATATTCACAGGTTATTCTACCCATGAATATGAACAACTTTCACTATGGGACCAAACCTGATATCACGAAAAAAAATCAGCTGTTTCATACATTTTGGTCGAGTAGGTATTGAACTTTTATATGAAACAGCAGATTTTTTTTCGTGATTTCAGGGTGTGTCCCATAGTGAAAGTTGTTCATATTCATGAGTAGAATACCCTGTGAAAATTTGCGCACTGCTTAAAAAATGTCCTGTATATACCTGTATATAGTATGTCGAAAAGTTGAACTTTTCACCAGAGCCAAAAAATCCTCAATACCATCAATCGTAGATACACAAACCCATTAAAATACGATGACAGCCCAGTTAACAAACTGCCTCTTCACCAATTCTACTTTAAAAAACATTACTTTAACGTTTATTTCCATAAATTATCAAGTGCATTGCGTTGACCTTAGACCTTGACCTTCAAAATTAGCATACAATGGCAGCGGGCAACACCTTCAGTGTTGACGGGTAACACAATGAGAAAATGAAAACAGTAGTTAATATTTATGAAGATTAAATTGTGTTCAAGTGACGGAGAAAATATATGGGTTATGGGTGCAGTAGCTGTTTTATGCGAGCAAGCGGCGGTAATCTTTACTTATCTTATTACATCTTAGAACAGATATCAACGTGTTGTGCTCGCATAACCCAGAGAAAAAGCAGAAGTCCAGTGTGGACTTACCCCGGCACTGCTTTAAATAAGAACATTTTAATTTTTTTTTTTTTTTTTGATTTTGGAGAATAGCAATGTAGCTTGATGGCAAAAAAATGGTAGATGTCATAAGAAATTGTTTGAACTACTTAACAAGTTTACTGCACGTTTACATACATACATAAACTACCGCCTTCTTCCCATGGGGGTAGGCAGAAACTACAGAACGCCACCTGCTACGGTCCTTACGTACTCCCTTGCTTCGTTCACGTTCATACATCTGGTCATACACGCACGCCGGTTGCGAGTACTACGCACCTGACCGTTCTGAAGAACATCACCAAAAAGATCACTATATATCTTCCTAGGGCGGGGACGCCCTAACGCCGGGAGGACTCCCGGAGTTTCCACTCACATCTGCCTTGTAAATATCTGTTGTTAGTTGCCTTTCAATCATCCTCTCAACAAGACCAAACCACCTAAGCATACTCTTTTCAATTTTTATCACTACATTAATAATGCAGGTTTGCTGAATTGACATTTGAAAGCAAGAGGATATGTTGTTTAGGTACCAAATTCATGTAGATACTTTTTTTAAAGGTGCAAAGATACTCGTGCTGATATAAAAATAATCCACAGATTTTTCTAAAGTCGCGAATAAAACCAGGAAAATATACTCGTTGATTTGAGGTTTCACTCGCATGGTCCTTTTGGGAGGTGTCCTAAAAGGTCTTGCTTGAGCCATAACTTACACTTTACCACAATCGAATAAAACCTTTTCTTTAGAAAGAAAAAAGAACACCACACTTTAATTCTTTTTAGGAGAAAACGTTTCAAATTAAGGGAAATTCATGTTGTGTGAATTTTTCTTATTTAATTTTGGAAAGAAGAAACAGGAATTAAACTTTGTTTAGTACAATAACAAGTTAATTTTTACAAGATTTTATTTAGTTTCACCTATCGCGGTGTCTGTCTGTAATCGAATCTTGCAAGTTAAATTTGACCCACTTCCCGGTTTCCGATGGAGCTGAAATTTTACATCCATATGTCAATCGGATGACACTGCAATATTATTATGACATGGAGCTGATCTAATGATGAAGCCGGAAGGCGGCCTTGGGAACTCAGTAATAAAACGACTCAACCCTATCGAGTTTGGGCTCGTTAGATTCGTCTTGACAAGGACTCTAGTCCTAGACGATATACAGACTAACAAAAACTTGTAAAAAAAAAAATACACTTTCTGGTAATTAATGTCTGTCTTTCCAGCTTCTTATAACAGAACCTGAAAATAGTTAAGTTAAATAAAATCTTCTGCACCAGACGCGTTAAAAAAACTTAAAACGTCGTCTGTCGCACTACGCTGCAATATGGCGTCGTTCATTTGTTATTCCATTTACGAACTGCTAATGACAGTATTAGTATATGCACTGACATAGTTAAATATTACTAAGGAATTAATAGCTTTTCGAGACGAGGTAGTTTCTCATGCAAAATCATCATCTGTCTAGCCTTTTCCCAACTATGTTGGGGTCAGCTTCCAACCTTACCGAATGCAGCTGAATACCAGTAATTTACCTGGAACGACTGCCTATCTGACCTCCACAACCCAGATACCCACTGTGTAATACGATACCCCTTGGTAAGACTGGTTTTCAGACTCGGGCTTCTAAAGACCCGTAACGACTGTCAAAGATCCACGAACGACAGCCGGGACCAACGGCTTATCGTGCTTTCCGAGGCACGGAGGTGTCTTGGTATGTAAAGATGGTCACCCATCCACGAACCAATCGCAGCAAGCATAGCTTAATCTGATCGCTCGACCCGTGCGGCTGTTATTACTCAGCCACAAGCCTACCAGTTACTCATACAGAAACTCAACGTAATTAATGAGTAATGACACTTGTCTTGCCCACAAAAATCTGTAAGTCTTCACACAGCGATACTCGTAAATGCCATCAACATAAACGCTCCCTCTTCAAGATCCTAAGCACCCAATATTAAGGAATGACACAGCACATCAGACTTCCTCTTACGTTGCGATTTTCTGCCGTAACGTGAGATCGTGCCCTTAAACTTATTTATAAGATTACCGTGACATGACGTGATGAGATTGTTTGGTACTTATCGTGGAAAGATTTTGAGGGTATTAAGGGGTTGGTTTCTCAAAGATTGTGTAGTTGTACAATATAAGAAACTAAAAATAATTGTTGCCACGACGCACCTCGTCGCATCGCATCGCCTGCTGGCGCTTTAGGTAAGTCGTTTTCGTTTAACGTTCGTTTTGACTTTTTATTTATTTTGCTCGGCTCCTAAGGGTCGTAACGTAATGATAAATATATGAATATTCTTGTTTACCGAGAGGATGGGTTCCAACTGTCGAGATCCTGGAATCCAATGGTCCAATTGTTCGCGAGTGGACACAGTGAGTTTTGTGTGTCGAGAACAGAATCGAGTTGTGAGTGTAACAAGTGACAATGGTAGCGGTGTCAATCGCACTAAACGAACAAGAAAGAGGGTAGACCGTTTTGTCTGCTCGTAAAGATCCACCAGCAATAACTACTGTCATAAGGAAAAAAGACGTATCTGACATTTTTTTTCGAAATAGAGTTATTTACATATTCGGAATCAGCAAAAAAAGAGGCATCTACCAGTATTTTTCAATTGGCGTAAACTTAACGAGAACCTAATAATTCTTAACGAAATGTGATGTACGAAGGTGCTGCATTGTATAATAAACTACCAAATAACATCAAAAATGCAAAATCTATGTCAATTTTTAAGAAATACTTAAAATTACAAATTTTAATATTTAATCAAGCGAGCGCACCTTTGTACATTACATACCACATCTAGTTGCGCGCGTTCCGTGTATGTTTACATTTGAATTTTTGAATATATTCATAGATTGAACTATAACGAAACTGAACATTTACTAAATGTACCTCGTTAATCGTATACTCAACCTCCTTCACACATACACACACTAGCATACGACACACAAGGAGGCTTTCCTACACTCTACAACTCTAAATTATTAATACTTTAATACTCTAGATTAGTTATGTCTTGTATACATTTAAATGTATAATCTGTAAGGGAAGAGCGCTGCTCTCTGTAATACAGATATTAAGTTATCTAGCTCAGACACAGATGTTCACTGAATTGTACTTATTGTTAAGCTGTATCTAAAAGTGTTTGTAACCTAGAAATTAAGATATTCTTTGCTTGGTTGAAAATAAATTATTATTATTATTTCCTTTATTTTTTATTATTATATTATTATTTTAGCTGTGTTAAATTATTAGCGATTACCCTACACTTTTAGAATATTTCTGTGTTGTAATTATTTTTACCAAAACTGTACGTTAAATCGTTAATGTTTTTTTTTTTAATTAGTTAAATATTTCTCATGTAAGTGAAACTTCTTATGGGAAAATAAAGACATCTCAAACCCGAAACTCTGCAGCTTTATTATTATTTACAGATTATAGATATGTCAGTGATTATAGATGGGTCAGTGTCATCCTGATTTGCAAAAAAAAAAACCGGTCAAGAGCGTGTCGGACCACGCACAATGAAGGGTTCCGTTGGGATGACACTTGGGATGAATTTATCCCAAGAAAAACTTAACTTTGTAGTTGAGAAACATGTTCTCCCAATACATTCCAACTACAAAAGTTAGGTAAACGAAAAGGATCCAACCCACATTACACCTAATGTGGGTTGGATCCTTTTTGTTTAAGTATTGACAAATGTAAGTTTGTACGCACAATATTGAGAGATTTACCATGTTGTTTTAATATCATCGACTTCTTATAGGTTTTCCTGTAATCTATAGGTATTGAACTATTTTCTATATTTTTTTCAAAATTTTAGGCTCAGTACTTTCGGAAATAAAGGGGGAGGAATGGTCAATTTTCGTCTATTTTCTTAAATATCTTTAATATGGTTTATTTTAAAATTATAAAAAAATACGTTTGAGACTCTCACAGTAAGACCTTTTATTTGATATGTCACACGGTACAGTTTGCAAAACTTTTTTATTTACGTTACACGTCCGTGTTTGGGTCACAGAAATACATATACATATGTGTACCAAATTTAAATTTAATCGGTCCATTAGATTCGGAGCAAATTGGCTGTGACAGACGGACAGACAGACAGACACACGAGTGATCCTATTTCCTTTGAGGTACGGAACTCTAAAAATGCCAAGCTTTGCGATTAAGTTTCGACTATATCTGATACAGGCTTCTCCATACATATCCAGAAACTCGCTTTGTTTGCTCATTCCGCATTTTTTTTAGATTTCCTCATAATATTTTTTTAACATTATTCAGTGGTTTTTCAGATAAGCTTACCAGAAAGTCCAACTATGACACTGACAAAATCGCTCTGGTACTTGGAAAGTGCTGTCATAGTATGGGCATTGGATACAGAGGAATGAGGAAAATGTCGTCATGAAAGTTTTGGGTTTGAATGTGGATGGCTATACGAGTAGGGGAAGACCAAAGAAACGATGGATGGACTCTGTGAAAGATGATATGGCTAGAAAGGGGGTGACTACCGAGATGACGACTAATAAAGAAGTATGGAAGAAAAATATATGTTGCGCCGACCACAAATAAATTGGGATAAGGGCAGGAGAATGATGACTTGGAAAATGCTCTCAGGCAGGTCCGGAAGTTTTCAGAAACAAGTACTTACCTATTCTATGAATACTAACTGCAAAATCTCGAAACTTTGCGACTAAGTAAACTCCGAGTGCATGTAAACGAGAACTCTAACTTGTGTCAAACAAAGTGACGCAACCCGGAATATTTAGCGGGATTTGCAAAATTTTGCAATTCTAATAACTAGCTAGTTGACGATTCAAATCCTGTGAGTATTATGCAACGGTTAGTGTTGTACGTATCCCGGTTTGCGTACCCGGTATCCCGGTATTTTATGCTGGTATTTATTTAGGGCGAGTATTAAAAGTTGAATACGAAATTTTGCGTTTTTTAATGTTTTCTTTCACCAGTATAATACGTGACTGATTTTGATTGAGGTTAAGCAGATTTTTTCTTTTGTTTTTACCACAACAGCTGTATGTGACTTTATGTTAGTAAACGCTACGTGCTTTAGAGCGTTTATCCCGCGCGGGTTGGAAACGTCGCATTTCTACAGGTTTTTCGTGATTATTTGAATACATTTAAATCAAATTACTATTTTTTTTTAAATAGACTATCTAGATCTTTGGTATTTATAAGTATGTATGCTATAACATGAGTAAATACCAAAAATAACTATAAAAAGAGCATACATACATACGTATATAAATAATTAAATACCAACAACCTAGTCTATTAAAAAAATAGTACCTAATTTGATTTAAAAAAGTATTAAAAAAGTCACGAAAAACCTGTAGAAATGCGACGTTTCCAACCCCCGCGGGATAAACGCTTTTAATACGGTTAATACCTAAAACTGCGTCATTGTGTGTTCGATATTAATACTGTTTTCGCTCTGGTTGTCCTGAAACTGATAAAAGATAACACAGGCTGTAATCAATTTTTATCTGAAAGGATTTACGCATCAATTAAACCTACTTTGTACCAATCAAAATGATACCAAATTACAACTACTGTACACACACACACACACACACACACACAGACGCGTTCATTGATCTATGTCAGAGAGAGTGCGTATCGTTTCAAAATTCCGTGCAACCACAAATCCCGCGATTCCCATCATTTCAATACCAGGTTTAATTTCAATGTTCCCATCACTATTTAGTATTTATGTTACAGATTCGTTTTGCTTACGTCATACGCGTTGCTGTTTTGATTTTAAATGACTTTTTGACGTACAACGTGTCATAAATATGCTAGTGTGTTTGGGGTTTAATATTGTAGTGTTAAAATAGTAGAGTAGTTTAATGGCTTTTGGAAAATAACGTCAGTCTAACCTGAATTCGCGAAAAAAAATCAGCTGTCCCATACGTTCATATTCGCATAACTCGTCAAAATGTAGGGAACAGCTGATTTTTTTTCGCGATTTCAGGTTTGGTCCCATAGTAAAATTTGTTGGTTATCATGAGTACAATCATGTGTTTAAATATCGGTCACTAATTACCAGTCACCAATAAGTAATAAAACAAAAGGATACTTAGGCGTCGAAGTATCTAATAGTCCGAATCGCTGTCATCCGGAACATCATAATAATTTGTATTGTATTTCAGAGCTACTTATTTAAGTTTTAAATAGGACCTAATGTAGGTTTTTATACGGTTTACCTTAATACAATCGATTGCGTTAAACCATTCATGAATTAAAATAGTAACTTTCGCAATAGTGGGGCTACGTGCCAAAACTTTCACTGTTTCACAATCTTGGCGAAACAGGTATCAGTAACCATTTAGTATTTGATTGATTAGATTATTCTGTCTCACATTTTTGCTGACAGTTAATCTAATTGCATAAACCACACGTCAAACTATAAAAGTTTGACTTCTTTAATATAAAGTGACAGTTACAAGGTGTTACTATAAGTCAAAAGTTCAATGACCCGATATTTAACAGGTGTCTGTTTTGCGTACTCATGACTTGTTAATGTTTCTGTGATCAGTGAGTCATTTTTTTACTGAGGTTTAGTTTACGATATCCTGGCTGTGTTAATAATTAGGAATTAGTGGGTTATACATTAAAAGGAACCAAATACCCGTAGATTTATGTTTTACTGAACGGAACAGTGAAAATCTTGACATTAATCTGATATGTACTTTTACGTCAATCAATGTCCGTAAACTGTCCAATATAGGATATTGCTATCATGTGGGTTTTCAAAGAGTCGCCCTACTCATTTCAAGTGTCACATGTCGGTCAGTTTGGGTTTTTATAGATTTTTATAGACGGCACCCTCGGACAGCTATCCTTGCAAAATGTCTTTTTGTAATCCTTTTCTCTTAAGGGGGAAGCGTCAGGGTAGTCCGCGAAATTCAAATTTTCTTAGGTTTTTTTGCAATTTGCAAGTCAGTATTAAGTTGTATATTAAATAAAGTATGATTCGCGGCAGTAACAAATATGTATTTACAGAATTACGTATATAATCATTAGAATCAGTAATACAACTCCTTAAGTTAGTATAACCCTCAAATGTCAAGATTACTTGAAATAGTCATTCACTACGATCACCTGGTCTTAAAGAGTTGCATTGATCACTTTAATTATTATGATTATGTGAATACAAACTTGTTACGACCGCGAATTACATTCTGATCAACGTACAACCTAATACTGACTTGTAAATTGCAAAAACCGTAAGAAAATTTGAATTTCGCGGGCTACCCTGACGCTTTCGCCTTAAATCTATGTTCTATCTAACACAACTTTCAGCCCTCTTCCCAAGCCACCAAGTGAAGGGCCATTGCCCCGGCACGTGACAAGTGCCTATTTCGCGCTATGAGTCATGCGCGTACGCATGTTAAGGGCGACACACACCGCCATCGGAAGTCGTAATGTTTAGCGTTCGATTATTTAGATTAACTGGTTATGGGCGACTTTGTGAGTTCAGTGGTTTGTAGGTTATGAATGTTTAAGAGTAATGAATGGGTGCTCCATGTAATATACTGGTATTCCTCTGTATCCGGTTAAACCAGCAGATGAAGATGATGAATCGGAGATACGTAGTTTGCATTGTTTGGTTGGCTTAGGGTTGGCTTGGCTTCTAGGCTACCCAGAGATGTGCTATGAACTGATTATGATTCTTGGCTTGGATTCAAGAGATGGGCGGATGGAATTGTTGCCATCGCAGGTAGAACCTGCCGGGCTAGCATTGGGTAAAGTCAGCCTGTGGAAGACGATGATATAGATTAAGATAGAGGCCTGCAGAAGGAAGAAACACGGTGTTATGTTGCTTTTAAAAGCCTATGTCAAGCAATGTACTTTGATATCGTATCGACAACATAGCATTTGAGTTTCTCAAAGTCGGCTTCAAGTCTATACTGATTAGTCTTAGAACGTTGAGATTATGAGCAGAATAATGAAAGTACTAGGAGAACAGAACCATGCAGAAGATATTAGGGACTGCAAAAATATGTAAGAATCAGCTCAGTTTATTTCGGAGCAACCATTCTATTACCTTTACTGAGTAATTAAATTACAGGAAAGTAATGAACTCTACAAAACAATACTGTCTACGTACTTACATGACAAGATACCAGTTAGTTGTTTAACTGCAGTTAATCGGTGTGAGGTGCGTGTTTAATTTAATCAGGTTAGTTTCCTTCACCCGCTGTGCATCCGTTTGTTTCGCTCGATTGCATGCTGTATTAAGTAATGGTATATTTTGTAACTACATTTGTTTTCCTGTTGTTTAGTGTGAAGGTGTTAGGATTTGTCATGTAGCTTCCAAAAAAGTCAATCAATCTGCCTAGCCTTTTTCCAACTATGTTGGGATCGGCTTCCAGTCTAACCGGATGCAGCTGTATACCGGTATTTTACACTGAGCAACTGCCTATCTGACCTCATCAACCCAGTTACTGGGTAATACGCCCCTTGGTAAGACTGGTTGTCAGACTTTCGGGATTCTGATGACCCGTAACGACTCTCAGAGATCCACGAATGACAGCCGGGACCAGCGGCTTGACGTGCTTTCGGAGGCACAGAGGAGTCTCGGTATGTAAAGATGGTCACCTATCCACAGATCAACCCCGGCAAGCGAAGCTTCACCTGATGGATCGACCTGTGCGGTTTTTATTACTTAGCTACGAGCTTCCAAAAAGTGAGGAGCATTTTAAAATTATAGCAAAATGGAACGTATGACAGTGTTAACAAGAGCATAGTCAGCTGTTACAGAAACTTACTTCTTGCGATGACTCAACCTCTTTATGGCGCGATAACCGACTTTTAATGATTTTAAACTGAAGGTCACGTTTAAATGAGCAGAGTTAATGATTTGGAAAAAAAAAATGTTAAATTAGAGCATTTTTTTAATAACTTAATATGTGAATATTTTAGATTAATTTTAAATTACATAGTGTAATTAATTTGTAAAGTTATGTCTAACGCGGATAAAAAACTGAGCATCACGCAAACACTATCAAGCGCATTTTTATGAAACCTACACCATTTTAATGATAATACAATTATTTATCGTTTAGTAGGTATGTGTTTTATTAAAATACCTTTGGTTTTATGTATAATAAATTAATAATAAGTCTAATGGGACAACGCTCCCCTAATACTGGCTGGACGTACGACGCGTTGCGTGAGCTCAGCCCAGAACACGCAAGGAACTCACAACTCATATTTATCTGCGCCTGAAAAGGACTGAATATCTCAGGTTTTTTCTCTGAAGTAGGACTTAAACTCGCCACAAAATAATAGGTCCGTTTTGACATGAGGGTGTCCCTCTTTGTCCCGCTATGTTTGTCTCTCTTTGGCATATGAAACGATATGGGCTGTCAAACCGGACCTATTATTTTGTGGCGAGTTTAGTACTTTTACGTTATTGGCAACCAGTCTATCAATAATCGTAACCCTAATCCTATCCTAACTATAATATTATAAATGCGAAAGTGAGTTTGTTTGTTTATTTATTTGAAACGCTTTCACGCTAAAACGGCTGAACGGATTTGTATGAAATTTGGCACATGGGTAGACCATGACCTTGATTAGAACATAGCATACTTTTTATCCCGGTAGTACTTTCTTGTGGGATAATTTTCGACATCCACGCGGGCGAAGCTAGTATCTATAAAATAATTCCTTTTGCCTTTCCTTTGCAGAAATTGCCAGTTTCCTTTGTTTACTTTTGTACACGTTTGAGAACCGGCTTTCACCATGAGACTTTGCATCCTTCTGCTACCTATTATGTATCCATTCTGAACAAGCACTATTTGTGCGGAAACGCCTTATTTGAATAAAATCCTTACGCACACATTGTAGGTAAATCTACTATTAATTTCTATTATTTATTATTTTGCAACATTACATGTGTAACGTCCCTTACCTAAAACCAACCTTACCTCTCTTATATGAAGGTCTAAGATCGTATGTGTTTCAAAACTGGAATATAAGCTCTTTTTACACAGCGTGTTTGAACAATTGTTTTGGGCACGTTAGTTGGATGCTAATTACTTTTAATACAGTGTTTTGTGAGTTAAATAACCAACATTTGGGTAATTGGAAACAGGATGCAGTTATTTGTGTAAAATGCTACATAATGTTTACGGGGCTGATATTATTTTAGGTAACATGGGTCATTTTCCAGTTAAAATCGCTTTGTTTAAGGCATACTGTCAATCGTTTTACGCGAGCAGTTTATGGGTAAGTCATGCCCGTCAGGCTGCCAATGTCCGGCTCGTTCAAAATAACATCTTTAGGATGCTGATGCGGTTGCCTCCCTATTGCAGTGCGACGCTAATGTTTGCAGAAGCTCGAACGGATGGTTATCAAGCTATAATTCGAAAAAAGATTGCTTCTTTAGTACGATGAGTGAGAGACAGTAGCAATGGCATCCTCAAGATGATTGATTGCTGAAGTGGATATGTATATCCATCGGACAATGCTGACATAATTTTATTTTGTTTTAGTGTAATTTTTGTATTTAATTTAATCTTTATAATTACTATGTATCTTCATTTCTATTGTATTTGCTATTAATTGAATTATTTTATTTTGTTAGTTTTTATATGTGTAGCTGACTATTTCATTACTATTATGCTTTATGGATTGAATCATAATTAAACGTTTTATTATTATATTATATTTAAATTATATAAATAATCCAGTAATTGTATTGTCGGTAATATTGAATTGAAAGAATCCCAATCAGAAGACTACTAAAGATTTTTACAAGCTTTTATTTAGTTTCAACTGTCCCGGTGTCTGTCTGTCTGTGATCAAATCTTGCAAGTTAAATTTGACCCACTTCCCAGTTTCCGATTGAGCTGAAATTTTACATGCATATGTCAATCGGATGACAATGCAATATTATTATGACATGGAGCTGGTCTGATGATGCAGCCGGAAGATGGCCATGGAAACTCAGTAATAAAACGACGCAACCCTATCGAGTTTGGACTCGTTTGATTCGTCTTGACAAGGACTCTGGTCCTGGATGATATCCAGACTAATAAAAGCTTGTTTAAAATACACTTGTTTAGTTTTTGTGCTATCCTTCGAATTTCTCCTGTACCTATCGTGTTTACTCCGCAGAGCAGACATACATAAACACCAGGACACCCACAGATGTGAGTTTTGTCCCGTACATGAATGGAACCAGTCAGTCTGCCTAGCTTTTTCCCAACTATGTTGGGGTCGGCTTCCAATCTAACTAGATGCAGCTGAATACCAGTATTTTACATGGAGCGACTGCCTATCTGACCTCCACAACCCAGTTATTGGGTGTTAAGATACCCCTTGGTAAGACTGGTTGTCAGACTTTCGGGGTTCTGACGACCCGTAACGACTGTCAAAGATTCACGAATGACAGCCGGGATCGACGGCTTAACGTGCTTTCCGAGGCACGGAGGAGTCTCGGTATGTAAAGATGGTCACCCATCTACGGACCAACCCCGGCAAGCGTAGCTTAACCTGATGGATCGACCCGTGCGGCTGTTATTACTTAGCCACGAGCTCCTGAATGGAACCCATGACTAGAAACTTAAGGCATAGACACACTGGGACCGCGGAACAGCACCAAGTACCAATTTAGCCACAAGCCCCCTACCATACATAAAGTAATGTAATACAAACTTTGTAACAGGTATTCCATACCACTAAACATGACCACATGCGGCGCTACCATCGTTAACAAAGTACGTGAGCACAATACTTATGTCAACAGCAAGCTGCCTGGTTTCCTTACCTTGAAGTTGATTTGCAAATGGCGCTGATACTGATCTTAGGCTCATGCTTAATGCAATACGACGACTGGTAGCACATAGGTAGCTCCATCATTGTCCATCAAAGTCCATAGGCCACATGATCTCCATAAACACGTGTATTACACTACAAATTCTTTTCTCGTCGGCACTAACTATGAGAATAGCTCAGGTTGTGGTTAAAATTTTGGACACAGGGTATAATGGTAGCGTGGAGGCGGTTTTAATGCAAGGTATTATCACTATAGTTGCGTCGAGCGAGGAAGGGATGGCAGATTTTCTGCAACGAATAGAAGCAGAGAGTGCTAAACTTGGACTCACAAGATCAACCATGCCAAGACAAAAGTAATGGTGGTAGACCGTGCTCATCTTGTTCCAAGCACAAATCTACTCGACGGCTATGAGAAAGTCAGCGAGTATCTTGGGTCTTTGATCACGAATGAGGGCAGCTGCCTTGAGGAAATCCGCCGTCGTACTAATATAGCCAAAACTGCAATGACCAGTCTAAGGAAAATCTGGAAGAACCGTGGCATCCGTCGGAATATCAAAATACGACTGACGCGTGCTGAGTTTTTTCCAACTTTTTATATGGCGCTGAAACCTGGGGCATTAAAAGCTGCGAAAGCAGGTGTTGACGGAGGCTACTTCGTATACCATGGACTGCCATGAGAACGTATGAATCCATACTGGAGGAACTTAACATCATCAAGCGGCTATCTACAATATTTCAAAAGCATGCCCTCAGCTTTTCCGGACATATTATGCGTTCACATAAGCATGGTCTGGAAAGGCTTATGATACTAGGTTGGGTGGAAAGAAAACCCGCTCAAGGCAGAGTACCGGCAAGATGGTCAGACGCGATCAAGAAGGCTGTTGGAGGCAGCATTTACCGGGCGGTCCACACTGCAGAAGATCGCATAGCTTGGAGACGCGTCGCATCGTATGTGGTCGCGATCCTCAGCATTGAGGAAACGACGATGAAGAAGAACGGTAATAACCACACCTGACAGACGACACGGAGTTCTATCAGGAGATGGCCTTCATCGCCCATCGTCGTGGCCAAGAAAGCCAAAGAACTTCATCTTCATTTGCGCTGACATAGGCCTTACCAAAAGTAGGTGTATTACGGATTTGGGACTATAAAACGCCTTATTTTTTAGGCTTACCTACCCGGAAGGTGCCCAACAGAACCCTATTACTAAGCCTCCGCTGTCCATCCGTCCGTCTGTCTGTCTGTCAGCAGGCTGGTGTCTCATGAACCGTAATAGTTGAAATTTTCACAGATTGTGTATTTCTATTCTCGCTATAACAAAAAATAATAAACTAAAGTTCAAAATTAAAGGGGTCCAAACCCCCCGTTTTTTTTTAAACTGTAGTATTTTTTTAAATATGTAGTGTTAAAGTATATTGTACGGTTGCACGGAAGTCTTGGTGTGCGAGTCCGTATTCGGCCGGTTTTCCGTATCAATTAAGGCGCCCGAGGCCTAAATTGAGTCTTAGATTAGTCTCTTTTTCCGACTCCAGTTTTCACCCGGGAATATCATCAAATCAAATCTCTTTTACAAACATGCAATACATATGCCATTCGTTCATCCAAGTAATCAAGCATCAGCAGTAAGTTAATAACATATTCTGTTAGCGTGTTGAGCCTCGTGTCACGCCGTGTGTCATTACCGGAAGTAATACGTGAGTGTTGATTGACACGCGATTCTGTTACTGAATGAGGTGCTGTTTTTATATTTGTTAGACTTGATTTGGGGTCTAATAATACTAAACACACACTTCTATTTATATTTAAAAATAGAATAGAATACTCTTTATTTTGCACACCTTATAAATTACAGATATAAAAGTAAAAAATTTACATAGGGTGACACAATGTGAAGTCTTAACACTAAAAGAGATCTTTTAAAGAAACATCCTTCCTACCAAACTAGTGCCAAAATTAGACGCATACCTCTCAGTCTGAAACAATTTTTTTTCAGGTGAAAGTGCGAAGGACAAAACCCAATCTTTGTGATAGGCTTTCGAAAAGTTTAGTAATTTACCATTTGTATTAAGAATGTTATTGTGTGTGTGTGAAAACCGTTTTTAAAACAATGGAAACTAATAAAATCTTCAAAATATAAGAAAAGCAAACTCACCAAAACTTTAAATCTTCAGTCACTTCAAAGTTAAATTCACTAAACTGTTTTCACAAGACATTGGAACGTGTGTGGACTACAGCATCCGACAATCGACAGCAGGAACTGAGTAATTACAATGATTCATTTACAACAAAAGATAACTTTGTGCTAAAATTGATTATTTATTACAATATGCATCCAGTCATGACTGCGTTTGGTGATAAGGGTAGTCATTGCGTTCTTATACGTATGTACTTAGCCTGTTACTTTATACACTAACTTTGGTCCCGCAAATAAATATTAATTCTGTCTTAAAATATTTTTAATGATTTTTTTTTTTAAATTTTATTTGAATATCTTTAGTGTCAAACTAGCTGTAATTCCTATGTGTATGTGTTCCTGTCACTGATAATAACTCTGAACAACTAAAACTTTAGTTTCTTGAAGGTTTTCGGTTCTAATCCTTCAAGAAAAATTGTATTCTAACACTGAACTTTGAATTTCTGGAGAAATAGTTTGTCTACACTATAGTGTAGACAAACTATTTCTCTATTAAATCTCTATTAAATTAGTTAACCCACTGAAAACTACACTCAATGCAATACAACCACACCAAATCTTCACACCAAACATTTGATCCACGGGCGGCGTTGTCGGCGGCAGCGCATAGGACACTATGGCTGCATTTTTTGAGGCACAGAAGGCAGGATAAGTGGTGGAACTTGGTACATAGTGTGCACCACAGCACCACATCCACACCCTGCTGCCGTACCGTCGAAGTAGCCCCCACTTTGCGAGGTTGCAGTTATATCTTCCCACTTGGGTTCGGAGACAGTTCAGAGACTTCCAAGTGGACCACGCAACGTTAGAGTTAGAGAACATGCGCAAAAGTTCGTAGTGCCTATATTCAGAATCGATTATTTCTTACTACATATAACCTAACTAAATATAGCCTAACAAAATGGCCCAGTTTTAATACACTGCCAACAAAATTTAATACACGTGACATCAACACGAAGTACAAAGATATTTGATCCATTCTTTCTCAAACGACCTTGTTTCTTTATTATTTCCTTTTGTTCACATACATTGAACTAATAGTAACGTTGCATGAAAACATCACGCGATATGATTCTTTTTCCGCAGAAGGCCAATCACGGTTGCGCGTCGGGCCACAAAAAACGGCCCAGCGGTTGAACGCCCTCTCGCGATTTTTTCTGTAAGCTGTTATTACCACTTTTATTGCGATGCGTACTAAATTGTTGATCTAAGATTATGTTTTTGTGTCTCGGTAGATGATTTGTTGCGAATTTCGTGAATCGTGCAGAGAATGCTTCAGTATGTGGTATAGAGCAAAAATGGAAAAGATGGTTTAAAATTTGAACATTCTGTTTAATTAAAGTAGTTGGGTATTCTAACAGTTTATAGTAACTGTGTGTGGCAGAAATCGAAGATGAAAGCAAATATATTCCACTTATTGTGTTACATTCACAAGTATGACGACTATGGTTAAACTTGAATGATGAAAAGGCGTTGCTTAAACCGGTTAATTAAAAGATAAAAAATTAAAACCGTATTTAGTTACCGTTGCTTATTTTATAAGGAAAATCGTGAGCAATTACTTATCCTGCTCCGTTAAGAATAAATTGTAGGCGTTTCATCGCTTCTAAAACACGCTGTTAGACGACGAGACGACCTAACTACCTCATTTATTCACATCAGCTCAACCACGTAATAAATCTATTTAAAAACCAACTCTTAGTAGAAAATGAACGTGATATAAATAAAAATAAAGTCTTTTCAACGGGCAGACATGTTTAATGACACTCCTGTCAAGTAAACAAATAGCTGTAGTACTTCTTATCTGACCGAAGGATACCTAACTATGGCCAGCAGTGCACCATTGGCACAGTGCCGTCAAAAAAGGAAGAATTCCGAACAGTACTCGTCCACTGGAGAGCATTTCATCAGTTTACGTCAATACAGTTTTTTGCAGTCCAGTGTACACACGTAGTATTTATTTCTTTTATTGTTGCCACTGTTACAATTTTTTGGCCCGACTTTTATGGTTGGGTCGGTCGGTAACGTAAATACCGGGTTTTTTATACGTATTTTTTTATTGTTTTGTATTCCACTGCTGGACATGTCAAACTTGCGGTCGCACAGTGTGTTTTTCACCCTAAAAATCGGACATGCCCTTTTTATTCCAATAATAGATGCTCTAACATGTTTGGAATGCGAGAGTAGAACACCCAGAGTTCAATTATATTTAAAACCAAAGTTAAAGTCGTTTTTATTATTTTTCTATGGAAACCAGAAAAACCACAAAAATATTAATATAAAAAAAACTATTGAATAATTCTAATATATTTATGTACAGTATTATAAAACACCATTTCGTCTTTATTTTAAGATAATACTTGTAATTTTAACTGCATTCAAATGGGTGTTATGGATTTTTTAGCTTCATTTCGTAATTTATTTTTATTTTTTTTATCTTAGCGAATATGGATTTTATTTCCTAATGTTGTTATTAATTATATCTTTATCCATTTAAATTCAAAATATCTAATCCATATCTAGTAGGATCTCGAAGATATCGGATTTTGAAAATGACGACCTAGGGTTGACACAAATCCAAAATGACAAAATATTTTCTAAAAAAATACCTAATTGTGAAGAGATGATCGTCATACGTAATAATAACGTTTTGCGCTTTTAGTGTAAGTTAATTAAAATAGAAGTAATTTTTCAAAATATTGTTTTTTTTTTGAGGTAGTAGTAACCAATACCAAATAACCTATTCTTGTAATAGGTAGGTACTACGTGCAATATGGGTGGGATTAACTTGAACTTTTTCTCTGCATCATCCAAAGTTTGACTAGTAGAAAATTACTTTTATGCCTATAAAATTAAGTCCACCTTAAGCAATTCATTTACATTAACCGCTCAGGTACCGCGCGCGTGTTAATCATTATGCGCGCGGGGCCTGACCGATTAAAGTTTTAAATAAATGAATAAGAAAGACTTAGAAATTCAACAATACCATGAACGTTCTTTTTATTTTGCAATAATTGTAAGTATTTAAGCATAGGTTCCTTCTTCTTAATATATCGGAATATAAATATTGACATTAAAAGTGATTTTAATCTGATGAAGGAGATTATTTGGTAAAGGGAAGGGGTCCGCCCTCGTTAGGTTTCAACTAAAACCCTTTACTGTTAAATAATCTCTGGAGGAACGGGGGTGAGGTACCATGGAGCCGTTAAAGACCCATGGTACCACTTCGCCTCAACAGGAGTTGACCCAACCTGTTGAGGGATGTCTGTCCGGGCTCCGACCGGCTGACTTAATGCAAGGAGAGCAAGAGGGCGCCAACCCTCTTGTTGGTCAGCGAGTGGCAAATGAAGCTGTGGATACCGCCACAGCCGGTGCTCTTCAGTCTCCGAGAGTATCCGCAAATGCGCAAGGAGAACCTTTAACAACTAATTTTACCAAATTAAAAGCGTACCAAATACTTGTCGGCGCTGCTAAAAAACTTGGAAAAAATGTCCGACCCACTGATTTAGATATAAGCGATCGCATTTCAATTATTTTAGAAGCTCTGTCATTACCCTTAACTTACCAAACCAATAAAGACTTGCATAATTTAATCATTAAATTTACATCTAAATGTGAAACATTATACAAAAAATGTAATTATAATTATAATATTTTTATAAGAAAACACAAAAAGTGGCTAAACGAAGATTTTTGTAAACAGTGGTCTTGTGTGATAGCCGAACCTCTTCTTAGTAATTCTATTCTTGAACCTAGTCCCAGTTCTGTCCCAGATTACATTCCAAGCTTTGATTTATGTCCTGATTCTGAACCTGGTCCCAGTCACGTCCTTGATTCATATCCTGTCTCCGCTTCCATCCCCTCTACTGATTCATCTTTGATTCCCGGTTCTGTACCGATGAGTAGATATGATGATCCTATTCTTGAACCTAGTCCCAGTTCTATCCCAGATTACATTTCAAGCATTGATTTATGTCCTGTTTCTGAACCTAGTCCCTTCCATGTCCTTGACTTAGACCTTCC
The DNA here is from genome assembly GCA_948252095.1 of Dicycla oo. Classification (NCBI taxonomy): domain Eukaryota; kingdom Metazoa; phylum Arthropoda; class Insecta; order Lepidoptera; family Noctuidae; genus Dicycla; species Dicycla oo. The sequence goes on along the minus strand of OX411728.1, from coordinate 3,794,298 downwards.
ATCTCAATCAATTCCCAATTCGAACTATCCTATCCCTGAACCTGGTCCCAGTCACGTCCTTGATTCATATCCTGTCTCCGTTTCCATCCCCTCTACTGATTCATCATTGATTCCTGGTTCTGTACCGATGAGTAGATATGATGATCTTTCCTTAAGACAGAAACACAGAGCTCGAAAACGCTTGCAGGATTATTTAGAAAATGAGTCCCCTAATAAAGTAATATCAGTCTTTGCGAGCACTGTTGAAGTAGGAGGTAGAAAATTAAAAAAGAGCGTTTCCAAAGACCTAGAATTTATTTTTGATTCATGTGTACAGACTCCAACAAGACCGACAAAAATTGCTTCAAAAATTAGAACGCAACCGACACCTTATTCAGCAGATGAAACACTAGCTATTTATATTGACAGACAGTTTTCAGTAGAGACATACAAATTTTTACAACAAGATTTAAAAGCTCGTGGATTTAACGCCTTCCCTCTATACAGCCAAGTGCTCCAAGCCAAAAAACAATGCTACCCGTTACATCCAGTCCATGTATCTGATACAGAAGCTATTATACCAGTTTCCAGCCTAGTTTCTCATTCTTTCGAAAGACTAGTTCAATCGTATGACGCAACTTTCACTGACTACTGTAATCGAAAAGATACCAATAAATTAAATTGTATTTTTGAAGCATCTTGGGGGTTTGACGGTAGTACAGGCCAATCACTATATAAACAGAACTTTTCCCAAAATGAACATGACGAAAGTTGCCTTTTTGCAACTACTTTTATACCGTTGCAGATCAAAACAACTTGTGGACAAGTTCTGTGGCGTAACCCTACTCCACAATCGTATAGATATTGTCGCCCAATTCACATTCAATATAAAAAAGAAACGACTGATTTAATAATGGCTGAAAAACTATTAATACAAAATCAAATTGACCAATTAGACAGATTTGATACTAAAACTTTAAGTGGTCAAACTATATCTACAGAGTTTAAACTATATTTGACAATAATAGATGGTAAAGTCTTAAATATTATTACTAATACAATGTCTCAACTTCGGTGCCCTTTTTGTAAAGCGACTTCTAAAGAATTTAATAATTTAGAGTCTGTGTATTTAAAACCTGTCGATCAAAACCTTTTAAGATATGGCATAAGTCCGTTGCACGCCTGGATTCGTGTTTTGGAATTTTTATTACATTTAGGTTATAAAATTATTGTAAAGAAATGGAGAGTACCTAAAAGTTCCCCGGAAGGTGTTCTTGTCAATGAGAATAAAAAAAAAATTCAGGACGAAATCCGCAGTAAATTAGGGCTGCTCGTAGATGTGGTTAAGCCTAATACGGGTACGACTAATGACGGAAATACTGCAAGGATGGCCCTGTCTAATAAGTGTCGTACAGTATTTGCTGAAATTTTAGGACTACAACAATGGCTTTTGGATGACTTACATGTCATACTAGTAGTTTTATCAAGTGGATTACCTGTTAATGCAGATAAATTTGATGAATTTTGTAAATTATTGGCCAAAAAATACGTAGAAGAGTATTCGTGGTATCCAATGACCGTAACTCTACATAAAATACTTGTGCACGGCAAAGCTATCATAAAAAACTCTGCACTACCCATAGGATTGTTATCTGAGCAAGCTGGGGAAGCACGTAATAAATTTTGGAGGCACGACCGCGAGCACCACACAAGAAAATCAGATAGAGAAAAAACAATTTTAGACCTTTTCCATCGAGCACTTGAATCCTCTGACCCCTTTATATCGAATATAAGGCTTAATAAAAGATTAAATAAGCTTAAGCGTCAACCTCTTCCACCCCAAGCCCTCATATTGTTAGAGCCTTTTGAAGTTCCAACGGACGAAGAAGAAGCTGATCCTGAGGAAAATACAACCACTATGGAGAATGACCTCCCAGATAATTTTGAAATGTTATCTGAAGATGTGGATTTTGATGATTCGTAGTCTTCTGGGTTGTCCGATACTGTACAAGAATCAGATATTTGCACTTATTTTTTTACACCTTTCTGTATCTCAGACAATATCTATTGCATTGATCTAGAAATATAATTCTTAAAATACAAATAATAATTATTTACTTTTAACAAAAAGTAAAACCGCCTTCAAAACCCATAAAATAAACTTATAATAGATACGGTTTAGGAAGTCGGTGGCAGTTTTTCCTCAATTAAACTATAATAGTTTATTTTATGGGTTTTTGAAGACGGTTTTACTTTTTTGATAAAAGTTTTATTATTTCTTAATTTTTAGTACCGAAAAAAAAGTAATCTTCGATTTACAACAATCATAATAATTGATTTACACTCACAACTAAAATTAAATAAAATGCAGATGTAACAATAATACAGCACCTACACCCTTTACTGTATTATTGTTACATCTGCTTAAACATTTACAGTGTACAGGCGTTATGTTATTTTATGGAAGGGTGTAAACAAGGCATAGTCGTACGATTAAAGGAATCGCGGGCAATTTGCTGTAAGTTATTGAAGAGTTCCGTTGTCTGTCTCCGAAACTCTTCATCAGATCTTTACTAAATTTGTGTGGTACCATTTCAAAGTGAACTTCTTTCAAACAAAAAAAGAATTTTGCAAATCCGTTTACAAATGACGGAGTTATGCCCGAACATAAAAACATAATGTAAACATCCGAATTCAAAACCTCCTCCTTTTTTGAAGTCGGTAAATAATAAATAGGTAGCATAGCAAAAAGCGTAACAATCAATAAATTAGGGTAATCGCTACCTATGCAATCCGAATTTCTCAAAATATTTCTACAAAGTTTATTTTCCAAGAGAGGCAACCCTAAAATCATAGAAATTCTATGAGAACTTTAGAAGCATGTTTCTCCGAGATCCTACTGGATATGGACACGATTATTTTTTTGGGGTTTAATTGTATCTTAGTCAATGTAATGAGTTTAAAATAAAATCCATATTCGTTTGGATTTATCATAAAAAAAATAAAATCTTAAATTAAAAAAAAAGCTGATACTGGGTTTCCTTGCGGAGTTAAAGTCTTGTAAGTATAGTCAAAAAATGCCTAAAATATACCGTTAGTTGTGTATTGTAACAGAAATAAGAGAAACTTTTCCTGAGACGAGATATTTTCAGATTTATCAAAATACCTAAAAATATCAAAATGGCTCTAACTTTGGTTCTAAGTATATTTGACCTCCGGGTGTTCTACTCTCGCATTTCAAACAGTTTTCAGCATCTATTAATGAAATAAAAAGGGCATGTCCGATTTTTAGGGCAAAAAACACACTGTGGGTCGGGGAGTGAAAAATATTTCCTATGTAGCCCTCAATGGTCAATAAATATTGAGCTGCTCTGGCAGTGATAGGCAAACGCGTTGTGGAATATTTTTAATTTCAATGTGCATATTTTTATTTGGCCTGACGTGCTTGTTTTTGAAACTGGTGTACTTATACATACGGATTGTAAACGTTACAAGTCAGAATGCAGAAAGCTGTTGGTTTCAGTGCCACTAAGTGTTATTTAATGCATTTTCTGTCATCCCTCCTTACATAAAATGGTCTAAAATCCCAAAAAAGACAACCTTCCAAATGTTTCTACCCTCAACAACCTTAACTCTTTTATCCCCCATAACTTGAATCCGCACAAACAACAGAGACTACTCACAATCAAGTGTGTGGTGTAAATAAAATCAGTTTAAGTACGATATAATTTAATTACATGGACGGCGGTGCTCCGTCGTTTCCCATGAGAATACGTGTTTCAAGCAGACGGCTTTGATGGTGAAGCGACTGGCGTTTATGTTAGAGGGAAGCAGGAATTAAAATAGTTTTATAAGTGGAGTATTTTTAGGAAGAGATGTTAGTTTTCATTTCTCTAGGAAGTAATTGAAGTAAGCATAAAGTTAAAATTATGGAAGCCTGGTTTTGTTTATGTAATTATACAGTACTTAATATTTTTATCTCACGAAGCGACACGCGCTTTACTTGTTTACAAAGTGTACAAACACGCTATGTGTGCGTGAAGACGAGTAACGTCAGCAGATAACACACACACACGCACATATCCTCACACTATTACAACTTCACTATTGTCGCGGACAGCACCGCTACCAAGAGCTCCAGCGCTTACATACACACACACATTCACAGAATGTTTGTAGTTGTACAGTTGGTAAACACAAGTAAAGCGCGTGTCGCTTCGTGAGATAAAAATACTTCTATGTTAAAGCGTGAATGATTGCGGGAGTCAAGTGTGATGACTAATGAGTTCAAGTCGGATTCAATGAGCATCTAGTTTACTTTTTATTAGCAGTTTTACTAACCTCTTCATTCTCTTGCCCTTATCCCAATTTATTTGCGGTCGGCGCAACATGTCTTTTTCTTCCATACTTCTCTATTAGTCGTCATCTTGGTAGTCACTCCTTTTCTAGCTATATCATCTTTTACACAGTCCTGAGTCCATCCATCGTTTCTTTGGTAAACTCAATCAACCTGCCTAGCCTTAACCACGTGCAGCTGAATACCAGTATTTTACATAGAGCGACTGTCTATGTAACTTTTGCAACCCAATTACTGGGTATACGATACCCCTTGGTAAGACTAGTTGTCAGTCTTTTGGGCTTTTGACTACCCGTAAGACTGTCAAAGATCTACGGATGTAAACTAAAGAAAACCAACTGTGGTACCAGTTGCTAAACTAAAGAAAACAAATCTTGGTTCCCTCCAACATAAAGCCGTCCGTCGGGCACTCGTTGTTCAATTGACTTTAATGGAGACTCACACACAGTTTACACAGCCAGAGAGTTTAAGCACGACTGTGCAAAAATACACACGGCGAGGTCCGTCTGTGTGTGCGCCTGTAAGTTTAAGGTGGTCAAGAAATTTTATGAAAAAGTAAAAACTTACCTACACATTTCAAGATGGGTCAATAAGATGAATCGTTTTTAAGTCTTGTTAAATGTGTTGTTAATGACCTGCACCCTAATTGCGTAACACACTGTCAATAGGAACTTGAATCATTTTGAAAGAAAGTGCTAATCCATTGCTTCACATGTTCGAAAAAAATTGTCTGCTCGACTACGTAAATACCGCAATGAATGTTGTTAAACTGTCAAAATGAAACCGATTCCGATTGATAGTGTCTTACGGAATTGGCCCACTGATTAAACTCGATTAAAGTTGATTTCAGTGCCTTAAATTAAACTGTTCGATTGCATGCAGCTGATTAGAATGCTAATACGGATGTGTGGTGTTACGCGAATGGATAGAATAAGAAATGAGTTTATAAGAGGAAGTCTGAAAATGACACCGGTGACTGAAAAGTTGTGTGGAAATGAGAAAAGACACACACCCATAGCCTTGTATAAATAATAACATAATATGTGTATAATATGGCGGACGGACTACCTCCGTTCCGCTATACAATCGTTCGATATTAATATCTAATATCACTTCCCCTGATCCGACGCCATGACACGCGTGGGAAGGCAAACATTGCACCCTGCTTTACTTGCGTAACGATAATACATCGAATAGGTATTATGTTATGCTCAAAATGTGTATTATTAATTATAATTAGTTTTTGCATGACTCTTAGTTTTTTATCCGCGTTAACTTTACAAATTTATTACACTATGAAATATAATCATATCTAAAATATTCAGACATGAAATTATTAAGAAAATCTTAATGATTAAATCTTAATTATTTCAAATTGACGTGATCTTCAGTTTAAAATCATTAAGAGGGCCCGGCCCGTCTAACGTCAACGCGAGCATGGTCGAAAAGCTTATTGTTTCATCCAGCGCAACGCCCGTTGACTAACAAGCAAGTGAGAACGCGATAATATTGAACGAAAAATAGTGTGCGGAAATTTTATGAAACTTGTTCCAGGCTGCAGCTTGCTAAACATACGTATTTACGTATGTTTAGCAAGCTTTACAAGTTTGTGAAAGAAATGGTTGACATTTAGAATCTCCATTACATGTGCGAGGTTTCTAACGATATGTTTTCTTTACTTTTACAATTTATGAGTACATTATGAACGGCCAAAGTTCAGGTAAAAATTGTGCAAAACAGCAGATTTTTGGAGGCTTATACTGAACTTGTTTCTCCAAATTTTTATTTTTCACTTTGATACAACCTAGATATAGTGCACAAAATACCTTTTAGTTCAAAAAAATCTTAGAAAGAAATGTTAAAAAGCTATAATCGCGTACGAGCGTTTGTATGAAAAGTATGACGGGTTGGACTCTCTTAATAGTCGGTTATCGTCCCCTTAATCAAGCAAAAGATAAATAAGCATCAACTTAATTCAAGATAGGGATTCCAGCACCCTAATTGCGTAACACCCTATCGATTGGAATTTGAATCATTTTGAAGCAAATTGCTAATCCATTGCTTCATATGTTCGAAAATTTTATCTGGTCAACAACGGAAATAACGCAATGAATATTGTTGAACTGTCAAAATGAAACCGATTCCGACTGATGGTGTGTTACGCAATTAGGATACAGGACGTCTTAAATATTTTTCATTATGTCAATTGACAATGCCTAGTTTTCGTACCAACGGGTATTTGTGCCTTACCTAAAGATTTATTTAAAAAAAATATATTATTCTGGCACTTCTGCCTGGCTACAAAGTGCACAAGTTTTACCATTCAAAGCACTTTCTGAAAAACGAACACGTTGCCGACTGTACTCAATTGGGTACACTGGCGTGCCAAAAATTAAGCCACTCTCGTAATAAAAAAAGGTTGGGAATTCAGTAAATAAGTCCAGAAGTTTTGGCAACAGAGATTTTTACGATATGCTTTTATGAATCGTAGTACATATTTTGTGTTTAATTCAATTTTCGAGGATTTTTTTTTTTCGTGAGAGAGAATTTTGTTTACCTAGTATATTCGCTTATAAATTGTTGTATAAAACTGATATTTAGCTGTAAATATAGAACGAATTTATATTTATAATATTCTGTAGAAAACTATTTAATTACAAACTTTTAAGTCAAAATTAAACACAAAACTTATTACTTTAGACGAACTTACAACGATTTGTCGCCAGCTTTTATTCAGTAGGTACTTAGCCTCGATCAAAATGCAGTTCAGTAATTAAAGCTTTGAAGAGTAGAACAACAAAAATGATTTTCAACTTTGGGACTTCGGAATTAAGGTTAAATTTTTGTTTAATTAAGAAAGGGTTACAAGACAAATGTGAGAGGGCTTGTTAGTCGCTACATACGAGGACTATTTAAGATTATCATTACTATATCTTGTGACAGAAATAACTCTAATGCATTTAGTGATTTATTGGATGCAACGTGGACAAATTCATGAGTGTTTGTGTTTTGCTTCAAAGGGTTCTGTTTAGAATGTTTGGACTTATGATGTTAGCTATATCATACTTATTATGGGGAATCTCAGCGATGCGAATGATCAAAATAAGGAAATAAATCAGTCGCCCCATGTAAAATACTGGTATTCGACTGCATCCGGTTAGACTAAACCAACATAGTTGGGAAAAGGCTAGACAGAGGATGATGATAAATGATCAAAATAAGGATATGGTTGTTATTGTTACTTAATGATAAAATTCGCCTAACAGCGATTTAGCTGTAAAACTAACTTCATTGGAATTTTAGTTCTGACCTGACGTATCAAAGATAAGTTAAGACAAGGTAGGGCTCGTGGCTAAGTAATAACAGCCGCACGGGTCGATCAATCAGGTTACGCTACGCTTGCCGCGGTCATTCCGTGGATGGGTGACCGTCTTTACATACCGAGCCCCTCCGTGCCTCGGAAAGCATATTAAGCTGTAAGTCCCAGTTGTCGTTCTTGAATCTTTGGCAGTCGTTACTGGTTGTCAGAAGCCCGAATGTCTGACAACCAGTCTTACCAAGGGATATCGTGTTACCCAGTAAGTGGGTTGTGGAGGTCAGATATGCAGTCGCTCCATGTAAAATACAGGTAGTTGACTGGAAGCCCACCCCAACTTGGAAAAAGAATAGGCAGATCGACTGTATCAAAAACAAGTTAAGAACATAGACAAAGTTCTTATTTTGATCGTAAACCATTTTTGGAACGAAGTTCTTTATCGCCCGTACTCTGCACACTTGTCGAATGAGAGCTACACCCAGAAAAAATTAACATTTTGACCGTCACGACACTTTATTTTTTTTGTTTTGCATTTTGTTACTCTCAATTAAAAAAGAAAGACAGTAAGAAAATAAATTTATTGGACCCAGGTTCTTCTTCTTATCCGGTACGCTCTTGACAGAGCGGTCGTGATCGTTAAGTACTCGTAGCAGTATTGGAAGGGGCAGACGTGATGCACTTCACGACATTTCGCCACCGCTGCCTGTTAGAGGTCATCCTACTGCATTCGTTAACTGAACCCCCAATGGCAGACTTAATCTGGTCAGTCCAACGCGTGGGTGACCTTCCGCGCGGTCTAGTGCCTTCTACTTTCCCTTGGACGACAAGGTGTTCTATGGACTGATTATCACGCCGGGAAACATGTCCGAAAAATGTCAGGATGCGAGATTGTACTGTCGAGAACAGACGCTGCCTGATACCGAGTTCTCGAAGTATCGAGACGTTCGTGCGAAACTCGGTCCACGAAACCCCAAGCATTCTTCTCCAGCACCACATTTCCAGAGCATCTATTTTCTGCCTTTCCACATCTCGCAAGGTCCAGGTTTCAGCTGCGTAAAGAAATATGGGGAATATAAGCGTCCTCACGAGCTTGGTCTTCGTGGCTTTAGTTATGTTTCTATTGCTCCATATTTTCCGCATCTTGTCCATCGCTGCTCTTGTGATGCCCATACGTCGTTTGATCTCATCGATGCACCCGCCATTGTTGGAAATTAGAGCCCCAAGATAGATATAAGATTGGACCACGTTGCAATTCGCGATTTGGGTCACTTCAGGCGAATTATTCCTGGCACGGTCAACAATCATCACCTGGGTCTTGCTGCGATTAATTTTTAGTCCAAACTCATGGCTCACTCGTTCCATCTTTGACAGTAGCTCTTCCAAGTGTTGCGAACTGGTTGCAAATAAGGTGGTGTCATCTGCGTAACGCAAGTTTGCAATCCTGTATCCACCAATTGTTACACCATCCGTCCAGTCTTCCAAAGTGATACGCATTATTATCTCTGTGTACGCATTGAATAAGAGCGGTGATATAATGCACCCCTGGCGTACTCCGGCACTAGGATGAAAGTCGCTTGACAGGACATCATCTGTGCGAACTGAGGCTGTGCCCTCTTCATATAGACGTCTCAAAAGGTGTACAAGATGTTTTGGTGTGCCCATGTCTAGCAAGGTCTTCCACAAAACCGGCCATTTCACCGAGTCGAATGCTTTGGAGAAATCAACAAAGCAAAGGAATATGGGCTTATTGAATTCTCTTGACTTCTCGATGATCTGGCGTACGATGAGAATTTGTTCTCGAGTGCCCTTCCCCTTTACAAAACCGGCTTGTTCCGGAGCGATCTCCTTAGACAGGTAAGTTTTCAATCGCTCGTTGAGAATATGTAACATTATTTTGCTAGCGTGTGATATCAGAGCAATGAGGCGGTAGTTGTTACATTTCTTCGTCGAACCTTTCTTGTGCAGGGGTGTGAATACGGTATGTGTCCACTCCGAAGGCCAAACTCCTGTCTGCCATACCTTGTTACAGATAAGATGAAACATCTGGTCGCCACGTTCTCCTAAGGCTTTAATTGTCTCTATAGGAATTCCATCTTTACCAGTTGCTTTTTTGCTTTTCAGGTGTTTTATGGCAGCTCTTACTTCGGACAGAAGGATGTCTGGTTCCAAATTCTCTCGTTCTGGGTCTGTACTTTCAAACTGTTGCGACTGTGGGTCAAGGAATAATGACTGACAGTAGCTCTTCCACGTTTCAGAGATTTGTTTGAGTTCTGTTACCACTTCATTTTTGTCGTCTTCAATAGTCCAGGTTTTAGCAGGTAGAGACTTAGTAATGAGACGAATTTGGTGGTAAAGATCTCTAGACTCATGCTTCATAGCGTGTTTTTCGACCTCTTCACAAATGCTACGAAGGTATGAATTGTGGTCTCGCCTGCAACAGGCTTGGATATTAGCAGACAACTTATTCAGCTCTCTTATGCCTGTTCCCGCGGCTTTCTTATGGCGCCTCTCTTCTATTAGAGCAAGAGTACTATCCGTCATCCAATGTTGATATTTGTGCGTTTCTGATCTTGGATTAGACTCCGCCACTGCATTTTGGATGAGATGTTTAAAGCACACAATATTCTCACAAAAATAAAAACAGAAAAAACTTAAAATAGTATTGTGTGCCTCACTGCTGCGCCAATTACCTACTCTCAAATATTCATTTATTTAATTGTGCCTGTCATATAATATTTACATATACAGCGAAAGGAACTTCGTTCCAACCACAATTTTTCGAACATATTATTATGAAGCAATGGCCTACTACCATCCACCAACCAACCGGCGTAGCCACTAACGCTACGCAGCAGCTCAAGCTCCGGGACAACGCCTCTGCGGATACTAATTCTGCACCGCCGCCGCTGTCACCGCAGGGAAGTGACTGAACACCCTGCAAGGAACGTCACGGAGTCGGAACCACCTCACTCAGTACCAGGGCCTGCAGTCTCGACATAGATACCGATCGCTTTACAACCGAATTCGGTCGCAAAGTCCTAATGGGGTCACTAGACGGTCAAAATTGTTTGAAAAGCACGAAAAAATCACGCGCTTGTCAAGCAATTTTGACCGTCTAGTGACCCCATTAGGACTTTGCGACCGAATTCGGTCGTAAAGCGATCGCTATTTATGTCGAGACTGCAGCCCCAGGACCCTGCTACCTACGTCGGGAAAACCTGCAGGCTAGTACTTTAGTGAAGTGGCATAAACCTTTCGCGCGCTCGATATAAAACCACGCCCGGCTCAACCGGCTTTGTAACTTTAAATTGACTAAATAAATATTGTATGTAAAGTTAACTTGTCCAGTTATTCTCACACCACCCACATACTAAAGGATACGTTATAGTGGAATTTGCTTCAAAATGATTCAGATTTCGATTGATAGTGTGTTACGCAATTAGGGTGCAAAATAATAAAAAAAAAGTTGAAGTATCGTGGGACACCCTCCCACGATACTTCAACTTTTTTTTTATTATTTTTTTTTTACTAAATCTTTGGCATGTCATACGTACTCATCTCTACCGATCTATCCTACCCTGCTGATTGATTACAGACGCATTATCATTATCGCTCGATATCAATCGATTGGACGCAAATGTGCTTTACATTTCTGTAATACAATTTGGTTCATCACCCAACGGATGCCATTTCATTCACGATAAATGTGGAAACAATTGGCACAGAATAAAACGAAACAATTTTATTTATCACTAGCTTTTGCCCGCGGCTTCACCCGCGTAGAGGTTGGAAATTATCCCAGTGTTAATATCTGTGTGCCAAATTTCATTCAAATCCGTTCAGCTCTTTTTACCTGATTGAACATACAAACGTTAGTATTTATAATATTAGTAGGAATTTAAAAGGGCTATTAATTATCACACCCAAATAAATAAATAATATTCCTTACGCTCCATTACCAAAAAGAAAACAAGCTTAAACTCAATTATGTTACCATTCCGATCAGATAGTGATATAAAGCTATTCATTATAGCCCATGTCCGCCATAATAATTTGATTCTGAGCTATTAATAAAACCATATTTTTATGGTGCGACATATTTTATTACACCATCGTTCATGTTACACGTGCGGCCGAAAAAAAGTACACATTTTTTTTGTAATCAATTTTAATTTGTGTGTGACATCGAGTTGGGTTTAAAAGGTATGTTAGAAATTTTTTTGTGAGTGTATAAACACGTTTTGTTATATTTTGAGATTAAACCTTGAACTAAATTCGAACGGGATATTTATGTTGTTATATAAAGTGGTGTTTTCATCAAATTGAAGGTAAATTGTATGATGTTTATATCGTTCGCACGTTTATCTTTTGACTAGCTGTGCTCCGCGGTTACACCCACCTCGCTCGGCTCCTTAGAGTCGTAGCTTGATGTTAAATAGCCTATAATCTTCCTCAAGAATTGGGCAAAACGATTTTTTCAAATCCGACTGGTAGTTGCAGAGATAAACGGGTTCAAGAAAAAAAAAACAAACAAATCTTTAGCTTTATTATATTAAATACATAGTATACAACTCGTAATAGAAATAGGAAGTGCCCCAATTTTTTGTGTGGGCATTATGATATATTTTTATCACCTATATTTTATTAGATATTCTAGACAGTTGTAGGTATTTTATGTAACATTCAGTGTGTTTGAATAATTACATAAGTATTTTTATATTCAGGGCCGTTTTTAAATTTACTATATTTTAAATAATGAAGAAAATGTTTTGATAGTTTTACAAATCGTAATCTACGAAAAATCAGATTCTTATCGGACACACAGGTGGCCTTATTGCAACTTAAAACAAGGTTATTTAAAAAAAACAATTACACACGCAAACCCTCAAAGTAATTGCACTAAAATAACCCCAACTAATTATGACCGCCACTGTACTAACCCTCACGTGCCGTGTGGTCCAATTAGTACCAAAACATCCATACCTATAATAATATAATTTATTACAAAGCAAGAGAACGTCCTCCCCTATCGTAAAAACAAAAATATGACGTATTACAACTTGTAACTTTTCTAATGGATTGGATGAATAATGCGTTTCCATCTTGTGGTATCAATGCATTTATTTCCGTAAAACACCTTTGAAGAAAACATTTCAAAGCTGTACTTACAACGTGTACTGGCAAACACACTCAGTCTCCTAATGCAGAAATTACTTAATTAGGTTCTACGTGATAACGAGCATGCCTACTATTGCAGAAACAGTGGCAGTTTCAAATTCTGCGACAAGGAGATGACAGCAGGCTATTATTCTGACATAACTGATGACGTATTACGTCAGTGGAGCGTCCATTTTTTGTGGTAAAGGACATAGGTGTGACTCCCGCATCGTATCGTCTATTCGGATAGTTGTATGGCCTACCAATATTTGCGTCCAATTAAGATGCTGGGCCACGTCACGTGTGTAAGTTATTGTAGACACATGCAGTTTCTGTTAATAATAAATGACAAACCAAATTATCTTAGTTGGAAATTTTAAGTGAAATAGACTTAACATCATATTGTTGTTAAATAATTTCATAAGATTTTACAGCAGGCTGGCTGATTTGAAAGACTTGATCTGCGTTTCAAAAATCAGAGACGAGTTCCTATAGGGACTCAGGATAATTAAGTATTTGCATTGCTATATTTGCTTCGACTCTGGCTGGTTTTGCACGTAATGTTCACAACATAGGTAAAACAATACGATAATCCTAGATCATTCATTTTACAATAATGTTAACTTAACACTCAATAAACCGTTGTCTCCAACAGTGTAAAGTCTAGCAATCAATACTTAACCCCCCAAAAGCGAGGTACAAATTCGATAACTTATGGTCTGGCTAGACGGCTCCGAAATTGATAGTCTGTGGGCGGATGTGGACGTTAGCGCCAATCCACAGACGCCATGATTTATGGCCCGGGTTTGTCCTACTGAGTTGTTGATGAAGAGGACATCTATGGCCTTTGGGAAGCTAAGGGTTGATCTATGTTTGTGGAACGGTGGTGAAAGTTTTAGTTAAATGTGTATAAAATTACGACTAGCGCACTTTTGTCTGGCACCTTAATTGCGTAACAGACTTTTCATCAGAATCCGAAGAATTTTAAAGGAAATTCATAATCTATTGTTTCATACGAATGAATGAAATGCACCGACCCCAGCGTGTTTGATCGGACTCGATTACTCGAATGGATCCAAAGATTCATACTAGCCCCTGTAGGTAGCCTCATGCTTCATGGTGCAGCTGAGACCATTACATTTCAAGGAGTAGACCAGGAGGCGCGATAATGGTAGGGAAGACGTGCCCTAGAAAGTATGTTGTTGAATTGTTAAAATTAACGGCATTGTGAGGGAGCTACGTAATTATCACGCTGAACCGTCGACGAAGCAAACGACACGTCGTACCATCGCGAACACTGGCGGACCACTTTTCACCGCCAGTGTCAGAATGTGTAAGAATTGTAGCAGGTGGTGTTCTATAGTTTCTGCCTGATCCCATGAGAATAAGGCGTGAGATTATGTAGGTATGTATGTATGAGTTAATTATGTAAAAACTGTGGTGCATATATTTCCAATCAGCATTTCGTATCCCTTAGGCTGGTGTTTATAAATTACACACAATTTAGCGGTGTATTAAGGCGGTAAAACCAGATTTCTGTTACACTCTGGTAAGTTGTAGGTTCAGTGCGCAGGTGCGCAATTAGTAACAGGTTTATAAAAACAATACAATAGAATGTTATTGTCGCATGAAATCTCCGCCACCTTTGCCCTTACAGCATGCTCTAAGCCTTTGCCATCTTGTCTTTGTATTAATAAACTACGTGAGTTTGAGATCGGCACCCTAATTGCGTAACTCACTATCGATCAGAATCTTCATTGTGTTCGAAAAAATTTTGGCTTCTCAACACCGTAAATAATGTAATGAATGTTGTTGAACTGTCAAAATGAAATCGATTCCGATTGTTAGTGTGTTACGCAATTAGGGTGCGAGAGGCAAACGTTCTGCATCTTCACCAGCATAGTCAATAAAAAGTCTCGTAACTATAGTTGTTGGTAAACTACTAATTCATCTGTCTTCGTATTCAAAACTGTTTTGAGTCTGGATTACGCACTAATTGATCTTCTAAAAAGCAAAAATCATTTATTCAAATTAGGCTTTGTTTCAGCACTTTTTGAACGTCAAAATTTCATAAGACAGTCACCCAAAACGCCCGCCCTTCATCACATCCCAGTGCTTTAGTTAGTAGAAGAAGTGGCGCAACAAACTCCCCAGGAACACTCTTATTTCTATAAAATAGTATTCTCTTAGTATGTAGTTCGTAGTTATTCTCTTGTAATTAAACTCAACACCCATGGCCAAATCATACTTCATTAGTTCCCAGAACACAATGTTCGCACAAGTCTAGCGGCTAATAATACATACATAGGCTTCACAAGACCACGCAGACCATATAATATGTAGATCCATTGTAACGTTGCACAACAGAAACTCGATACCCTACACTAGTGACACTACACCACATTTCTCAAACACTCGGGTCAATGTATCATTAAATATTGACACTTGGGTACATACGCTTTAAGGGCATAGCAGACACGATACTTTTAGCAGCAGTGATCGGCGATTGCGATCGGTAATTGAACGCAAAGAGTGGCTAAAACGCGAGGCATACTTACGTGTTAACTGGATTGTGGAGGTCTTTTTATCGTTTTTTTAATTTCCTTTATTTCAAAACTTACATTCTCTGTACGCAGCACTTCATTTATGTAAATAAATCAGATATAATAAAATACAATAAAACACAGCAATGGATGTTGAAATACTCTAACAAACGACGCGTGAAATCAGCTGTTCACTTTCTGCCTAGTTACAGAGTTCATCGAACTGACCGCATACCTATTATCTACCCCTCTCAACCAGTAACAGACGCTCCGATTTGTGCACAGAAACACAAACAAATCAAGTTTATTGGAATCCCATAACGTTCCTGAAATAATTTAATGTACTGGTCATCTTAGTACGATAATATACTGAATTCACCCCATCAGTCTGCTGAGGGCTGACCCTTACAGCCTGTATTTTAAATGAGAAAGTTGCTGTCTGTTTTCACGCCCAAACCACTGAACCGAAATTTGACATATAGTTAGCCAGCCAGCGATCTGGAGCGGGACGTAGGCTTCTTTTCATCTTGGATATTTGTATTAAGAAATGTGAAATATCTATAGATAATACACGCAGACGTAGTCGCGGGCAACGGTCGTCACATAAAAGTATAGTGTCTGCTACAGCCCTTTAGTTCAAAAGATACAGAAAGTTGTATAATCAAGGTTCAAGTGATCACGTCATATTCGGTAATGATAATTGGAGAAAAGCCGTAACTCGTAATTGAGCGTTTAAAGAGAGAAATCGAGCATTTATTTCGGGTGGGCTAGGATTTTGATGTTGAAATGACAAAACTAGATGTGTTCAAAATTAAAGAGAGACTTTTTTTTTATTTGAGATGGGTTTGCTCTTGACTCTAGTCTAGGTCAGAGGCGACAGAGACTAAGTCGACGATGGAGTGAGCTTACCCAGAAGAAGCCTGTTCCCTCTCACTTTGAAGAGATTAGGGTTGTATGCGCTCGGAAACACACAAACAGGCTTGAGATTTTTGACCATATAAGGCAGAATATAAACGAAAGCTCCTGAACTATCTTTACATAAAAATTGCTCTATTCAAGACTGTCCTTCACCAATATATGAAACACTTCTTAGTCCTTTTACCTTAAAATCTTAGTCGCAAATCTGCCCCAATATAAGAAATATACAGACACTTATTTATGACTTTCATCATAAATAAATGTCTGTATATTACAATACTTCAGTACAGAAGTTGTCATAACTTTGCAGTCATCATGGCATGCTTAGAAGGAGGCTCCAATCGAAACTAATGTAAACGAGTTGATACAGAAATAAATATTTTGTATTTTTGTTGTAAATCTTGAGTTCAAGATTGCATCAGCGCATAACCGTTTGCTGTGAATTCCAGTAACCTATATTTTCGAGTCTTGTAATGTGTGCAAATGCACATATAAAATATACATATCGCTATATAGGAGAAGCAAATATGCAAATGCATATTTGCTTCTCCTATATAGCGATATAAATATTTTCTTCATGGGTTCTCCGTTATTGAGATATTTAATGTCCTGAGCATTTCCCATCTAAACTCTTCTAAAATCCGATAAAATATCTCAAAGGCTGAATATTTTTCCCTTTTTTTTAATTTTAATTGAAAAGTTATTGCGTAAAAAAAACTACATGAGCGTATTCAATTTTTTTGAAACTTAACTGGAAATACCGATGGACATATCCGCTTTCTCCGAAAAATTTCAAAACTGGAACGCCACACCATTAAAAAAATACATCTCGCTTTATAATTAAAAGTATCAAAGAACAAAAGAGGGCTTAAATACTTATTTCTGAACATTCAAAGACTTCAACAGGGGCTTCGGACTTCTGAAAGCACGACAAGGGAATCCGTCTTAAAAGTTTTGCCCCGGAGCAAGAGTGAGTATAGTGCCAAGTTTCAGAATGTGCGGGACCGAGTCGCCTCACTGAACGATTCGGGACTCAATCTATTTATTCATGCAAAAAACATTGATAACATTGTTGAATTTTATAGTTAGATTAACTCGCTTTTGTGTGGCTCGAAGCGCAATCGCTTGCGCAAGTGAGAATATCTTTGGAGAGAATGAAAATACTAAAATTTTATTTCATCACACTTTCTTTTTGTAATATATTTTTAGGTATACGAAAATGTCATTGCGTGTAGAATGTTAACCGTAGCTTTCGTAATGAAGAAGGTACACAATACCAAAAAGGATGTATCAATCTTGAAAAACCACAAAACTCAGCGTTGAAGGAGTGACGACAGTCCTGGCAACTAAGTGACAGTTTGAAACGGGTAACAAATGCTTTATTTACAGAGCGAAACATTTTAAAGCAATTCTACTTTTACGAAAATAGTAGATTTCTGTATATAGAAACCGAATTTGTCTATCAAAACGTCAAAATAACTTGCTTTCATACACGCTAACAACTAAATAACCATTCATGAACTAGTAACAGAAAACCGATTCATTTTCTCACTAATAAACCAGTTAGATAACCAAGCACTTTAATTCCCGACATAATTACACAAGCATTATCTCATCGGGCCTATACTCGTAATCGTTTCATTTACGTTGACCGTATAAGCATGTTTGTTAAAGTATTGTGCAAACAGTTTTTTTTCCAATACACTGAACGATAGTAGGTTCAATAACCGAGTATAGTAAATATAAATATGTAAATACAGAGGGTCTTATGGACCGACGCGCGACGCTGGTGAACGAAGGGTTACGTGGGCGTCATTTTGTTACGAAATAATGTTAACAAAGTTATGTTTTTTTTTTTTACTTTTTCTTTTTTTTTTCTGAAATGAAATTGTTTAGGGCATTGGGTTATTGGAGTTTGTGCGTGTAGGAATGGGTAACGTCTGTGTATGTTTTTTATTAATTTTGTAAGGAATCTGTTAGAATGCTGTTCTTCTAAGAGGTGTGGGCTGACTATGTGAATTCTATTTTTGTTGTAAAAAAATAGCAAAGCTTAGAAATCTCTCTGCTGCCAAAGCAATTTGGGGTCAGCTTCCAGTCTAACCGGATGTAGCTGAGTACCAGTATTTTACATGGACCAACTGCCTATCTGATCTCTACAACCACTACTACTGGGTAACACGATACCCCTTAGTAAGGCTACCTGTCCATTGAAGCGGAGCGAGGCTGCGGAGCGGAGAAACGGAGAAATATTAACCAATAGGATCTTGGCTCTTGGAGCGGACGGAGATGTTATGCAATCCTGGTTGTCAGACTTCCGCGCTTCTGACTACCCGTAGCAACTGTCAAAGATTTATGAATGTCAGCCGGGACCATCAGCTTAACGTGCTTCCCGAGGTACAGAATTGATGATAATAATAGGTACAAGCTAAAACTAAAATAAAATAGAATTTCAGTAGATAATTGGGTTGAATTATGACAAAATACACTTGAAAGGTGGAAAGGGCGGATCTCAAAAGTACCATAAGTATGTGAATTTAGTTATAGTCTAACTATTAGATATAATATACGTAATTATCACTTTAAAATGTCGTCAAAACAACAGTAGAAATAAGATCATAGTATATTCATCACCGACTTTACAGAAACAACGATAAATACGTAAAGACATATTACAAACGGTTAACTGTTGACGATCCCAGGTAGACATGGAAACAGAGCATTTATTCAAATATCACTACAATAATATAGCACCCTATGTTCTAAGGGCTGTGAAGTAGGGTGTATTAGGGTTCGCACCCTCGCCCTTACCAGGAGCAAGTGGTGCAAGTAAGAAAATTTAGCGACTCTTGTTAAACTACCCTTTCTATACACGACAATTTTTTAAGCAGTGCCCAAATTTTCACAGGCTGTTCTACCCATGAATATGAACAACTTTCACTATGGGACCAACTCTGAAATCACGAAAACAAAGATCTGCTGTTTCATACATTTTGGTGGAGTAGGTATTGAACTTCTATATGAAACAGCTGTTTTTTTTCATGATTTCAGAGTTTGTTCCATAGTACAAGTTATTCATATTCATAAGTAGAACACCCTGTGAAAATTGGCGCACTGCTTAATACATTATCTGCTTAATTCTTTATGCAAACGCTTCTTTATGCTACACCCTTACCGACCCTTATTTTACGATGTTCTCGAAACAATAGAGATGCACAACGAACGCACAGGTGCGGCGCGCCGCACACAAAGAAAGTTGTATGGACGCGCATACGCGCCGTCAAGCACCTGGTGAACGACCGAAAACGCGCATGTGCGTCTGCCGCGCCTAATGTATTAAAAAATGTCCTGTATTATACTCTTAACGCTTAGCTAACAGTCTATGGATAGATCCGTTAGGTGTAAAAACTTTTTAATTAGAGAACTACATAGAGAGGCCAGCAGGGATAAGTAATGCCATTGACCACTCTGGGCAAGTGCCCAAGGCCCCGCGATTAATCGGGCCCCCTTGTTCGTGCCAGCGTCGTCGTAGCTATAAGCTGTAAAAACAAAAGCTAAATAAATCTCAGACGGAGTGCTACAATTTTCGAGCTCGCACTTCTCGCTCATAGAGTACATCCTACGTTTTCTTAGTACCCAAAAGTTTTCCGCATATTTCGACAAAGTAACTAAATCATTTCTGTATTAACAAAGGAAATCCTAACCTATCCGAGGCTATAAATTTCGAGCTCGCTCTTGCATCCTTATCCACCTTCTCCATATCCTCGCTGACGGTCGCGAATCATACTTTAATCAACATACAACCTTGCACATTGCAAAAAAACCGTAATAAAATTTTAATTTGGCGGGCTACCCTGGCACAATGGCGCTTTCCCCTTTAAGGTAAAAAAGCACGCATCGGCCAGCGCATATATCTAACATGGAAAAAACGCAAGACCTTTAATATCAATACCAATTCCATATCATGTAATAGTGCCCCCATAAAAAGGGCGAGTGTACACAAGCTACAGCATCTCTTACGCCTTAAAAACTACCCGTAGGACGATTAACAACGTGCCCACTTCATCAACATGCTTAACGGGTAGAAGGAAAATGAAACGCAAATTGTGAGGTAGGTAGGTCACGTAATATCCGAATTGACGGCCAACGTGTGAATCGGGCTTTAGTGAACCAAGTCATAAGTGGTAGCGGTGTATTGAAATTAATATAACATTACGCCATGTTTTCCCAAAGGCTAACCCTATTGCAGGCAGAGGCAGGTCTATTAGTACACCCACATTTCGCCAGTTATGTTTAAGACCCATGTCATGGCGAGCCTATTGCGTTTAAGCGGGTTCAAATTCAGACTCTAGTTTGCTACTGAGAAGTTCTATATAGAAAAACCCAATAATACTGTCCGACCTGGGAATCGAACTCAAGACCTCATGCTCAGCAGTAACGCTTGCGACCACTATACCATTGAGGCAGTCGAGTAATGAAATTGTGCCTATAATTTGGGGTTTAACCCTGATTATGTTCAAGCTGGTTGCTCAGTTGTTTGTGGACAAGGTTTGAACTCGCACCCCATTTGTAGGAAGTGGGTATAGACGTGTGAGTTATGAGCGATAGCGATGTAATAAACCAGTTTGCAATCTCAATAGTCTGAATTAACAAATGAATAACACTTTTAGTAAAAGACATTCTAATTGATCACTGAAAATAACAAGCAGTTTAGAACAATTTGCTTTTGGCTGTAATGAAAGAAACACAATGAAAAATGCAAATGCGACTTAGTAGACGACGTTGCGTGGGTATATTTAAATCTAAAACTTATAAAAACTCTTACGAGCCTACACTACCTCAAATGGCTTAGCATGATCCTCCGTTGTGTTGAAAATACTGCAGCATTAATTTTGAAATAAATATATGGTGAAGTTGAGGATTAATATTAAGTACTCTGTGTGACGAAAACACGATTCCATAAAATTTTCTCTATAGAAAAAAAATCCAAAGTTACCTCTAAACCGAACGAAACTTCGCATTCTAACTGAACTAAAAAAAAAAGGTATGTTTTTTTTTCTCAAATTGCTATTATTTTCTTCGTAAAAAGAAATTACCTAAACTATTGGCGTCTTGAAGTATGTTCCCTGCCGCCTGACGTCACCCCCATTCAGTCTCGCTTCGGCTTTCGAACGGGAGAGCTGTATTGCTTGCGCTCAGAACGCACATTACGCAACAGGTAAAGTAGGTAAGATAAGAGTGAGGCGGCGCGGGGTAGTGGCGGCGAAATTAGTGTACGGCCTGAGTGCACGCTCGACTCGAGCGTCCGGCGGGGCGGGTCGTGCGACGTTCGTGTTAAACACATGCAAACACTCGCGAGTGTCCTGAGTGACGGCCGAGCGGCGCTCGGTGAACGCTCTTCGCCGCTTGCACGCAACACTGAACGCCCCACACGCTGGACGCTTTTTCACTCGGGCCGTACACTTAGAATTTGAGCTGAGGTTGTATAGGCTCTTAAGAGTTTTCATTAGTGTCATAACTTCATAAGCTCAACTAACGCTAAAACCACACGAACATTCTTCACAACACATGTTCGCTCAATTCTTTTCACTTGCACCACACAGTCAGGTGTACCAAGCTTAAAATGAAATGCACAGTGCATTAAACTTGAATTTTCCGGCCGCACCTGTTTTTGGGAGATATTTTCTCAATTTACGCGTACCCATCATATCCACTGTTTTATTATCGTCATACCTACCTACCTTGAAAATATTACCACCGTTACCTATAACATACCGGAACCTGAGCTTCATTCAAGATGGAAAAGCATATTTTCTTAAGGCTTCATGAATAAAAATATAAGTGCCTTTTAAGGTTCTTTACAGTTGCAACTCAACTGTAGATTTCAGTTTTCATAGCTTAGTCCTTCTCCCTCTTTCATAACTTTTCAAGTAAAAGAATCTCGGATTGTAAAGTTGTTCCTTTCAACTTTTGTCGGGAAAAATAAGCTCTATCTTTTATCATTTTCGGAATTTGTTCAAGGATTTTAGAGTTGAAAAATGCTAACGCTGCGTTTTTTTTTTTTGAAATGGCCACTTTAGGCGCGTTGAGCGATTTTTAACCGACTTCCAAAAGGAGGAGGTTCTCAATTCGTCTGTATTTTTTTTTGTATGTTTGTTACGCGATTACTCAAAGACGGATGGACCGATTTGGAAAATTCTTTTTTTGTTTGAAAAGGTTTACCTCCGAGGTGGTCCCATATAAATTTTATTAACTTTGCTTGGGGAGTTTTTGAGTTAGCTTCAATAATGCGTATATTTCCCACTTATTTTATATGGATGATGTGATGATGTTTTAATAACTTCGTATCACTGTTATTTACATGGCTATATCTACAATTATTGTGCTCAATTATGTATTCGAATTTGTGTGGGGTAGGTTCCACAACTAAAAAGTGAAAAATTAAAAACTTTTTAGCAAAAAATAAAACCGACTTCTAAAACAAAACACTACAAAGTGAAAAATAACTTTAATTTCGGAAGTCGGTGGCAAAAAACGAAAATACAAAACGAAAGACACCGACTAAATAATAAAAAAAAAGAAATATTATTATTATTATTATAGCATGGTGTGTTGACGCGGTGACACAGTGACGCGAATCCGTAAGATTTTCCTTTACCAATAAAAACTTTTTAGCAAAAAATAAAACCGACTTCTAAAACAAAACACTACAAAGTGAAAAATAACTTTAATTTCGGAAGTCGGTGGCAAAAAACGAAAATACAAAACGAAAGACACCTTAAGATTTTCCTTAAGATTTGGGCCTTGTGAAATACGTAGGCTTATTATTTTTGATTAGAAGACTGTGGCAGAATAATTATTTATGAAAAAAGATGTATGTCCAAGTAATGCCAGCACAGCAGATCGTGGCAGTTATTTTAGTTCAATGTTACAATTAGTTGTGGTGCCGCAACTGCAAACTGCTTGAAAAGTTGAAGTAGTTGCTACTCCTCTACAAGTCGTATTTTACAACCGATCTGGTCGAAACTTATCACTACCAATAGATTGGTCGACTTTAAGTTGGTCTCATAAAAATTTGGTGAAGATATGATGAAAGAAAAAACATGGTAACTATCCCGTTTTTAGGGTTCCGTACCAAAACGGTAAAAAGGAACCCTTATGGTGCGACTCAGTCTATGTCGGTCACAGCTGGATATCTCAAGAACCACTAATGCTATTGACTTGAAATTTAGAATAGTTTTAGATGACGTTTGCCCAACTATTTCGCAAATAAGAACGAAATAAAAATGTGTATATTTTTTGCAACAGGGACTGAAAGGGGTTCTTAAAAACGAAGTAGCCCCACTACTAGGGCATGTGGGGTATCATATGAAAGAGCGCTGTTTGCACATTCTCAGACATTATTTGTTTTTTTAGGCCGCATAGTTTTCGACTTTCGATGAAAAATGTAACCCCTACTCCGAAGTTTGCATAGAGAAAAATCTGAAATTATTCTGTGTGATAGAAGTTTATGTAAATATTACAGGTATATTACTTGTGTATTATATACTTACTGGATATATACTTGTATATTAATTGTTGCAAAAAAGTTTGTGCTCGCAAGGTCTACTATTCGCAGAACTACTAGTACATAATATACAGTGAAAGGAACTTCGTTCCAACCGGGTGTCTCACGACCTCTCCCTTTTTACTGTTTCACTTGTGTAATAATTTTTTGAAACGCACTAACTATTGATCTGTCATCTTCACATAAACCATTGTTTCCGAAAGAAAATCGGATTTAGCATCAGAACTGTTATTGCAGAAATTGCCAAAGCAAGAATTTTCACCGTGGGTTTAGCAAAGAGTTGTCCTAAAGATTATAAATGCCTTAAACAGTTGAGTTATTCAATATTATTCATCACAAGATTGTGCGTAAACACGTTTTGAAGCAAAGGAAGGATGGGGGAGGATTTTAAATTAATATCTAATTTGGGGGACGTATTCCCCCAGTCTCCGTTATTACAGGTACGATAGGGGCTAATTGCCATGAATCTTGTTTGGCATTTTATGGCTGTTTTGGTAGATTTGCCATGTTATTTCAGGGGTTTAGAGTTTTGGGTATGGTTGTTTAAATCTCGGAGAATACTTCATTCGTGTTGATGGGAAATTGTGAAGATATTTAAGTGGTATTTGCTCGCTTAGAAATGAAGATGGTTTTTGTTCGCTAGTGGCTAATGCTAATTTCCATTTCCCATGGGATGAAGGCGTGAGTTTATGTACGTATGCTATGCTTTCCTGGTAGGGTATATTTGTATGTTAATGCTTTAATATTGATTTTTCTTGAAGTTGCTTCCTATAATTTAACAGGCATGGTGAATGTTTCCAGAACGACCTTAGGCACTATATCTTGGAGTAGCTGGTCATGCTTCAATATCCTATCACATTATTAAATCTGTATACTTGCCTGAATCATTTTGCCAACTAGGTGCATATTTGTGTTGCTTTCAGTCTAACCGGATCCAGCTGAATGCCTGGAGCAACTGCCTATCTGATCTTCACCACCCAGTTACTGGGTAACACGATACGCCTTGGTAAGACTGGTTGTCATGCAGATTTTTGGGCTTTGATTACCCGTAACGACTGTCAAAGATCTACGAATGACAGCCGCTGGTCTCAACGGCTTACCTTGGCAACGGAGGGGTAATGTAATGAATGATATGTAATGGATGGTCACCCATCCACTAACCAACCGCGGCAAGCGTAGCGTGGTTACGCTATGGGTCGATCGACCCGTATGGCTGTTATCGTTTAGCCACGAGCCCCTCAATATACTTGCCTATTTATATAAATTAATTAAGTAGATCTACTATAATAATCTTACTCCAAATTCAAGAGAAAAGAAGCCCGAATTAATGTAATTACGCAAGCTTCATTATTAACTCAAATATTATCATAAATCTAATAAAAATCATAATTCAAGCGTACTTTTTCCGTGAAATGAATTTTGTAATAATGTATTCTCAACCCAAAAAGGACTCGTTCTTACCTGAAACAAGAAAAAAATATTATTAATTAAAACGCTCTTGTTATGATTACGATGTATAGTAAGTTTTGGTACTCCCAAATGTTCGGTATATTATCATAATACTCGTATGTGTAGGTCTTTACAGCAGCGATCTTTGAAAAGGTACACTACGGCCGAAAAATCTTGGCGAGCTCGAACTTCGCGCAGAAGGCTGCGCAGTAACATTTTTTAGGAACCAAATGGTGACATGAAGCGAGTGTGAGTGAGAGAACATGCGCGAAAGTTCGTAGTGCCAATGTTACGACTCGCCAAGATATTTCGGCCGTAGTATACACAATATGATATGTAGCTCGAGGAATGAGGAAAATATCGTGAGGAGTTTTGAGCATGAATGTGGATTGGATGGCTTTAAGAGTAGGGGAAGACCAAAGAAACGACCATGGACTGTGTGGAAAGATGATATGGCTTGAATGGGGTGATTACCGAGATGACGACTAATAGAGAAGTATGGAAGAAAAAGACATGTTGTGCCGACCTCAAATAAATTGGGATAATGACAGGAGAATGATGATGATGACGTAGCTTTGACGTGCTTACGAGAAAATTCCTGCCATGATTAGAACGTGCGCAGAGAGCGGTTCTTAAGGTGTGCTGTTTCAAGCCAAGACTGTATCCCACCGTCAAGCTCTATGAATATTGTCAAGTCCTTACGGTTAGGCAATTGTTTGTACTGGCCACTGCTATTAAACAACATGCTATTTCCAACTATTCTCAGCAAACCAATCGCCGTAACCATATAGTCCTCTTAAAACTTTTTTTAGTCTAGATACTTTATTTTCCTTGGACCCTATCTTTAACATATTCCAAATTATACCAAATTCTGTCATCCACTAATACTCTGTCCCCTCACACACACACACACACACACACACACACACACACACACACACACACACACACACACACACGCACACACACACACACACACACACACACGCACACACACACACACACATACAAAAACCTCACAACATACTTTTACTTTTTAATCGTTTTATTTATTTATTTTTACTCTATTAATAAGCTCACAAATTGTTTGAAACTTTTATTACCTACTGCTGTGATATCAGATGTAAGCTTTCAAATATGTAACTGTGAACAGGTGGGAACCTGGTGACCTGTATTACAGATGTCACTACCTACCACAGGCGGCAGCGATCCACAATCAAAAATCGTAGCTGTGTAAAATACTGTTTGTATTTTTTGGCTCGTCGTGAGAAATAAATACTTTTTATTATTTATTATTAACTGTCACCATTTAGACGGTTCTTTGAATTGCAAATACACAGTATTACCTTTACCATTCCTTCAATGTTAAGAATTAATTTAAATTCCCCATTTAAGCTCCCATAACTAAGAGCACCACCATCTTCCAAGGGTGAGTGGGGAAGAAAGATAAGTGTGTAAAGTACATCTCTAGGAAGTTCGCTTGCCTCACTCGCGTCCGTCAGTGTCGCGCCTGTCAGAACTCCCGCCTCACACATAAATCAGAAATGGCGAACAAACAATAAAGACAAACAATTTTGAGGCGAGAACGTGAAAAATGAACCACTGTGCACAATTTATATGTACCAGGATTTGGAACGCTATTTCCATTTGTGGGGGATTTTATTAATGTCACTTTGAGGGAAGATTGTACTAGTTTTTTGGTCTTTGTTTTATCGCGGGTGCAGTCGGTGCTGAACACAGCTGAATAAATAGAATAATTGAAACTTAACTAAAGCTTTACTGCTTCGATGAATAGTAAGCGTCTTTTTTGCCGAATGCTGCGTTTTCTAGATTTTTTTTTTTTTTCTAAAAGAAAGGAAAGAAAAATGTTTATTTGGCACAAGTACCGACTATGCAAGGAAACACATTTGAACAATATTAAAACAATTTATAATAAAAATATGAGATTATAAGTTTTTTTTTTTGGGAGACTTAGGCTCCCGCAGACAAGCGCGACGCGAAGACATTGCGAATCGATTCTGGTAGAAATACGTCCATGAAGTTTTCATAGCTAAATTGTTCTATTAGCTAGAGTCTCGTCGCTCCTGTCTGCGGGAGTCTTATGAGTCTAGAAATGATAGCTACAATTTTTTTTTTCTATGCAATATTTCGAAACGACAAATCTTCTTTCATTTAAACGAGAATACTAAAAATATGATAAATAATTATGGCGTACGATAACATACAAATATGACGACAATTATAACGTAAGATATCATAAAAATATGCCGATAATTATGGCGTAAGATATCACAAAAATATGCCGGTAATTATGGCGTAAGATATCATAAAAATATGCCGATAATTATGGCGTAAGATATCATAAAAATATGCCGATAATTATGGCGTAAGATATCATAAAAATATGCCGATAAATTATGACGTAAGATTATCATAAAAACATCAGGGAAGACAGATTCATCACATTTTTGATGAATGATCTATCAACCTGTCTACTTAAGAGTTCTGTTAGTAACCTTTAACCCGCACGTTACTACCGCTCGTAACACTGCCAGTAAACTGTTGATGCGGTTGTAAGATTGGCTGCCATGCTGTTTTTGGTTTTAGAGTTCGAAAGAAAAATGTAAACGCAAAGGTTTACCTAGCGTTAGCCCAGGTACGCACGGGCGATTTTTTAACGCGACGATTTTTTATGACACTGGAAATTCAACTCTCGGCGCTAAGCAGTGCATTGAAAATTCAGAGCGCGAAAAAAAATCGCCCATGGGTTTATTTAGTAGCATATTGATTTGACGGCTCTATGAATGAATTGTACGAAAAGAAATGAACTTTAATAGAGCTGGCGCTTTTGATGGATTAGTAAGATGTTTGTGATGGATGTTGCAATAATAAATTAATAACTATGCCTTGTTTACGCCTATTTTAGCGAAAAACAGTAGCAATGTACGACGATGCTTTATCATCCATCGGCAGCCTGGTTCCCGTCACTGCTGAGTATAAGCCTCCTCCCTTTTGTGTCTCATCCAGGTCTTCCCCCGCGATCTTCTGTAGGTACTCCATCTGGCTTTTTGGTATTGGTCTATGATGCTTTATATTCAGCCAAAATCATATATACAGACAATGTATGTAAACTTTAAAACTACCTCTTTGGTAAAATTGCAGAACGCCTTGCTAGGTTTTCAAAAACAGGCGGCCAATTCAGTCTGACAGATTTCGTATGCACGCGGACATTTGCGCGAACAACCGCGATGGTACATTATCTCGTTTTTCGTTAACATCCCTTTACCGGTTCGGTAGACAAACAGTGTTTGGTGATGGCATGATTCAGAGAAGAAAACAAAATAGTCCCGACATTTGAAATTTTTGCAAAATTTTACAAAGAAGTAGATATAGGATACTACCGTAAGAATGTATGATAACAATCATTTCTCAATTTATCAATCATTAAACTTTTAATAATCGTACATGACGTCATTTGTCAAATTTTCACATAGACAATGAAGACAGATCGTTATAAAATTATAAACACCCCATGACGCCCTCTATTTAGAGTAGTGCTTGATGTCAAGGCGAATGAAAAGAACATGAATGTTCCCTTAATGAATGATTTAACGATTGAATGAATGTTTTGACGCATGTTGCGTATGATATGCAAAAACATGTACTGAGATTATGTTAGTTTATTTTAATTAATAATACATAAGTAGAGAAGGCAGATAATTCCTGGGTGCCACAATTATATTTTTGCCAAGTCAGCTTATATCCAATTTTATGTATCTATTTTTAAATTAGCATTTTGGGGGACTGTCTTATGTAAATTTTGACGTTCAAAAAGTGCAGACTCTCAGCCTAATTAAAAAAAAAAGATTTTTGATTTTGAATTTTGGTCATAAAGTAATTAAAAAATTTGCAATAACAACGAACTTTTGCACATAAAAATGCCGATTAATATGCTGTTTACATTTTACTTGCTTCTGCCCGCAACTTCACCCGCGTTGTAGTCAACTATACTGTAAAACATACCCTATGGCACTCGGCAATAGTGTAGCTTTCTACCAGTCAAAGAATTTTCAAAAACAGATCAGTACCTACTTCCAGAAATTACCTCTTACGTCCAAACTTACAAATACCTCATACTTTTACCGATTAATGTAGATTTGAATTCCATGTCTCGATACTATCTTAAATTTTATTAGCTCGTTGACTATGAAAATAAAAAATGTACGTATTTCTTCACTAGCTGTTGCCTGCGACTTCGTCTGCGATCCAGAATGAATAGTAGCCTATGTCCTTCTCCAGGTCATGGTCTACCCAACTGCCAAATCGTATTCAAATCCGTTCAGCCGTTTTAGTGTAAAAGCTTAATCAACAAACAAACAAACACTTTCGCATTTATAATATTAGTTAACCGGACTATCGATACTCTAGACTCACAAAATGTATTCAGGACTTAAATAAAAAATAAAAAGAAACAACACACTACTAAAGTTTCTATAATAATATAATTCAATCATGATTCGAAAGACACGTAGCGCCATCTATTATCATAAGCACGTTATTGTTGTTTTCCTCGGGAACAGTAATTTTTTTCGTAATTAAAGGTACCCTATGTCCGTTTCTGTACACCTGACAACGTATATGCAAAATTTCAGGATGATCGGTTCAGTGACTTAGGCGTCAAAAGGTAACAAACAAACAAACAAACTTACTTTCGCATTTAAAATATTATAGTTAGGATTTAAAAGCACAGACAACGTCGCACGAGTCGACTTAACATATCAAATGGAGCGCACGATTAGATTAATCAACCACAAACTGGCAGAGGTCATACAAGTTCCGTTCTCTATTGCAATACATAACACAACTCATGCATATTACTGGTACCTAATAGTAATAGACATAAATGTTACTTATGTGTCTCTTATGTAATACATTTAATTTGACAATGGTATTCTTTTGCAGGTGGTTTAAACTGTGGTAAACTTTTGGCAGTCATGGAATGTTAGTTATTTTTGCTTAGTTACGGGATCAATAAATCTGCCTAGTTTTTTCCCAACTAAGTTGTTTGGTTGGGAAAAAGTTTGTTTGTTACCTTTCTACGCCTAAACCACTGAACCGATCATCCAGATTTTTTGCATATACGTTGTCACGTGTACAGACACGGACATATGGTACTTTACATCCCGAAAAAAGTACTGTTACCAAGAAAAAACAACAATAACGTTCTTATGATATTAGATGGCGCCACGTGTCTTTCGAATCCTGATTGAATTATATTATTATAGAAAAGTAGTAGGTTAAGAGATATATTTTTTTAAATTTATTACCTAATACAGTTTGTGCGTCTAGAGTGTCGATAGACCGGTTTTTCATCCTCCTAACTATCCTAAGTAATATTACAATAAAAATGCGAAAGTGTGTTTGTATGTTTGTTGATTACGCTTTTACTCTAACACGTCTGAACGGATTTGGATGAAATATGGCACTTGGGTAGATCATGACCTGGAGAAGGACATAGATACTATTCATCCTGGATCGCAGACGAACTCGCGGGCAACAGCTCAATCAATCTGCCTAGCCTTTTCCCGACTATGTCGGGATCGGCTTCCAGTCAAACCGGATGCAGCTGAATACCAGTATTTTACATGGAGCGACTGCCTATCTGACCTCCACAACCCAGTATTGGGTACCCCTTGGTAAGACTGGTTGTCAGACTTTCGGGCTTCTGACGACCCGTAACGACTGCCAAAGATCCACAAATGACAGCCGGGACCAACGTGCTTTCCGAGGCACGGAGGAGTCTCTGTATGTACAGATGGTCACCCATCTACGGACCAACCCCGGCAAGCGTAGCTTAACCTGATGGATCGACCCTTGCGGCTGTTATTATTTAGCCACGAGCTCCTCCGCGGCAACTCTCGCGGGCGACAGCTAGTTTATAATATTATTAGTTAGGATTGACGCAGTAGTTCCGTCATTCCCTTATTGGACCAATCACATTTAATTCGGCAAAGCGACGGAACCTTTGAAGGTTGCGGAGTTATCGGATGACAGCGACACAAATGTTGCATATCAGCTGTAATAGTTGGGTATATATTGACTAACATAATGTGCGTGCATTACATGATCAAACTTTATTATAGCTCACAAGGTTCTTGTAAATTACCTTAGTTGTTAGTGCATTAGTCTATCCGAACTCTTACTATTTGAACGGGTACTAAATTATTCCGCAACGCTCATGCGTTTTCCCTTCTGTGCGAACAAAGCAGCAAGCGCTACTAACATGCTTTGTAACACGCCGCCGCAAGGGAATACCAGGGTAAGTAAACTACTGGCTTCACTTATTGCGAAAGTTATGAGAAACATCAATGCATATCTATTATGTGAACGATTACAAATCCTACTTACTACTAATATTATAAATGCGAAAGTTTGTGAGGATGGATGGATGTTTGTTACTCTTTCACGCAAAAACTACTCAACAGATTTTGATGAAACTTGGCACACAGATAGTTTATAACCTGGATTAATACATAGCATACTTTTCGTCCCCATATTCATACGGGTTCGAGACTTACGCGGGTGAAACCGTAGAGCGCTGCTAGTATAATAATATAATATTCAGCCTGTATTATCCCACTGTGGGGCAAAGGCATCCCTTTCTGTTTTCCACTCAACTCGATCCTGAGCCAACATGGACAAATTTAGAAAGAAAGAAAGAAAAGAAAGAAAACATGTTTATTCGGCCCAGGCCATAAGTGATTAATATCTTATAATTTCTCCTATAAGTGTCAAGTTCGTCCCACCATCTATGCGATGCCGTTCTTCCGCGATGCCGTTGGACGTTTTCAGGAGCCAAGGTCGTGATGGTCTTAGCCCACAATGCGGCAAACGTGTCCAGCCCAGTCTCATTTGAGCTTGGCTGCTTTTTGGGTGGTGTCTGTATTTTTGCCTTAGTATCCTTGCCTTAGTATCCGGTCGGTAAGTCGAACTCTGAGGACACTGCGCTCCATCACTCCTCTCCTCGTCCTCTGCTGAACTATCAAAGACTAGGTTTGAGCGCCGTATGTAAGGATAGGAAGAATGCACATGTCTATTAATTTGCGTTTGTGGCAAATTGGAAGATCTCCTTTCATAAGGAGATGTTCAAATCTTAGGCGAGGACGCTGGCACCCTAAACACAAGTTAAATCTTACCTTGGGTGCCAGAGTTCATCGAAAACACTCTCTTTCCCTAGTTGTAACGTTGTATAGTGTTTAGATAAGTGTTTCTTGTACAATTGAAGTTAATAACAAAAAAAAAAAATATTTATTATTATTATGTATAAGGGTTTCTATCGACCAATAGCTCTTCCAGGCATTTTCAGTGCGGCGAGCAACTTCTTTTTCTTGTCTCGCCTGCAAGGACACTATTTGGCCGAGGTAAATTTATTCAGGGACATATGCAATCCCCACACCCTCCACATACTATTTTTGTTTGACGCTATATTGGTCATGAGTTTGGTCTTTGACATTTGGTCTTCGAATGAACACATTCGAAGACCAATTTCAAGGCTTGTCTTGTTTAATTCATTAAGCATTCCGTCTAATTCAGCTGCCGAAGATGAAAACAGAACAATACCGTCAGCGAAACGCAGGATGGTTAAATTTGTTTAGTCGACGACTACTTCTATATTGGTCCAAATGTCGGACAGGTTTTTAAAAACCTCTTCAAGGGTGGCAGGGAATAGCTTAGGGGATAGCGGTCCCTGCTTGACTCCTCTTTCGATAGGGAAAAAAGGTCCAGTGGTGGAGATTTTGATAGCGGCTGTACTATTATGGTAGATGTTCTGTAGGATATTTACATAAGTGATTTCTATAATTTGGTTATCGAGTGCCTTGAATCCATTAAAAAAGAACGTATTTTTTTCTGTGGCTTCTGCCTATCCCTGTGGAACAAGGTGTGAGTTTTTTTTAGCTTTCGAAGCCAAATTGTGTCCAGGTCCTTCCTAAAAACTGATTTATTCTCGAATACACAATTGTTTTAAACCGAACTGAAGCAGGAAAAAGACCGGCCAAGTGCGTGTCGGACTACGCACAATGAAGGGCTCCGTAGTTGGGATGAATCCCAAGAACAAACTTAACATTGTAGTTGAAAAACATGTTCTCCCATACATTGCAACCGCAAATGTAAGTTAGTACACACAATATTGAGAGATTTACCATGTCGTTTTAAGACCACAGACTTCTTGTAGGTTTTCCTGTAATCTATAGTTATTGAACTATTTTCTGTATTTTTTTCAAAATTTTAGGCTCAGTACTTTCGGAGATAAGGGGGGGGGGGGGGTCAATTTTCGTCTCTTTTCTTAAATAACTTTCAAATGATTAATTTTAAAAATTATACAAAAAATATATTTGAGACCCTCACAGTAAGCCCTTTCATTTGATATGTCACACGGTACAGTTTGCAATTTTTTTAAATTTTCTTATTTACCCTCAAAATTGACCCCCATGTTCAAAATTCATTTATTTACATCACACTTCGGTGGTTGGGTCACATAAGTGTACCAAATTTCAACTTAATTGGTCCATTAGATTCGGAGCAAATCGGCTGTGACAGACGGACAGACAGACAGACAGACAGACACACGAGTGATCCTATAAGGGTTCCGTTTTTTTTACTTTTGAGCTACGGAACCCTAAAAACAAAGGAAAACAATACGATCAACTCCCAATATTCCGATACAAAATCGAATTTCAGATCCCATTTCATATTCATACACTTCTAATGTTTAAAACATTAGGAAAATATGAAAAACATGGCGCGTCATAACATGAACGCCAGTGTTGCCACAAGAATGACGCGCAATTTTTTGTTCACACTGGCGGGCCCTGGCCCAAGCTTTGCCCCTGTTTGCCGCGTTTCCTGCCACGTCAATCAGCCACTACCCGCCATTTCTCACTGACAGCAAGCGGAAGGAGGTAACTTTTTAAAAATGGAATGCAAATGTAAATCAGAACGCGATCAGGTTCGTTTTGATTTTAATAAATGGGGTTCAAAATTGTTTGGGTGTTTCTCGTGTGGCAGATATAAATTGGTTAAGTTTATTTGGCGATTTGATATGTTTATTTGCCTTAGATTTTGTTATAAAAGTGTCTTACTGATACTGCTTCTTATAGTTCTGTGATATTCTGGAAAGAGAAAAACCAAAGACTGTGTACATATTGCCTAGAAATACATGACCTATTGTCCTTAACCTGGGTCGACACGTTGCGTTGGCGCGAACTTTTGGCCCAACACGTGTGACTGTAGACCCAGGCTAAGGACAATAGGTACACAGTCTTTAGTTTATCATTGCTATCAAGATATAAAAAGACCTAACGTAATTATTATGTTTTCTCAAGAGTTAGGTTAGCGCAATGAATATCGTAAACCGTCAAAACAGAATCACTAGACTTTCGGTAATTTAATCTGCCATCAAAACCAATATTAAATTATTTAAGTGACATTCCCCTTAAAAAAGGCGCGTTCGATGTAAGAAAATCAAATTGATATTTCACACGCATCCAGCAATGTTTTTTTTTTTTTAAATTCATATCGGTTAATACACGGGGTGTGTTATTGACGTTCTAATCGGAACAAACCTGCGATTGACGTGCGGTGTCGTCCGTTATGAAAAACGTATCGGAAATGTCTATGAATATTTTTATGCGTAAAATGTTTTTTGATTTTTCCGCGGTCTTTTTCACAAAGAGAATTGTGGAGGTATGCAGTTCAATTGACTTACCATAACGTAGAATGCTTTTTTTAGGGTTCCGTACCAAAATGGTAAAAAGGAACCCTTATGGTGCGACTCAGTCTGTCTGTCTATCTGTCTGTCTGTCACAGTTGGATATCTCAAGAACTACTAATTCTATCAAATTGAATTTTGGAATAGTTTTAGATGAAGTTTGCCCAAGTATTTTGCAAATAAAAAAGAAATAAAAATGTATACATTTTTTTGCAACAAAGACTGAAAGGGTGTCTTAAAAAATGGAAGTGGGGCTACTAAGGCATGTGGTGTGTAACATATTATTATGAAAGAGCGCTGTTTGCACATTCTCAAACATTAGGGTTCCGTACCTCAAAAGGAAAAAACGGAACCCTTATAGGATCACTCATGTGTCTATCTGTCTGTCTGTCCGTCTGTCACAGCCAATTTGCTCCGAATCTAATGGACCGATTAAGTTGAAATTTGGTACACGTATGTATTTCTGAGACCCAAACACGGACGCGTAATGTAAATTAATGAATTTTGAATATGGGGGTCAATTTTTGGGGACAAATAAGAAAATTAAAAAAAAAAATTGCAAACTGTACTGTGCGATAAATTAAATGAAAGGGCTTACTGTGAGGGTCTCATATATTATCTATAGCTATAGATTACAGGAAAACCTATAAGAAGTCTATGATGATGAATGTATGGGAGAACATGTTTTTCAACTACAATGTTAAGTTTGTTCTCGGGATAATTTCATCCCAACTACGGAACCCTTCATTGTGCGTGGTCTGACACGCACTTGACCGGTTTTTTATTTAGGCCGCATAGTTTTCGACTTTTGATGAAAAATGTAAATAAAAATACCGTCCTCCCTTATCTCCGAAGTTTGAATAGAGAAAAATCTGAAATTATTATCTGTTATAGAAGTTTATGTAAAGATTACAGGAAAAATAAAACGATGTCTCTAAATAGCACACTTTTTTATATATGATGGTACGGAACCCTCGGTGCGCGAGTCCGACTCGCTCTTGACCTGTTTTTTTTTAAACCTCTATACTAAACTGACTAGTACAAACATATTTTACGGACTGAACTTACTACCTACCTACAAAATTAAATTGATAAAACTAAATAATCGATCACATAACATCACGCCTGTGTTCCTCTAAGGGTTAGGCAGAGGTGTCCCTATAGTACATCCACATATCGCCCGTTATGTTTAAGTTCCATGTAATAGGAACGAGCCTATTGCCTTCAACCAGCACAAATCCAGACTCCGGGTTGCTACTGAGAAATTCCAAAAACCCAATAACACTGCCCGACCCGGGAATCGAACCCAGGTCCTCATGCTCAGCAATAGCGCTTACGGCCACTAGAACAGACAAGGCAGTCGAATAATCGATCACCAGGCCAGTTGGCGTGGTTGGTTAAGATACCACCTATCACGCCGCAGGTCGTG
This sequence comes from Dicycla oo, assembly GCA_948252095.1. NCBI lineage: Eukaryota > Metazoa > Arthropoda > Insecta > Lepidoptera > Noctuidae > Dicycla > Dicycla oo. Next base: position 3,757,817 of record OX411728.1, on the reverse strand, counting down.
GGTTCGATTCCCATCCAGGACAAACATTTGTGTGCATGAACATGTCTGTTTGTCCTGAGTCTGGGTGTAATTATCTATATAAGTATGTATTTACAAAAAAAAAAGTAGTATATGTAGTATATCAGTTATCTGGTTTCCATAGTACAAGCTCTGCTTAGTTTGGGCCCAGATGACCGTGTGTGAAAATGTCCCAGGTTATTATTATTATTACCATGACTATAACTCTGTAGGTGAAAGCTAAAGGACCTTAAGTCACGTTTTATAAATGATTCAGTAGAGCTCATTAAAGATGTCTATAGGTACCCGAAATTAGATATTAAAATTTAAAATCGACCGTGTATAAAAAGTAAATAGTGTATTGTTGTAGAAAAAAATTATGATTATGAAGGTTTATTAAGCTATTATAATTTGTGATATATTTTTTTTTAACAAATATTGTTTCTTAAGGCTGTAAAAATAAAAATGGACTTAAGATCCTTTAGCTTTCATCTACAGATCCGGGCTTGAGTTATCTACCTAAAATAGCTCTTCTGACATACTCCTTAATTAACTGTATCTTCATAAACGTTCCTACTCACCTCTTAAACAACACAATGCCCCATTTTAGGGTAAAAGCACCATTAACCTCCCAACGTACCAAGAAAAACCGTCACACAGTATTTAAAACAAAAAGACGTCGGAAACGGAAACGCGTTCGTTCGGATTTCGAATCGAGTGCTAATTCGTGCGCAGCGAGATCAAAGGCAGCAGCCGGCCAATTACTGTGCGGCGTGTGCGCAGCGAAACGCACCAGTTTGAATTACGTTCAGTAAGTTTGAGGTTTAAGTTATAAGATAACGCAGATTTTTTGAGAATCGTTGAATACGTTCATTAAATAAAATTGTATAGTTGAAAGACTTTCTATCAAATTAGATAAATGGTTATCAAATGTTAAGATAATAATATGATGGACTATATCAATTTCTATATTTAACATTAATTTTAATTGGCATGTAGCTCATACTTCAACTATACCACTTCTATTATGCCACAAACAGGTTTTTTTCTTAAAAGAAGTTGCGGCGGCATCTACAGCGCCACACGCGAACTACGCATCACACTGACGTCACGCAAAATCCTGCATCGCGCAATCAGAGTTTACCGCGCCTTTTCCATATACAACGTCCCGACATCAATCGTGGGGCAGTAGCCCACCAGACACAACACCCGTCTGGTCGGAGGATCCTCCCTTTTCCATGGAGGATGAGTGAACTTCACACCCTGTTCCTCATACATCTATAAAGTTGTATAAGACACAAAAACGTTAGTCTCCTCGCTTATCACCTGTATTTTCTACCACAAAATTTGAACAGTTGCTTAACTTTAGTGTTGCAACTCATACCATAGTTCATTACGCAACGGGAGGTGGAAACGCGCTAGATTAGAGATTTACCACCAGAATATGATGCAATACAAAATTAGCCAGACGATAACTGGTCATTTTACCCCACCGTTTGATCAACTTCCTTATTTAAATGTGATATAATGTAATACGGGAAGTAGGAAGATATTCATCGTGCTGAGATAGGAGAGCCTTTTGACCTCATACGGGAATGTTTTATAATTTTTATTTTACCTTTTTTTTTAAGTGTTTTGCTTAATTTGTGATCTTCCTGTGCGAGTCTCACTAAATACTTTTCTTTCTTTTTTTTATATAGACAGGCCAGTTGACGTGGTTGGCTAAGATACCACCTATCATACCGCAGGTCGTGGGTTCGATTCCCATCCAGGACAAAGTTTTTGTGTGCATGAAAATGTCTGTTTGTCCTGAGTCTGGGTGTAATATCTATACGTAAACACCTCTTAAGTACTCCTACTCATCATTATGATCAACTTTTACTATGGGACCAAACGTGAAATCGCGAAAAAAAAAAAGTCTGCTGTTCAGTACATTTATGTTCGCATAATTCATCAAAATGTACTGAACAGCCGATTTTTTTTTGCGATTTCGGGTTTGGTCCCATAATAAAAGTTGTTCATAATGATGAGTATAATGACCCCTTAAGAGGTTGCTGGTGTTTTACGAATAGCCCTGTATAAGTGTGTATTTACAAAAAACAAAGCAGTGTATGTAGAATATCAGTTATCTCGTTTCCATAGTAGGTACATAAAAGCTCTGCTTAGTTTGGGATCAGATGACCGTGTGTGAATAATGTAAGTACCAGGATATTATTATTATATTTTAAGTTCTTTAGCTTCCTCACGACTCACGCAAGTCGACAACCAAAACACATATTTAGAGCTGAAAGCAAAAAAACTAAACACACTAATGTAACTAATCCCGCTTTAAACGTCATCTGTCATTATTTTAGAGTAAGGACCTAACAGAATTATAAAACTTTTTTCCAATATTCCTCAAAACAAAGCAACATTTTCTGTTCCCCACCCTCTCGTGGAAAACGCCGCCGCGCCGCTTTATATTCTCCAGAAACACTTCACTAAAAAGCCCCTAAACTATAATAGATACTACGTAATCGTTCCGCATCGGTGCATAACACCACGCGGTCCTTATTGCACCCATGGGGTAAGTCTCCTTTCCGATAGGAGGCCGAAAATAACTCTAACAGTTCAACTGCACCCCAAGTGGCCAAGTACTGTCTCCACTTATTTATTAGTGTTAGTAAAAAGGTGACATTTTGAAATACGTGCACGTCAGTTAGATTTATTGAGGGTAAGTGACGGGTGTCAAGGTGATGTTTCGGATGGGTGGGTGAATGTGTTGGTTTGATGTTTAGAAGGTAATGTTTTTGTAAATGCTTGATGTTGTAATTGAATGGGAAGTGTGTTGTTTTTGGTTAACAAAAAACTTATTTAAACACATATTAAGTATTTTTGATACTCATACTCGTAGCTACGTAATCTAAAGCTAAATAATAAATATTTCAAGCAGTAGCAATTGCTGCGAATTAAAAGACAAACCTTTCCGCTCAGAGCTGGTTTCGAATTAAATTAAAGATTTTCTTTTGTCAAGGCGCCCGCAGAAAGGCGCGACGCGTCCGTGCGACACGATTCTGGTAAAACAATTTCCATGAAGTTTTCATAGAAATTGTTCTACTAGAGTCGCGTCGCTCCTGTCTGTAGGAGCCTTTACCTTTTATACAGGACAATTTTGTAAGCAGTGCGCAAATTTTCACAGGTTATTCTACCCATGAATATGAACAACTTTCACTATAGGACCAAACCTGAAATCGCGAAAAAAAAATCAGCTGTTCAGTACATTTTGACGAATTATGCCAACATAAATGTACTGAACAGCTGATTTTTTTTTTCGCGATTTGAGGTTTGGTCCCATAGTGAAAGTTGTTCATATTCATGGGTAGAATAACCTGTGAAAATTTGCGCACTACTTAAAAAAATATCCTGTATTAGGAGACCAAATTTCGACGGGCTAATTAACATGTTACCTATAGCTTGCATTGCAGAATTTGCAGAGTAGCTCGTGGCTAAGTAATAACAGCCGCACGGGTCGATCCATCAGGTTAAGCTACACCTGCCGGGGTTCGTCTGTGGATGGGTGACCATCTTTACATACCGAGACTCCTCCGTGCCTCGAAAAGCACGTTAAGCCGTTGGTCCCGGCTGTCATTTGAGGATCTTTGACAGTCGTTACGGGTCGTCAGAAGCCCGAAAGTCTGACAACCAGTCTTACCAAGGGGTATCGTATTACCCAGTAACTGGGTTATGGAGGTCAGATAGGCAGTCGCTCCATGTAAAATACTGGTATTCAGCGGCATCCAGTTAGACTGGAAGCCGACCCCAACATGTTGGGAAAAGGCAGATTGATTAGAAGACCAAATCTCGACGGGCTAATTAACAAGTTACCTACAGCTTGCATAAACGAAAAATACGCAGTAACAAACTATGAGACTTAAATGTTGCTATACGAATATAAGTTAGTTTTAATTTAGCTTTCAATCTGGTGTCTCAGTTATCAACGAGGACCGGAGTTAAGGTCAGAGTGGCAGGAAATAGACTGCTGATAACCCTGTAATTAATCAATTACTATTGCACAAGTTTATGCACGCTTTTCTGTATGTTTAGATTCCCGGTGATTATTCTTATATCTACCATATCTTTCAAATCTGTTCATCAAATCTATACTCTCTATACCAATATTTTAGAGAGGTACAATTAGTGAGTTTGTATGTAGGGGGTAAGCTACAGTATCGGCGTGTGTCATATACAAGGTGTAACCTCTTAAGGGGTCATTGTACTCATCATTATGAACAACTTTTACTATGGGATTTTTTTTTCGCGATTTCAGGTTTGGTCCCATAGTAAAAGTTATTCATAATTATGAGTACAATGACCCCTTAATAGGTTGTGCGTTGTTATACACCTTGCATTTTATGAAGCCCGAATATAAGTTGATTTAACCCAGATTTACACAGGCTGCAGAAAGGGATTTCCGATAAGCTAAAAATAATAATAAACGGAATGTTTTGCGTCTCTGTAATAGTTTTAATAACCAATTCATAAATAAATTGAAGACCGTAGGGCGTAGATGTAAAAATCTCCTAAGAATCAAACATACTTGCAAACATTCTCAAAAAAAAAAAAAAAATGTTTACAGTCTGTGACGTAATCTAAAATCATAATAATATGTTACATTTTATTTCATTGAATTACTTCCCGTAAGATAACCTTTAACTTTGAGTGACATAACACATCATTCATATATTATCATAGAGTATTATGAAATAGTATGGTGTTCGTGAGCGAAATGATAACGTCGACATCGTCATTGCATAAGTTTCAACAAGTTTTTCAACAAAGTTAAGTACCTTCTATTATGTTTAGGACTACCCGACAGACGTTGTCCTGTCCCATTTTCAATAATTCATACAAAAATCCCATACGTTTAGTTTTTCCCGAATTCGAAAATTTCATACAAAAATCCCATACGTTTAGTTTTTCCCGAATTTGAAAATTTTCAGACTATTACGAACATTTTAAAACAAAAAATAGTCAAATCGGTTTAGCCGTTCTCAAGTGATACGCTTACCAACGAACATCATTTCATATTTATTTATATACTTACACAATATCGCACGCTTAATAATAGACTGACCGAACTTAAAAAAAAAACAGTTTTTTAGGAAATCGCATTTAAAATTTTGGCAATCATGACTTGTCTTACATAATGGCTTATAACTCGGTCAAAAGCATGATAATAATGAAATAATGTATTGTAGGAATAATTGATAAACGTATTATTGATACAGAAGTTATATTTCGAAGAAATTTACTTTGTAAGCTAACTTATTTTGGTCCTGAACCGCATTCGGTCAGTTCATTATTAAGTGTGCGATATGTTATAGATACAAACTGCAGAATTAACAAGAACTCATAAGCATGCATTTACAGTCTAAAAAGGGAAAAATAAATAAACAAAACAAATAAAAAAGCAAAGCGACAACATCATCTATTCAAACGAATTTGAGAAACAAAATCCCGGTCCTTCCACCCAGATTAATATCAAAATATTCACCGCTAAAAATTTAAATATTTATAATCATTTAAAATGCCAATGAAGTAAATCCGCGTCCCGACTTCAGAACTTGAGGGCAGCCTCCCCGTCTGCCTAACTTCGGCCTCCGTCTGTCCGGAATTAGGATGAGTTGTTTTAACGGGTACGAGACTCGCCCATTTGCGATCAAGTCCTGTGCTTATTAATACTTTGTCTCTGTATTAATAGAAGATTTCATTACCATAGTAATGTGCAAATTGAAGAAAAACAGCCTTTGTCTGGGTATTATTTTAATTTAATCGGAGAGGAATGTCTTGTTAGGGTTTAGCTACATAGTAAGTTGAAGTTTTATGAGTATAGCTGGTATTAATTAATCATTTATGTGAGGGGTCGGTGGTCCTAATTAGGAGATTTTTAGGATTCCTTTATCTTTATTTTACTTTTTCCTTTGTTTTGGTCTTCACCAACACTGCAAAATTGGACCTAGTTATGCAGAAAGCAGCCATATGGCACTTTTTCCAAAAAAATGAGTTAATACTAATTTCACAGTGATACTAATTTCGACATACAAGATTTTTTGCAAAAACAGCCATGTCGATATCTCTATTTATCAAGGAGATATGAGCCGTTAAATGCAGCCATGTCCATACATACATACTGTAACCATCGACAGAAAAATGCTTATAATTCTGTTTGCACTTTTCCCGACATGGCTGCTTTCTGCATAACACGGTCCAATTTGGGGGCGATAACATGAGATAACTTTTAAAACAGATGATTTTTTAACAAGCTTGCAGATTGTCTTTAGAACATCTGTCTAAACGTCAAAACGCGTCTTTGTCAAATATGTCACCTCACTAAACCCTTACCAAATTCTCTAACCACATCCAAAAAGCGGCCATAACCTCCATCCTCAATAACTAAGTACAGTTTATTTAAAGATAACTCGAAGCTCCACCACACTACTCTATTTTAGGCAACAAAGAAAACTGTAAGAGCACTTAAGGATTCCGCCAGTGTAGTCCGACGCGACGACTGGATTTAGAAGTAATAAATTTTACAGACATATCACATAGTCGGATGCTAAACCATTTTCAAATTAGGGTTACCATTTCGAAATTAGAATCTCCCACCAAAAAGCTTGACTGACATCTGTCAAGATCACTACTGAACAGCAGATTTTTTTTTCGCGATTTCATGGTTGATCCCATAGTGAAAGTTGTTCATATTCATGGGTAGAATAATCTGTGAAAATTTGCGCTCTACTTTAAAAAATGTCCTGTATAAAAGAAAGAAATCCCATAAGTTGAAAAGTCCGGAGGAATGACAGATTGGACGGTAGGCCAAAGATCCGGACATGTCTGCATCAATTTCGGACGGGGGGTGACCCTAGTAGAAATGTGCCGGCTAAAACTATCTCACTTATATTTGCACTGTCGATTAGTGCACTTACAGTGCAGAATAATGTAATGGGATTAAGAAATACGGTGTTTTTGTTTGTGCTTTCTCTTTCTGTAAATCGATATGGAAGTCTGTTTATCTTTGGATATATTTCACAGGTGAAGGTATCGGGTAAGTTTACTTGGTCTACTTTCATAGAATTTGGCAGAAGCTTGCTGCTGATTGAAAAAGAGTTTTGCACTATTCAAGATGACTTGAAATATTTTAACATTTTATTAATGGAATGGTGAAACACTTCAGTTACGAAATACCAACGATCCCTTAATTATATTATTGGGTAGGTATCACATATTTTATTTCCATTGATTGGGAACAATTTTTATGTGCCTGATGCGGTATTGGTGTTAATTTTTACCCGACTACGGCGAAGCCAAAAGGAAACGCCAACTAAAAAGATATAAACAAGACATCGATATCGATCGGAGTCATACGATCTGCCGGTCTATTCTGTAAAAATCTCACCGTGAAAACTTAGGTGAAGTGGGCTTGAAGAGAGCTGTCATTCCACCCCACCTAATACTAGGGATTGACACTATTGACGGCTCACTCCACGCTCACCTCACCTACGTTTTCACGGTGAGATTTGTACAGAATATCACTGCTGTACAATTTAAACCTTACATGGCAGTAATGACGTGTCAACATCGATATCGATGTCTTGTTTAAACCTTTTTAGTTGGCGTTTTTTATAATAGTTGGGTAAGTTTTGAGCTTTCTTTTGACAAAGACCGCTTCTAATTCCTAAAACAAAACACTATGGTATCGCAAAATTCCTTCCATTTTATATAACAAAATGTTTCGGTGGTCATAACAAATGACGTCACGTTATTAAGGTTGAGCATTTGCTTTGTTTCTGTAGGTTATGCATTGTTATGTTATTGTAATATAACACAATTGGGCCTCGACCCCTATAAGTGTTGCGATTGGGGCAAAAATTTCAAGTTTCTTTTGTTTAAATTTAAATACGTTTTGTTTTGATTTTTGATGTGTTAACATTGAGATGGCGAGTTTTGTGTTTGCTCAGATTTATTGACAAATTTGTGTTGGGATATTATGTTGATTCATAATGTTAGTGCTAGGCTCCGCGTTGCTATAAAACCCGGCCAAGTGAGTGTCGGACCACGCACAATGAAGGGTTCCGTAGTTGGAATGAATTTATCCCAAGAACAAACATAACATTGTAGTTGAAAAACATCTTCGCCCATAGATTCCAACTGCAAATGTAGGTTTGTACGCACATTATTGAGAGATTTACCATGTTATTTTAAGATCATAGACTTCACATAGGTTTTCCTGTAGGCTGTAATCTATAGCTATACAGGGTTATTGGTAAAACACCAACAACCTCTTAAGGGATCATTGTACTCATCATTATGAACAACTTTTACTATGGGACCAAACCTGAAATCACGAAAAAAAAAAACAGCTGTTCAGTACATTTATGTTCGCATAATTCGTCAAAATGTACTGAACAGCCGATTTTTTTTACTATATTAATATTCATAATAACCATTTACTATATTTTTTTCAAAATTTTAGGATGAGTAGTTTCGGAGATAAGGGGGAATGGTCAATTTTCGTCTACTTTCTTAAATAACTAATACAAATTATACAAAAAAAAAATATACTATATTTGAGACCCTCATATTAAGCCCTTTCATTTGATATGAGGTACAGTACAGTCTGCCAAACCTTTTTTTTATTTTCTTTTTTGCCCCCCAAAATATATTCAAAATTCATTTATTTTGTTACACATCCGTGTTTGATTCACAGAAAATACATACGTGTACCAAATTTCAACTTAATCGGTCTATTAGATTCGGAGCAAATTGGCTGTGACACACGAGTGATCCTATAAGGGTTCCGTTTTTTTCAGTCAGTGACTTGAGGCGAAGAAAAGAAATCAAAGAAGTCTAAAATCAACGCTTACAGTGTGCTAATGGGTGATCAATGCGCCATCTCTATAAGAAGCTATAGCAGACATGTTCTGACTAATTCTGACTTGAAGGTAGCGTCCAAACCTTTTTCATACGTAAGTTCGACCTAATTTGATAGCTTTTTTCGCGAAAAACACAGCACGGCCTATTTACAATACTTTTTAACCTCAAAAAGAAGACATTCAGACATTATATTAATTACACATACACAGTAAATTCACTAGTTTAATGAAAGAAGCGAAACAGTGATTTCGCAATGGTAGTGCGTTACCGAATGAGGTGAATGTACCAAATGTCGGCTATAAACTATTTCCGCTCGATTGGATCGCGGGCTCGTTGTGACGGGAGAATTGTTTTTGCTGCGTTTTCGATACCGATTTTTGGGTAGCTCACCCTGTTAGTGGAGTTAGGAATTTAGAAGTTCGTGTAACTGTTATTTTTATTTAAATCATTGACCAGTAGTATTGGTTTCGTTTTAAATAGCAAGTTTAGAGTTTTATTTTTTGTTCGAATGCCATCGTTATGTTTTGATTTTTAAAGCTTTAAAAAAAGCTGTGAATGGATTTTCAAACGTTTAACATTTTAGATATGTATTTTATCCAATTTAAGAGTTATAATTGCATTCTATTTCTTTTTGGTGCTATCTGAAAATAAAATACAGCAATACTTTCAGTTGAACTTTCTCCATACCCGACTAAATCTGAGCCAACCTGTTTTCGTTTTCCTGGAATGTTCGCGAAAATAACTGTCTCCCTATTTTTTGTAAGTAGTTACTTTTTACGGAGCAATCGAATGCTGTCAAGTTACATTCCGCTACCCCCTGAAAACGATCGTAAAATTTAGTGGGGACACTAAAACGACCCGAAATAGGATCACAATCACGCTAAAACTACTCGACAAACTTTCACGGGTTTTTCGATGATCTAATTAATCCCGTTAATCGGAGTTAGAAATCATCGGAATCATTTCGATAAATTAATTTTCTGACTCTAATTAATTAGTACGCTTCATCTTATTTGTTTATTAATTCAAGTCCTGACTGACTCGTTGACTGGTCGCAAGTGCTACCTACTGCTGAGCCTGAAGTCCAGGGCTCGATCCCCGGGCAGTGTTATTGGGATTTTCCATCAGGAATTTCTCAGTCCGCAGAGCATTAATTTCTCAGCAGCCCAGAGTCTGGATTTGTGCCCGGTTGTTGGTAATAAGCTGGCCGCCTATTACATGGGACTTAAACATATAACTGGCATATGGGTGCACTCACTATAGGTACACATCTCCCTAACTGTTCGGGGAATACTGACAGGCATAGTGATAAGTTTTGTTGTGTTTATTTTTGCGTCACAATTTCCTAACTAGTGGTATAAAGGAAACTAAGCAGTATAATTATTTTTTTAGGATTTTTTTTTTGTTATTTCAGAGTTGGTCCCATAGTGAAAGTTCTTCCTATTCATGGGTAGGTGCCCTGTATTGTCAACAGGCAACAGTTGCAAAATTATATTGCAATATATCGGTGTTAAATCTAACGTTTTCGCACTACAAAGCCAGCAATATTTAATTATAATTAGTGTTCATAGTATTACTGATGTTATTACCGTGGTATATTAGCATCAGCCGGTTAATAGACACAGTAGGTACATTCTAATTTGTAATAAACTCTGTATGAATTTATGCATGTTACCAAAAGTAGTATACGTACTAGTGGTTGTCGTAAATTTTCCCACGGGAACGGACTACCAGGATCAAAAGTATCCTGTCCTAATCCAGGTCATAGTCTACCCATGTGCCAAATTTCATCCAAATCCGTTCAGCGGTTGTAGCGTGAAAGCGTAACAAACAAACTCACTTTCGCATTTATTTATACAGGGTTATTGGTAAAACACCAGCAACCTCTTAAGGAGTCATTGTACTCAACATTATGAACAACTTTTACTATGGGACCACATCTGAAATCGCAAAAAAAATCAGTTGTTCAGTACATTTTGACGAATTACGCGAACATAAATGTACTGAACAGCTGAATTTTTTTCGCGATTTCAGGTTTGGTTCCATAGTAAAGTTCATAATGATGAGTACAATGACCCCTTAAGAGTTTGTTGGTGTTTTACCAATAAACCTGTATATGAAAAACCGGTCTATCGACACTCTTAGACTCACAAAATGTATTAGGTACATAAATAATAAAAATAAAAAATAAATCTTAACACACTACTACAATTTCTTTACTAACATAATTCAATAATGATTTGAAAGACACGTGGCGCCATCTATTATCATAAGAACGTTATTGTTGTTTTCCGCGGGAACAGTACTTTTTTCGGGATGAAAGGTACCCTATGGACATAGGGTACTTTTCATCCCGAAAAAAGTTTCTGTATTCATTCATTCATTGTGGTTTAGGCGTGAAAAGATGGATGGAATTTGGGACATGGGTAGACCATGGCCTGGAGAAGGACATAGGCTACTATTTATCCTGGATCGCAGACGAAGTCGGGGGCAACAGCTAGTATTTGTATAAAACACGTTTTTAGTCCTACGAGTAAAAAAATTAGAAAAAAAAGTTTTCAAAAAGTTATGAAAACTTTTTTTTTCTTATTTCTTTCCTGTTTCTAACATGTACGTAAATATATATATATACCAGAACATTACGTGAATATTTTTTCACGAATATCACCTCACATAGGCGTTCTTTCGGAAAGCTCGTAAACGCGGGAAACGCGTCGTGTTTTATCGGCTACTTCCGGACTCACCCGAACGATGCCGAAAGCAGTCTTGAATCTAAATTCATTTTGATGCAATCAGATCTTTTACTGCTGTGATAGAAAATACGGCTGTCATAAAATCCAACAAGGATATCTTCTTTCAAATATTATTGAATTGAAGCAAGACTTGCATTACATATTTTAGGCAATTTATTCCGTAGTCCCATAAAGAGAAAATAAAGCTGCACATAGGAATAATAGGAATACGAGTAACAACTTAGGCAAAGTTGGCACAACCGATTTTTTTTTCAAGAAATTAGTGTCTATTTTCAAAATCTTGGGAGGTCCTAGAAAGATCTTGGACTACCCAATTTCAACATAAGACCCAGGATTAAAATTCAAGTTAAAAAAAAAAATAACAAGGTTTATTACAAAAAACTCACGACGCTTTCCAAATCAGATAGCTCCAAATTGCCAGCACCCGTTCCAAATTTGAATAACACATTCACTCCACGTTCAAACATGATGAATGAAGTCAAAGGACGGCTTCCGAATTTATTTTTTCTAGGATTCTTCAGTCGATAATAATGTGGAGAAATTTATTCATAGCCCATGTTATTTAGGACTATTTTTGGGTGGTTAATAGTGTTTGCCAAGGTCGTAATGGACGGAAATTGAGTATGTTTATTTTGATGTTTTCTAGCAACATTAATCCCTAAAAACTGGGCCTTGAAGAGTAATTATTGTAATATTTCCCAGAGTGAAAGAATCGCTGTGTAAAGGAGTACCTATTTCTAATAATCTGAAAATAATAACGAGCCTATTACTGTCCCAATGAAGGGCAAAGGCCTCTCATACAGAGAATCATCTAATCGTCTGACCAAATTACTGTTATTCTAGAGTGAAATAGTAACTTGATAAAACAGGCAATATTATTAAACATGCAAGCGTGGAAATATGTGAAATATGGAAAAATACGTGTCGTTAATATTATATAACCTTTCCATTCGAAGCTCGCACACAAATAATGACATTCACGAAAAATTGTTAACAATTTTCCCTAGACATTCAGAAACGTCGAAAATTTGTCTAAAACGCAACAATTTGTGCTTTTTGTCCGCGTCCGAAACGACAGCCATTGTAAGAATGTTTTTGGCCAGAACGATGGGATTTGAAACAATAGGGACAGTCAGGGACAGTCAGAAAAGGTTCGGGTGGGTAAAGGACGGTATTATCCAACGAGAGAAAGGACGGTTTAATCGCTCTGGCTGGATGGTAATTACGTTTTTTCGTATCGCTCGCCATTCTTGATTGGACTATGTACTTTATTGAGGAAAATCTGCCTTTTTGTATTGGATGATAAGGATTTTTTTTTAATGAAAAATTTTAACGTAATTTTTTGTGGCAATTATAGCATTGGTCAGTTAACTGTTTTTTTTTTTCTGTATGACTGGTTTCGATGAAGTTAAGAACGATGAAGTATAAAGAGATAATTTAATATTTTTTCATGTGATGATTAATCATGTTTTTGTCTATGTGCAAATACTTCTTGCTGGTACTTCTCTGTTGAATATTTACAAAGATCGATTATATTGTAAGCGTGATCGTTATTCAAAGACGTCATAAGGAAAAGATATTTACTAAAAAGAAAATGTTATTTATTTATTGTTTAGTATATACATATACTTACTATTTATATATTTATTTAATATTTGCATCTACATTTCGAAAGTTATTATTGATGTTCTTTTCCTTCGCATAGCAAATTTTGTATTTTAAAAAGGACAGAATATTTTTTTCTCCATTTTAATATTTTTGTTGAAACGTCCTTTTTCCTTACGGCGGCGGCAGTATTTTAGGTGGTAAGTGAAAACTTCTTTAGGCGCGTTGAGTGATTATCGGTAGGGGAAAACCTCATGGGTTCACGTCACCGACCGCAACATATGTAGCTAAATATGACGTGTTGCGATTGGCCAGCAGTTATTTATTAGTTTTAAGTTTTCACTTCCGTCGGCAATCCCCATGATGTTTTTTTTTTTTAACAAATCAGAACAGAGGAGGACCATTAGCAAAGGAGCAATAATAATGTAATTTTAATGGTAATCGAAATCAATTTCGTTGGCCTTTTTCCGTCTTGAATGTCAAATGATGTATAAGATTTGCATTTAAATTACATAATTATCGTTTTTTCTTTTATTCTCTTTTTACTATACATTCTTAATATGTAAGTATTAAGGTACTTAATATGTAGGCATTTTCTGTTATTAATATTACTTAGAAGTTGTACAGACGCCAGCAGGTCAAGCTACCCGAAACTGTCAAATTTCCCCAATCAACCTTGAACCTAATGCTTTAGCGATAGAGTTGAAAATCTATTAAAGAAATTTGACAGATTGTAGTAGCTCGATGTGCTGGCGTCTGTACTTACATAATCTTAGATAAATAATTATTGAAGTTATTACAGACTGGCTGACAGCATAAAACAACCAACTTTTTATGATTGAGTAAAAATTACAATACAATTGAATTGAATTGACCTTTTTTGTCGACCTTACAATTAGCCTTAGCCCAAGGGTAGCGATTTAGTCGCCAAAAAACGATTTTACAATTTCCTTGAAACGAAAAGGAAGGTAAAGAATATTCAATGAGAGCCTGCTCGGAATATTTAGTATGTAATTATTTCTAATGGGACATTATTCGAGCATTTTTGTCCAACATTTCGACATTTTGGAACACTGCTCATTGAGTCATTATAACAAAGAATGTGGACTTAAGAAACTTTTAGTTTTGGAGCAGAATATGATTTTTTAACCGACTTCAAAAAAAGGAGGAGGTTCTCAATTCGACTGTATGTTTTTGGGGTTCCTTACCAAAATGGTAAAAAGGAACCCTTATGGTGCGACTCAGTCTGTCTGTCTGTCCATCTGTCACAGCTAGATATCTCAAGAACTACTAATGCTATCAAGTTGAATTTGGGAATTGTTTTAGATGATGTTTGCCCAACTATTTTGCAAATAAGAAAGATATAAAAATATGTACTTATATATTTTTTTGCAACAGAGACTGAAAGGAGGTCTTAAATATTCGAAGTGGGGCTACTAGGGCATGTGGGGCAGGTATCATATGAAAGAGCGCTGTTAGCACATTCTCAAACATTTTTCCTTTTTTACACTGTGTAGTTTTTTTTTTTTTGGAAGTCGGTTGTTTTTTTTTTTGTAAAAGAGCTTGTTTTGGTGGGTAACGTTTTGTGGTCCTAAGTTCCGAAATAGTTTTGTCCCTTGCTGTGACTGAGTATGACAACAGTGTAAGTTAAATGTGACAGGTATCCCATTTAGCTTTACTAATTTTGAAAAAAAAAAACGCATGTTTTTTGTGTGTAGGTAAAACGACATGCGTGTCTAAAACAGAAGCATTTCCTAGCCGTATCCTAACCCATCACAAAATTATTCTTAAGCATAGTTAACCTACAAACTGGAAAACCACGATCACAAAGAGGAAAGTTAACTTGTTTACAACCAGAAAGTGAAATTCACTGAACTACTAAAACAAAAACACAATTCACGATAACTGTACACAGTGCGCCAAAATCACACAGACCCAGACAATGTTGATGACTAAACTTTTACAACGAAAAATTACCGAATAGCTCTCGTTGACTAAAATCGTATTTACTAGCGATCCTCCCCTGCATCGCTCGGTTTTCACCACTTGACAAAACATCAATATTTTTTTAATATTATGGTAACAACAGCCGCACGGGTCGATCCACCAGGTTAGCTACGCTTGCCGGGGTTGGTCCGTAGATGGGTGTCCATCTTTACATACCGAGACTCCTTTGTGCCTCGGAAAGCACAATAAGCCGTTGGTCCCAGCTGCTACGAGTAGATCTTTGACAGTCGTTACGGGTCGTCAGAAGACCGAAAGTCTGACAACCAGCCTTACCAAGGGGTATCGTATTACCTAGTAACTGGGTTGTGGAGGTCAGACAGGCAGTCGCTCCATGTATACTGTAATACTGGTATTCAGCTGCATCCGGTTAGACTGGAAGCCGACCCCAACATAGATGGGAAAAGGCTAGGTAAATTGATTGATGACGTTTACTATACTAATGTGAAAATCGCATTAAAATCCATTGCGTTGTTTAGAAGAACAACGCGGCCAGACAGACATGAAAAACGCCTGTAATTTGTAATAATGTATAGATCTAGGTCAAAATTAGCATCACACTAGTTTTGTACGTAAAGACAATGCTAGTGGGTCCGCCCTACATTTCTCGCAGTAGTTATTTATTAACATATCAATAGAAACGTATTCGCATGGAGATGGTCGTTGTTAACCTCATATGCACTGTTTTGTGGTTAGAAAATATCTTCTGACCTTTCAGTGGTGCAATGTGGTGTATTCATGCCTATACTTGGGAAATATTATCGCATGTATAACATGATAATAATGTAGAGAACTACTTCGTACTTTAGGATCAAGAAATGTGATATTATGATAACTAACAATAATATTATATGTATTGTATATATACGTATAAAGGGTGACTGGTAATTGGTGACCGATACTTAAACACATGATTGTACTCATGATAACAAACAACTTTTACTATGGGAAAAAATCAGCTGGACAAAGAAAGACCAAATGCTCAAGGTCGTTTGGTCGGGGAAGCTCCTTAAGTGTGGATACTTTAGTTTTAGTACAAAAAGTTCGAATACTGGGCAGAGTCCATTTAGACGCTGCCATCGACATGCTATAAAGAAGTTCACTAGATAACCTTTGGCTACATTATACGTAGGTCCCTCGTAAGGTGTAGCCTCGTAAATGGGCCGCCCCATCTCATTCCGTGTCTTGGCATCGGTCCTACATTCGATAATGAGTACACGACAAGTTTCAGTAAGTACAACCACGCACGAATAGAATAGGAAACCTCTAGGCTCGTACGTGCATTCTAAGTTCCTGTACATTTACGGTTTTCCAGACGTGTATGATTTATTTAGTCCCCGATTTGTTATTTAGAACCAATTCTAGTAATTTTTTTATGATAATTGGACCGTGTTATGCAGAAAGCAGCCATGTCGGGAAAAGTACAAACAGAGTTATAAGCATTTTTCTGTCGATGGTTGCATTATGGATGTAAGGACAAGGCTGCATTTGACGGCTCATATCTCTGTGATAAATAGAGATATCGACATGGTTGTTTTTGCAAAAAAAATCTTGTATGTCGAAATTAGTGTGTCCGTGTTTATAATTCATTTTTAGAAAAAGTGCCATATGGCGGCTTTCTTCATAACTAGGACCAATTTCGAAACATCAGTCAAAATTATATTAATATATCATCACGCCTGTAATCCTTGAAGGGCATTAGGCAAAGGTGTACTTATAGTACACCCACATTTCGCCAGTGATGTTTAAGTTCCATGTAATAGAGGGCGAGCCTATTGCCTTCAACCGGGCACTGCTCCAGACTCCGGCCTGCTACTGAGAAATTCCAAAAACCCAATAACACCGCCCGACCCGGGAATCGAACCCAGGAGCTCAAGCTCAGCAGTGCGCTGGCGACCACTGGACTAAAGGCAGTTGTTTTGCTTAGCAAATGGTTTTTAATTATTATGAAGAATCGGCACCAACTCAAAACTGTGTTAACGAATATTAAATACTCCAAGAATTTTATTAAATAGGATCCATATTACCACAATATTCTCTCCCCCACGAACTATCTCAGAAACTATAAACGATTACGAAAGGACACATTCAACCCAGTATCAAATATCAAAGCGGCATCAAAGAGCATTTCTAAGTGGGTCTTTGTAAAATTGAGGAGCACCTCTTAAATATTCAAGCATGTAGGTATTTGAATGAGAAGAAAACGTTTGTTTTGTGTAAGAAATGTTTGCCGAATAAAGTTTATTGTTTAGTATCGAGCCGGCCGCGGCCCTGCTTCGCAAGGCTTTTACGTCTTGACAAAATCGCACACCTAGATCAAAAGTAGCACAACTCAAAATAGGTACCTCTTTTTTCAGGAACAGTAAAAAACGTTTTACTCGTTTTCTATTCGATCAATTTAAAATAGTTTTGTATGATGTTGTAATTAATTAATGGAGATTGGTACCCATGTGTCTTTGAAGTCAATCAGTCAATGTAGTTTTCGACGCAGAGTCCGAAAATGGCAATAACTCGATTTTGGATTATTTTGAGTTGTGCTACTCTTTATCTAGGTGTGCGAAATATCCGAGATTTATTAATTAAATGGGATTATTCCGATCTGTCACCCTGCTTTGTCCCCTGAGAGAGACAAATCGGAAAAAGTTTGATCTGACCCACTGTTAACAACTTTATTCACTCCTATCTGTTCCAGATAGGAGTGAATAAAGTTCGAACTGTCCTCTCGTTGCTAACAGAGTGACAGATTTTTTTTCCGATCTGTTCCTCTAGGGGACAAAGCAGGGTGACAGATCGGAATAATCCATTAAATGGAAATTTGAAATTAATGTTTATGTATTATACATACACATAAATCTTCCAGAATAAATTCTCTAAATTCTGGTGAAAATCGCGTCAATATCTGTTGCGTAATATAAATAAACAACGCGGTCACACAGACCGACACACTAAAGGCGACTTTAATTTTAAAAAATATTTACCTATACAGAGTTCAAATTAAATTAGCTAGCGAAACTCCGCAGACGTGATGGGTATCGACATCTAAACATGATAAAACAAAGAAGAAATTAATTTGATGACGACTTTTTGGGCTCAATGACCGCAGCCACGCTGATAGTGTAGTTACTTGAATAATGAGTTGATAAAATCTCTTTTATAATGTTAACATACCAAGTCTGTGAAGTTTACACGAAAAAAAAACAGATTTTTAATTAAACTGATATTTTAAGTGACTACACTACCGGCAGTTTATGACAAGTAGAACATCATCAAATTATTTTCTTTTTTCCCATCACGTATGCGGAGTTTCGCTAGCTTATTTAATTTGACCATGTAGGTGTTGAAATCAGGTCTTGAGATAAAGATAATACATTTATTTTGCAAAACACAGACATAATAATTAGTCCACCTTAATTAATGAATCATTCTCGTGCTGTTTTAAGGCTCCTTCAAACAGGCGCGACTCGCGGCGCGTATCCCACGCGACACAAAGGCACCGCTCGCTCGTCGCGCGACACGCGTTGCTTTTCTGTCGAGTGTCGCGTCTATTTGAAGGAGCCTTTAGCAATATGAAAGTGCTCACTATTGTTTAATTAGTGTGAATTGAATAGCTACTCGTTAAAGTTGCTAATTGTTGTTTAAATACCCATTGTTTAAGAAAATAATTAAATATACATTATTAACAGTAAATAATTCATGAACTAGACAAGGCTTTTAGTTTTCACACCTACGTATAAACATTCATATTTATTGAAACAAATTAATCATTTATTTTTATTTTGGATTCATAAATGTTCTAGTAATGTTCGGCTGTCATCGTGGATCTTTGACAATCGTTACGGGTCGTCGGAAGCCCGAAAGTCTGACAACCAGTCTTACTAAGGGGTATCGTATTACCCAGTTACTGGGTTGTGGCGGTCAGATAGATAGTCGCTCCATGTAAAATACTGGTACTCAGCTGCATCCGGTTAGACTGGAAGCCGACCCTTGGGAAAAGGCTAGGAAGATGAGATAATGAAATGTTCTAGCGGCCCCGACTTACGAGTAGGTCGTGGGTTCGAACCCGAGCAGGCAATTTACTTAGTGTAAATCATATCATCACCATCGCTCTCAAAACGGTGAAGGAAAACATCGTGAGGAAACCGGCATGTCCTAGAACCGAAAATTCGAAGGCATGTGACAACACGCACTGCGCTCGCGTGCGGTAGATTATGGCTCACTCCCTCTCATAGAGAGGAGGCCTGTGCCACATCAGTGGGGACGCTATAGACTGACTATACGTATCCTTATGCTAAATGATCTAGTTATTTACCTTGCGTCATATTTTATTCATATACATATTTTTTTTAATAAAAAAAGATTTAAAATTAATTATTTTTTCCAGCCTGTAACTGACCGAGCCCACCGTCCACAGCTTCCAAAAATAACTTTTA
This sequence comes from Dicycla oo, assembly GCA_948252095.1. Taxonomy (NCBI): domain Eukaryota; kingdom Metazoa; phylum Arthropoda; class Insecta; order Lepidoptera; family Noctuidae; genus Dicycla; species Dicycla oo. Next base: position 3,738,115 of record OX411728.1, on the reverse strand, counting down.
ACTACAAACAGTGAACTTCCTTTGATGACTGAACTTCAGTTATGGAGGTGTTAAAATAGTTGTATGTTTGTTTATCCCGCAGGTTTCCGAGTTAAAAAGTTGTTTGAAGTTTGAGGGTTCGTCATTATCTTAAGTGTGGGGAGTCGCTTGTTTATAAGAAGATTATTAAGTGTTAAGTGTGTGTAACTGACGGTTTTTTTAAGAAAGTTAATATAAGCAAGTTATTTTTGTTGTATAGTCTGATGTTGGAATTTAATATTTTGCTAGTACAGTGACAGAAATTAAGTGTTGCCGATGACGAATAAGCTTTTATTTTATTTCTGAACGAACTATTTATTGAAACGTTGACTATTTCCAATCTGTATACGAATATGGTGATTTACTTCTGTTTGAAAAGTCTATACAGAACACAGACATACTCGTACTTCTTACTTTTGGTAGTTATTTTTTTTTTAAGGTTGCGTACCCGAAGGGTGCCAAGCGTAACCTTATTACTAAGCCTCCGCTGTCCATCTGTCTGTCTGTCAGTCAGCGGGCTGTATCTCATTAACCGTAGTAGGTAGACAGTTGAAATTTTCACAGATTGTGTATCTATCTATTCTATTTTTGTTTATCCTTGTGTTCTATTGCCGCTCTAACAACAATAAAAAATAAACAAAGGTAAAAATTAAAGACGGTCCCCATACAAAAAAAAAAACGTGTTTTTTTTTTTAAATTGCAGTTTATTTTAAAAGTATAAAGTGTTAAATACTCGCACTTGGCCGGTTTTTGTTTAGTCGCGTAGGATTTTTGCATCAACATAACTTGCTTTCTAACGAAAAACAAGTGTAATAGGTATTTTTCTACCAGGAAAAATAAAACTTTACAAACACAGACATAGCTATTCAAATCAAATAAAATTTATTTGGAATATCACTTTAAATAATAAAGCTAATCAATTAGATAAGAAAGCTGCACATATTATGTCGCTATAAAAATCGTTAGCCGACCTTGACATTATACAAACGTGAATGAACATCATTCGGTATCGCTATTCTAAATGATATAATTGATGTAATATTCTATTGAGTTTAACATAAATTAGCTCGTAGGTATACGTATATCCAACTCATTAATACTGGGTGTAATTTTAATCACCGTTATTCTCTTAAAGGGATCATTGTACTCATCATTATGAACAACTTTTACTATGGGACCAAACCTGAAGTCGCGAAAAAAAATCAGCAGCTCCCTACATTTTGATGAGCTAGAACATGAATGTATGGGCACAGATTAATAGTGATGGGATACTCCGCAAAATCATTTAAATAAAAAGCGACTTGCTACTACACAATAAAGTGCAATTGAGGTCGCACAACGCTTATTACCTATAGTTATATTCACCTACAAGTTCTCTTTCTAACACGTGACTCTTATACCTTCTGACCGCGGCAGTCCTACTGAATTGGCCCAGTGAGATAGGCCACCGCGTACTTGTAGCTTCATACCTAAACTGGGGAGTGTCCCATCTGTACGTATATTAATCTACGTATAGTATGGGACAGCTGATTTTTTTTTCGCGATTTCAGGTTTGGTCCCATAGTAAAAGTTATTCATAACGATAAGTAGATAGTCTCTTTAGAGGATAACGGTGATTAAAATTACACCCTGTATAATGCAATAAATAATTACATATTATAATTAGATACTAATTGAATGCTAACGCAATAGTTTCTTTACGCACGTGTTTTAGTTTCGACATTATAACAAGTGTTAGTTTATAGGCAGGCATTAAAATGATTAATTAAAGTTATTTGTAGAGTAAATTAAAACAAGCATTCATTGTCCGCTTGGTACAAAGTAATCTAATAGTGAAGCGACAAGCATTGATCATCAAAATTGCTTACTCCTATTGAGATTTGTAGGTTTTCTCACGATGTTTTTTTTCACTGAAAGATCTCTTTACTTAGTAAGAAAGTTGATAAATACATTAATTAAAGATATTATTATACAGGTTGCTTGGAAGCTGGGTTCAAAGCCTTAAGGGGGGATAGTTGACACCATATAAAGCATCTTGAGCCATAATGTCGAAGACGAAGTACTTAGGTTTCTATAATGTTAACTGCAAACTTTTTGTTCTTTTTAACGACTTCAAAAAAAATGTAAATGTAATATTATTGGAACTGCGAGATATTCACATTTGGAACATGGTTTATTACATTACATAGGTACACACACACACACAAACCACAACAAAACCGGCCAAGTGCGTGGCGGACTACGCACAATGAAGAGTTCCGTAGTTGGGATGAATCTATTAGATTCGGAGCAAATTGGCTCTGACAGACGGAGGTAAAAGAGACAGAGTCGACGATGAAGTGCGCTTACCCAGAAGAAGCCTGTTCACTCTCACTTTGAAGAGATTAGGGTTGTATGCACTCGGAAACACAGACGCAGGTAGTGAGTTCCACTTTAACTTGACAGTTAATTGCCAACAGTAACCTGTTGGCAATTAACTGTCAAAAATTGGGTTATTTAAAGAAAACTAAATATATCAGTTAAAGTAAAAAAACAGAACGGTTAAGATAACATGTATAGCTCAAAATGCTTTAACACCCAGCTTCCAAATACGCTGTATAATGGCTTTCATTTTCTGAACCGGACCCTTAAACCAAAATAATAATAGGTTGGGGAAAAAGTTTCTTCGCATTTTTTAAGAAAATTCAAAACATTTTTTAATATAGTTTATTTACATTTAACTAAAGTATGTAGGTACCATTTTGTTTGACATGATCCCATTGCTATAGAAATATTGGGACTTCTGGTCAAAATACCGCGACAGGTGGTTTTGGCAGTCCTCTCGTGATGTTAACCTGACACTGCCTAAAGAAATCTGAAGAGACCGAAACAGGTGGAAATCTGAAGGTGCAAGGTCAGGACTATACGGCGGATGCATTAACACCTCCCAGCCAAACTCTCTTAATTTTTGCTGAGTGGCTAAAGATGTGTGAGGTCTAGCGTTATCATGATGAAAAACCACACCCCTTCTGTTGATTAATTCCGGCCGCTTTCTCTCAACTTCTTGCTTTAATCTCATCAGTTGTCCGCAGTAGAGTTCAGAATCGATGGTCCTGCCTGGTGGTAACAGCTCATAATGAATAATGCCCTTCCAATCCCACCACACACACAGCATCACCTTGTTGCGAGTTAACCCGGGTTTCGCCACAGTCTGTGAAGCCTGACCGGCCTTTGACCACGACCTTTTTCGCACGTTCTTGTCATACGTGATCCACTTTTCATCACCAGTTATCAGTTTCTTCAAAAATGGTTCGGTTTCATTACGTCGTAATAAAGAATCACAAATGAGTACACGGTTCATTAGGTTTCTTTCAGTGAGCTCGTGAGGTACCCAAATGTCGAGCTTTTTTGTGTACCCAGTTTTTTTCAAATGCGCCAAAACTGTTTTGTGGTCAATTTCCAGTTCTTCAGCTACGTCGTAACTACTGATATGCCGATCTTGCTCCACTTTTTCAAAAATGGCATCCATTTTATCCGTAATAGGGCGACCAGAGCGACGTGCATCTTTGACATCAAAATTTCCGGATTGAAAACGCTTAAACCAAATTTGTGCTACTCTCACAGACACTACACTAGGTCCATAAACATCGCAAATTTTTTTCGCGGCTTGCGTTGCATTTTTACCTTTTTTGTAGTAAAATTTTAAAATGTATCGAATTTCTTCATTAGATTCACTCATCTTGACGGTACGAAAAACAAATGAAATTCACACCTTTTTCTAATTTGAATTTGGAATTATGTTCTTTAAAATTTAAACTTTCAATGATACCAAAACCAGCCAGATACAAATAGTATGGTCAAAGAGATTTTATTACAAGTTCATACATACTATAATGCGAAAAGACTTTTTCCCCACTCTAATATTTTTACCACTATGGAGCACAGGACCAACTTCTAAGTTCTTTCAACAAAACCCACCCAACCTACATTTCCCGTAACATATAACCAGTATATAATGTTCACACAGCTGAGACACAGGCCTCCTCTCTTCGAGAGAGAGTGGGCAGTAATCCACCACGCAGGCCCATTGCGGGTTGGTAAATATCACACGTCTTCTTCTTCTTTGGTTCTAGTTCATGCCGGTTTCCTCACGATGGTTTCCTTCACCGTTTTGAGAGCAGTGGTGATGAAATTATTTACATAAACTACGCGATGTACCGGCTGGGTTCGAAAGCTCGAACTCACAACCAAAAAAGTTTTTTTTTTTTTTTTGATTCTGTATGTCGGGGCTGTTGTTGTTTGTAGCCACCACTGCTCTTTAAACCAATGACTTCTCCCGTAACACACACAAATCCCTACATTCACCCATTCTCATCTTACATCACTAAGTAGCATAAGAGCCCAGTTAATCACGTCGTACACTTAATCTGGCACATTCATCTACTGCAGCTTTATCTTCAGTCGTGACTGTCCTAGGCACTCCTGCGCAGGTAATTGTGGTAAAGAACGGTAACAATGGCGAACGTGGTTGCTTGTAATTAAATCAGTGTCTTGTGTAAGGTGTGTATAATAGTCTGTTCCAAAAGTATGTGATAAAAGTATAAACAAACCCTGTTCATGTTAAAGTCGTAATCAAACACACTAAAGGGAATTAGAAGAAAGAAGAAGAAAGAAAATACGTTTATTTGCGATAAACATGACGCAAAGAAATATAACAACAAAATAAAATAATAAAAGAACAAGTTTGGGGAAAATATGCGTCACATTCACGCAAAATATAATAACTTATTAGCTAGCAAGCAGTTGCAGGTAACATTTCTTTTTTGAGTCCATGCTATTTCTCAATCTTAATATTTAACACATTCATAATAAGTAATTAGGAGGTTTTTACACTCACCATTTTATCCAACAATTATTGTTTGAATAACGGTCTCGAGTTTATAAAAACCTCAATTGTCAAATTAAACACATCTACAGGATGTCTCAAACGTAGTGGTCCAAAGGCAAATGGAGTAAAGCGGAGGTGGCCACCTATCATTTAAAAATTTACAAGTTAGGATAATCTCAACAGTTCAGAAAATTCCGCTAATTTTTAATTTTCAAGAAATTTTACACTTTCACATGGATTTTTCGAGCTTGTGAACAAAATTTTCGACGTAGCGAGTTTAGATCTGGCTAGAAGATGCCTTAATAGTGTACCGACACTAACACCACAGTGCACGTAAATAGGAATACATTAATCTTGTACTATTTACGTTCAGTGTGGCCCTGCAACGCTTCAGATTTTATTTTTACTTGTCTTTCCTAACTATTTATTAGGCTTTCCCAGATGAATACCCCAACTTTTAAATTTTTAAATGATTCCTATCAGTTACACATTTAAATCCTCCGCTTTACCCCATTTGTCTTTACACCACTACGTTTGAGACAGCCTGTATATGGAGACTTACAATTAGAATTTCGGGTATTCAAATATTCTTATCAAAGCACTAAGTATGAGTACTCTTCGATCAAATAGCACTACAAATTGGGATCCACAGGTATGTTTTCTAATCCATTTGTTTACATTATCATGAGATACTTTTGGAGCAGACCATAGGTAGGTTGGTAAGGTATTCGTGTTTTCTTGGCATGTGGCGTGATTTGAACATTAATATGCCGTGTGGTGGTCGTTGTGATTCTCGATAAATAGTGCTCGCAAGCTAACGAAAATCTATTGTAGAATGATGTGTTAATTAATGTAGGTAGTCAATCCTCACAGAAGTAGGAGATATAGCATCTACTACTTCTATCGTCTGTGTTATGGGTATTTTTCCGAAGACCTGGATGGAGACGTTTGAGCTTATTAGCTAGCAAGCAGTGCCAGGTAACATTTTTAAGGTTCCGTACCTCAAAAGGAAAAATGTAACCCTTATAGGATCACTCGTGTGTCTGTCCGTCTGTCACATACTTTGAATCTGGGGCCGATTAGGTTGAAGTTTGGTACACATATCAATTTAAGTGACCCAAACACGGAAGTGTAATGTAAATAAATGAATTTTGAATATGGGGGTCACTTTTGGAGGCAAATAAGAAAATTAAAATAAAGTTATGTAAACTAAAGGGCTTTACTGTGAGGGTCTCAAATAGATTTTTTAAAATAATTTTAAAATATATTGTTTTAAAGTTATTTAAGAAAATGGACGAAAATTGACCATTCCGTCCTTATTTCTGGAAAAAGTACAGAAAATAGTTCTATACCTTTAGATTACAGGAAAACCTATAAGAATTCTATGGTCTTAAAATAACATGGTAAATCTCTCAATATTGTGCGTACAAACTTACATTTGCAGTTGGAATGTATGGGAGAACACGCACTTGGCCAGTTTTTTTTTTAAGTCTATGCTATATATCAATCTTAATACTTAGGTACTTGAAAGAGTTAGTTTCGGGGGGCGCATTCTGAACTCCGGTCCGCCGGGGCCCGTGTTGTTCTATGCATTTGGGTAATGTTGGCCAATTCTGTAGTACTTACTGCCGCTAAAACCAATGACTTCAACCACAGATATAAAAAAGAAGTTTAACCATTGATTAATCTTTGTAGATTTCCTTTACAATTCGAACAAAGACAAACAAGTTCCTTAAAGATTTTTTCCTTCAACATCAAATTTATTGTTTATAAACACGATGGCCTTCCACAACCACTTCCATACATTATGTATGTACATTTTATTAGACTTACATAACGCAACCTTGCGCATGCTAACGACATGAGGTGCGCAAGCGCAGCGAAAGGCAATTTACTTGTAAGAACACCTCGATCTGTTGAAGGATTAGTTGGAATCGAGTGGCAAGGATACAGGAACCGGTTATTGTCAATCATTAGGAGGCCTAAGCTACGTCCCCAGCAGTGAAATTCGATTGGCTGATGACGATGAAGTGGCCAGTAGCCTCTTGCTAACTATGTTAGGGTAAGCTACTACGATTTATTATTTTAGGTAATACAAAATGCGCTCCAAAACTGGAATCATCGATGTGGGCAACAAGTCTGCTAGGCTGAAATGGGATTGGGCGGGCCATGTATGTAGGATGCATCGGGACAGATTGGCCAGAGTCGTCACGCAGTAGGACCCAGAAGACGGGCCTTGTCGTCAAAAGAAGCCGAGGAACCAACACAAGGGAAGAGTGGATAGCTGCGGGGGAGTCCATTGCCCAGCAGTGACAATAACCTGTATTGATAAAAAAAAGGTAATACACATATTGGGTTTTTAGTGTTTTTTTTTTTTTCTATGAGCTTTTTTTATATTATTATCGCCTTTAATTTATTCTCTTAATTTACTCGCTCGTGGGTTGCAGCTGAAAATCAGCATCAAGTATTTAAAAAAAGAGAGTTTTATACTGGCGCAAGAAGTCGAATGTCAGCCAGTACCTACAACAGAAGGTTAAGGTCCATTGCATGGAACCTTTACATGAGCTACATCTAGTGTTCTCATCTAACATTATGCTGAGCTAAGACCCATTTGTAAGCATTGTTTTCTGTTTTTTTACAGTATTAAGGTGTATTTTTTTGCTGTATTGCCAATAAACACATTTTTTCTAATTCAATAGGCGCGGCCGACGCGCATGCGCGTTTTGGACGTTCACCGTGTGCTTGACGGCGCGTATGCGCGTCCATACAATTTACATAACTTTCTTCGAGTGCGGCGCGCCGCACCTGTGCGTTCGTTGTGCATCTCTATTGTTTCGAAAACATCTTAAAATAAGGGTCGGTAAGGGTGTCTACACTCAAGATATTTTTTGCACGCACCCGAGCGTTTGCCACACAGGATTAGTGTAGCATAAAGAAGCGTTTGCATACATTTCGCTAAGAATTAAGCAGATAATGTGTTAAAGAAGCGTTTGCATAAATTTCGCTAAGAATTAAGCAGATAATGTGTTAATATATTATACAAATTTTATTCTGGGCGACGATTATTTGCCTTCTGCAGTTCAAGAAATGCAGTCCTTCCTAACCGTTGTCTGCTACAGATGAAGACAATGTCGAACGTAGATATTTTACTGTCCGTAACGACGTCGATAGCACAAAAGGGAGGAGGCCTATATCCTATAGATGTAGTACTCCGCAATGATCGAAACGAGGCCGCCACTGATGAATGATGATGAACGACCACTGTCGATCTTAACTCTCAATTGAAAATGATTCCATACGACTATCTACTTCTACAGCACCTACCTAAGTATGCCACGCTTTCGTCTGTAAATTAACACCTACGGCTAATAAGCTACAAGGCCCTGAAAGGTGTCTTTAAAAGCTTCAGCCTACAAATAATAATAATTATTTTTCAAAACGTTCAATTAGCTTCGCCTTTTTGACTCACCGACCAGCGACCCCTTTTTTTTTGTTGTTTTTTTTTGGTTGGGAAATCATCAAATAACTTAGAGCGAGGAGCGGGACTGACTAAAACCCACCCGTGTCCCTTCAGTTGCCTGTGCCAGGGCCACGGTAACTCTTTCAAATAACCCGCGACTGGCAGGCATTGCCCCTAGCGGACTCCATCAGTTAGCGCTGACATCTCTTTGAGGCGCGCGTGGAATACAACGCGCCGTCGACCCGGGCCTGCACCCTAATTGCGTAACACACTATCGATCGGAATCTGAATAATTTTGAAGCAAATTGCTAATCCATTGCTTCATAAGTTCGAAAAATTTGTCTGCTCAACAAAGTAAATCACGCAATGAAATGTCAAAATGAAACCGATTTCGATTGATAGTGTGTTACGCAATTAGGGTGCTGGTCCTTACCGGTCGGCGAGCTACCCATTGCTCGCCTACGGTAGTACGGTGGCTGGGAATCGGCTCTCAGACCGGCAACCCCTTGACAATTCAAAAGTACTTATTCGTGTAGTAGTAGTCAAAACTTTTCGAATTGTCGATTGATAATATACGATGCCTTGAAGATGCCTATTTGTATATTATTTATTGAAGTTTAACAACCCAACGTCCACTTGAGGTGAATGTCAGTTACTGACACGATAGTGAACGTATCAATATCAATTGGTTTTATTAACTGACTCGCCTCGCCTCCGTTTATTTTAGTTATCTCAACAAACCCAAGTTGGGATGTAGTTTTATAGTCGTATTTCGAGGGTAACATTGTTTTTTTTTTTAACAATTTTATTAAAAAAATAAGTTACTGTAAATTATTGCCGTATATAGTATAGTCATGAAAACCCTACAAGTTTTCGAAGTTTAAAAAAAAATCGGTCGGTTAGAAGTCGGTCAAAATTACTTTGTAAATTTTTACCCAGGAGTCTACTATCTCTAGACTTCTAGAGGACATCTACACCACTGTAGTCTATCAAAATTTATAAAATCCATTCATTCATTCATCTCCAAAATTCTCAACTCTGTAAGAAATTTTAAACATCTACTAAGTAATGAAAACATTTTCGAAAATAACTTTTTGCCCTCCCACAGGATCAAATCCTGCATCATTAAAACAAAAGCACATGAAACAAGTCAGGCACGTTGGAACAGGTCCGGACGTGAAACGGAACAGGTGCCGACTGGAGGCTGTGAGTGCGGACATCTGCTACGGTGTTAGGGTTCCGTGAGATCTAAAATTGATTGGTTCTGGGTTGAAGAGCCGACTATCACGTTTTAAACAGTTTATTTTTATTCTCTTCTCCTCTCGTCTATACGAGAATATTAGCTTGTGCACAGATAAAAAATTTACTAGTCAGCAGGTAGGTTGGTAGCGTGGCAGGCTGTCATGTCTTTAGAATCCGCTTTTTTGTACGGTCACTCGTGGCGCAGAGGCTCTTTTGAACCGACTTCAAAAAAGAAGCAGGTAATTCAGGTGTCAATGTACTTTGTAAGTACATTGACACCCATGTACTTTGTAAGTATTATATTATTTTACTTTATTGTGAATGTGAAGACTATGTATATGTAGGTCATTGCTTTTTTTGTTTGTTTTATTTTTTCTCTCAGTTATTTTTAATCATGGTCTGGCAGTTTGAGTAATTTATGCGGCCTACCCCAATGTCCTTTCTTTGGTATTGATCGTCGAATCGTTGAGCTCCTTAAGTTCTGAGATGAGCTGCGCGATTACTGACAAATGCGTGCACTGACTGGACAGGTCCTCTCAATCTGTATGGTTCTTTCCTCAAAAGACCATTTCAGACACCAATCTACATGGTCTTCACATGATCTGACCAAGATTATGTCTGGACTTTATAAGAGACTGTGACCTCTGAGTTTGTTTCGGACTTTCTTCTCAGAGTAGTCAGATAGGAAACGCCGACCTCAACTAGTTTAAAAAAAAAAAAAACATGATTGACTTGTAAAAGTGTTTGTACAAACCTACTTACAGAAATAAAAATCATTTATTTATCATTTATCATCATTTATTATGTTCGTTCTGTAAGTTTTTATTTTTATGTATATTCATCGATATTTTCGTCAATTGTGAAGTCAGTTTGTTTTTGTAATTTTTTTGTTTTAAGTAGGTAGGGCAACGAATTCATTCTTAATTCGTTCAGGTGGCTACTAAGGTATAGAAAAAAGATTTGGATTTTTTTTTACCTATACGTCTCACTGCTGGGCAAAGGTCTCCCCATACATTTCCATTCGTCTTTATCTGCTGTCTTTTCCAGCGAGCGATGGAACGCAGTATCCTCGGAGTTCGACTTACCGACCGGAAATCGCAGATGTCACCCAAAAAGCAGCTAAGCTCAAATGAGACTGGGCCGGACACGTTTGCCGCATGCTGGATGCATTGTGGGCTAAGATCACCACAACATCCGAACCAACACATACACATACCACAACACAGAACATAACTTTGAGTACATAACTTGGTTCTTGTGGCCTTCAGATCCATCATCCAACAGAGGTATCTATCTGACATTCTAATTTCTTGCGTCAAAAACCCCAAAATATACGAATACCCATGTACAGAAATCCTATAGGTGTTAAATCGCATATCACGGTACCGACATTACTAAATCGCTAATTCCCTAACCAAATAAACTTTAATGCTACGGAACCACAACCACAGAACCCCAACTCAATCATTCATTATACAATGTGGCTGTATCAAATTATATCGGCCTATCGATCAACAAGTCAAAAGGCACCTTAACACTACGCAATAGAGTTACTTTTGTAATATAACACGTTTATATGCTAATATCGACAGATGTTGATTGATGCAAATTGATGTGTCGACATGGAATTTTTAACCGACTTGCGAAACACGGGTTGTTAGTTTGACACGCCGATGTAATATTTTATTTACTAATCCGTATTTATATATTGTGTAGGTAATGATGATGTTTGCCACCATTTTACAACTCAATTTTTAATGGTTTTTTTTCGAGTGACTTAGGCTACTCGCAAGAGACGATACTTCAGTCGCATACCAACAAAATACTAGTTCGCTACTCGAGGTTCGTATATTACCTACGCTACTAAAAACAAAGAAAATTTCATCATTTACATTTGTAGCACACACCGCCAGGACGTTTTTTATTAAGTCGAGTGATTCCATTCAATTCATTCACGAAAAAGCATTTGTGTGTATCTTATATAATAGAAGATTCAGAAATAGAAGACGAACAAAAGAAAATATTAGACTTTTTTTGACGTTTAATTGAAATTTATTTCCAATTTCTCCCCAAACCTTCTCAGTCATCTTTTGTCATATATTCAGGCAATTTAAAGTTATAGAGACATGGATATTTTTTTTATTTCTTCAACAAATTATTTAATATTGAACTGCTGTTCTGCCGCCATTTTTACCTAGATTAGTAGCAGAAGCGACGCGCGGGCGACGACAGAGCGGCGAGTAGGATACCGGTAGCGAAGTGTGCAATTCACTATACAAATAATGTATGTACCTATGTATGTGAGATACTCCTTGGCGACACGTCTTCGAGACTGACGTACTAGTCATCTATAAGTAACGTAATGTGAGAATGGCCTTTCTCTGGTTTGATGATTCGAAAAAAAGTACCTAGTTTCATTTGAATTCTAGTCTAGACAGACTGGGGAGAATTCGATTTTAATAAAATGCTAATCAATAAATTCGTCCAATATAGAAATAGCATTCCTAGGAATCCTAGGTAGAAAGTAGGTACCTACTTACTGAAAAAAATGTCAGACGAGTGAAAACCACGAAGTGGCGAAATAACGTATGAACTTTAGAGAACTGATGAACTGAAGAATGAGGTTAGCAAATAGGATATAAGTAGAGAAAGCGGAGTATCAGAAATTGTATTGTATTCGATTATTTCTAGTATCATACATATAATATGACCCGTGTCCGGCCATGCACAGTAATAATTATTATCGATGCTAAAATGAATCTAAGGTAAAATAATTTTCTTTACAAGCACGGTCATAAACACACAAGACTACAATTCAAGTAAACCAGCCTTGTACTACATTATTACATATCTCAAAATATACGGTCTGTCGTAAAATATTTATGACCAATGAGCGACCACACGCAGAGATTTATTTACGGCAAGTTTCCCGGTCAAAGTAAAAGTTAAGAAATTAGTGGTAAGGTAATGGGCAAGTAAGGTGGTTTCTAAGTTACAAGTTGGTACAAATAAATTATATGGTAACTTGGTAAGTATACAAGTGGTCCCGACAAGGACCTAAAAGGTAAATTAGGAATAATGGCAAAAGAAAAGTCACTATATACTCTGTCCACTAGGTTATTCACTTTTTGATATCTGTCAGTTGGACAATTTCTTGTTGTAATTAGGATCAAATTCGCAAAACACATATTCGTTAGTATGAAACTGGCAGCTGTCAAAAATGTAAAGAACCTAGTGAGCAGAGTATAATGCCGCCAAATTCATGCTAGCTGCTGCGACTGGCCGACTCAAAATAACAACAGATGAAACTAGGATAACCAGTCAGATCACTTGACATGAGTCTGCAAGTCTGATAGCCAACTTTTCTTTTGATTAGTTTTCCAGAAATAAGAATTTCATGAATTTTATCAAATGAATGAAACTCATTAACTTTTAAGAAGTAGGTACATTCCATTCTATGTATAATCATAACTTACCATGATTCCAAAAATGAGAAAAAAGGAACCATACCTGTAACAAAAAATAACAACAATAAATTAGTTTCAAAGTCAAATATTTAAGCATTCAATGAGAACAAGAATCCCATTAATTAATATTTATAAATAAAATGTATGACCGGATGGTTGATGGTATTTCTTTTTAATATGACGTGTAAGAATGCAGGTGCAAGGTTCTAGAATAGTTTCGTGTGGGAAACTACTACGTATAGTAAAAGGTGACGAGGGTCTCCAAGAGAAACTTCGCCATTCTGCTAGTAACGACAAACAAGCAGCTGACATCCTAAGATCTACTCTGGTCTGTGAACTATCGAATTTCTTCCATTAAAAATCGAAACATCGAACACCTAAAAATCTTTAAGTAGTCTTCCGCAAAATCACCATGTTTTTTTATTTAGAATTCTAGAAAAACATCATCGATGTAATCAGTCTACCAATGTTCCCACTGTTGGGATTTCTGTGAGAGGGAGTGGCCTGTAATCTACCGCGCGGACCCAGTACCGGTTGCAGGATAGACGAAGAGAGAATTAAATAAAACTGAAGTTTTCTGGTCTTCTAATACTAAAATAGAACTAGAGGAGCTCGTGGCTAAGTAATAACAGCCGCACGGGTCCATCCATCAGGTTAAGCTACGCTCTATCTTCTCATACCGAGACTCCTTCGTGCCTCGGAAAGCACGTTAAGCCGTTGGTCCCGGCTGCCATTAAGCCACGTTACGGGTCGTCAGAAGCCTGAAATTCTGACAATCAGTCTTACCAAGGGGTATCGTATTACCCAGTAACTGGGTTGTGGAGGTCAGATAGGCAGTCGCTCCATGTAAAATACTGGTATTCAGCTGCATCCGGTTAGACTGGAAGCCGACCCAAACATAATATTGGGAAAAGCCTAGGCAGATTGATTGACGTTGTCAAGTTTCTTGCGCCCATGATAGTGCAGTTATGCCATTCATCCCGTTTCTTTGCAAACTTTTGGAGCTTTCAAAGTCGAAACATTTATTTCAATTAAATTCCATTCACTTACTCGTACTATCCTCAAAGATTCGGTCAGTTGGTCAGAAACTTCATTATAAAAATCAGAAAAACAACCAAAAAAATTAATCAAGTTCAAGCCCGTAAATATTTGAACAACGTGACAAGAAACACGGATTCTATTACCGTAACATATAATCGTGTTAGTATAATGCGCTGGTTGACAGACGATTTCGACGGCCATGTTGCGCGCGCGCCGCCTTGCTTGTCGACAGCGTTGATTTATTTATAATTAAGTGGAGAATTGGAGATTGTAATGTAAGCTTGCCTCTATGCTGGGCAGTCAAAGAATTACTTTCTTTGTGGTATATACATATTGAGCTTTAATACTGAGTGGAGTGTATTTCTATTTGAGACTATGGTTGGCTTTGTGGGTACTTTTCTGAACTGCCACATGCATGAGGTATATAGTAATTTATGGAATTTAGATTAAATGTTTAATCATTCTCCTGCCCTTATCCTAATTTATTGGGAGTCGGTGCAACATGTCCCTTAATTCCAGACTTCTCTATTAGCCCTCAACTCGGTAGTTACCCCCTTTCTAGCCATACTCGTATCATCCTTCACACAGTCCATCCATTGTTTTTTTGGTCTTTAGAATTTAGATTTCTATTCATAAATTTATGGAGAGACTTCTTTTCTTCAAAAGGAGGCATGGACACGGGATTAAAAGGTTGTTCAAAAAAGAGAAAAGTAAGAAAACTAAGTTTATGTGTCACAGAAAAACGTGCATACAAAAAGATAGTTACTTAACTCAATTTTATAAATAGATCTACATAGGTACAAATCACGAGCACAAAACCAAAGTCGGCAGCTCCTAGCACGTCATGACTGTGACGAGAAGGCTTCCAGTGCTATAGGGGACCCACAGTACAGCGCTGATTTTCTGTGGTCACCTGAAAAAGACGTAGGTACGGAAACCAAGTCAGGTTCATGATAAAGTAAGGTTAATCTATCATCAGGACTAAATTTCTTACGCCAAACAAAAACAACCTTGTATGTGTCTAATTCACCTTCACGCAGCAATTTGTCAATCCTCCTTCCATTCACAAAGGTGTTAAAATGTAACTCCCACTTACTTCCCGACTCTCATGCGCAGATGACACACTCTATCGGCACCTCATCTTTCAGTACAAGTAAATAATACTGAGTGCTCGACATGAAACAGTGATCGTACCATCAACCGCACATTAGCAACAATTTGACGATCACAGCGTCTTTATGTGGTATCAGTAAGGTCGATTTTCGAATTCATGTGTTACTTCTTTCTCACTGCTGACGTACCGCACGGTAGACTGAGTATAATGGGTCAGTTGACAGGTGGTGTTGAAACTTAAGCGCACGCGCAAGGATGGGTAAGCAAGGGTTGACTGGTATCTGACGATCTTGTATTATATTATCCGTGACTTAACAAGGAACTTGGTATTTAAGTTTCATGTCCATACATGAAAAACTTTAATTACTAATTTGACAGGTGACAAGCAAAGCAAGGGTCATTTATTTGTCAATATTAATAGTTTAATATTCATTGTAAAGACAATTAGAAACATTTGCTAAAGGAGTGATACTAATGAAAAATCTCTATGAACCGGTCGGACAATTTTAATGAAAACTTTTTGTTCAGGAATCGGATTTGCATTTGTGAAGAAAAGTTGTTTAATATCACGGATAGAACACACCCTTTCAGTGGAAGTTTCGGACTAAATCAGCATCCTGTATAAATAGGGTTAGAGTCAAAAACTCTAAATTTAGAGTTGTCGACCCTAACCCTACTTTTTATGTAATCGTGATGGCGACAAACATGGCATTAAGTTATGTGTATAAGAATGTTATAATACCGAATGAATAGGTCAGTAAGTTGACAGGTGATGTGCGCACGCGCAAGGTTTGAAGCAGGGGTTGGCCGTTGTCAATAAAAATCTTAAATGTTTAGTGAGTGGAACGAATCATTAGAAATTATATAATTTATACAGCTCTCGTTAGAATAACTAGTAACTAGCTTTAGATATTTAATTTTTGTTATTATTAAGAAAGAATGAAAACACATTTCAACAATACAAAAACACGATATATATATATAAATTAAAACAGGATATTTTATTTCAATAACCTTGACGTTTGTCTATGGCGTTCGAAATTTTAACGATTCGTCCGCCAAAACATAGTAAAATATACAACATTTAAATATTGGCTAAGTCTAACAACGCACTAAGATATTATTCATTATTGTAGTATTTGTGGGTCATGTGCAATGACCCCTGAACATCGCTCACCTAGTAATATTGGCACATCTGCAAAAAAATGCGAAATTTAATTTATACAGCACACGTATTCAGTCTATAGCATAAGTGCATAATCTAGAATATGTATTGACGTCTATATCTAGTAACCAAACCCAAAAATCTGTAAAAAAAAACGTAAAATGAACCCATCAATTAATTTCAAACATTTATAAAATGTTTCATCCTCGTTTCTGTAAAATGTGAAAAACGTAGATGTGCCAACATACAGGGTTATTTGTAAAACACCAGCAACCTCTTAAGGGGTCATTGTACTCATCATTATGAATAACTTTTACTATGGGACCAAACTTGAAATCACGAAAAAAAAATCAGCTGTTTATGTTCGCATAATTCGTCAAAATGTACTGAACAGCTGATTTTTTTTCGCAATTTCAAGTTTGGTCCCATAGTAAAAGTTGTTCATAATGATGAGTACAATGACCCCTTAAGAGGTTGCTGGTGTTTTACAAATAACCCTGTATTACTAAATGAGCAATATGTTTTACTGCACGATTCAGTGACCAGACCATGTCTGCCTGTGTCTGGCAACCAAATCGTTATTATTTCGGAGCAGGTACTCGTACATAAAGAAACTCATTAATTCTGACTAGGACTACCTTACTGATTATATCAATGGACACCGCATATAGCGAACTTCGGGACTTCAATATTTGGTCTCCTATAACAATTTGTACTAAAGAATTTCTGATACCTGTAGTACAGTATTCCAAATCTTAGACAAGCCTTTCCTTTATAGAACCAAGCAGCCCTAAACGCCACTTGAATGTTTATAACAAATTGTCGCCTCCCAGTTTATTTTAAGCTTGGTAATCTGTTCGTGACGGTATCTTCACGACTTAGCCTCGAGGGGCGAAGGCGCAACTTTGTTATTCCATTACCATAGTCTTTAGGGTGTGTGCACAAACACGACGAACCCGCGGGCGGCGGAAACGCGTGTTCTCTAGACGCGACTACCTCACATTGTTATTTCGTTATTTTAGAACTAGGCCACAGCCACACTGAAAGCAGTCATTTTGCAAGTTGCAGTGCAGCTACTCGCAATGTGTGGACGTATCATACGAGTTACTCGCACTAGCGAGTTGGACAGTAGCTTGCAGCCGAGTAACTTCAATATTTTTTGTTTTCGTGCGAGCTAGCGGGCGAGACGGTCTACCGAGCAGCTGCAGTGTAGCAACTCGCTGTTTGTAAATCAGCCATAAGGCTTTTAGCCAGTAGCCTAGGATGAGTATGCATTTTAAAAAGAGCTGATTACCCTTATCATAACATCTGTTTCCACTGACTTGTTACAAATTATCTGGATTTTCATTGCCAACAACACTTACAGCATCACAAGCGCTTCGATCATCAATACAATAGTGCGATTGTTGATAGACGAGCAAGCGCTGCAGCTGCTTTTGGTTGCAAGCTGTTTGCGATCGATGGAGGTTCTTGCTTGTACAAAATGCCCGCCTATAACAATGTGGTCGCACCTTTACTCGTCTTCGGAGTTGTAAACTCGTTACTGAGTTCGGTAAACTGATGGTGAGTACTATTGTCCGTTTTACGTCTATCTCCAGTCAATTTAAATGGACTAATCCTTTACTTATTGTGTCCTTACTTAATATGCTTTATTTAACAGGAATTAAAAGAAAGAAAGCAGAGTCGAAAATGCTTGGAAGACCTACTGGGCCCTTAAAGAACACATAAAAAGTAGTCTTCCAATAACACTGAAAAGATAACTCATCGACATGTGCATCTTACTCGTTCTAACATACGGTGCACAAAGTTGGTCCCTTACTGAACAACCAAAGTTCAAACTCAAGATTTGCCAACGGGCAATGGAGCACAGCATACTAGGTGTCAAGCGTAAAGATCTCGTTAGAAACACCACCCTGCGCTCCTTAACTCTAGTAGCGGATGTTGGAGAAAAAGCAGCCAGGCTGAAGTGGACTGGCCACGTCACACGAATGCACCCGGAGAGATGGGCAAAGATCGCCACCCACTGGACGCCTCAGGGAGGACATCCCCGTCGAGGTAGACCGCGGCGAAGGTGGGGTGACGATCTCATCAAGTTCGCAGGGCCAACATGGCCAGAGATCGCACAAGACAAAAAGGTTTGGAAGGGAAAGAGGAGGCGTTTGCCCAAAAAAATGCAGGAGAATGAACATTAGGATCATTTCTATAGTCTGATGATGATGTTATGGTCCGATTAGGTACTGGACAACCCTTAGAATGGGCAATAAAGCAAAATTTTGCATACCTACTTCTAAAATGATTATTATTTATTCGGTGTTTTTGCATCTCTTATAGTCACACATTCTTATTTCAAATTCAAATTTACACGATTATTATCAGCTTATCACACCAAATGTTCGTCATATCGATGCGCGACGCGAGACACATTTAATAAAATATCAGTACGAATGTTTGTTTTAATTGCATCGCTGTCACACCAAGTCCAAATCACCAACTAATCAGGAAGCTATTTATATTTAACTACCATGCAACATTATATATTCAAACTTAATTACATACTGCAAAATCACTTAACTTCACATCTTTCAGACTTAAACACCGCACAAAAAACAAGACTGTAGGTATGTATAGCCAAAATGTTCACAAAAACCCTTGCATTGTAGCATATTTGCGATCAACAGCTGCGCGAAAAGACAGGTGGGATACAACCAGATTGTCTTGTCTCCTTTTTGTTCACCCAAATTGGTTGTATTGACAACTTATTGAATTCCTGTTAAAAGGCATTTTTGTTAAGGTTTTTGTCGTATCTTGAAGGCAATTTTGGGTTTTTAAACTGCAACGGGTTTTGTAAATGATAGTTTTCACCGTTTTTTTTTTAATTTTTAGAAAGTAATATAAGCAATTTATGTATTGCACCAACATGGAACTTGCTCATTGTATTGCGGGTTAGCGCTGATGTGGCTGATATTCGAAATACAGACTTTTAACCATTTTTTTTTGGGTGGAGAAATGCTCATGCATTGCATTGCCACGCACGGGGAGATAGTGTAGTTATGTGGGGCTCCAAGCCACTAAAACTCCACGGTGTCCCTCTGCCGCTTGTGGCCGTGGACACGGGCACGCGTTTATCACTCACCGCGAACCAGACGTTAGCCTAGTTCGACTACAGATGTTTAATACATTTGTAAATAGAAAATATAGCCTATAAGATATTTGTACCATTGTGCATTGTAATAAACTACTGAAATAAACTCCTAATTGTTTATTACATTTTATCCAATCCAGCATAATTAATTTATTTCATTTTGGCCACACTTTAAGGCTCCATAACATAAAGGCGCGACACGCGACGCGAATTGCACGCGATTCAAAGACACCGCATGTCGCGCGACGAGCGGTGTCTTTGTGTCGCGTGCGATACAGGTCGCGTGTCGCGCCTTTATGAAGGAGTCTTTAAGAGAGTTACCTACCGCGACGGTTTTACGAAAAATCGATGTTCTATTTCTGTGAATGTATTGTTTATGCAAACTTAACCACACACTAGGATTTCTACTGTATCGTGGGTGTGGTTACAAACAAATCTCACATACACAAATATCAACAACCGGATAAAGTGTCAGTAGGCCAAACTAATATTTGTTTATTCATAACATGTGAATATGTCATGCGATACGTAAATAAACACGTATGTACATGTTTGATTTACGATTTTTTCGAAAAAGCCGATTACGTTTTTAGTTGAAGAAAGTTGTTTTTTTGTTCACCGTTTATTGTGTATGTTTCGAGACTAGCGTTGAAAATGTCGAAAAAACAATTTGTTTTATTATAAATTATGGTTTATTTTTGTTTTTTTCGCATGTTTCATTGAAAAATTAACGAAAAAATCCTTTGGAAAGAAACAGGGTTCTTTCGAATTTTTCGCTTGATGTTTTGAAGATGAAAAAAAAAACATAGTGGTTTTTTCGAAAAAAAAAAAAATCCTACAATTTGTCGTTCTGTCTTTCGTTTCCAACAATCTTTATCTAGGTCCTTTTTACTAATGTAGACTATTTCGGAAGAAAGTTTTCTATCCCAAACTGTCAAAATCACACTGACCATGGATAGGTAATTGTCTAGGGTAGTGAAAACATTGTAGTAAATTGAAGTAAATTTTCTTCTGTCTATAGCATTATAGACAGAAGAAAATTTACTTCTCGACGGCCGCAAAGTATATACAAATATATAAATACAACTGCGGAGCGCCGGAGAAGATGCGATTCTCAACGGGTTGTATATAGGTTTTTTGACTTAAAATATGAAAAAATTATTTCCTATGAAACATTGAAAAAAAAAACAACGGAAAGAAACCGGAAGTTTTCCTGCTTTTTTCAACGCTATTCTAGACTACACGATTCGTTTCGGACTCGAACAGAGTCTAAACAAAGAGCTTATCATGACAATTCCCGTATCTTGTTAAAAACGTTCAAATTGTATTCGTGCTATATCATGTCAGCGACAAAAAATGACAACAAAAATGTAGGTAAACGCAACCTTTTTCGACAAATTGCTGTGGCAATTCTTATTGTTGATTGCGAACGTTCTCGAAAATTGATAAGGGAATTGCTCCTCAAATTATGCGTGTCCACTTCTTCAACAAGTGACCTCATAACAAACGTGAATATTTCCCGCGAAACCTATATGAATGCCAAGAATTTCGCCTTATTTTTTCAGTAAATAGGCACACAACATAAGGCTGAATTTCAGCCGCTCGACCTAAAAAACTAACAATAAACATGTTTTGAATGGAGTACCGTTGTACATTGACTTGTATTTAGACTAATAGCATGCATTTCGCGAAAACATCATGTTTACCAATAGCTGCTACATTCACCGGCTTCTGATATTAATGCCGACCCTATTATGTAAAGGGAGCGACGAAAATCTGTTGTTTACGATAAGGAAATGTACGAAATGGTAGGAGCAAAAAATGGGCTGTTGATGAAGGTTTTGTCGGTCTTCTACAGATTTATACTTCGGTGGGTGTGCTCAAGGTTGCCAGCTTGTCGGTCTTCTACAAATTGTACTTCGGTGAGTGTGTTCAAGAACTCCACGACCTCATTCCACCGGCCCCCTTCTACCATCGGACATCTAGAGGCGTTGCAAGTTACCATCTCTCCTCTTTGCTATTCCACCAATATAACCGCACTAAGCGTTTCCAAATGTCATTTATAATGCGCACAGCAAAGAGTCTGTCCAAACGAGTGAACAGGCTTCTTCTGGGTAAGCTCACTCCATCATCGACTTTGTCTCTGTCACCTCTGACCTAGACTAGAGTCAAGAGCAAACCCATCTCAAATAAAATTTAAAAAAATATCACGCCACCAGTTGGCGCCACTTTGACAAGAGGACTTCAATTTTGACAATGAATATAAAATTATACGATTAGGTACTTTCATCATTCGTTTCATTCATTCGTTTCGCTTTGACACTTATGACAGATGCCCGGACCTGAAGTCTCAGTGCTGCCACCTAGTGAACGTCATTTCAGAAAACCCTTGTCCTTCTGAAGGGCCGTATTCACAAACGCCAAGTTAATTTTATGTATCTGTTACTTTCAGGCTATATAGCGACAGAATGACTTTTTAGCAGCGGGCCATTTGGTCCACACACTACCAATCGGAATCGGTTTCATTTTGACAGTTCAACAACATTCATTGCGTTATTTACGTTGGCGCGCAAGTATGTTTCCCATGGATTCAAAAAACTAGTAAGCGCGGTCTTTGTCGCCATAACTATGCAAAATGTAGAAAAGAATGTTTCTATTCTGTGTTATCATATTTTTGATCAAGCAACCCGCGTCTCCACGTAAGCCTCCCTTGAGGTTGCCTTTTTCGTTCAACAAAGGACTTATGTTTTCTTCAAGAGACAGAAATAACAATTTATCTGAGGGATAAACACATGTAACTTTACTGTTCAATTTGCTTACTAGACGGATTTAGAAAGTCAGTATTTCAATTTCAGGGAATTTTCATTATAATGAAGTGGATGATCGTTTATGGTTTCACTATCGTTGTATTTCAATATTATAGCCCGTCTAGCTTCATGCACGATATAAGTCTTAACACGAGTCCTTTGCTCATCCATCCGTGCGTCCATACTACACAGGGTCAAATTAAATTAGCTAGCGAAACTCCGCAGACATTTTGTCGTATTTAAATCGTCGTAATAAAAAATATTTGATGTCTTTCTTTGAAATCAATGACCGCTCTGGTAGTGTTGTTACTTACTTGAAGTGTGAGTTGGTAAAATCTGTTTCATCACGTCTGCGGAGTTTCGCTAGCAAATTTAATGTTGACCCTCTAAACATATAGTATCTTTCTTCTGTACTCTAAATTCGTCGATCCCGGAATTCTGAGATTTTTTCGATACAAAAGTCCACTCCATATTAGCCAATACCTCAACTTTAGATAAATATGCAACCAATTATCCCAACTCTAGTCATCACTAAAGCTCCGGTTTGCTAAAAGTGCGGTGGCCGCTACATGACGGCCGCACTGACGGCCGTCATGAAATGATTGGCGTTTAACTTTACGGTGTCAGAAACGATCTCTAGGAAAACACACCAACCTATTTAAAATTATGTAACGCTTCAGTGACGTTCGCCGGTAAATGGCGGACGCTATGTTGCGGCCACCGCTCTATAAAACCGCAGCTAAAGAAACTCATAAAAACATATTCAAGAATATCGTACCTCAGGCGACCTTTCGACTAATTCTAGGCTAGCTACATAGTAGGCGTATTCGCTTGGGGGTAGGCAGAGAAAGCGCAGTATTTACTTTCACCGAGTTTTCTACGAACAGTAAAATTGATATTACGATCATGATGAGGAAAGGTAATTATTAAAATGTACAGAAAATGCTAGCTTAGAGGAGCTCGTGGCCAAGTAATAACAGCCGATCCTTCAGGTTAAGCTACGCTTGCCGGGGTTGGTCCGTGGATGGGTGACCATCTTTACATCCGAGATTTCTCCGTTCCTCGGAAAACACGTTAAGCAGTTGGTCCTGGCTGTCATTCGTGGATCTTTGACAGTCGTTACGGGTCGTCAGAAGTCCGAAAGTCTGACAACCAATCTTACCAAGGGGTATCGTATTATTCAGTTACTGGGTTGTGGAGGTCAGATAGGCAGTCGCTCCATGTAAAATACTGGTATTCAGCTGCATCCGGTTAGACTGGAAGCCGACCCCAACATAGTTGGAAAAAGGCTAGGCAGAAAAGTACAGAAAATGTTAATTTATTTATTGGCCAGGTAAACACGGAGCAACTTAGTTGGCAGACATTAAATTTTTATTGACAAAGATCGTTGTGGGTGATCGCATGGAATTATTAAGTTTTTTTTTGGAAATCGATGTTTGTTATGGCATTGTTTACTATCAGTTGTCAAAGAAAATTAGTTAAATGTCAGGCAGTATTAAGAAATATAAATCAAAAAATAAATTTACTTAAAAAAAAAGCGAAAACCTACTTCAGAAACCTAAAACGAATAACTTTCATAAAAAACTTAACAGCTTCTGAAGTCGGCTCCAAGCTAAGGTTCATTGAAAAAAATGAAGACACCGACTTCAGAAGCTGTTAAGTTTTTTATGAAAGTTATTTTATTCGTTTTAGGTTTTCATTTTGGCTCGGTTTTACTTTTTTTAAAGTAAATTTATATTTCCAATTTTATTTGAATGTACAATTACATAAGCCCAACACGAACGAAAAGAAGAATCATCAAAATCCGCTTATGCATATAACTTCGTATATAAGTTTAAATACCTAATGTATTATATACTAAAACTTTCCCGAAAGTATGTAGACCACATTAGTGAAAATATCATCAAAATTCGTTCCTTAGTTTTTGAGAAAATCGTGGACATACATACATACTGGTCGAATAGAGAACCTCTTTTTTTGAAGTCGGTTAAAAGGTATTTTGTGTCTAGATTTCGATGAATATATAACAGCATTACCATTTATATTAATATTTACCAATACTTATCTGAGTGCTACAAGTTATATTTTTCCTTGGGGTTTAGATTAGAAATTATAGTCCTAGGAAAATTTCCTACTAGGTATATTTTTTTCCATTAAATTAGGTTCAATATACAGATAACGATTATTGTTGTAACTTCACCTAAGTTTCTTTGACAACAGTCAAGCGTATTGTTTTGGGATTCGATAACAGAGACTTCCCTGTGTGATCATCAGGTCAAAACTATTGTTATCATAATAATCAGACAAACACGCGAGTAAAACAATAAGCAATCATAGATAAAGATGACTCAATAATTACTTAATTACTGTACCAACAAGAGACATACTCTCATTACGTTCCTAACTACTTAGTTCTAAGCTAGGAAGTTATTATCAGACAAACATTATAGATAAGTAGGTACAGTCAAACAAAGAGATGGGTATTCAGGCACTCTACTTTTGAGTGTGTGTTGTGTGTGTCAAGTCTTTTACATAACTCTTCTACATGTGTCCAAAGCTTAAAAGTTATTACGCACACAACAAGGAATAAAATGCCACGTCTGCCACGGATGTCTTGTCTAGTGGTCGCAAGTGCTGCTGCTGAGCATGAGGTCCTGGGTTCGATTACCGGATCAGGCAAAGTATTATTGGGTTTTTTAATCTGGAATTTCTCAGTAGCAGTCTGGATTTGAGCCCGGTTGATGGCAATAGGCTCGCCCGCTATTACATAGGACTTAAACATAAATGGCGGAAATTGGGTATATTATAGGTACACCTCGCATAACCCTTTAGGGAATACAGTTGTATTATGTTATGTATTATGTTTAAAAAATAAAATTGGCAGTGTAATGGAAAGATAACCAAATGGTGACACATTTGGTTCCTAAAAGATGTTACTGCGCAGCCTTCTGCGCGATGTTCGGGCTCGCCAAGATATTTCGGCCGTAGTGTACAGTGCATCATTATCTTTTGATAAAATCACCTACAATTCTGCAAAACGTAGATGTATGTCTTATCGTGATAAACGAGATAAATTCAAACACACATGTTTATCTCGTCTTGAGCGACAAAGGAAAGTTTTAAGATCTGAAGTCTGTGGTGCGCAGTTTCATGGCAATTTCTAGATTAAGTTAGATCAACAAGTCGAACTATGTTATGTTTTGTGAAGTACGTAATTGATTAGGTATAATTAAAAATATAAATAAATGTGGCATTATATGTATACAGGGTTATTGGTGGTTAAAAAATCAGCTGTTCAATACATTTATGTTCGCATAATTCGTCAAAATGTATTGAACAGCTGATTTTTTTTTGCGATTTCAGGTTTGGCCCCATAGTAAAAGTTGTTCATAATGATGAGTACAATGACCCCTTAAGAGGTTGTTGGTGTTTTACCAATAACCCTGTATACAGGACAATTTTTTAAGCAGTGCGCAAATTTTCACAAGGTGTTCTACTCATGAATATGAACAACTTTGCGTAATGTACCTAAATTATTATGCGCAGTATTATATAGAATCATTTTTTTAACTGAACAGACAGCTGTGCTGCTGGGGAGTTTGTTGCGCCACTTCTTCTCCCCAGTTAAAGCACTAGGAAGTGGTGAAGGGCGGGCGTTTTTGGGGGACTGTCTTATGTAACTTTGACGTTCAAAAAGTGCTGATTCTCAGCCTAGTTTGAATAAATGACTTTTGATTTTTGATTTTTCACTATGGGACCAACCCTGAAATCGCGAAAAAACAATCAGCTGTTCAGGACATTTTGACAAATTATGCGAACATAAATGTACTGAACAGTTAATTTTATTTTTTTTCGTGGTATATTCACGGGTAGAATAACCTGTGAAAATTTGCGCACTGCTTAAAAAATAGTTCTGTATACCTATAGACATTATTGAAAGTGAAAAAAAGAAAAATTACAAAATGGCATTGAATACTCATTCAGAGTTTCCGACCATTGTCCATTTGTTTCTCGTTTTTAAAGCTTAATAAAATAAAAGACCTTCTATTCATCCTTCTATTGGTTCCTTTATTTAAACATCATGACATTCTATAGAAACGTCAAAGCGTAAAACCGCCTCTACTCCAGAATCACAGAAGAAACTTAATTTTCTTCAAACAAAAGTAATAAAGTAAACACACACGTTAACAAATTCATTAAAAAGATATTTAAAAACACTTTCTTAAAGACATCGGATATGATAATATAGTAATGTAACAAAATCTGTTACAATCGGCGCATGAGTTCAATCCATTAAAAAAAGATTAAACCCATTTCCCGAGCGATCCGAGGCGTGACATTTTGAAAACAAACTTTATTCTAAAACTTGTACACCCCTCATCACGATTGGATAAGGGCCATTTTACCTAATTTTAGCAGTAAAGTAAAAGTTGTAAGTATCCAATAATAAAAATCAAAGTGTAAAGTTACGAAACGATATTTTTTGTGCTTTTTATAACGGTTACCTTGTTCAGTAAAAGTACCATCTTGGTGACAATGTATAACTTTACTTTTGTAACGGCTTACATCCATCCAACCATTCAATTTACTTTTGACATAAGTAGGTATATACGCCTAATACGCCTATGAAATTACTTATTTATTGACAGGCAACCAATCAACCATAGACGAAAACATGCAACACTACATGGACGCTATGAAGTTCCTTATTTATTGACAAGTAACCAACTAACCATTGACGAAAAATGCAATATATCATTAACGCTAAAGTAAAATAAATGTTTGGAAAGATTATAAAGTTCAAACGCACACAATAGCAATGTTTGCTTGCATACTGCGTAGATATTTTGTTTCATGCATACTAAACAATTTTGGTTTAGTCCCATCTCGGCACCCATGAATTTATTGGGATTTTTTTGTGGGCATGATAAATAAATTCATGGGTGCCGAGATGGGAAGGTGCCGAGTTGGGAATTTGATTAGCCACAATTTTGTTGTGAGTACCCACATTCTTTCTGCCAAGTATTTTTTTTCTAAGGAGACAATGGTTTAGTTGACCAAAAAAACAATTTATTTAGTAGACATATAATTCCAAAAAGAAATACTTACCAAATAATCTCCCTAATCTATAGACTTAAAATGGGGCCACTTCTGTTGACCCTCTCAAAGGGCATTACGGTAGCCGCAAGGTTGACGCACTGATCCGGTAATCCTTGAGGAGCACACCCCGGTTTGTTGACCACCTGACGGTAATTCCGGTGCACATCCGGGGGCCGGTTTACCGGACCACACCGGTGCTGGTATATAAAGGGTTTATTTTTAAAAGGAATTCATTTACTGGTTCAATTGAACAGTCCGATTCTGACAGCCTGCACCCTAATTGCGTAACACACTATCAATTAGAATCTGAATCATTTTGAAAAAAGTTGCTAAAATCTATTGCTTCATATGTTTCGTTGTCTACTCGACAACGTAAATAACGCAATGAATGTTGTTGAACTGTCAAAATGAAACCGATTTCGATTGATAGTGTTACGCAATTAGGGTGCTGATTAGGTCACTCTTATGTTAAATTTACTGTTAAATCTTGGTAAAATTACAATAATTATGACAGCTGATGTGTCTGTATTTGTAGACAATAATAATAATAATAATATCCTGGGACATTATTCACACACGGTCATCTGATCCCAAACTAAGCAGAGCTTGTACTATGGAAACCAGATAACTGCTATACTACATATACTACTTTTTTTTTTTGTAAATACATACTTATATAGATAATTACACCCAGACTCAGAACAAACAGACATGTTCATGCACACAAATGTTTGTCCTGGATGGGAATCGAACCCACGACCTGCGGCATGATAGGTGGTATCTTAACCAACCACGCCAACGGGCCTGTCGATTGTCCTGATAATTTCATGGCACATAGATAGTTTATAACCCAGATTAACACATAGGATACTTTTTATCCCGGTTGTACGTTTCCATGGGATACCTAATTACCAACCTCCACACGAGCGAGGCCGTGGACAAAAGAAGTAGAAGAAGAAGTGTTATATATTTCTACCTTCACTTACCAACACATTAGCCTAACATCAAGAGAACATAAGTACCTACATATCGTTGAACAAAAAACGGAATTTGGCACAGTACCCGAGCGCCGATAAAGGGGAGCGCTGAAGTGATAACCTCGTCATTAGGGTATCAGCAGAGTGCCTGTTTGATGAGGCCCAGACGTGTGCAGATGGCTTTAATAAATGTATGTTGTATCTTTGATTGTACGGTATTGCGACATAAGTTATTTTGAGTTGAAGGAGTGGGTTGTTTGTTGTCATAGTCTAAAAGTACACATTGATATAATTTGCGTGGGTGAAAATGACAACATGTAAAAACCTAAGATATGCTGTTAAATTAAAGCTTTATATTACTACTAGCTGTTGCCCCCGACTTCGTCTGCGATCCAGGATAAAAAGTAGCCTATGTCCTTCTCAAAATCATGGCCCTGTGGCAATTTTCATCCAAATCCGTTCAGCCGTTTTAGCGTGAAAGCGTAACAAACAAACTCACTTTTGCTTTTATTATATAAAAACATTATAAAAATATATTCGTTAGGATAGCACGATGTAACTTTTCATAAAATATGTTGTTAAAAGATAATTATTAATTTGATTTTAAATTGCAATTTTTAACCTTACAAAAGGTGGTCTACTTAACTGGTAGAGCACAGTAAACCACACATGGAAATTTATAAGCTGGGCCTCCACAAAACAAATAATATTTTATGGTGTTCAAGTATTCACACAAAAAAGATAATCTTTTCGTCTGTTTGCTTGCGGAAGACAAAAACTATGTCCCCTGCGTGTTTCCACCTGTCGACGAGTCAACAACACTATAACGTGTTTATACAGCCCTAGTGCGGGGACATGTCGAGAATATTATCGATTATAAAACCTCGTCATTTTCAATTTAGGCACGGTATGTAATTTGGCTATGGTCACGCAAAGGCATAGAAAGAAAGTAGTTACCGCTATATTTTGTAAAAGGTCGTATTGAAAATCACACTGCCAAAAAACTGTTTGTTTGCTACGCTCAGTGGAGCGTAGCATTCAGTGTTACGTCCGTTATCCATAAGCGGTCCCCGAAACGATCAATTGCTATCAGTTTCGATTGTAGTACTTAATATTGTCAATCGCTTCAATTACATTCGATAGACCATCAATTTGCGCATCAATGTGTATCAGTCACGTAAAAATTTACAGTTGCGATTGATCGTTTCGGGGTCCCTTATCATTTTCCGTCAGTGGACGAGAAATGTTATGGATAGCAGACGTAACTATAAAATTAATCTGCCTAGCCTTTACCCAACTATGTTGGGGTCGGCTTCCTTTTCCGTTAATACGATACACCTTGGTAAGACTGGCTGTCAGACTTTCGGGCTTCTGACGACCCGTAACGACTGCCAAAGATCCACAAATGCCAGTCGGGACCAACACGACAGCTTAACGTGCTTTCCGACACACGGAGGAGTCCCGGTATTTAAAGATGGTCACTCATCCACGGACCAACCCCGGCAAGCGAAGCTTAACCTGATGGATGGACCCATGCGGCTGTTATTACTTAGCCACGAGCTCCTCTCTTAACACTGAATGGATATAATATTTAGCTTACTTTTTAAACTACACAGATACTGACATAACTGGTGAAACGTAGGTGTACTATATGTGCACCTCTGCCGAACCCTTCGGGGATTACAGGCGTGATGTTATGTTACGTGTTATACTATTAAAACCATCACAAAAAACAATAAAGACTCCCGCAGACAGGCGTGACACTGGTGGAACAATTCCTATGAAAATTTCATTAAAAATTTTCTACCGGAGTCGCGTCGCGCCTCCTGTTTCGGACCCTATGGCAAACATGTCCATGTCATTTTATCCTTGTCACACATATTTTCGTAAGATTATTATATTATGCTAAGAAACAGGTCTACTACTGTTCATTTTAATCTAAGATTAGTTGGAACAACATTGCATAAAAGAACCAAAAATGATAAGCATCTAACATTAAATATTATCATCCTAATCATAACACTTTCACAAACATAGAGAAACATAACTGCACAAACTGGTATCGATAAAAATCTGTCTTGCCCCCATCACTAGTAGTTAAATAGAATGTTAACATTTTTGCGTTTCCGTGTGCGAATGTGAAACAAAAAACCGTTAAAAGTTACAAAAAATACCTTGTTTCCGTCAAAATAGAGGTAATTTTACCATTATAATGTTTTGTGACCAAAAATTTCGCGAATGCCTGGTTTTATGTATAAGTGTGTTTGAAGCCTTAAAATAAGCGAAGAATTTAACTATATGGTACATACCTACGTGCAGATATTCCACAACACAATGCCAAGGTCAAAGCACTTAAGCTAAGCTTTTGCATTTATGTCCACAAAACACATATTTTTTGGCGACAGCTGTAATTTTGAAAAAAAATAAATCTTGGACTCCATAACTATCCAACTGCTAGGACAAAATTTTGGCACAAGCACGCGCTTCTAATGTTTCTATCGCCTTTTCACGAAAAAAGGGGTACAATCCAGGTTAAACTAATGTCCTGCCAGGATCGCGGGTTGTTTGAAAGAGTTACCGTGGCCCTGGCTCAGGCAACTGAAGGAACACTGGTGGGTTTTAGTCAGTAGAAGTCTCACACGCCCTTCCGCTCCGCCCAGAGCGGGAGACGTTATTTGATGATTTCCCACCCAAAACAAAAAACGAATGTGTTTATTTTATTCTACGTACGTAAGTTCATTACTTTATTAACGTTCCCTAACTGATGATTTCTATCTGCAAGCAAAAATTCATATTAAAAAAAAAAAACTGATGTAACCAACCAGTCTACTTAGTGTGTTTACCAGGTGGTACTCGCTCGCAAAACTAGCGCTTCTCAGCTGTTTTAGGGGCCTCAACTCGATTACATTACGATAAACTTTAATTGGAGGTGCTTGCTCGAATATTTGTTATCCCACTGCATATTAATATGGATATGCTGACGAAGTGTTCATATAATAGAGCTTCGGTTGGATTTTATGAATTAGTACTTGCTTTATTTTATAGACTTCGTAACACTTAGCTGTGTTTGCATTAGTAGACTATAATTTTCACCTTTGAAGGCGTTTATTCTGATAGGATCAAAGGTCCATAAAAAGACCAAGTCAAATATCAAAGGTATTTTTATAATTTATTTATTTATTGTCTTAAGACTTAAAAAAGGAGTGTCATTTGTAGTACAGCTACACCTGAACATTGTCCTCCTAATTAAAACAACTAACGGTCCTAGAGATAATGCTATCAGCGAAGATGACTACACGGAAAAAAAAATTCTCATACTCCTTACATAAAGATCTGAGTGAAACGCGAATATAATCCTTTTGTGCTATAACTAATGACACACAATTCCCATGGCATATACAATTTCCAATGCAGGGGAGACAAAGTTGAAAGCTCCAGTCACCTTTGTCCAGCTTCTTATAAAGCCACTCCCTGTCCTACATAATATTCACACGGAAACATCAATCGGATATCAGAACAGGAGCACAGAAAGCGAGTGGTATCTATCAAACAGACAGACAGACAAGGAACGCATTCATTAGCGGTCGCTGCACTGCGCTTGCGCTTTCGAGTGGACTGCCGCCATTTTGTTGAGGAGAAGCAGAAGGACTATTCTGAATCATAGTTGATGAGAAGTCTCTTAGATGAATGGGAGATAAGAAGTATTCGGTTTGCAAAGGGCGTATTTCTTTCATATAACGAAAAACTCATGAATACGGCTGGATGTCTGGACTTGAATAGAGACTACTTTTGGTGTTTCTTCACAAGGGATAAGTAAGGAAACTCTGGCCTCATTGAGATGTAAAATACAGGGTCAAATTAAATTAGTTAGGGAAACTCCGCAGACGTGATGGGTATCGATATCTACATGATAAAACAAAAATAAATTAATTTGAATATTTTTTTGGGTTATCAACCGCTCGCCGGTAGTGCTGTCACTAAAAATGTTAATTTAAAAATCAGTTTTATTGTGTAACGTTCACAGACGTGATTAGTTTCGATATCTCAACCACGATAAAACCGATTTTATCAACTCACATTTTATGTAACAACACTACCGGCGTAAATTGACCAAAAAAAAAAAAAAAATTTATTCAAATATTTTTATTTTGTCGCATTTATAAATATCGATACCCATCACATCTGCGGAGTTCCGCTAGCTAATATAATTTGACCCTGTATATGACGAGTAAAGTTTGCCTATTTACTGAATGAATAAAGACCATTTGGCATCATCATCATTTTCTAACTAGGCTGTCAAACTTGGCGTCGACGCCGACGTGTAGTTACAGTCGCCAATCAAATACAATTTGTATGAATACAAATGCAATAGCGCTTGTCATGGATTCCTAGGTTTCAAAACTCAAAAAAAGAAACTCAAAACTCAAAAAATGCATTGGGGTTTTTTTTAAATAAGTTTCAATTAAACCAACTATAGGCACTTTTGAAATGTCAGAGTCGGTCAGTCAGTCAGAAAGATGAAGCTAGTTGCCCATTCCAAAACGTAGATCTCTAAGGAGAAGAAGGGGAAGAAACTCCAAGGACACTCATTTAAATCAAGATATTACAAATCCTTGGTACATTATTCGTTAAATATTGGTATTACTTACTTGGCTACTGGTAAACTCGCCACATAATAATACGTCCGTTTTGACATGAGGGTGTCCCTCTTTGTCCCGCTATGTTTGTCTCTCTTTGGCATATGAAACGATATGGATTGTCAAAACGGACCTATTATTTTGTGGCGAGTTTAGTAATTGTAGTACAATAGAAAACATAGTAGCCATAAACCATTGAAGCAAGAAATACCAATAATAAGGTCACGCTGTGTACCTTCTGTCCCTATATCTGTTTGATTGGAAAGCTCTCTCATTCTAAATAGCGTTATCTCTTTCTCGCAAATGAAACGTATTGAAATAAGCGTGTGATTTGAATGAGGACTTGCGGTTTTGAATGTCTGTAATTATTGTGAGATGTAATGCAGTTTTAATTAGGTTTTATTTTACAAGAATCGTGAGGGAAAGCCTTTACAGAGAGCTTGGTATTTGTTTGTTACAGTTACTTGTCTAAAGTAACGACTCAGGCAGTCAGGCTGAAAGTTAACAACGAAAATAGGACAATTGAAAACTTTTTGTGGGAAAAACTTGTGAACTGCGTACAGGGTGCAGAGACATCTACGCACAACCTCACCATACCATGGATTCAGTACGTGGTTCTGGACCCCGCTGTGTTGAAATTTTTCATCTACAATATTATAATATTATAAAGCTGAAAAGTTTGTTTGGTTGAACTATTATAATATAAGGAACTATTAGTTCGAATTGAAAAATTATTTTAGTTTTGGGTAGCCCATTTATCGAGGAAGACTATAGACTCTATAACATCACGCTACGACCAATAGGAGCGGAGCATCAATGAAAAACGTTGCAAAAACGGGGAAAATTAATTCCTTTTGAGTGCTTCCGTTGCGTGCGTTGCGTAACCGGTTAAAGTTATGCAATAATCATGTATGACTGAATTGTTCCTCTTAAAGTTCTAAAAAAAGTCCGCGATAGCATATGCCTATCTTTCAAGGTTGGCTCACTATAAGTTTTTTAATGGTAATTAAATGATTTATTTGTTTATTTGAACGTGCTAAAATATCTGGAATTGTCAGTCGAATTTGAAAAATTATTTTTGCATTTGATAACCCAATTCTTGAAGGCTATATAGTTTATTGAATATCACGATGTGACCCTTAGGAGCCGAGCGAAAAGAAAAAAAAAAGTCGGAAAGAACGCTTTTCGAAAACGAAGTAATCGCGGGCGGGCTACACGATGCGATGCGACGCGGTGGGTCGGGGGCACAAGAAATTTCACACGGACGAAGTCGCGGGCAGAAGCTAGTCTAACTATCCAGCAAGTAGGTACGTACTTTGCCATCAATAGCGGTTATTACTTTTGCGTTACGACAGCTTTAAGGCTCCCGCAGACGGCGCAATTTCCATGAAGTTTTCATAGAAATTGTTCTACTAGAGTCGCGTCGCGCTTGATATGTTACCTACTACAGATTCCTGATATTTTAACTTATGTAGCTATAAATAATATAATAATAATATTCCACAACTATCACACAACGCCGTCTAGCCTCAAGCTAAGCAGAGCTTGTGTTATGAGTACTAGACAACTGATAAACATACTTATATATTTCTAAATACATACATATATAGATAAATTACACCCAGACACAGAACAAATGATCATGCTCATCACACAAACATTTGTCCTGGGTGGGAATCGAACCCACGACCTCCGGCATAGCAGTCAGGGCCACTAACCACTAGACCAACAGCTGTATGGTGGTTGCATGCTGCGGGAAAAGCGTTTTACTCTTATTTCCATTGTACGTTTAACTGTACATTTTGAACGATTTTCAAGCGTTTGTGGTATCGTAATGTCGCGGTTTTAACAAATCAAACGGTTTGTGATCGCCATTTATCTTCATAATATCTCAATCAATCTGCATAGCCTTTTCCCAACTATGTTGGGATCGGCTTCCAGTCTAACCGGATGCAGCTGAATACCAGTATTTTACATGGAGCGACTGCCTATCTGACCTCCACAACCCAGTTATTGGGTAATACGATACCCGTTGGTAAGACTGGTTGTCAGACTTTCGGCCTTCTGACGACCCGTAACGACTGCCAAAGATCCACGAATGACAGCCGGGACCAACGGCTTAACGTGCTTTCCGAGTCACGGAGGAGTCTCGGTATGTAAAGATGGGCACCCATCTACGGACCAACCGCGGCAAGCGTAGCTTAACCTGATGGATCGACCCGTGCGGCTGTTATTACTTAGCTACGAGCTCTTCATAATATCTGCACGCAAATAAAATATTAGTCAGGTTCTAAACTTTCAAACTTAAAACAATACAGCATATTCTGTCGATCTACCTATAGGTATCTATTTTCTTCCTGCTAGATTAGTCCTCCTAATCACTGCTGCTCTGGGTCGGGGGCACAAGAAATTTCATGTGGACGAAGTCGCGGGCAGAAGCTATTCGATTAATAAAAAACAAATTAGCTCTTCCATACATTTTGACCGCGTAGGTAGTAATGCACTTTTGTAGGAAACAGCTGTTTTTTTTTTTTTAATAACCAGATCAGGAGGCCGATTCTACTAACAAAATTGTTAAAAAAATCACAATTGAATGGCAGCTGAACCACGGCTTTTGAGCGTTTTCGCATTCCACTAATGTAACAACGATCCAACTGCGGTTACGTTTCAGTTCAGTCACCAATCGATCGAAACAATCTCAAACGCTATTCTGCTAACAAAACCGAACATGAGCGTGACGTTTAGTCGCATCATTATCTTTTTGACATAATTGAAACGTTTCGTTTCACAGACGCAAGCTGGGGCCGAAAACGAAACGT
Source organism: Dicycla oo (assembly GCA_948252095.1). NCBI lineage: Eukaryota > Metazoa > Arthropoda > Insecta > Lepidoptera > Noctuidae > Dicycla > Dicycla oo. The sequence goes on along the minus strand of OX411728.1, from coordinate 3,702,260 downwards.
TCTTCTGAGTTTTTATTATTTATAAAGTTGAAATGTTACAAATAAATATGCAGGCCTAAAGCATAAGTATGGTCTAGATATGTTTTTGTATTAAAAATACTTTTAGTAACACTTATTCGTATTTAGTAATATTATTAGATTCAACTTTTTTTTCTGTGGTATTATTAAAACATACTATTTGGAATGTTGGTCACACAGTTTACCCGCTGTTACGTTCCCGTTACGATTCGGTTTAAGTTTAGTTTCCATTTTGCTTATAGAATAGTAGAATGACTTTTTTGGTAACTATCGAACGGCGATCGAAACTGAACTGTTATTGAAATACAATTGAACGTTGCATATTAGTAGAATCGGCCCCCAGAATCATGTACTGAATCCATGGTGACAGGTTGTGTGTTGCTGTCCCTGCCACACAGTATAAAAAAAATGTAAAAGGGGTGTAATTTGTTGGTTATTTTAGTAAGTAGTTGGCTATTGCAAGTCTAAATAACTGATCCTTGGTTTTTGAACTGGATTGTTTTGTTGCTAGCTGTGCAGTTTTGTCCGACTGTAGCATACTGGGAGGGTAGTCGACTGTCTTCCCATTTGCTCACACACTCACACGCATCCTCTTGCACACTTCCTAACACCTCACACGAGTCCTAAAATATTTTGTCCAGTTTTCTAAGTTTCTGTTGCAATTTCTTCTTTGTATAGTTATTAAATTGTGAATCCGTAATTGGCTGTATAGTACAATAAGTGTGTTAAGGTATTTTTAAGAGCTGTGGATTCTGTAATTAATAAATAGTGATGAAATCAGATACCATGCAGGTACCTATTTGGCCTAGAATTTTAACAGGGTTATATGGAATTTGGCCTTTAAAACTTCGAGACCTTTTTCAACTGGGATCGCACAGAGACGAGGTCTGCCGGTCTATTCTGTAAAAATCTCACCGTGAAAACGTAGCTGAAGTGAGCTTAAAGAGAGCTGTCATTCCACCTGATGCTAGGGATCGACACTATTGACAGCTCACTCCACGCTCACCTCACCTAAGTGTTCACGGTTAGATTTGTACAGAATAGCACTGCTGTACTAGCAGTGATCTAGAACATTATAGGCTGTTTAAGCTGCCCAAAACTTCAAGTTTCCGTTTTATGTTCTCAACATCCTGCATTCCTGGTCAATATGGTTCTGTACCTAGTTTCTATAGAATCCAAAGACGATAATACTCGATTTATAGCTCTCTTGTGGCCTGTCTGTCTGTCTGATACATGTGAATGCCATCTGAGGAATGTAGTCGCTACGCTCTACATGTACATTATCTCCTAGTAATTCCCAGGTCAACTTGTTATTGTAAACAGAATAATTATAGTTTATAACCAGCGCCATACTGTCTTAATCAAATGCCACGCACTGATAGTTAATTACAGTGTTGTTGTTACTTCGAAAGGTTTATTATTGAACTAGCTTTCGCCAGCAGCTTCGCCCGCGTGCATGTCCCACAGGAACGTACTACCAGGATAAAAAGTAGCATATGTCCTAATCCAGGTCATGGTCTACCATTGTGCCAAATTTCATCCAAATCCGTTCAGCCGTTTTAGCATTAAAGCGTAACAAACAAACACACTTTCGCATTTAAAATATTTAGTTAGGATTAATGATTTGAATGTCAGTTTCTTAATTATGATTTAACCACATAAAATGTTCTTTTATCGGTTCTCATGAAATGATTTTATAGTGTAATAGCTTTTTTTAGATGTTGGTAAACTATACGTATAAAGTATAAACCTCCCTCTTGAATCTATTGATGAAAACCGCATTAAAATCCGTTCAGTAGCTTTTGAGATCATCGCGAACATACAGACAGGTAGATAGACGCGGTAGGAGACTTTGTTTTATAATGATATATGTTGGGATTTCATAGTCTTATCGTCTTCTGCTTTTTTATTCAAGTCGATAACTAATAAGTAATAATAATATACAATAAGTTTTATTATTCACAAAAAAAAAATACAGAAAAATATCTATGATAAAACTAAGTTAAGCTACGCTTGTCGGGGATGGTTCGTGAATGGGTAACCATATTTACATATCGAGACTCCTCCGTGCCTCGGAAAGCATGTTAAGCCGTTGGCCCCGCCTGTTATTCGTGGATATTTGACAGTCGTTAAGGGTTGTCAGAAGCCCGAAAGTCTGACAACCAGTCTTACCAAGGGGTATCGTATTACCCTGTTCCTGGGTTGTGGAGGTCAGATAGACAGTCGCATGTAAAATACTGGTATTCAGCTGCATCCGGTTAGACTGGAAGCCGACCCCAACATGGTTGAGAAAAGACTAGGCAGATTGATTGATAGAGCAATCAGCGATGACCCTTGTCAATCATGTCGTATTCCAATTCCTCGCAGGTAGGTATTATTCTTCCAATATCTGAACTCCTGGTTGGATAATGTAAACATCATCATCCCTCTCAATCTCAACCTTTTGCCCTTATCCCAATTTATTTAGAGTCGGCGCAGAACATCCATTTCCTTTTTTGCAATTTTAGGGTTCTGTGCCTTAAAAGGAAAAACGGGACCCTTATAGGATCACTCGTGTGTCTGTCTGTCCGTCTGTTACAGCCAATTTGCTCCGAATCTAATGGACCGATTAAGTTGAAAGGTACACATATGTATTTCTGTGACCCAAACACGGACGTGTAACGTAAATAAATAAATTTTGAATATGAGGGTCAACTTTGGGGGGCAATTAAGAAAATTAAAAAAAAAAAAAGTTTTGCAAACTGTACCGTGTGACATACCAAATGAAAGGGCTTACTGTGAGAGTCTCAAATTTATTTTTTTATAATTTTAAAATGAACCATTTCAAAGTTATTTAAGAAAATTGACGAAAATTGACCACCCTTATCTCCAAAAAAAAAAATATAGAAATTATTTCAGTACCTATAGATTACAGGAAAACCTATAAGAAGTCGATGGTCTTAAAACAACATGGTAAATCTCTCAATATTGTGCGTACAAACTTACATTTGTCCGTGGTTAAACGAAAAAGATCCAACCCACATTAGGTGTAATATGGGTTGGATCTTTTTCGTATAACTATTGGACATTTGTAGTTGGAATGTATGGGAGAACATGTTTTTCAACTACAGTGTTGGGATAAATTCATCCCAACTACGGAAACCTTCATTGTGCGTGGTCCGACACGCTCTTGACCGGTTTTTTTTTTTTTTTTTTACTTACTGTCAGCCGTCATCTCGGATGTCTTATAGGCTAGAGCCTTCCATATTCATATACTTTAATAGAGAGCTTACCTAAAGATTATAAATGGATTAGGCTAACATTGCGTAAAGTTTTACAAAGGGAGCAAGTGCCAATGTATACTTGTGCACTATCCACTGCTCACTTATGTCACAGATTCTTATATACTGATGTCAGTCATGTTTCTCAGTATTTGCGCCCTATTAGATCATAGATCAGTTAGCAGTGGTTTGTAGTTATGTAGAATTCTATGTTTAGATGACATGGTCGTGCGTGATGCCAATGTGATTGCTAGAGCTTACAAGCACACAAATGGTTGATGATTATGGTACGTTAAGGGATAAGCGTCAGGGTAGCCCGCAAAAATCAAATTTTCTTACGTTTTTTGCAATTTGCAAGTCAGTATTAGGTTGTATGTTAAATAATGTATGATTCGCGGCCGTATCAAATACGTATTTATAGAATTATAATCATTAGAATCAGTAATACAAATCCTTAAGTTCGTATAATTCTCAAATGACAAGATTTCATGAAATAGTTATTCATTAGGATTACCTAGTCTTAAAGAGTTGTATTGACGACTTTAATGATTATAATTCTATAAATACATATTTGTTATGGCCGCGAATCATACTTTATTCAACATACGTCTTGCAAATTGCAAAAAACGTAAGAAATTTTGAATTTATCTTTCGCCTTAAAAAAGTCTACCCCGAATGATGATATTGGACAATAGTAAGGTCAACCGCACTTCAGTGGTAACAATTTGACATGGACAGCGCCTTTATGTCATAGCAGTAAGGGCGATTTTCGTAGTGCAAGTGTTTGTGGTGTTGTGCGTCAGGCGTACTCTGGACAATCAGCCATCACTACTAGACCAGAGATATTCAAGAGACGTTTATGCCGACATAAATTAGAAGAAACTATGATGATTATGATAAGCTACAAGAAGTACTGAACAGTGACATAATGGCGTTTACTTCTCTAGACTAGTGTAGTGCTCTTCACTCTTTTTCAGTTCCACTTTTCGCTTTCCAATCTACACAAACAACTCTTCACTCCTACTCTATGCCCCCCAGGTATTTGCGTGCAGACATAAATGTGTCAAGTGCGAGCGACCGCGTCATTTTGTCGCGCGTTGTTGTGAAACGCTTCGTTCGTGAAATGTCGTCGTTTATTTGTGTGTGTTGTCATTATCGGGTTGTTGCACTTTCTATGTCGCTTGGGACTCAGGAGTTGCTCTGGAGGAACAATATACGGTGTGTATCAGAAATGTGCTGTCATATTTTAAGGGAGTCGTACAGACCACTTTCTCCAAGAGACCAAGATCGTAATAGCAAAAAAAAAAAAATCAGCAGTCCCATAATGCCGCGGTACCACGGCCCGCTTTCTCACAGGCCAGACCGCGCCAGGCCAGGTTGACAAGCCGTGGGAACAGTCGGCCTGTGGTAGCCTGTCGTCGCCCGTCCGATCGAATGTATGGGATGATCCGTGGAATGCTCGGCACGGGCCGCGACAGGCCTCGACAGGCAGGCCGTGGGAACGCGGCATAAGAAAGATACCTCAACCAAATGACAGCTGATATTTTTTTCTGGGTTACGATGTTGGTCACCTGGTTAAAGCTGTGCAGTTTGATGGTCGGTGCCACACCCTTAAATATGAGCGCACATGCCAGGCTGTATTGTAGACTGTATATTACAATGTGTATATTGTGGCAATGTGGGTAATACCTTTCATTTCCGTATTTGTGCTGTGTGAGAGATTTTATCAGGCAATAGGAGTATAGTTCGCGTCGTGTAAGTTTACCGCTCTGAAGTAGGCTACAAATCACTGCGCAGTAGTCAATATTAAACAGCGCGCCATGCCATGCGCATCAAAAAGCCTGGTTTCAGAGCAGCAAGCTTACGTGATGCGGACTATACGTATAAGTAGGGACTATTAGCGGTATGATTGCTTGCATACCGCTACAAGTAAGTACTTATAATATGCATTTCATTTTGTGAATTAATGATATCATTAGCATTGAATATTGATAGAGCGCGTATGATTTCATCTCCTAATGTAAATAACGATTAGAGCATAAGCTCTAATTATATGTACTGAATACGGTACAGAATAGGATCAAAGATGAAATTCAAATCTGGATTAGTTTGACCCAGAAAATAGATACTCTATTTAATAACATAAAAGCACTGAAAAATGCGCCTGAATTGAAGAAATATAATAACACCATATGGAGGATGTGCCCTTCTAATCACATTGACTTCCGCTTGCAAAGGCCACAAACGACTAAAACAATACAACTCCTCCAAAAAAATTTTTATTCTAATTCAGAATCCCTTTGAGCCTGTTCAAACATACCCGCATCTAGTCGGAACAAGTCAGTCGCATTCGAACGGAAGTCGTTGTGGCGACAAGTCGTCAACAAACAAAGTCTCTGACACTTCTGTTTGTGCCGTAAATACATACGTAGCGTGATAATAAAACGTCACGAGATGATGGATAAGAGTTAATTAGGCACAAAACTAGCGTTTGGTATGTACCTATGTGGTTTTGTTGTGATTAATCTTAGGGAAGTATTTTTCTTATATTTTTTAAAGTGGCGTGGACGATCTGGACCAGTTCTTCTCAAAGATAGAAGGCCAAGTCCCAATGCTGATAATGAAATACTTTATCGGGACTGGGGGCCGATTGGAGCTGGAATCTTCATCGTTATGCGATATTGGGCGTAGATGTGTGTTGCGGGCGAGAAGAAATAGTCTGAAGTTGATTTTAGGTCATACTAGCTGTTGCCCGCGGCTTCGCCCGCGTGGATATCAAATTGTTAAACCTAATTATTTAAAAAGTAGCCTAAGTTACTCCTTGTAACATCAGCTGTCGGCTAGTGAAAGTCTCGTCAAAATCGGTCCAGCCGTTTCAGAGGTTAGCCGGAACAAACAGACAGACAAACATTTTAAAAATAGTTTTTTTTTTGCTATAAGTACCGTACATAATTTCATATGCGTTTAGTAAAAAGCTGTTATTTTGACATTAAAAACAGACCCTTCCATTTTATTTATTTGTATAGATGTATAGGAGATTAGACCTTATTAAAACTAACAAAACGAAACGATGGACAGTTTCTAGGCACTTGTCCGCACGATGTCCGATGATCAAGAGAGCTGCTTCACGCCACGCCACGCCCTGCTGTAGCGTGTAGCGCTCTCGTCGACACGCACGAACGTCAGGCTAGACTCTGTCGAAGCGCGCCAACTTCACACTTGCGTTTCGTTGACAATTGACATCCCGAACTCATGACCCTTCCGATACGGCTATCCTGCTGGACACACGTCCCAGGGAGTGTTCTTGAAGGATCGGCGGGAAATCTTAGCCAATAGAGAAGTGTGGAAGGCTATGGGGAGACATTTTCTCAGCAGTGTGGCGACAAGGTATAAAAATTGTTAAGTACTGTTTTTTTCTTTCTTAGTTTACTGATGACTGTGACTGTGAAACCCTGTGTTTTGTGGGAATTAACAATGGGGACTTAAGATCAAATTAAATTAAATGTAATGTTTGTTAAACCTGGTTTCGCTAAAGGACTGTAGGAAATTAAAAGATTTGAAAATACGAAGCCTGGCACGCTGCCAATACACAAAGTTGCATATGACCTGCATAGCAGAGTCATTTGCAACTTTGTACCATTTTACCGACTTCACAGAAAGGTGGGGTCGCAAGTATAACATAGCAGACGAAACGTGGATGGACAGTAAACTAGTACAGTACCGGGCCGTAAACTTTGCACAAGGAATTTTTAGAAAATTTTGGGCTTTGTAGACAGTCGTCTTCGTCACAGACTTTTTCTAATGCACAATGTGTCATATTAGGTACTCGTTTCATGTGCTTTTCAATCCATGCGCAATATTTACGGCCGGAAACTGTTCAGCTACATTAATATAAATCTGAAATCACCAACCCGTCTTAAGCAAGCATAGTGATCAAGATCATCAATGCTCGTGCTTTCTCTATATGAGAAGAGGATTTTGCACTGCAGTGCAAACCACCAAACTGCTACCAAACTGCACCGATATTTGTGGCGAGATGATTGGGAGAGGCCTGGGGAAGTCCAGCAGTGGATGGCGACTCTTGGTTCGAATAGGAATAGGTTGGATTATTCCGCGTTCCCACGGGCCGTCGCCTCCCGCTTCTGTTGAGGCTTCTGATACGTTCGATTCAGGTCACCGCAGTCCGACTGTACCCACAGCCTGTCGGCATGGCCTGGCGCGGAATGGCCTGTGAGAAAACGGGCCGTGGGACCGCGGCATTAGACGCTACATTACAATATTAAACCCAATTACTACCTGGTTGCTATTCCACCAATTCGCACCAAGCGCTTCCAAATGTCTTTTATAATGCGCACAGCAAAAGAGTGGAACTCACTACCTGCGTCTGTGTTTCCGAGCGCATACAACCCTAATCTCTTCAAAGTGAGAGTGAACAGGCTTCTTCTGGGTAAGCTCACTCCATCGTCGACCTGTGACCTAGACTAGAGTCAAGAGCAAACCCATCACAAATAAAAAAAAATATTAGGTAATTTGAACAATCAATTTTAATATCTTGTTGTTATCACAGAAGGACGTCTGCTCTTTTCACAATCTTACATTATAATAACATCCAAAAAATATACCCAAAAAATGTGTCCGTTATTAATCTCTTAGCCAAGATCTTAATTAGGCACTAAAAATATCGTAGTGAGTTCATCTTGCTAATTAAGTACAGAAATGAATTAATTTTAAAACCGTTTTCGTGGATTATTTTTACGAAATTTTGGTGAAAGCCAGACCAGAATGTATGGCCTAGTTTCGTTTGCGAATTAAATATATATGTACTGTTACTTTGTTTAATATCCTATGCAATACAGTATGTTATTTTGGGTTTTTTAACAGCCGCACGAAGGTTAAGTTACGCTTGCTAAGGCCGTTCCGTGGATGGGGGACCATCCATTACATATTGAGGCTCTCCGTGCCTCGGAAACAACTTTAAACTGTTGGTTCCGGCTGACATTTGTAGATATTCGACAGTCGTTACGGGTAGTCAGAAGCCCGAAAGTCTGACAACCAGTCTTACTAAGGATTATCGTATTACCCAGTAACTGGGATGAATGAAAAGCACCGACCCCAGCGTGGTTTGACCAGACTCGATTACTCGGATGTGGAGGTCAGATAGGCAGTTGCTCCATGTAAAATATTGATATTCAGCTGCATCCGGTTAGACTGAAAGCCGAGCCCAACATAGTTGGAAAAGTATGAAATTGGTTTACGTATTGTTTAGATATTTATAAGATTACATCTCTGTAAAAAAAGTCAAATAATTATCAACGTTTTTCTTGCCTTGTGAAACTAGATCTTGCTCCAGTACCTACGGCAGTCTCGTATAGGCAATAATTGATTCATATTACCCGGATTACAAGTTTACAAGTAACTAGTACAAACAGCTTATAGATACTTGTTCAGACATATTACAGTATAATACATTTAAATTAATTTACGCAACATAATCTCGACTAGTTTGTACGTCAGATTAACATATGATTAGTTGCTACAATAATAATTAAGAAATTACATTAGTACTAGAAAACAATGTAGTCCGAAGTAGGCGTTGAACCAAACTGCATTCGCACGAAGTAATCTCTCTGGAAGTACTACATTGCTTTTTATGCATTTCTTTTTAATATTTGATTGAACTTTCAGCAATTTACGAATAGCCCCGCTGCTGAAATATCTTTATAGATACCAGTTAGCCATCAGAGCGTTTAGGTGACTACCTGAAAACGAATAAATAAATAAAATTCACTTAATTCAGATAACTAAATCCTTACAGTCCAATTTAACCTTATAAAACATTAAAAATTTCGCGAGCGCGTGACGTCTATAGACGTCATGACAGTATAACCTCTATTGTGTCCCGTTTAGCGTCTGCGAACCGATCAAATTACACTCTTAATAAAGGATTTCCATATTGAAGAGGAGATCCTATCAGCTAGAGTCTTCAGAGTTCCGTTGCAGCTGCCACGCATTCTGCAGATCAGGGATACAGTTTTCTTGCGGATGACGGCATGAAAGCCATCAGTGCGATACAGCGTAAACATCCCCGATGCACTACAGAAGCGAGGCAGCCGCAACATCATCCTGAAGATATTGTTATACTGGACGCGCAGGACATCCAGCGATCTTTTGGTGTGACTGACCCACAGATTTCCCGTATAAAAGCTTTAGACAATACGCCTTATACAACGTTATTTGCACTTGTTTAGAGCAGCGGGAGAATCAGCGGGCCAGCATGTTACCTTTGACCGCCAAAGCCCTGCGCTCCCTCTCAATATCCAGATCGTCTTCACGACCTTCGGTAATTAAATGCCCCAGGGACGGCAGTCTCGACACTCATAACTATAGCTTTACGATTGAAATCGCTCGCTAGGTCCTAATGGAGTACTTACCTAGACGGGCAAAATGGTATGAGTTAGGTTTTTTCAAATTATTGGTCACTTCAAATTAACCTTGAATAACGAGGAAAATTGGAGAACATGATTAAATAAAAAAACGGTTCTCGCCGCAACTGGTTTGAAACTGTAAATGGTTTTTTCGTGCTTGTCAAGCAATTTTGACCGTCTTAGTACTCCATTAGGACTTAGCGAGCGATTTCATTCGTAAAGCTATCGTTACAAATGTCGAGAATGCCGCCCCAGGTATTTAAATTTCATGACACGATTTATGCACAAGCCATTTTGGATAACATTACGTGAATACTCGGGGCATCCACCGACGGCCCTAAAGACCATATATTCCGTTTTTTGTATACAAGATCTAAAGAGCTATCCAAAGAGTCGAGCGAAGTTTTGATAATTTTGTCACAATCGCGGTTGTGGAATTCAGCTAGGTAAGAGGAATGCACTATTATTTTATATTTTCCCAATACTTTTAGGATGTAGTCATAAATGTATGAATATAATTATGCGACACAGATAGAGGATTATGTCAAAGCGACAAAGTTTAGCCAGTCGAGTAGCTCGCCTTGGATGCTTTCTTAGAACTCGGAGAACTGCGCCCGCGTGACGTCACGCTAAGATAGCATAGGTACACAATGTGAGAAACTGCAGAAGGTGAAAAAAAAATCAGGGTATTTTTTTTTTTTTGTCAAAGCCACTATGACACGGACGTTGTGGTCAAGTAAGTGCTCATAAAGACGAGCGGCACATGTTAATGGCAGAGGCCTGCTGCCGTGGACAACGTGCCGCTCGTGTATTATAGTACGGTCAATGATATTATATTAAAATGAGGCAGATATGTTATTACCGCGCGTTTTGTGTAGACTCGAAAGCGTCCCAATTGGGGCACATTGGGGGCACCTTTAGTCCGCGTCAAGCAAGGCGTAATAATAAAAAAAACGACCCTCTTATTTTTTGGGACATTCAGCATGACTAGATTTTAAACGTTGGTTTCTATGAACGTAACACATCTTGTGTATAATATCATTGAGTACGGTGCTCAAATACACGAGCGGCACACTGTCCACGGCAGCTGTAGACGTGTCGGCCGTCGACGCGTGTCGACTGCTGCTGTTGACTGCCCCGGAAGCGTGCCGCTCGTGTGTATGAGCACTATGGACTGCAAGAAAATGTGTGGGCAGCATCTTCCAGCGAGCTTTATGTGTACCACGAATGGCCATAAACTGCCAGACCCAGACGGTGTCTCTGCAATTCCATAACACACAATGGCAATGCCTTTAATTTTGACAATTCATTGCGTTATAATAACACGTTATCAAGCAGAGCAATCATTCAAACATTCCGTGGGTAACAATTTCTATTAAAATCCCTCGTTATTGGTGGATGTTACTAATTGGGGCGGAATGGTTTAATTCTGACAAATCAACAGCATTCATTCATGTTTAAAAAAAAAAACGAGATTTATTAACAGACAAGTGTTATTATAATTTGAATGACTTTTTGAATGACACTATTTGACATTTTTAAAATTATTATTATTATTTTTTAGTTTATTTTATTTAGTCTTAAGTTTTGTGACATTTTATGATTAATTTATTTTACTGACATCAATGATTATCACTGACTATAATCCAAGTAGTATTGAAGTGCCGATACTAATATTTTTATTATTTTTTTTTTTTTGTTTTTTGTAAATTTTATGAATTTGTACACCTTACGGGTGAAACATGTACGTACGAAATATTAATATTGTGCCATCCTGCATGCTTAATTTGCATGTATACGCATGTTTTTGACAAATAAAATTATCTTTTATCTTTATCTTTATCATTGCATTATTTACGTTGTTGAGCAGACAATTTTTTCGAACGTATGAAGCAATGGATTAGCAATATCCTTAAAAATGATTCAGATTGCGATCGTTAGCGTGTGTTGCAATGTTCGAAAATTTTGTCTGATCAACAACGTAAATAACGCAATGAATGTTGTTGAATTGTCAAAATGAAACCGATTCCGACTGATAGTGTGTTACGCAATAAGGATGCTGGTCACCATTCCTCTCAAAGTCACGACTTTTCGTTGCGGATCTTTTCGTTATGTGAAAGTCTTTTACATTTAACTCCTAGTGTAGATAAAATATAAAATCGACAAATGGTGGAATATTTATGCTACCTATCTATCTCACTAACTAAGCCCATGTAAGGCAGCAGGAGATCAAAAGCGATGGGGAATAGACAGCGTTTGCTGAGCCTCTTATAAATACAACAAATAGTCAATAATGGACTATTTAAAATCCGTAGAATTAACAAATCCCAAAGACTTGCTATCGCCGATGATAAGTTCGCGTGTTTCGATCTATGCATGCTGAATTGCTGAGCGAAGTAAACCTTCTCTTGCTTAACTTTGCTATGGTCACACTTAAGTTAAGTTAAGTTAAGTTAAGTTACGTTAAGTTCGCGATTATTTTTATTATACGTACATATATCTAATTGGAGGCTGTCACTATTGTTATATACAGTTATTTATTATTAAATATATACATACACAAATATTGCTCATTTAATAGTATAGGATTTTTTAACCACTCACATAATAATGAAGGCTTTGACACTGATTATAAATAAGTCTGTTTGATTCATAGCCTGTCAACTAGTAGAGAAACTATTTGAATGTCGGTACCTATCTAGACCCAGTGAAAAGCTCAGTGAGTCAGTATTTCAGAAGTCAAATTAATTTACTTACGAGTATTTGGGTTTGGCTAACTTTTATACTTACAGGAAAATTTTTTTAGCAGTGCGCAAATTTTCACAGAATGTTCTACCCATGAATGTGAACAACTTTCACTATGGGACCAACTCTGAAATCGCGAAAAGAAATTTGCTGTTCGTATAAAAGTTCAATACCTACTCGACCAACATGTATGAAACCGCTTCTTTTGTGATTTCAGAGTTGGTTAAATAGTGAAAGTTGTCATAGTCATGGGTAGAACACCCTGTGAAAATTTGCGCACTGCTTTTCCTGTATAACTCGCAGCGCACACATTGTATCATTGTATTGTATTTTATTAATATGCATACTTGCTTTGCATAGTATAATTGGTATAATTTAATTATAATAATAATAATATTCCACAACTATCACACAACGCCGTCTAGCCTCAAGCTAAGCAGAGCTTGTGTTATGAGTACTAGACAACTGATAAACATACTTATATATTTCTAAATACATACATATATAGATAAATTACACCCAGACACAGAACAAATGATCATGCTCATCACACAAACATTTGTCCTGGGTGGGAATCGAACCCACGACCTCCGGCATAGCAGTCAGGGCCACTAACTACTAGACCAACAGGCCAGTCGAATTATGATGTTAATAAAGTTTAAAGTGGACAGCTACTTCATTTATTTATATTTGAGATAAAATACCTATCTAACGCCTTCGATCAATAATATTACTGATCGAAGAGCAACGCCTATCATTATAAATTGACATCTAAAGGCGACTGTCAATGAAATATTATGTAACTACTCGTATAATTCGTGGCTAAGTAATAATAGCCCCGCACGGGTCGATCCATCAGGTTAAGCTACGCTACGCTACATCCGTAGATGGGTGACCATCTTTACATACCGAGACTCCTTCGTGTCTCGGAAAGCCGTTGGTCCCGGCTGTCATTCGTGGATCTTTGGCAGTCGTTACGGGTCGTCAGAAGCCCGAAAGTCTGACACCGGTCTTACCAAGGGGTATCGTATTACCCAATAACTGGGTTGTGGAGATCAGATAGGCAGTAGCTCTATGTAAAATACTGGTATTCAGCTGCATCCGGTTAGACTGGAAGCCGACCCCAACACAGTTGAGAAAAGGCTAGGCAGATTGATTGATTGAATTATGAACACCAGAAGAGGCTCGTGGCTAAAGGATAACAGCCGCACGGGTCGATCGAAGGTTAAGCTACGCTTGCCGCGGTCGGTTTGTGGATGGGTGAACATCTATTACATAGCGAGACCCCTTTGTGCCTCGGAAAGCCGTTGGTCCCGGGCTCCCGGCTGTCATCAGTAGATCTTTGACAGTCTAAAAGTTTGACAACCAGTCTTACCAAGGTATATCGTGTCACACAGTAACTGGGTTGTGGAGATCAGATAGGCAGTCGCTCCATGTAAAATACTGGTATTCAGCTGCATCTGGTTAAACTGGAAGCCGACCCCAGCATAGTTGGGAAAAGGCTAGGTAGATTGATTCTACTAGAAGTAGTAATAAAAGAAGTAAAATAGCATTTATCCGCTGTTCGGCAAATTATTTATTAATAACAAAAGAAAGAGACAACAATACTCTTTAAAGAATAACTCTTTCAGGGTCAATGGTTAGCTACGCTAACCACATATTTCGGATTTTATTTCTGTAAGTTCATGTCATCTAGCGATTATTTCTTGAACTATCATAGAAATACACCTTACGCTTGATTTAGTTTAGGCAGTTAGTGGCGCCGATATTCGTTTGTGTTTGTATTGTTCGTATGAAAAAAAATCGTTGACAGTGTTTTTGTAACGTGCTAAAAAATTAAAAAATAAGGTGAGTCTATTATTTTTATGACTATGATTGTTTTATCAGACGTATTTAGATATCTTTAGTAGGTATTTGATAAACAATGTATGTAATTTTGCGTTTCTAATGTAATATGACACTCATAATTAGGTGGTTAGAGTAGCTAACCAGCGCGCAGATAGAATGTTTTATTTGTTCTTATAGATGTGACGGTGGTTTATTGTATATCTTACAGAATGTTTCGTGTGTTAGCTGACGGGGATATTGAAAACTGTCTGGAGGAGATACCCTCCGATGACGACAGTTGCTGTAGTGCGGAATCGGACCAGGAAACTCATGATGCACAACCACCTACCATGCTATTGGGTGATGTCGTAGGGGAACGTCTGCAAAGTTACAGTTTTGATGAAGAAGATAGTGAACCCTTGTCGAGTTTGCGCTCTACGCTGCCTCCGGAGGAGGTTGCCACTCCTGTAGCGGAAGAGAGTACCTCCAGTAGTCTTCAAACAAAAGCGCCAAAGTGGAAGAAGAACTACTCGCTTTCCCCACCAGGTGAGTTTACTGAGGATGTGGGTGTACCAGCACAAATACTGGAGTTGGAAAGTATTACACCTCTCGCACTATTTCGCATGTTTTGGTCAGACGATTTGCAAGAAATGCTTTTACCCAAACTAAAAGAAGACAAGGACTTACAGAGAGGGCAGCACAACTATCGGATCAGTGACACTAATGTTAGTATCTTGAAGTGGAGAGACAAAAGATCAGTTTTCATACTGTCCAACTATCATGATCCTAAAAACGTCGGGAAGGTGACACGCAGAGAACGTAATGGGGAGACTGTGGAAATATCTTGTCCAGAAGCTGTAGTAGACTACAACTCGCACATGAATTTTGTTGATAAGTTCGACCAACTCAAAATCTGCTATGATATTGACCGAAAGTCACACAAATGGATTTTTTTCCATTTTCTGGACTGTTCTGTTGTCAATTCTTTTCTAGTATACAAAGAATTGCAATCCACTTCACGACCAGAGCTAGAAACTCTGACATTGAAGGATTTTCGTCGTTCTGTCTACCAAGGTCTCTTGGCTCCAGCGTATGTCAATCAGCGCAGGCATCATTCGGTGGACAGTCCACGCAGTTCAGGAGCGCCTTCTCCAGGTCCGGCCGTAATAAAACGGCATAAACCAACGGTGGCCGACAAGATCCGCCTTGAAAGCAATCGCCATCAGCCGGAGCGAAGCACATCAAGGAGATGCGCCAAGTGCAGTACCAGTAATACTCCCGTACGTACCGTTTGGAAATGCAAAACCTGCAATGTTCCACTATGTTTGCGTAAAGGAAAGTCCTGCTTCGAAGATTTCCATAAGAAGTATTACAAGTCCTGTGTTTTCATGTTTTTTTAGCCTGTATTCATGATAACAAAAATTACTAATTTTCATAGTGTTGTTTTGTTCTACAGCGGCGGTGGTTACCGTAGCTAACCATGTGATTCCTCAAAAGCCTTCACTCTGATATTTTTTTCAACCATGTTTTCAGTCTTCTTTAGCCTAAATATAACTATAAAAACAAAAAAACACGTATATTGTAACTTATATGAAAGTGCCCCTGAAAGAGATAACAATGAATGGTTGTAATTTCCCTTCAAAGGATGAGTCATCATTTCTATGGAAAAAATATACTACTAACATGCAATTCATATTCAGTTCTTTTACTACCTTTATTTCAAGAACGATAAGGATTAAATTAGCATGTAGTTTCTAGAAAAGGTGGTTGTCAGGTAAGCAAAGAATAAAAAGCAACCTCGTAATGGAGGACTTCCTTTTTATTTAGAAGTCGGTTCTTGAAAAATGGTGGAAGCTTTAAGGGAGCGTCAGGGTTGCCCGCGAAATTCAAATTTTCTTACGTCTAACTTGTATGTTAAATAAAGTATGATTCGCGGCCGTAACAAATATGTATTTACAGAATTTTAATCATTAGAATCAGTAATACAACTCCTTACCTTAATCCTCAAATGTCAAGATTTCATGTAATAGTCATTCATTGACATATCATAGACCATATCTATTAAATAGTCTGTCGGCAGACATAAGGAGTGAAGCTAATAAAACGAGATTTAAAAAAATAATTAAAAAAATACTTCGAAATATGTTAAAGTGCTACCAACTTAAGTTAAAGACTCGCCAGACCTCACAGTCAAACTACTAAGTACTACGGTTTTGTGGGGCGTAGGTTATAAGATATTTTGTATGAGTAAACTTATAAATAAATAAAATAATAATAATAAAATTAGGATTACCTGGTCTTAAAGAGTTATTTTTATCACTTTAATGATTATAATTATGAAAATACATACTTGTTACGGCCGCGAATTATATTTTGATTAACTTGCAACCTAATACTGACTTGTAAATTGCGAAAAACGTAAGAAAGATTTTCGCGGGCTACCCTGATGTTTTCGCCTTAAATTCTTGTGTTTGTCTACATGTGATTAAGTGTGTTGGTAGTTGGACCTATCCATCGAAAATAGTTATTGAATAACTATATTAGATAAGCATTTTCGATAAACAAACCCGATAAAAAATGCTTGGTAATAATTTTCCCGCCAATTTCCCCTTTTATAAATAATCAAAATGACTTTGTTTGGAAAGATAATAATTGTTTCAATTAATTACTTGAACAATACCTATAAAGAATTAAAAATAAATTATTTAAAAAATGCCATCAAAATTGAGTGGCGTAGGGTGTTGATAATTTACCTGCAACTGGAGACAACTTCCGCATGACGCACCATCGCGATTTCCACTGAAAATAAAACAAACAATATGTTAATTTATTGACATTTAAATAATAGCACATAACAACAAATTATCATAGTTAGTACGCCATTTATTATATTATTAGACAAATAACGGCGAAAAAAAGACAGTTATTGCGTTAAATATTGTTGAAACTGCTGCATTTTAAGCGTTTAAATATATTTGTAAATTATAAAATTTTAATTTGGTAAATAGGTTTCATTTCTTTGTATTTATCGCAAAATAGCACAGCTATATAGTCACTTATATCCAAATAACGATGGTGTTATTTCGGTGTTTGTCTAATTTTATAAAAAACCGGTCAAGTGCGTGTCGGACCACGCACAATGAAGGGTTCCGTAGTTGGAATGAATTTATCCTAAGAATAAACTTAACATGGTAGTTGAAAAACATGTTCTCCCGTACATTCCAACTACAAATATCCATAGTTAAACGAAAAGGATCCAACTCACATTACAACTAATGTGGGTTGGATTCTTTTCGTTTAACTATAGACAAATGTAATTCTGTACGCACAATATTGAGAGATTTACCATGTTATTTTAAGACCATAGACTTCTTATAGCTTTTTCTCCTTTTAATCTATTGCTAAATTATTTTCTGTATTTTTTTTTTAATTTTCAGCTCAGTAGTTTCGGAGATAAGGGGGAATGGTCAATTTTCGTCAATTTTCTTAACTTTAAAGCAGTTTATTTAAATTTCTTTTTTTGTTCCTCGCAGTAACCCGTTTCATTTGATATAGGTACAGTTTGCAAATATATTTTTTAATTTTCTTATTTGCCCCCCCAAAATTGACCCACATATTCAAAATTCATTAATTTACATTACACGTCCGTGTTTGGGTCACAGAAATACATACGTGTTCCAAATTTCAACTTAATCGGTCCATTAGATTCGGAGCAAATTGGCTGTGACAGACACATGAGTGATCCTATAAGGGTTCCGTTTTTTCCTTTTGAGGAACGGAACACTAAAAATGAAGAATAGTACCTAAGTTATTTTTTCAACAGCATGACATTTTACTCAAACTGAAATAAAATTTTGTAAAACCCAGTTTCAATTTCCCCAGATTGCTAAACAAAACACTGACTATTTTAATTGCTAAATAGCCATCCATTTTCATTTACATAAATACTATAAAGTAACAAAATTAGAGAAATTTGTCAATTGTTTTGCTTAAGTTCTATTACATGGAACTCAAACATAACTGGCGAAACGTGGGTGTACTATAGGTACCTACACCTTTGCCTAACCCTTCGGGGGATGCAGGCGTGAAGTTATGCTAAGCAAAATAATCGATACTATACATTGTATCCTAGGCGTCAATTTGCGAACGAAGCCAAGGATATCAGGTAGTAAAATACATAATTGATTAATATTTAATTAAATTATAAAAGCGTTTAAGTTTGAACACGTAATGGCTTTGCAGATATGGTAAAAAACGAATTGATATTTATAGGTATAAATAAGTAATTGCATATTGATATTAGGGACTTTATTACATACAGTCGAAAGACCTTGAGAGAATAGAGAAGACTGAATATGTATTGACCTGTGAAACTGTGGTATGTTCAAGACGTGAATAAAAATCGTTTCTCACAGTAAAATGCAAGTAGGTATTTTACCAAAGATCCATCATCATCACCTGGTGAGCATCATCAGTGATGTTGTTTTAATGACACCAAAATATTGCATTCTAAAGTACTGCAAAACAATTAATTTACGGGAAACTAGAGGAAAACTGTTATTCAAACAAAAGAATCAAGATCAACTGTAACTGAATCAAATCGTTTCAAAATCTCGCGTACAAAGCTCCATGCTGTTTCAAACAACTAAACAAATTTATACAGGATTAATGGTAGTATGTCGGCAACCCATTAAGGGAATCTGTGAGAGGTCATTACCAAAATAAAGCCATATGACCCATATGTTAATCATTTTCAAGTAATTTGACATTTTATATTTTTTTGAAGATATCTGCGGTATATAAGTACCTACCTACAACTACAACTTATATTTGTAAACAAAAGCTAATGCATGAATTTTTTTACAATTTTTATCTGCTTGCTAACACTTCATTCAAATAATAATTAGCCATAAAATTACAATAATCGTAAGCAATTTATTAGCAATTGGTTTCAACTTTTTATATTGTAGTTATTGTTTTTTTTTTGTATCTGTCCTATGGACTTCCAATATATTACAAATTATGTTTCAAGACATTACACCGTTGACATTATCTACCTAGTCGTCGAATCGCTCGCACTAAAACTATAATAATTTATAATATACACTGTATATGTTCGAATTAAAGTAACAGACTCTCCATTTCTAACTAATCTATTAGAAAGTGCTAATTCCAGAACGTCTAAAGACTAGAACAGAGTAATCGATCAACTACATATTACTTAGCAATGACTATGGGTGTGTGGAGCTGTGTCACTGTGTCACAAAATGCAGCCATATTGACCTCTGCACTGCCATCAACGACGCCGTAGAAGTGGCGAAGTTTTGGGCCAACTTTAATTCATTGTCGTACCAATCCATCGACTTGACGAAGAAAAAGTTCTTTATCGCTTGGACACACTCATGACCAACTCTTACACCAACAAGCCACATGTTGCCAACAACAACAACAGACAGCGATTTACTGTGGTTATGACGACGAGCCAATAATAATATCACCATCTCACTCACACTGCGGTATTTTTCTATGTGCTATTTCAATCACGCGACAACCGCAATTGCTCTTGTGTATGTGGCCATTTTTTTTGGTGTTTTGAGGATAGAAACGAGACAGTTTTCAATTTTTTTTCAGTAATATTTTTAGTAGTTTATTATAGCTGGATGGGAATACATAGATGTCACTTGTTTATGTTAATTACGGGTTCATCCGATAGGTACCGATATATTGGCGGTATTTTGAGTTTTCCAATACATTCTAGTATCGACGATATTTATTTGCCGTTACACCGATAAATTTCAATTCAAAATGTACTTTAGTTTCCAAATGAGTTCTGTTGAATCCGAAGGACTATTTTCTACAGCAGGCCTGACAATTTTTTTGTGATTGTAAGTTTACTAACTGTTATTTAATCATTTAAATCCGAACCGATACCGATACGGATGCGTATTGGTATCGCCGATATTTAGAAATACACATCAAGCTACCTGAAACTGTCAAATTTTTCCAATCAAAAAGATATTCTATTAACACGTTCTGTGCGGCCGACACGTATGTGCGATTTTCGAACGTTCACCAAGTGCTACCGTCGCATATGCGTGTCCATACAATTTATGTACATTCCTTCGAATGCGGCGCGCCGCACCTGTGGGTTTTTTGTGGGTTTTTTGTGCATCTCTATTGTTCTTGGCGTAATTGTTTTATGACTCATAAAAAATGGGAATATTTTCAAACACACCTACGCGTCTGCCGCACTTGGGATTAGTTTGTAACGGCGCACATATGTGCCTAGCCGCACTGGGTAGAGTTTCTTCAATCGCGCCTGCGCGCTCGTAGCACCACACGAAGTATTTTTTGGGCGCGTATGGTTGTTTGCCGCACAGGGTTTAGTGTATCATAAAGCAGCACTTGGAGTAAGTTCGCCAAATAATTCAGCAGTGAATGTGTTAAAGATAGGATCTGTTAAAGACATTTGACTGTGTAGTAAGCTTGATGTGCTGGAGTCTGTACATATTCATAAATATCTGTATCGTATCAGCCAAGATGCATATCGATGCAACCCTAATGTCAATAAATCAGTTAAGTATAACGTTTTTTTTACTGGTTCTTTGTTATGAAGTTATTGCCTTGTTGTGAAGTTTCTGATTAGCTTATCTAATAATGATTTCTTGATTGATGAAGTGAATGATAGGGACCGTTCACCAGAATTGTCTTAATAAATTAAGTACCCGGTGAGACTTACGGTTTTACCAATTACTATTTTAAGGTTCGTAATGACATTTCATTTACAGTCATCAGTTAAACCGCACTTAGTGGACATAATATATACTGGATCTTTTTTTTTACCGTCTTGAAAAAGTAGGGTACAATAGGTGAACGGAGTAGAAGCATACCTAGTTTTTTTTTTCACAGACATAAATTGCATTAGAAGTAAACTAGAACAATAATCAATCAATCTGCCTAGCCTTTTCCCAA
The DNA here is from genome assembly GCA_948252095.1 of Dicycla oo. Taxonomy (NCBI): domain Eukaryota; kingdom Metazoa; phylum Arthropoda; class Insecta; order Lepidoptera; family Noctuidae; genus Dicycla; species Dicycla oo. The sequence goes on along the minus strand of OX411728.1, from coordinate 3,681,013 downwards.
CTATGTTGGGGTCGGCTTCCAGTCTATCCGGATGCAGCTGAATACCAGTATTTTACATGGAGCGACTGCCTATCTGACCTCCACAACCCAGTTATTGGGTAATACGATACCCCTTGGTAAGACTGATTGTCAGAATTTCATGCTTCTGACGACCCGTAACGATTGTCAAAGATCCACAAATGACAGCCGGGACCAACGGGTTAACGTGCTTTCCGAGGCACGGAGGAGTCTCGGTATGTAAAGATGGTCACCCATCTACGGACCAACCCCGGCAAGCGTAGTTTAACCTGATGGATCGACCCGTGCGGCTGTTATTACTTAGCCACGAAATCCTCGAAAGTAAACTAAAACAATCAAAACAGAAATTTTGAAGAACCTTTATAGATCGTTTAAAAAATAAAAAACTAGGTATGTCATAGGTTTCTACTCCCTTCACCTATTATACCCTATTTTTTTCAAGACGGTAAAAATGGCATCCAGTATACAATAAAACAACATTTCCTATAAAAAAATTTCAACCTAAATCTTGTAAAAATCACAGACCATATACACCCTAGTCGATCGAAAAAATATAGTGTGCGCTGCCAGCCCGACGTCGCGCAACGTCGCCCCACTGCGGCGCCCCGTCTCCCCGCAGTCGCCCTCAGTTGCCCGCCGCGTTTCACCGCAACTCCACGTCCTTTCCCGCCAAAATTCCGCGCAAAATGTCAGAAATCGACGTAGATACTCTCATAATGGCAGTGAAAAAGCGCCCGGCATTGTACAACAAAAATGATCCTAATTACTACAGCAATAAGAAACACAAAGCCAGAATGTGGGTTGAGGCGTGCAAAGAAGTGTTCGCGGACTGGAATAACTTCAAGCCGCAAGACAAAGTTGAACACGGTGAGCAATCAAAACTGTAAATATTGCGGCGTAACTTCACACGATTTTACCCCTTTGCGCAATAGAAATAAAAGCGAAATTCGTTTGTAATTATTTTTGGTAAATGGCAACAATTTGTTGTCGGTTACTTTTAGGACCGATTTTACCAATGAAACAGACCGCGATCAGCACATCTAAACCGCGTTCAAGAACTGTGATGTTAGTGTCAATATTCCATAACAGTAATGGCAGTGACAGCTCTAGATCGCTATATAAGCGTGCTGATCGCGTTTAGTTTCATTGGTACAATTCGCCCAAAGGTAAATGCAATGCAAAATGTACTTTGACTGTTGGAAATAAAGTTACAAATGTATTGTCACAGAATTAGGTACAATAAAGTAGAGACTGTGGTTTTTGGTTCGACAGGTAAAAGTAAAATCCGTTATTGTCAAATTATTTCGAATTGAGTTGCTCACAATTACATCGTGTACACATTACACCTACTAATAATATTGAGTCAATCAATCAATCTGCCTTTTCCCAACTATGTTAAAGTCTGCTTCCAGTCTAACTGGAATACCGAATGCAGCTGAATACCAGTATTTTACATGGAGCGACCCAGTTACTGGGTAATACGATACCCCTTGGTAAGACTGGTTGTCAGACTTTTGGGCTTCTGATCGAATACTGCTACCGCGTTTCAACAGTTTTACTAAACTCGCCACAAAATAATAGGTCCGTTTTGACATGAGGGTGTCCCTCTTTATCCCGCTATGTTTGTGTCTCTTTGGCATATGAAACGATATGGGTTGTCAAAACGGACCTATTATTTTGTGGCGAGTTTAGGGACCCTAGACTTTGTCATGACATAAGTCATAATCATAAGTTCATCACTCTCACTAAATAGATAAAATTGTTGGAAACAGATGTCAATGCAAAAATTATTAGAAATGATGATAATATTCTTATATTTAATTTCGTAGCCTCTTCCTAAAAGTAAGCAGATAAATAAAAACATTGTTAGTACATTTCACAGTCCCACAGAACCCTAATGAGACAGCTCGGACACTTTTGAGACGGGTACGGGTTCGATCTCCGGTTGGAACAAAGTTTGACACGGATATGTTTTTGACCAACTTCATCGGAATTTCTGGTTGTTGAAAAGGTTTGTTTGGCAGGGTTAATAATAGAACAGAAGGAAATACAAAGAAGATTTATAATGTAAATAAGGTACTGTCAACACTCTGCGGAGCACTGACGGTACCAGGGTACCGACCAGGACAAATGAAAGGCGTATTTACAGTAAAACTTGGATGATTATTGGTTTCTTTTAAATTCATATGTATTGGGTCATTGCATAAATAATGATACGATTTTAAAGAAATAAATTGAAAAACGTTGATAATACAAATATATTTATTCAATCAATTATATAATTGCCTTCGTTTTCTGTAACCATTCTCCAGCGATCTGGCAGCATATAGATCCACTTTTTTAAAAAAGCTGGCGGGTTTGTTGGCATAAAAGTTTTCAATTTTTTTTTTTTCATTTAAACTATTTTGTAGAGAACGAAATAAATAATCCGATGGCGCAATATCTGGAGAGATAGGCGGATGCAAAAGGATTTCCCAACTCAGTTCTCTTAATTTTTGTTGGGTCTGGAATGAACTATTTGGGCGTGCGTTAACTTGATGAAATATTATACCTTTTCTGTTTGCTAAAACTGAACGTTTGATAATGAAATTCTGATTTAATTAATCTAGTTGTTGGCGGTATTTATCAGAATCAATAGTTTTATGCGATGAAAGCAACTCGTAATATATGACGTCTTTGCAATCCCACCAGAAAGACAATCGAACCTTACGCGAATGCAAATCTTTTTTGGCTGAAGCTAATGCGACGTCACCCTTTTCCCGCCGACTTCTCTGACGTGTCCTGCTATCGTATAATAAAATTTTCATTGTCGAAACATTTGAGCCTTTACGAAACCAACGAAACTCATACAACATAACGTGTCGGAAATGTAACGAATCTTCACTATTTTTTGTAAACAAATTGCTCGATAACTAGCACGTCTACAAGGCGGATGAGCACAAATCACATTACTGAGGAGTGTGTTCTACGCAATGAAATATAGAAACAAAGGAAACAAAAGGCAAAAGGGTGTTGGGTACGCAGATGACAGTACAGTTTCAGAAAACATATATCGATGTTCAGAAAGATACTTGTCCAGCACAAAAGCGAGCGGGGCCAAAGTTCGTTCCTTGAGAGCGGTCATGGAGTGGACAGATTTGACCTTAAGCCTTGTCTCCCGGGTGATGATAATATGGTCTCTTTTAACGCCACCAAAACACAGGCGTGTCTTTTTACCGCTAAAAGGAGTTGTTTCGCTCAAACTCCTACTTTTCAGGGTACATCTGTTCCTGTAACTGATCGGCTTGAGCTCATAGGCATGGAGGTGACATCTGGTCTCAACTTTGGCGCCACCATCGAGTACAAAGCTCAAACTGCGGCCAAGAAATTGGGCATCTTAAACAAAGTAAAGCGATACTTTACGCCTGGACAGCTTTAACTCTTTACAAAGCGCAAATCCGATCCTGCATGGAGTATTGCAGCCACCGTTGGGATGGATCAGCTAAGTACCAACTAGTGGCGTTTGACTCGGTGGAACGCAGAGCTAAAAGGCTCATTGGTGACGTAAAACTGGTGGATGCCAAGCTTCATAGCTTGGCTCATCGCCGCAAGGTTGCCTGCTTGTCGGTCTTCTACAGACTGTACTTCGGAGAGTGTGCTCAAGAACTCCACGACCTGATTCCACCGGCCCCCTTCTACCATCGGACATCTAGACGCACTGCCAGTTACCATCCCTATTTAGTTGCTATTCCACCAATTCGCACTAAGCGTTTCCAAATGTCTTTTATCAGGCAGTCAGCAAAAGAGTGGAACTCACTACCTGCGTCTGTGTTTCCGAGCGCATACAACCCTAATCTCTTCAAAGTGAGAGTGAACAGGCTTCTTCTGGGTAAGCTCACTCCATCGTCGACTCTGTCTCTGTCGCCTCCGACCTAGACTAGAGTCGAGAGAAAACCCATCTTTAAAAAAAAGGTAAACTTATTAGAACATGTTCGATGACAGTACGATCGTACCATTACTTATGCATTGGCGCCGATTCCCTTGTTCACAAACTAAACTAAATTAAAGTTCAATGCATCTCTTTCTTTCTATTTCATTAAGAAAAGGACAGAATATTGGTTTAGTCCTGTCAACTCCTGACGTAAATTGGCGTAGGTATTTTTAGTAGCCAATTTTTTAATCACGTCTAAACTTGTCTATGGAGTATCTTAATATGACAGGACTAAACTAATATGTATCGTCTAACCTTTTCTTAATGAAATAGAAAGAAAAAGATGCACTGAACTTAAAGTTAGTTTAGTTTGTGAACAAGGGAATCAGCGCCAATGACCTTTATTACATTTTATATTTTACTAGCGCGGTCAAAAACCGCGGCTTCGTCCGCGTGGAGGTCGGAAAATTAACCCACGGGAACGTACTACCGGGATAAAAAGTATCATGTCCTAATCCAGGTCATGGTCTACCCATGTGCAAAATTTCATTAAAATCCGTTCAGCCGTTTAAGCGTGAAAACGTAACAAACAAACAAACTGACTTTCGCATTTACAATATTACTTAGGACTTCCATGACGTCATTGTCAGCCCGCTAAGGAAAAGTTTTGGCAGTCGCAAAACTTTTCCTATTCTCTATTTCGAATCAATGCTTGTCTAGTATTATTTTGCCTATAAGCAATGCATAAAGGCTCCTTCAAACTGGCGCTACACACGACGCGATTCGCACGCGACACGGAGGAGCCTTAAAACCCCGCGAATTATTATAAGTTTTATGCAAAACCATGTACAGCAGTACTTATTACTAGGCCCCGTTGATCTAGTGGTCGCATGCGCTACTGCTGAGCAGGGGTTCGATTTCCGGGTCGGGCAGTGTTATTGAGTTTTTCTATCTGGAGTTTCTCAATCTCAAGGCATGACACGCGACGCGAATCGCGCCTGTCTGTAGGAGCCTTCGTCCCCGGTTGGTAGCAATTGGCAATAGGCTGTCCCCCAGTTACTGTTTATGGGACAACATATCTGGCGAAATGTGGCTGTACCTCTGCCAAAGCCTTCGCGGAATACACGCGTGATGTTATGTTAAGATACTAGAGTTTAATAATAGCCAGAGTATCCTAGCAAGAAGTTATTAAAAAATCTATCGACGTTTAGAAAGTTAAGGTGCCAGACTTAGCCACATTGGTAAAAAAAAAAAAAAAAAAAATGTTTATTGCGATTACATACAATTATAACACAATGAGTTGCGAGATCACCTTTTAAGCAAGAAGATGCTTGTGTTAGGTGAACTCCGCTCTTCCACTATCATAAATAACAGGTATGCAATTGATGAACTGATCCAAGAATAAGAAAAATAAAAATAATCTAATTTAAATAAAACAGAAAAATAAAGCAAAAAGGAAATAAAAATATGAAGGAAGGAGCGGTATGGTAAATTTTCTGGAAACAGCAAGAATGCGTTAAATTGTAGTTTTTTTTTTTTACTATCTATTATAGTCTCACTACTGGGCAAAGTCCTCTCTACTCTCTTTCCAGTTAAATCATAGCTAACGCATCAAGGCGCCCGCGCCGTGTCTTTGAGTCGCGTGCGATATGCGTCGCGTTTCGCACCTATTTGTAGGAGCCTTCACGATGGCTGCGTGCTTAGAATATTATCATTCTCAATACATCGATTTTACATGATTATTAAAACTAAGTTTCAATATAAATTCGAATGTTTCATTACTAAACGCACTCGTAAACATGACGTAACCGTTCATTAGAAATGCAAATCACAAGAGCATTATTGTTAGGCTTCTATATACGTCTATGGACTTAGGTACATGCAAAAGAGGACAATGAGGGCACACAGAGGGCATTCACTGTAGGTAGTCTACATTTATATTGGCTTAATTGTTATAACGCCTAGAAATCTCAAGGTGTTACCTAGAACTGAAAACAATTGAACTAAATTGGCTTATTTACGTACAAGTAATTCAATGATTGCCATATTTATCAAAACGTTTACTGTTATGACTGCCAGGAGAACTGAAATGTCAATAATAATCAAGATTCAGCCGCAAAATCATCTAGACGTGTTCACAAACGGTGCCCTCGCACTTATATAGCTTTGGTTAACCCTTATAAAGAACATAAGCGTGATTTCATGTATTTATTCAACGCCATCTTTATTTTCAGTCCACGAACTACAAAGACGCTGGAAGAGCCTCCGAACATGCTTCACAAGAGAACTGGGACTTCAAAAGAAAGAGCGTTTGGAAAGACAGCAGAAACAAGGACTATTCAAGAAAAGAAAAAGATACGAATATTTTAACGTAATGTCTTTCCTTTTAGAACCTGGAGATGAGAACAACATTGAGAGAGATGACGATGATGATGATGATCATTCCTCTTTAGATCCAGATCCTCTAGAAAGTATTAAAAATGAATCTTCAATGTTCGAGACATCAATGCACGTTAATAACTCCACTAATTTTGAAATAGAATCGGAACCAGAACCAGGACCAGCCAATGCCACATTCCTTAGACCAATGTACGAAAGAAGTGAAAACTTAGAAGATAAAATTTTGGATATGTTAAGAGATATAAAGAAGGATGAAGAAGACGAAGATAGACAGTTCATGCTTTCGTTGGTTCCGAGCTTTAGGAAGTTGAAGGCGAAACAGAAGTTTGAAGCGAGGATTGAAATATTAAGGGTGTTGAAAGATATCACCTTTCGAGACGATGACGAAGCAAAACCTAGTTCTTAATGCACAGAAGTGATGAAAGGCAACAAAGTGGACTTTTATTTTGATAGTTGAGTAGGAGTTTACATTCTAAGCGGCAGATTTGCGTCTAATTGCGTAACACACTATCAATCGGAATCTAAATCATTTTCAAGCATATTGCTAATCCATTGCTTCATATGTTCGAAAAATTTGTCTACTCAACAACATAAATAACGCAATGAATGTTGTTGAACTGTCCAAATGAAACCGTTTCCGATTGATAGTGTTACGCAATTGCCCCGCAGAAGGTTGGTATCCTGATTAATTGGCGTGATTGAAGTGTTATTTATAATATTTAAAAATATTGATGTTTTCAATGTGTCTTCAAGAGATTTTGCGCTATAAAGATTTGTTATTGTAAGCTAATTTAAGTAACTGTTTTGCTAATTGGTTCGAAGATTTATGGAAGTGTGAAAAAAATTGTACAGATATCCAATCAGACTATAATTAGGCTTTTCGGCAAAAATAGCAATTCAAACTAGTTGATGTAGTGAACATGACCTAGTTTAAATGAGATGCTATTTACTTCCCAAACATGTTTTTTCTTTCTTTAGTCATCGTCATAATCAGCATACAATGTTCACACAGCTGGGAAACAGGTTCGGGCTTGCGGACGGTGAGTAGTGGGTAGCTCGCCGTCCGGTGAGGACCAGGCCCGGGTCGACGGCGCGTTGTGTTCCACGCGCGCCTCAAAGAGATGTCAGCAAAAGATGGGGTCCAATAGGGCCGATGCCGCTGGGGTCGCGGGTTGTTTGAAAAAGATACCGTGGCCCTGACATAGGCAACTGAAGGAACACGGGTGGGTTTTAGTCAGTAAAAGTCTGACACGCCCTTCCGCTCCACCCAGAGCGGGAGAAGTTATTTGATGATTTCCCTTCCACAAAAAAAAAAAAAGCTGCGAAACAGGGCTCCTCTCTTCGAGAGGTAGTGGGCTGTAATCTATCACATTCGCCTAGCCTTTTTCGCAATTATTTTGGGGTGTGCAACTAAATACCAGTATTTTACATGAGCGTCTGCCTATCTGACCTCCACAACCTAGTTAAAGGGTTTGGTTTTTCTTTCTTTAGTATTAACTAGATTTAACCTCCTGCATGCCAGCGTCATGCCTATATTACATCTATTATATAAAAACATTTTTTGCATTTTTTAGACGTGTACAGACCCCTGACCATAAAACCTAAGTTTCAAATAATATCCAATAATATTTTTTTCTGGAATCCAGGAGGTTAAGTACAGACCATTAAGTACCTATACCTTGTGGTTTAAATAAGTCAAATTATCTTCCCAAAAGTCTTCTTCATTGTTTTTATCTTTCATGGCAGTGAGTACAATAAAATCTAGTTTTAATTTTACTTTGTTTTCATGATAACGAGTAACCGCTTCGGACTATGCGGAACCCCTGAAGCTATAACGTTTAATGTGCCCGTTTATTCAACCCTGTAATATATGGAATGCGAACTGCATGCAAGTTTAAATGATAGTGCTCATTCTAAAAACTGAGCACGTGATTCAAGTTTAGTGCTCACGCTAAAACACAGACTGCACGACTGAATAATCGTTTATGGAGACAAAAACCATAAAGGTGAATCATTCGTTAGAAATGGAGTTACAATGGTTAAAGTAATTTTGGTCCTTGTAGGCGAAAAGTAGCTGATGTTTATCGATCTCATGCATTTGTGTAATGTGCAGAGATGAAAAGATAATGCATAGATATGATGATTCTGAAGATTGTGTAGCATATTATTGATATTGTATGGATGGTAGATGTATGGATGATGAAAGAGGGAAGGAGGCATTTGCCCAGCAGTGGAACATCACGAGCTTATAATAATGGATGATGAAACAATAATTGGACCAATTTTTGCAAACAAGAACCAACCTACAGAATAAGTGCTGTGGGTTGATTCTTGTTTGCAAAAATGGGTCCAATTGTGATGCGCAGGAATGAGGAAAGTTTCGAGTATGTCGATGGTTATAAGATTAGGGGAAGACCAAAGAAACGATGGATGGACTGTGTCAAAGATGATGTGGCTAGAAACGGGGTGCCTACCGAGATGACGACTAATAGAGAGTATGGAAGAAAGGGACATGTTGCGCCGACCGCAAATACATTAGGATAAGGGCAGGAGAATGATGAAATAACAATCAGTGCACCAATTTAAACCAGAAAATTCTACTAAATCAAAAGAAAGATTACGAAGATCTATTCCAGTCTCGAATCTCGCCATAAGACTGAGTACTTCGGAATTGTTACGCCATAAGATGAAATTGAAGCATAAAACATTTTATGGTTTCATGGAAGAAATCGATAAAAAAATTTAATTAAAGAGAGAAATGGGCTTGGCTCTGCTAGAAGAGCTACGATATTTGCGATACTAATTTTAATTTATTCATAGAATAGCGGCTAGAGAATATTTATTAATACACAAAGTGTCAAAAAGTCATCGTTTGATCTTTTATATGAAAATAAAATGTAATTACTTTGTTAATTTTGATTTGGAGTTTTATTTTAGGCAGGTTTGCGTTAAAATCTTGTTTGACAACATTTAGTCAAAACACACAAATTTTAACAGGAAAGAAGGAATACCTTATTAGTAATTACCTCTAATTTGAATTTACTTACACCACTTATAGTAATTTTCCTTATTCTGTTTTTATTAATTTACCGTTTTTCCTCATCACAAACTAAGGAACTTCCAGTACCTTTGATAGTTATGTTAGTTCTGTCAGTAACCTAACAGCAACCTTATAGAAGCAACAATAAAGATCATTGTGATATTGACAGTAATGCTAAACAAGAGGTAAAAAAAAAATTGTGGGCGCAGTTCGAGTCCGCACCGTTTGTTTTCTTGAAAACAGATTGAAATTTTACTACGGTTTCCGAAACTGCCGCAGCCATTGTATTTGCTCGACACTGCCTAGACTTAGTAGGCTCATTGCATTCCTTTATAGTAAGCTTTCACCGATTGTGATACAATGCATGTGCTCGAAAAGAGCGTTTTCCAAGCAGCCCAACTGTGCGGAAAGTGCCACTTTTTCGCACTAGAAAGAAAGAAAGAAAGAAAAAAAAAATGCGTTTAATTGGCATTACAGCATAAAATAAATACACCTTAAAACTATGGAAACATGAAATAATGATTGCAATGCCAAAAGGGCCTCAGCTCAGCCTTTCACTAGTGCTTTTTTGGCTAATATTTCTGTAGTTCCTCTTTAGGTCCTCGTAGTACTCTTGACAAAGACACTAGAATAAGTGATCTAGCTAAACACGAAAAGTAGAGGGTCGCGCGCATTCGCGTGCATTCACATTGTGACGTCATAGGCAAATTATATTCTGCCTTAAAATTGTTACAAATATATGACTTATCTTTTGAATGCTTAACCATTACTCTAGCATTAAAAGTCTCGTAGTTATTAGCGGTTGAAAACTTACACGTTTTTGTCGGTCAGAAATATTGAACTTACATCAGTACACCGAGATAATAGACGTTTTCACGTCAATATGATCTGTGTAAGGACCTTGAGTAGTATCCCTTCGCCTGTCTTCACATTGACAGGTGCGCTCACCTTGACAATAACACAGCGCCATGCGTTTCCATTCGATCTAACTCTTTGTCGTGCTGTGTTTACACGACTGCATTCAACGCGCATTAGCATGATTGCTTTTTATTTTGCATAAATAGGGGACTTTGTGCACTGGCCTTTGGGCTAAATACTTAACTTTGGTTTTTAAAACAGAAGGACCAACAATTTAAATTTTTGACAGCTGTCATTGTTGTGTTTTCCCAATTCCCTCAAAATAATTTAAAATGGAAACGCATCTATCAACCCGCACAGGGCCCGCGTAGTGAATTACGGCCCACTCCACTCTCATAGAGGCCTGTGTCCCAGCATTATAGGCTGATTATAGTAATTTAAAATGGACTATGGTTGCTATTATATTCATCTACATAGGAGTAAAGATTAGCTGCTAGAGCTAAATCATTTCACTTTCTTAGACAAGGCATTCATTAAAAGCACTTGATTCTACTTTTAATCAGTTTCTCTTTCTATTTAAGCCAACCGTAACAAAATTAATTGCCAACCGCGTATTGACCGCTCGGCGTATCGGATCGGCGCGGCGTATTGCTCATTGGCGTTTTAATTAACGCGATGACAACGGCGTACTGTTGCGTTCGTGTTTCGTATCGCCACAAATTGGCTGCCATTAAATATTTTTTGTTGTAATAATTTGCTGTGGTGAATTGACCGATAAAACTTGGTACTTGCGGAATATTGGATTATTTTCATGATGTAGGTTTACTGTTTTTATTTATTGTCTCATTATGGATTGTTTTTTTTTTGTGAAAATTCCTAATTTGCTTGCTGTCTGTACTTTTTTTTCAAGATCTGTGAATGCCGATGAAAATATTTTCAAAGTTCGAAGGTCGTTTTCTTGCAGCTACTGCGGTTAAGATACCTACATGCCTTAAATGCCCATCTCAAAAATCCACACTGTAGGTATAAGAAAGCAATGAAACTTCAGTTTTTGTTTTTTTTTGAGACGTCTATGTATTCAGCTGGATCCGGTTAGACTGGAAGCCGACTCTAACATGGTTGGGCAAAAGCGGGCAGATGATGACCTACAGTCAGTAATCGATCAATCACACAAACCAAAATAATTCTAGAATTCGGAAACGATATCATTAAAAAATCTTCATACCAAAATCGAGTTTTTCCGAATATACCTTCCAAAATGGTTCCTATGACGCTTTCAAGTCATTTAAAAACTATTGTTCATCATCACCAGTCATACAAATTAATATAGCGATTGACTACAGATTCAATTCAATATATAACCAACAGAATCTTGAGATGGGTAGGTACTCCATAACTAGGAGGAAGTTGATTATAATTACTCACTATTTCAAACCACTCTGCAATTTATCTACTAGGCGCCATCATATTTGCCTACATTAATAGGATCGCCATTCAGAAGTGATGCATCATATTTGTAAGTAGGGCGTTGATAGCATGTTTATCTACAAGCTCTCAAACTGATACTGATATGAAAATGTTTTCCAATAATAAATATCACCATACATTACTAACTAGCTTCAAGCCTGCGACTTCGTCCGCGTGAAATTTCGGCCCCCGACCCACCGCATCGCGTCGCATTGCCTGCCTGGGGCGGCAGTCTCGACATTAGTAACGATAGCTTTACGAATGAAATAGCTCGCTAAGGCCTAATGGAGTACTAAGACGGTCAAAATTGCTTGACAAGCACGAAAAAACCATTTACAGTGTTTCAAACCAGATGCGGCGAGAACCGTTTTTTTATTTAATCATGTTCTCCAATTTTCCTCGTTATTCAAGGTTAATTTGAAGTGGCCTATCAAGACGACGAGCAAAATGGTAATAGTTAGGTATTTTCAAAGTCTTTGAAAAAACCTAACTATTACCATTTTGCTCGTCTAGGTACCCCATTAGGACTTAGCGAGCGATTTCAGTCGTAAAGCTATCGTTACGAGTGTCGAGAATGCCGCCCGTGCGCTTCATTTTCGTTTTGCGTTCTTTCTGACTTGTTTACTTTTGCTCCGCTCCTAAGGGTCCAAGAGTGATGTCAAATAGTCTTCCTCAAGCATTGGGCTATCAAATGAAAAAATATTTTTTCAATTCCGACTGGTAGTTCAGAAATTAAACATACAAATAAAAAAACAAACACAGCCTCATTATTAGTATAGAATTATAGATATAGATTAATGAATGTTCAAAAAAAGGTCGAATAAAAATGTCCATCATGGCCAAAACGACCATTTTTTTTATTATTTTGGCCACAAGGACCAACTTGAAGCCACAAGAGGGATTGACGTTAAGATTTCCAACAGTAGTTAGAATACCATAACAATGATTTAGATCCCTTACCAAAAACTGACATATAGAAATCATTCATTGGATGTTTAACACTTTTCATCCACTTTGAACTTTAACGGGTTGGCATAAGGTGCAACAAATCGCTTTTATCACGACGATTTCGACTTCATTTTATCACTTACGTCTGCATTTACGAATAAAGTACAGCAGCGGTCAGAACTCCAACGCTAAACGTTGACCGAAATAGAAACATTCATTTGTAATGATTGTACGTATAGATCTGGGAAGCACCACCATTCGAAGTGGCGTGCTTGGGGGAGGCCTATATCAAGGAATGGACGTCTTTCGACTGAAAAGAATAGATGATGATGAATGGTTGTACAGTAAATTCTACACACAAATACATAGTTTTAATTTGAAGGACCAAAAGAATTATGACTATAAAATACTTTAAAGACTCATAAATAATTTCCCGAATCACCATACGATTAAAATTATGACACACGACTATAAAATCGTACTATAACCCAGGAAGTGCCTACGCTTATGACTCACAATTTGCATAGAGATACGATCAAAGGGTACAAAACTAATGTGACTAATTCATATTAATTAACATCAAAACAATCATCGTTGTTATAATATTGGTCTTAGGTTCCCACAATATTCGATACCAAGTTATAATATTTGCATTCCTGGTTAAGAATAGGCTGTTGGCCATAAGATCTTGTTGGCATGTGGCCAAGATCTACGTTGGCTTAATAATGGCCGCTCATTAGTTAAGAGACAAGATGCTTCAGTTATGGTAGGTAAGTAATTTTGTCTGTCTTTTTCACTACGGCGATAAAATACAAGGTTCCCGGATTTTCTAAACCAGCATCAAATGAGAATTGTAGACAAACCGACGAATGTAGAGAAGCACGCTCTCAGACTAGGTGGAGCGACGATCTACGCAGGGTAGTTGGTAACGAATCCATGAAGGTCGCCGAGAATCGAAGTCAGAGGCGTGCAATTGGAGAGGAGTCCATAGGCTCACGCTGATGGTACTTCAGTGGTAATGATGATTGTGAAAACCGTTTACAAAACTTTACTTAAATATGTACACGGCTAAATGATTATTAGTTAGGCAGTTACTTTTATTAAGAGGATTGTGAAGCTGTAAATTTTCATACAAAAAGCGATAACGGTTTTCTCCCCGTAAACATAGTCGAATTTTCATAATTTTTGGAAATGTTGTAGGTATAATGAGAAACTAGGTCCGTACGTTTTTATTATAAAGAAATATTGCATACGATATAAGTTATTAGCATCTAAATATCTATATTTTTGATACAAAAAGTTCCTCGAGCGTTTTTTTTTTATTATTAAAATTAATTTGAATTACTAATAAAGAAAATAGTACAGACCTAGATTAAGGTGTACTGAATGTAAAGCGACCAAAATTGTCTCATTTCATACAGGTTTATGGGGATCAAAACGTTATCGCCCGAAACAATATTAATTATTTAAATAATTGTATGAAATGTAGGTAATTGCCTCCAAAACTCCCGCCGCGTCTCGGCACTTCACAATCCTCTTAAACTCTCCTTTTTTGACACTGCAGCTTATTTACTTACCAAAGTTCAACGTCAACCACATCAGCCACACCTTTTATTAAAATCATCGCCATACAAGGATGTCCGTGAAGAGGTTCCCAGAAACTACCGGTCGTAGTAAAAGTGCGTAAACAATCGTTATCGCCATGACACATTTCTGGTTATCGATCGCTATTAGCTACTTTATTTTGAATTTTGTGATAAGTTTTGATATCTAATGTTGCATTTGAGTATTACTAACCGAATGTAGGTATCAGTACCTATTTGAATTTTATGTTCTGTCTTTGATTTCATTCGGACTACGCATGTAGGTACGCATGGTGATGACCGGTAACCCTGGTACAACTTATATTTGAAAGTATGTAGATAATTATCCACATGCCAGTTTTAATCCTTGGAGCTATGCAATACAGCACTGTCTTCTGTATATAAACTACTCAAAACTAAATAGGGCCCACCATGTTTTTTTGCCTTAACTTAAAATTGAACGTAATTGTTCAGTTTTTATGAATGTACAAGTGTCAAGTGGGCATTCAGGAATAGTGTAAAAATAAACAATGGAATCATTTGTTTATTTCCTTTAATAAAAACACAAATAACAGTTTTTAGGAAAAATTACACAAAATAAAGGATCAACATGATCTTGTAAAGCACACGTCTTCTGAAAAAAATTATGGTGCTTGTTATTTTTTAATAACGAGTGGGTCCTCCTCTGCTCCTTATGCACTCTCTGAGCCTATCTGGTACACTTTCAATCAAGTGAGTCACGTTTGTATGCGGTATTTGTTCCCAACAGACTTTCAGGGCGTTAATGAGCTCCTGCTGGCTGTTAACATCACTGTAGTTTTCTTTCAGGCTTCTTTTGAGTTGATCCCATAAATGCTCTATTGGGTTGAGGTCGGGACTCATGGCTGGCCATGGCAAAACGGTGATATTGGCTTCAGAAAGGGCTCTTTGTGTGGTGCGGGCTGTGTGTGCGCGAGCGTTGTCATGCATAAAGACAAAATTATTGCCCACTCTTTGTGAAAACGGGATGACATGTGGCCGGATTACTCGCTCGATGTAACTGGCGGCGGTTACGGTACCTTCATTGAGAATTACCAGCTCTGTTTTGCCGTGTAAGCTAATTCCACCCCATACCATAACACTGGGACCCCCCCATCGGTCTGTTCCATGGACGCATGGTTCAGAAAAACGTTCCCCTTCTCTTCTCCACACGCGTATCCGTCTGTCATCACTGTAAAACTTCACTTTAGACTCGTCCGTAAAAAGCACATTCCTCCAGTTATCCATGGTCCATTCCAAATGTTCCCGGGCGTACCTTAATCGTGCTGCACGATGAGCCCTCGTTAGTTTCAGTCGAATAGCGCGTACTCTAGAGCGTTGTCCATCTTCGTGAAGCCGATTCCGAATGGTTTGGTCGCTGACTCTCGTCCCTGTGGATTGCCGTAGTCGAGTTTGTAAGGTCCGAGCGGTAACAGTACGCTCCCGTCGTGCGGTTAACCTTAGATATCGGTCTTCCTGGGTAGTCGTAGCCCTAACTCTTCCTGTGCCAGGTCTCCTAGCTACACTTCCGGTCTCCTGATACCGTTCCCAAACATTTCGGATTGCTCGTCGCGAAACACCGAGGTGGATAGCCACAGACCTCTGAGACTGTCCCTCTTGAAGCAAGGATACTGCTCTTGCAGCGGTTTCCATGTCCATATGACGGCGAGGACCAGGCATAGTGATCACAACTAACACAGAAACTAAACAAAATTGTTAAAAACGTGAGTATTCCACAACACTGTTTAGTGTAGACTGAAAACTTAAGTGACTGAGAATTTGTGCATTCGACGATTTTTTCGAGTACTTCACTTTTTTAGCTACCCTCTTGAAACCAATATGAATGTTGTCGAAATAAACATTGATAAGGATTCCTAAACATGTCAGCTTGACGGTTCAATGCATAACTTTGTCAACAACTACTTAGATAACTTTATTTTGACCAAAATAGTGACTGATTCGAGGTGGGCCCTATTTTGTTTTGAGTAGTTTAAAAGGACCAACCACAGGACAGTAGGTGTTGCTTTTCTTGGCCATGAAATGATATTTAAATCAATATAAAATACAGTCTTCAGCAAAGATTCGCTTTCCGTCTCGCCATATAAAAACGTAAAATCGCGATGTTAAAAAGACAGTAATTTGATTAATTAGATTACCCACCTTTTTTCCATCGCGAAACTTCACAGTACCCTCGATGATAGAATTGGCGGGAGTCGAGTCCGCCATCTTGGATTGTAATCGTCACGTAATGCGACCGCAGCGCCACCGTTGCGACATGATGAACTAACACATTTTTCACACTTTTTAATAATACTTATTCTGAACTAAAACTTTTTCCACCACCATACACTGTGTTCACTTTAAATCTGCAACAAAGAAAAAGTTTGAATTAATTAAAGTGTATAATGTGTTTGTGAGCGAGTTTTTTAATCAACTACTTAATTAATTGCCTGATTGCCTGGCTTTTATATTGAAGGCTACTAACTTTCTAGTATCTAGAACTATGTTTTAATGATATAGCATTCAAATTGCCTCCAAAAGTGACGCACCCTGCTGGACAGGTCATTTTTCTACGGTGGTATTGTGTAATTCTCATAAAGTCAAGGATTAGGGCGCTTACAGACCAAGGACACTCGCTGACGACAGTGGACGACGACGTCGCCGCCGCTAGTCGACGACGTCGTCGCCTAGCGGCGGTGACGTAGTCGCCTAGTTGTGGCGTGTGTAGTAGTTGTCAAATAGTCTCGGAGTCTAAACGTATTCTTGCTCTTGTTAAACATTACTGCGTATTAATATGTTTTTTTTTTTTGAAGAAGAATTGTTGCTTTTGCTTTTGCTGCGTCGTCGTCAACAAAAAAGAAAAATGCGATCAGTGTGGGTGCACAATTTCCTATCATACAGGGAACACAAAAATACATTCATGTTTTTTATACAATGTATTCTAGACAATTTGTTGCCAAACTACTACACACGCCACAACTAGGCGACTACGTCGCCGCCGCTAGGCGACGACGTCGTCGCCTAGCGGCGGCGACGTCGTCGTCCACGGTCGTCAGCGAGTGTCGTTGGTCTGTAAGCCCCCTTAGATTTTCAAAAAAAAATTTATAGCAATACAATGGCAAAGTTGACCCGATTCTTCAACAAACACTCGAATGTCACAATTGCATTGCGTATGTCACAATCGCTTTGATGCGAGAGCAAAGCCATTTAGTCAATTGACAAAACGGTTTCAACAATAAACGAATTGCGAAACTGCACAAGTCCTAAGTGCTTAGTAAACTATTAAGAGCCTTAATTACAAGGTAAATAGTACATTTTTAAATAACACATTAGATAAGCTTGTAAATAAAGTCACAGTTAATAATATTTATAAAATCAAGGATGTAATTAACGTTATCAATTTGCTTCCAAATGTCACAGTCGCTATACCGATAGTAAATTTATGCCAAGCGATTTTAAACTTTACGACTTTAAGTTAATATCTAAATAAACTATGACGCAATAGCAGCTGACCTTCATGAACCATTGGTCGCGTCAAGATTTTTTTTTGCCTCTGCCTAAATTCTGAACGATTTTACGCTAAAAACCGCCTAATTGTTAGAATGAGGATAAAAAATTGCAAAGTGGCGGTTTTTTGTTGAAATGAATTGTTGGCTATTTTCGCTCTAACTTAGGTTTTAAAGGTTGGTAAAAAATCTGGAGTGTGGCAAATTGTGTTAGGAAATATTCCCATGACAGTCTAGGTTAGGCGTAACGAATATTATGTGAGGTGAGATGATTGGATTGATGCTGAGGTCTACTTTTAACCTATTTGGGATACAAATTGGACTCGGAAGTTATAACTATTGGCTGTTGGGAGACTGAAAGCTAGTAAGAAAGAACGTTGGAGATGACTATAGTCACAATATTATTTTCAGTAATTTATATGTATATCTGCCTAGCCTTTTCCCAACCATGTTGGGGTCAGCTTCCAGTCTAAATGGATGCAGCTGAATACCAGTATTTTACATGGAGCGACAGCCTATCTGACCTCCACAACCCAGTAACTGGCTAATACGACAACCCTTGGTAAAACTGGTGTCAGACTTTCGGGCTTCTGACGACCCGTAACGACTTTCAAAATTCCACGAATGACACCCGGGACCAACGGCTTAACGTGCTTTCCGAGGCACAAAGGGGTCTGGTATGTAAAGATGGTCACCCATCCACGGACCAACCGCGGCAAGCGTAGCTTAACCTGATCGATCGACCCCTGCGGCATTACTTAGCCACAGGCCTCCTTCAGTATGATTATGTTTACCTAACAAAATCTGGTTTATTTATTTATTTATTTTTTAATTTTATTTATTTGGCTCACCAACAAATGATCTAGATTAGTGTACCAATTTCTAAGTAAGTACTTACATCATGCGTTACTTATTTGTCGATTGATATCGGGCGCCTAATTAATTTCAAAAGTAACCGGCGCCTCATAAGACTCCAAATGTTAATACCAGGCAGTCCTTAAAAAAATGCTAAAAAAGTGCAGTTCAAAAGACCAAGTTTAAATTTCTCACAAACTTTGAAATACACACATCTACTGAGGTTCCCAAGATATTGTGGACGTACTCAACGTCTCGAATATCCTAAGTAAGCTCCAACTTAGAAGTTAGTTAAGTATTTCTAACTTAGCAACGCTAAAGGTTTGAGTTTCTTGGAGGTCGGTTCCCGTGAAAGTTTTGACTTTGAATCATTTATTTCGGGTTTATGCGGGCTCCATTTTACATACTCAAGTTTTAATTTCAGAGTTGTAGGAGCTTCTGAAAGAGGTAATTTTAGTTCTTTGGTAGATCATAAGCTCTCTTTGGATTGAGAACGAAATGAAGGAAATTACTAAGATCATTTTTGGTGAATTATTTCCTTCCACATTCTGTCCGTAATCCAGTTAAGAATAAGCTAGGTAATTGTTTAAAAAATAGATATTTACTTTTAATCACCACGGACGGATTGGTGACTGCAGTTTGTCATTAAGAGATAGGAGGCTGCTTCCTATCTTTTAGATCCTCCTTTAACGGCACCTTTGGTGGATAGTTTATCTTTGTACCAAGCAACAGAAGTGTGCTTTCTAAAGGCTCCCGTAAACAGACGCAATGCGACTCTAGTAGAACAATTTCTATGAAAATTTCATGGAAATTGTTCTACTAGAGTCGCATCGCGTCTGTTTGCGGGAGCCTTAAGTCTGGTAGCACAAGGACCAAAAAGAAAAATGACTGTTTTTATGAAAATAATGTTTCAAATATCTTCATCTTGTAGAATATTGTGTACCTAATCAAAACTTGGAATCTCACCAAGAAAGGTAAAAGAAAATCTTTTATTTCCATTCCAATATCTCCAGCTTTAGTACCCGTCGTCCAGAACTTACAAGTAGTTTTAATAAAAACTCAGAACAAAGCCCTTGAATCCAAATGTATTGAAATTTAAAAAAATATAGCCAGACTTGTTTTTAAGCTGTTGTTCGAATTGAATTGAAATTTCAAAAAAACTTTTTATTTTATTTTATTTATTAGGGACAACAAACAGCAGTATATTAAATACATTATACATGATTGGAGTACTAAACTAATAGAATTAACAAATACACTACTCACGACGTTATCCAGAGATTACCATATAAAATAATTAGCATAGGTACTATTAATAATAACAATAAGGGCAAACTAGAAGATACTCAATACAAAGTTAAAATTATACTCGGTTTGTTATTAAAATGTATCTCGGAGAGCATAAAATAAAGTGAAAAAATCTAATCTAATAGTATCTGCGTCTTAACACTAGGGACAAATTTAAAGGTATGGAATCTGATAAAATCGGCATGCAAAAACAAGAGAAAAAAAAGAGAGAAACAAAAAACAATAAAATAAAAAGAAGTACGAACTCAAAGCTACATAAATACATGAGGTATAGGAATCAAAATCAAGTAACATCAAAACTTATGGCCGTTCCTTTAGAGTGGAAATAACCTGATTTTTGAACCTATTCTTGTTCAGAAATATAATATCAATTGATCCAAACTTTTTATTATAAGTGTCGACCAATCGGTGCAGCGGAGAGCGTGCGCCGGAATTGGTGCGACAGAAATTAGTGGCAAACATACACCGTGAGCGTACTTCTCTACTCTGTACTGTGCGAGGGACCAGGTAGCACAAACTTCTCACAAGATCAGAACAATCAAACTTGTTGCGGCATTTATACTGAACAGGGTCATCATTTCTAGGAGTGTGCGTCTAGATTGTAGGGTCAGGATATTATATTTTTCGAGCAATGATTGGTAGGAAAGGTGAGAAACAAAAAAACTTATGTGGATGAAAAATTTCAAAATCTATATGACGTTTAATGTATAACTTGTTTTACTCTGCTGGGGTGACAAAGGTGAATAATAATATTTTGTCTAGACAAGCTAGCATTAATTTTACAATTACCATAAATGTGCTGTACCTTATTGAAATGAAAAAAGTGGAAAAGACATTCGATGGAAAAGATATAATAAAAAAATATATAGAAAATAACCTAACTAATCTAAACTAAACGTTTTCATTTTCAAGTTGCACTCCGTGCCTCGGAGAGCTCGGGGCCCGGCTGTCATTCGTGGATCTTTGAGTGTCGTTACGGGTCGTCAGAAGCTCGAAAGTCTGACAACGTGTCTTACCAAGGGCTATCACATTACCCAGTAACTAGGTTGTGGGGGTCAGATAGGCAGTCGCTCCATATAAAATAATGGTATTCAGCTGCATCGAGTTACTACCGGACCCCAACATAGTTGGGAAAATGCTGGGTGGGTAGATATAATAATAATATCCTGGAACACATGATGATGATATAAATATCCCTGCATCCGCAACTACGACTTCATGAACCTAAACGTTTTATTTTTCTCATATGAATAATTTATTCAACATATAGCCCTAACCTTTTCACACCAATTCCTTATTTCTCCAAATAAACACAAAACAGCCCCAAAAAAGGGCGAGAAAAAATAATTAATCCACGTACGCCCTGGGGTACCTAAAATGCCACGGATTCAATAACATACACAAATGGTACCCATGTGGACAATAAAATGTATTGCAGATGTGTTCGGAATACAGGGGGATTTCCATCATTAATACACTTTGTAAATATTGCTTTTATTGATTGTACGCTGGACGATACAGGGTGTTTTATTGGCAGTAAAAATTACGTAATGTTTACACAGTAGTTTTAATTACAGATATTACAGATGGTAACCTAGCCATGTGGTATTCATAAGGATTGGTGTAACTGTAAATGTGTCACTGGAGTAATGAGCGATTGCGCGTGAGTTTTTTTTTAGCTGTGAGTAAACTGCTGATTTGAATACTGCCGTCATAAGGAAAAAAGACGTATTTATTTGACATATTTTTCGAAATAGAGTTATTTACATATTCGGAATCAGCATAAAAAAACGCATCTGGTAGATGCGTCTTTTTGTATATATTAACAGAATTAATATGAACAGAGTTAAGTAATATTTACAATAACGATTTGTTTAAATAAACTAAATTTAGGCGTTTATTTGCTGGTAAAGCTGATTCTCCACCTTGGTGATTTTGACCCTACCATTATTTTAAATTTACTATTAACACATTCACTGCTGAATTATTTGGCGAACTTGCCCCAAGTGCTGCTTTATGATACACTAAACCCTGTGCGGCAAACACTCATACGCGCCCAAAAAATACTTCGTGTGGTGCTATGAGCGCGCAGGCGCGATTGAAGAAACTCTACCCAGTGCGGCTGGGCACATATGTGCGCCGTTACAAACTTATCCCAAGTGCGGCAGACGCGTAGGTGTGTTTGAAAATTTTCCCATTTTTTATGAGTCATAAAACAATTACGCCAAGAACAATAGAGATGCACAAAAAACCCACAGGTGCGGCGCGCCGCATTCGAAGGAAGTACATAAATTGTATGGACACGCATATGCGACGGTAGCACTTGGTGAACGTTCGAAAATCGCACATACGTGTCGGCCGCACAGAACGTGTTAACACATTATCTGCTTAATTCTTTATGCAAACGCTTCTTTATGCTACACCCTTACCGACCCTTATTTTACGATGTTTTCGAAATAATAGAGATGCACAACGAACGCACAGGTGCGGCGCGCCGCACTCGAAGAAAGTTATGTAAATTGTATGGACGCGCATACGCGTCGTCAAGCACCTGGTGAACGTCCGAAAACGCGCATGTGCGTCTGCCGCGCATAATGTATTAAAAGACGCATCTGTCTTTATATCATAGAGTTTGAACTGGACAAAATATTTTTTTTCTCCGTTTCAATATTTCTGTAGATACGTCCTTTTTCTTTATTACGGCAGAATACAGAGTAGGAGGTAATAATGTCTTCGATTAAGGCGCTACCCCGAGCGACAGTGCGTTATTCAGAGGATATGAACTCATTAACTAAGAGTAATAAATACTTACATTTAAAATCTCCTTGTAAAAAAAGGTACCAAAATTATTGATTGCATCCATCTGTTGCTAAAGTTGACATTCTAAGCATTTGAGGATTACACAAATGGACAGATAATTTAAAAATCGAAATAATTCACGTTTTATTTTATTTCAAAAGATCGCTATTTTTTTAATTAAAATAATTCCAAAAATTTTGTAAATTCTATGATAAAGGGCCGTGCGCAGGGAGCGGGACAGAGCGAGACTGGGAGGCGGGATAGAGAAGGATCGAACGCTCAAGGTCGTTTAGTCGAGAAGCTAAGCTAAGCTTTATTTACTCACTGAGAATTATTTGACAGTAAGTACTAAGGCCCGGTTTCCACCAAAGCAGAGACGAGAGGAGATATGTTTGAAAAAACCAATCCGATTTCGTTATTTCCACATCTCTTCTCCGCTTAGCTTCGGTGGAAATAGATCAAGCGGAGAGGAGAGGAGATGTCTCATTTTTCTATAGAATTTTGTGCGGCGAGCGAGCAAGTGGCGCGACAGAGCGGAGAAGTGCCTTCTCTCTTCTCCCCGCGCCTCGCACATCCGAAAGCGTCATTCGATTGACACAGCTCACATCTCCTCCCCGCTACACTTCTCCTCTCCGCTTTGGTGGAAATAACCTGCCAGCTTTGCAGCACATCTCTCGTCTCCTCTCCTCTTTGCTTTGGTGAAAACCGGGCCCAAATTCAGAACATAGCAATTACCTGTTTTATGTGCCATTTA
The DNA here is from genome assembly GCA_948252095.1 of Dicycla oo. Classification (NCBI taxonomy): domain Eukaryota; kingdom Metazoa; phylum Arthropoda; class Insecta; order Lepidoptera; family Noctuidae; genus Dicycla; species Dicycla oo. The sequence continues at coordinate 3,657,549 of OX411728.1, read as the reverse complement.
AATGTTCGTGACTGAAGTGTAATATTATATTATTAATGTCGATTCACGATATTTTATATCCAATCGTGCAATAACCATAACGGCAGGACTATCATATTAAACGTTTGAATGGAACACAAAACGATTATCTACATAGATACATAACAAAACAGCTTTCTCCTGTCAGGGAAGTTGTAAAAAGTCCAGCATTTGCGTGTATCACGCATTCAAGAGGGAAATAATTTGTGTTTATGGGACCAGGAACTCGAAATATGGGCGTAAAAACTTAATAGATGGGTGTCCATTTATTTTAGTTGACGTTTTACAATACGTGCCGGAGAATATTAGAGCAAGTAAACTAATAGAGCGATAATTCTCTAAATGTGTAGTTTGAGAGAAAGTAAAAACTATGTGTACATAAGTTGTTTGATACACCAGCGAAAATTGGTAAATAGGTACTAAATAGCAAAAGCAAATATTATATTTCATGATTTTGTTTTTCATTACATTGTGAAATTGAGAATAAAATCAACACGCTGTACATTAAATATTTAATACTATATTTATATTCGACTAACGTTTTCGACAAAATTATTAATGTCTGCCCCAATATCATTTATAATATAAATTTTCCCCCTAATGTCTCTGTCCATTTAGAAGTAGGGTAACGATGGCCAATTGCAGTTTCAATTATGTTTTTGCAGATCGCTCTAAGGCTATTTTATAATGCTTTAAATCTAAGGCCACGTAATTTTATTAATGAGGTCTCCAGTTTAGAGGTTGTCGAATTTAAGTAATAGCCAAACTTGAAATGGAATGTTTTGACGGTGCTGTATAAAATCTAGATCACAAATTTTTATTTTTCCTGTTTGCTTCGCACGGTTTGTGCATCACAGAAAATACTACAATTAATAATAAAATAAAAAGAATCAAACAATAAAAAAAAAAATCTTTTTCTACTAAGATTGCCGATTACTTTCTTTTCAAAAACAATTTAGCGTAGGGTTTAAGAGACATTTTCAAAAAAGAAACATTTCAAACAAAAACCAAGATAGAAAGCTAATACCCATTTATTCAGTAACATCATAATTGGCAAGCCACCATTTTTTCTACATTTCAAAATTCGAACATCTGCTTCGCACAAGAGGTAGAAATCTTTTTTTTTTCACAATACGATACTATTAATTTCGCACCCACTTTTGGGACAAAGATACTATTATACTGGAATGCTTCCTTGCAACTGTGCAAGCAGACAGATGGTCAGGGCTGTCACGCATCAGATACTGAACATAATGTTTATTTTCTGTGCGATATCGGACGACTTGTGATTAATAGAGCGAGGTAATGTTGCGTTAATCGGGGTTTTTGCGAGGTGTGTTGTTGCAGATGTTAGTAATGAAAGTAAGAGTAATGCACCAACGAATCACTTAAATAGATTTTAACGGTTATATGTAACTAGATCTTGAAGAGATACAATTAATTTATGCAAGCTTTTTTGGTGTCAAGCAAGCCAAAGTAAAGAATAAGTAAACCAACTTAGAGGCCGAATGTATGTAAGCGCATCAATTCAGAACGGTTGCACCTGTTTGGCTAATTCTTTTTTGTTGTGTTTGTAATTGTCAGGACCAGGTTTGTATGACGGAAAAGTGAAAAATATTGGTTAAAAATCACGATATATAAAAAGTTAGTAAGTGAGTGAGACAGAAGACAGTAGGGAGATCTTCGAAAATATTGAGAGATTGACGTTTAGCGGTTCTGTTTCTTACAAAGTTTTATCTGTTACTTAGGAAAAAAAATTGTTGTTTTGGTTGTTTTGTAAAAAAAAGTAGTAAAAATTTTGTAGAACGTTATATTTATTACATATCAGCTATTTTTTAAAATACCAGCACTATTTCTGGTATTTTTAAACAGCAGATATATAACGATAACACACTAGCTCTATAAACTACTATTAGTTTATAGAACTAGTGTGTTATCGTTATGGAATTATTTAATTGTCATTTTATTTCATTACTTTATGGTCGTATCTTTAAATGGAAGATTTGTTCTCATTTTCTTCATTAGTACACCTGTGCGAAGCCGGGGCACGCAGCTAGTTATTTAATAATTAGAAAATATTCTTTGTTGACTAACTATTACATAAGTGCCTACTTAAATAATAAGCTTTCCACCTCAAAAGAACATGACATTTATGACCCACTACGGCATTAGAAAAAATCTCTTTATAAATGCCACGTGGACCACGTGGTACATTCAAAACGTTTGACTGACAACCCTACAATGGGTACCGTATCGGTTGTAGGTATGTACTCAATGCGATCGCAGACCACCTGCCCGGCGCGTGGTTCCGATTATATTTATTATGTAATGGAATTCTGGCTTGTTGGTCTAGTGGTCACAAACGCTACAGTCACTGCTAAGCGTGAGGTCCTGGGTTCAATTTCGGGTCAGGCAAAGTGTTTTCCAACTGGAATTTCTCAGGAGCAGCCCGGAGTCTGGATTTGTGCCGGTTGAAGGCAACAGGCTCGTCTCCAATTACACGGGACTTAAACATAACTGGCGAAATGTGGGTGTACTATAGGTGCACTTCTGCCTAACCCTTCAGTGAGTACAGGCGTGGTATTAAGTATGTGTTTTAATTAGGTAGGATTAAATGCCAATGTATTGTACGTTTATCATTCAATGTTATTTTTCATCAATATTTGGAGTGCTTGTTTGAGACTATTGCTCTACTAATGTTATTATAGAATTTTGCCTACATGTTTGCAATACTGAACTGAAACAGCCACTTAAAAATTGTTTTAATAATTAAAAAGTCCTCTGTTGTTAAAATTTAAATATGTATATTGATACTGAATTAGCATCTCAGTGTTGTTGTTTGTTTGTTGACCCTTTAAAAGTCGTGCTATTTTACAGCGGTCCTGACAAACGTTATCCTGCCCGAACAGCGCCACCTACCGGGTCCAATTGTGAATCTCTAAACCATTCAGGGACCTACTGAAACACACACAAAAAAATTCATAAAAATCGGTCCAGCCGTTTAGGAGAGTTCAGTGATATACACATATCGCTGCTTTGCATGAATACCCGCACAAACCAAAATTTTGAAATTACTGGTTTATAACACAGCCAAATGCAAAATAGTCCTTATTTCATGGTCAGTAAGACTCACATTCATAACGGCATAATCGGCGGTTTTGCCGTTATGAATGTGTGTCTTTTTTTCGATCTTCAAAAATATTTGTATCCGCTCGATGATTTCCCGATCTTTTTTCCGGGTATTAAAGTATTATGGAGACCCTGATTCTACCAGGACTTCAGTGGCTATGACAGCATTGGTATACTTATTATAATTAATTACGATAAAAAAAAAGCGTGATCCTTCAGCCCTACTGGTATTTTTATTCGCCAAGAGAACTATGAAATAAAGGTGGATGACCAAAAAAAAATGTTCTGAAACCCTACCTACTCAAAAAGGCCCGCCCAAAACTAACAAGTCACATAATACGATGTTCTAAATATGATTTTGTAATCAAAAACCGAAAACCATACAAAAACCATACCGCCAGCCATATGCCGTCCGCAGATCAAATTGTTCTGCGGTCAGTCTTTGATACGTCTGCGGAAAATTAGACTTTGAATGGCGGACATTAGGGTTGGTTTTCTATTGATTGGATTGGTCAGTGACGTGCGGTGACGAATTTGTATGTAATCTATGCAGTCATCTCATCTGTAATGCCAGGTTTAATCAGAGTTGTTTAGATATTTAACCTTGAAATAAGCACTTTCTTTTGGGCTTTATTTATTATTATTTTTGACCCTAAAGGATAAAGAGGACGAAAAAATTATTCAAAGCGAAACATCACTTAGGTACTTTTAGGACATCCTTCTCAAACTTTTTTTAAACCAATTTAACCACAAGCGGAAAAAATCAGTTTTACTCTACTAACCCCCATTCACGAACTTAAGGCTCTCATAGACAGGCGCGACGCAACTCTAGTGGAACGATTTCTATGCAAACTTCATGGAAATTGTTCTATCGAAGTCGCGTCGCGCCTGTCTGTGGGAGTCTTTACAACCTCACATATATTTCGATATGCCTAAACTTGACTTAATTAACTAGTCCGTCCATCATGAGATCCATAAAACTTTTTTTGACCGCACAAAATCAGACGTATCATCGTCTTCAACCAATCAAAAAGTAATTTCGGTATCGTTATTACTTTAATACAACCTAAACCCAGTATTCTAGAATAGCAATTAAATCTCTGCGGTCGATAGCTGGCCGGACACTGCCCAAACACTATCCGGACACAGTCCTGAATTAACCGGGTTAAGCTTACCAGCTCTTAGTTACCGGATATTGAGTTTGGGATCTGTATTTGGAGCTATTAGTGATGTGATTTGTGTTGAGGATTGAAGAAGATGATCAAAATGTATTAATGTGTTACCTTCTTCACGCAAAGAGATGAATGGAATGTATTATAAATAAATTGGTATTTTTTAACCTTTTCTTATAAGGTGACTGGTAATTAGTGACCGATACTTAAACACATGATTGTACTCATGATAACCAACAACTTTTACTATGGGACCAAACCTGAAATCGCGAAAAAAAAATCTGCTGCTCCCTACATTTATGTTCGCATCACTCGTCAAAATGTAGGGAGCAGCTGATCTCTCGCGTCCGAGCCTGGTCCAGGCCATGGTGCGGAGCGAGAGTGCATGGGAGGCCGTCACCTCCTTCCGCGAAGCGGTAATGCTCGCGAAGGAGGAGGCGGAACGCGTGAGGGAGAGGCAGCCTCACGCCCTCAGTCGCCGCAGGAGACGCCCTGGGCGGCGGGAATCGATAGCCGATTCCCGGCCACCGTAGGCGCGGGCTTGCGGACGGTGAGTAGTGGGTAGCTCGCCGTCCGGTGAGGACCAGGCCCGGATCGACGGCGCGTTGTGTTCCCCGCGCGCCTCAAAGAGATGTCAGCATAAAATGGGGTCCAATAGGGCCGATGCCGCTGGGGTCGCGGGTTGTTTGAAAAAGATACCGTGGCCCTGGCATAGGCAACTGAAGGAACACGGGTGGGTTTTAGTCAGTAAAAGTCTGACACGCCCTTCCGCTCCACCCAGAGTGGGAGAAGTTATTTGATGATTTCCCATCCACAAAAAAAAAAAAAAGGGAGCAGCTGATTTTTTTTTCGCGATTTCAGGGTTGGTCCCAAAGTAAAAGTTGTTTGTTGTCATGAGTACATACCATAAAGTAGATGCTATGAAAGATTGTTTCGTAATAGATGTGGAAGTTGGGCACGCAACGAATGAAATATCGGCCGGTCTATTCTGTAAAAATGTCACCGGGAAAAGTTTGCTGAAGTGAGCTGGCATTCCACTCGACTATAAGGATTGATATTATTGACAGCTCACTTCATCTAAGTACTACTACTTTTCACGGTGAGGTTTTGAACAGAATAGTTCGACTGGTCCATAGCTACTCAACATGTTCACTCCTGGGACACATGCCTCCTCACTGTGAAAGGGAGTGGGCCGTAATCCACCACGCGGGCCCAGTCGCGCAAACTCTTCAGTCCAAAAAAGTTTCTAATTTTTATTTTTTTATTTTTATTTAAGATAGGTTTGCTCTTGACTCTAGTCTAGGTCAGAGGTGACAGAGACAGAGTCGACGATGGAGTGAGCTTACCCAGAAGAAGCCTGTTCACTCTCACTTTGAAGAGATTAGGGTTGTATGCGCTCGGAAACACAGACGCAGGTAGTGAGTTCCACTCTTTTGCTGTGCGCATTATAAAAGACATTTGGAAACGCTTAGTGCGAATTGGTGGAATAGCAACCAGGTAGGGATGGTAACTGGCAGTGCGTCTAGATGTCCGATGGTAGAAGGGGGCCGGTGGAATGAGGTCGTGTAGTTCTTGAGCACACTCACCGAAGTATACAATCTATAGGAAACTTAGAATTTACTTTTAAAAAGTAAAATCCGACTTCAAAAACCTAAAACGAATAAAATAACTTTCATAAAAAACTTAACAGCTTCTGAAGTCGGTGCCAAGCTAAGATGCATTGACATTGAAGACACCGGCTTCAGAAGCTGTTAAGTTTTTTATTAAAGTTATTTTATTCGGTTTAGTTTAGGTTTTTAATTACCTATTGTATTATTACTAAAACCTTCCTGAAAGTAGATCACGCTAGAGAAAGAATCATCAAAATTGTTTCATACAAACTTACATACAGAGAACCTCCTTTTTTGAAGGCGGTTTAAAACCGAATCAATTTCAAACCACAAACCAACTTATATGATTAGGTTTTACTTTGTTCTTTAATTAGTCGCAAACAAGAAGCCTACACAAGAATTGGCTGGTATACCGATCAGAGCCTTATTCAGGAGTTCAGGCTTCCCGAATCCAAAGAAAAGAAAAAAGCGAAGACTCTCAAGTTGGTTTACTGTAGGTATAATACAATATTTCCAGTCCACAACACCCAAGATCATTATTACCAAGAAAAACACAAAATATAATTTCGCCTTTTTGTTGTAATGTCGTTCTGTATTGTCGGCTGTATAATAACATTACGTTGGCAATCCGTGTTACACCTCATTAACTGACAGACATTGCAGAAACATGTCTATGCTGGAGTCTATGGTGGAATTCATGAGAGAAAACGGAGACAGAAGATAAAAATTCGATAGCAGTAAAGTATGACATGAAATCATTCTTTTAGAAGGAGCCTTGAGAAAAGCGTCATGGAAGTCTAACATGTTCTTAATATTTTATAAATTGCTGAGAACAAGCTTTATTGGTATACATTTCCTCGTTAAAATTAACATAGTATTTTTAGTATATGACGTCTTTAAAAGATGCTCATGATTGATAAATCGCCTCTCCACAATTCCTTTGCCTGCATATCCGGTATGGCTCTAATAAAATCAATCTGCCTAGCCTTTTCCCAACTATGTTGGGATCGGCTTCCAGTCTAACTGGATGCAGCTGAATACCAGTATTTTACATGAAGCGACTGCCTATCTGACCTCCACAACCCAGTTACTGGGTAATATGATACCCCTTGGTAAGACTGGTTGTCAGACTTTCGGGCTTCTGACGACCCGTAACGACTGCCAAAGATCCACGAATGACAGCCGGGACCAACGGCTTAACGTGCTTTCCGAGGCACGGAGGAGTCTCGGTATGTAAAGATGGTCACCCATCTACAGACCAACCCCGGCAAGCGTAGCTTAACCTGATGGATCAACCCGTGTGGCTGTTATTACTTAGCCACGAGCTCCTCCCGGTATGGCTCTAATAATGCTTCCATATCCACCATTATCACGTCCCCCGGTCTACTACTTGATATGGAATGGTCTCTGTAGCCCCATGAAAAACATGAGGCTTCAGGGGCTAGTGTGAATATTTGCGCTCATTTTAGCAATCGAGTCTGGTCAAACCACGCCGGGGTCGGTGCATTTCATTCATTCTAAATCTGTGATGAAGTGAAAAAATCCGGCTGAAACTGTAAGTACTAAAAAACCGGTCAAGTGCGTATCGGGCCACGCACAATGAAGGGTTCCGTAGTTGGGATGAATTTATCTCAAAAACAAACTTAACATTGTAGTTGAAAAACATGTTCTCCTATACATTCCAACTACAAATGTCCATAGTTAAACGAAAAGGATGCGACCCACATTAGATGTAATGTGGGTTGGATCCTTTGCGTTTAACTATGGACAAATGTAAGTTTGTACGCACAATATTGAGAGATTTGCCATGTTATTTTAAGACCATAGACTTCTTATAGGTTTTCCTGTAATCTATAGCTAAAGAGTTATTTTCTGTCTTTTTTTTTTCAAAATTTTAAGCTCAGTAGTTTCGGTGATAAAGGGGGGGAATGGTAAATTTTCCTATATTTCCTTAAATACTTTAAACAGTTTATTTTAAAATTATAAAAAAAAATATATATTTGAAACCCTCACAGTAAGCCCTTTCATTTGATATATCGCACAGTACAGTTTGCAAATATTATTTTTTTAATTTTCTTATGTTCCCCCAAAATTGACCTCCATATTCAAAATTCATTAATTTACATTACACGTCCGTGTTTGGGTCACAGAAATACATACGTGTACAAAATTTCAATTTAATCGGTACATTAGATTCGGAGCAAACTGGCTGTGACAGACAGATAGACACATGAGTGATCTTATAAGGGTTCCGTTTTACCTTTTGAGGTACAGAACCCTAAAAAAGGACTCAGGATGAGTAAGAAGACTATTGACCAACAAAACAACTCTCAGTCTGCTGTTAAATCTTCACTTCGTCTAAGATGCGCCACAATCAAAAGAATTAATAGTCATTGGCCACAATACTGGGTTGTTAGAATATTACAGCTCAATCTAAGCTGTTTTATGTAAGAGCCGTTGGTTCTCCGTGTCCAGAATTGCTTATCGTTTATGAAACACACCATACCGATGTTCGAAGCGCGATTTGGCAAGCGTGCCAAGCCACAGGAAAATTAGAGTGCATTATAATGGACACTGGCATTTTAGAGCAGGTTTAGAACAATTAGCTATATTGTAACATTATGGAATGATAAGTAATACTTCAGTGAAGGGGTTTGAAGAAAGGAATGTAATTATCAGCTGTTTAAAATTCGCTAGATAGCGTTGTTTTAGATTAGATTGTTTTAAAGTAGTATCATTTATTTGGGACGATTGTCGATTGTTATTTGAAGGTGTGCTTTGACATTATTTTATTAAGATAATGAGTGGCTCAGTACTTAATCAATCAATTAATTTGTTCACTTAGATACTGAGTCTTATTATAACTGAATGTACTTATCTAGAAATGCGGAGGAATGAGGAAAATGTCGTCAGGAAAGTGTTGAGTATGAACGTGGAGGGCTATACGAGTAAGGGAAGACCAAAGAAACGATGGGTGGACTGTGTGAAAGATGATATGGCCAGAAAGGGAGTGACTACCGAGATGACGACTAATAGAGAAGTATGGAAGAAAAAGACATGTTGCGCCGACCCCAAATAAATTGGGACAAGGGCAGGAGAATGATGACTTATCTAGAAATGTATGAAAAGACAAGCTTCTGCCAGCGACTTTGACCGCGTGATTTTTTGTTTGTTTGTTTTGTTTTAATATAAAATGTATCCTAAGACACTCGGCAATAGTGTAGCTTAGTTTCCATTTGTGATGGAATTTTGGGAATCGGATCAGAAGTTCCGAAGATCACCCAATACATACAAACTCGCAAATGTTACCTCTTTATAATATAAAGTAGGTACCTACTATAGATTTTAGTTGAAAATAAGACGTTAGTAACATAATAAAATAAAAACAGCCTTTAATCCACCACATGCAGAAACTACATACTTATTCATTCAATCAATCTGCCTGGCCTTTTCCCAACTATGTTGGGGTCGGCTTCCAGTCTGACCGGATGCAGCTGAATACCAGTATTTTACATGGAGCGACTGCTTATCTGACTTCCACAACCATGTTATTGGGTAATACGATACCCCTTGGTAAGACTGGTTGTCAGACTTTCAGGCTTCTGACGACCCGTAACGACTGTCAAATATGCACGAATGACAGCCGGGACCAACGGCTTAACGTGCTTTCCGAGGCACGGCGGAGTCTCGGTATGTAAAGATGACCTCACCTATCTACGGACCAACCCCGGCGGCTGTTATTACTTAGCCACAAGCTCCTGTTAAATTCATTATTAATCATTATAATTATTACCACAATACAACCTAAAATCTTTATTAATGAACTATTATAGATTCATATTTATTCTCTAATTCATAATTATTAATAGATTTATAGCTTTGTAATTGTATAGAATATTTGTACGCCATATTATGGTAAGGTATGCTGGAACGAATATTGTAAAATCTATTGTACAGTCACGAACCGGGATTGTTGAGCCACTAGCTTGTCATCTTAACTTGGCTGTGTTACACTTATGCCGCCCGTGACATTTGACATGTGACATTTCAATAACGAAAAACGGGCGGCCTTCGTGTAACACAACCAAGTTAAGATGACTCAACAATCCCGGTTCGTGACTGTACCTTATCCTAAGAAATAAACATCTTTGACTTGACTTTTTGAGACTACGAACGTGAACTATTTTAACTTTATTAACGTCACCGTTTCACGGTAGCTCACGAATTTTCCTTAAAAAAGCAGAAAGTTTAAAAAACAACGGAGAAAAACACCAAAAAATTTACAAGAAATCTTTTAACATTTCCAAAGTTTAGCAATCTCTTAACGAGGTAATCATACAAAACGGCGAGGCAGTTTCACTTTTTGCAGTTTTCGAGATTAGGTAGTACATGAAATTCGTGAAAAACAACGAACTTTCCTACAAAAGTTATATTTGAGGTTATTATTGTGTTACAGAGAGGCGATTTGGCAACTGCCCGGCACCCAATGGGCGAAGCGTAATGTTTTAATGTACAATAATCATTTTAAGTGCTTCGCAGTACGCTGTTTTTGTTCGTAATAAAAAAAGATATAATTTTTATGTATTTTTTTTTATAGTTGGAGTTGGTTTTTCATGAGATGTTGTAAAAGTGATGAATGTTTTAATAAAGTTATGTGGAGTAAACAAGACTTAAAATACGGAGCTGTGTAACACTATGCTACTCGTATAAGCGGGTACATACGCGGAAATACTTATGTAAACGCACATGTTGTTTGTAATAGAGTCGAGATTAGAATATGTGTTCCTTCTCTCGATATGCATGCAATATACAGGGTGTCCAGTAAATAGCACGACATACTGCAGGCGGTGATAGCTAGGGTCACTACCAATCAATACAACACAATATATGGTCAGCAAAATCTTACGGATTTTTTTTCACCACTGTAGGTTAAAGTTATGCGAAAAGAAAATCGTTCTGTGAAAATTTTAACAAAAAAAACTATTTCTTCAAAACTTTCTTGTTTTTGATAAAAAAAAAAAACTTATAATGAGTAGAGTAACCTATTCACGAATAATTTGATGTAAAAAAAGTTCTAGAAAAGGATTTTTTCATTACGAGATGCTTAAAAATCTGTTTCAAGGTAGAGATTGTTCGATATTTCGGAAAATTTTGTAAAACTGTAAATCCGTAAGATTTTGCTGAACATATATTGTGTTGTATTGATAGGTAGTGACCCAAGCTATCACCCTCTGCAGTATGTCGTGCTATTTACTGGACACCCTGTATATATTGAATTATAACGTCATTAGAATGATCAATATTCGACGTCATCATTCCACATTTTCCTAATTTGTACAATGACCCCTTAAGAGGTTGTTGGTGTTTAACCAATAAACCCTGTATACATACTCTATTCTGACACTGAATCAAACGACGCACAATGGGAACAAACACGCACACATACACATACTTACCAGACATACCATACAACACCTGAAATCACCTCTCTGGTGTCCACTCTGCTGTACCCCGAGCCTCAAGACACAGACTGTCTGGATCACTGGTAAATAATATTTTGTAACCTAGCTTTATGTAATATTTTAAGCTACTCATGTCGTCTCAACTTGATGTTAACCTGTGTCAACCTGCTTGCTTACTGTACAACTTGGACAATAAACTATATTCTATCTCTCTATTGAATTATGCATAATATACAACTATATTAGCGCCCCTGATTGTACATGAACCCTTCATCACCGATGTGACGATAGTTTTTAAAGTTTAAAAACATGGCGCCGTCAAAATTAGATGTTGACGCAACCGAAACTGATATTACAGGTTATGGCAAGTAATAGCATGGTCTTGAATCACGACTTTTGATCGACGTTCGTAGTTTGAAATTGATTTAGTAAACGAAATAGTAGCGTGGCCAAATGATTCACTTGAAAATAAGTGTTATTGTAAGATTCTTGAGTCCAGATTCAGGTCATTCGGTCTACTACGATGTTATGTTTACCAAAGTTGCTCGTATAGTAATGAATGAGACAAGAATAGTTAGGCGCCTCATAAATCATAATTTGTAGATACAAGTTTAATTGATTTCACGATTAGAAACACGTCTGGATAATCAAGAATGGACCTTAAACGTAAATAAACATAATAATAATACATCTGTTGATATGATAAATTCTCTCGGATCATTCTGACCTTAATGATTATATAATGAAAGCTTAGAAACGCATGTTTTTGTGCTACTCTCTCCGGAACATGGTCATTATCGACAAATGTTCATTGTGTCTAACTAATATAGGCAACTATCGCTTCTGTACAAAGGCTTTAATAGATAACTGGTTTTCTAATATTTAAATACAATTTATTGACAACATTGACAGGTTTATCATCTAAGAGAGATTTAAGAGAATTTAATTAATGTTGATTGATGTTTAAAAAGATACAGGCGGTCGAAAGGTTAAGATTAAGTCACAAATTGGACAGATTACTTCATTACATTCATTTATTAATTCACTGACAAATAAACGCACCGCCTTAACGTCTGAAGCATGAAATTGTGCACAAGTTTCTTATACAGCGAAAGTGAGCAATTAGTTGAGTTTGTATGGAAGTTCGTCATTTTTGTCGATGGTAAATCCTGATTATCAGGCACACACACGGCTTGTTTATAAATGATAGTTGTTTATGCTACAAGTGCGAAAAGTAGGTGATTTCCGACTCGTCGAAATCATTTTACGCACGTGTATCTTTTACTATGCATTGTGCGAGGAAATAAAAAAAAATATATTGAAAAAGTATTTATTGATCAAATTTAAATCTGGAGTAATTAATAACGCGTTTAATGATGTATTCGTTTTATTGTACGTTTTATATGAATGCGCGTTTAATCAAGTATTAGTTTTATTGTACCTTTTATATGAATGATAATCTGTGCTTGACTAATTCGTAAAACTTTTCTCAAATAATAAAAACTCTTTGCATCGAGCTGACGACGGAGTTAAAAAAAAAAGTGAAGAGTAAAATCCACTAGTGCGAAAAAGTGGCACTTTCCACACAATTTGGCTGCTTGGAAAACGCTCTTTTTGAGCACATGCATTGTAAAATTATTTATTGTATCCTAGCACATATTATTTCATGAAAGAAACGGCATAGAAACGACTTTTTGAATTGGTCTCAAATTCTCAGTACGTGAAAGTAGTTTATCAACACGAGCCTATGAGTCAGTCAGTCAATACCAACATTCCACCTTACTTCCTGCTCCGAAGCAATACCAGCTCTTCAATCTATAATCGTAGTTTACTGACATTGCATAAAAACAATAATACGATAATACCAGCTCTGAAATTGACTATTATAAACATTGTAGCGAAGTATTAAATAAAGCAAAAACTGGATAAACCTGATGATCTTGTTGCCGTAATATTTTATAGATGAGGGCATCACGTATGAGGTAATAAGCTCCCATCGACTTGTGAAGAGCTATTTAGTTTTATGAAGTTAAATACCTAATTACTGTATACTTACAAAGTAGCTTAGGATTTAGCCTCTACGTCCGGCGGCGCTCTCTGGAGAGTTAGGGATGTCTTCCACCAAGCGGCTCGCATCGCATCGAAACGAAACGGATTTTACAATTTTTAAACGATATTAAATCGTGAGTATTCCAAGCCGCGCACAACAGATTGACCGCTGGCGTCTTCCGCGACACGCGATCGTAGCCATCGTATCCGTATTCGTATCCTTTTCCGAAGTCTTTGGTGGAAATCATCTTTTAGGCTCGCCACCACCTTGTATAATCAGCTTATATCGTTCCCACAGCTGCGGCACAAACGGGCCTCCTCTCTGTAAGAGGGAGCGGGCCAAAATCCATCACACCCGGCACAGTGAGGCTTGGTAGATGTCACATGTCTTCGAATTTTTTGGGTCCAGGGTCCTTATTATGAACACTCCGTTGCGAAAAAGGGATGGTGCTATGGTCATGTATACCTACGTCTCTCTCTGGCACTGGAAAAATTAATTGTTCATAATACGGGTCCTGAACATGCCGGTTTGCTCACGATGTTTTCCTTCACCGTTTGAGAGCATCGGTGATGATATTATAACTAAGGCATTATCTCGCTGACTGGCTTATACTTTTATCACAACAAGCGTAAGCTAAGTCTGATAGAAGATATTTAATGATTTTTAAGAAGGTGTTAAGACCCTACTTAGTTAAATCTATAAGGAAGATGGTCTTCAAAATATACCTAACAAGAAAAAAATATAAATACCAACTGGACCGGATTCCTTCATCTCATCTACTTAAACCAGTTACAACATAATACTATCTTGAACTAGATTATCAGAATTAACGCATAAATTCTAATAGATTATGGCTTCAGTGCCATGATTGATATTTATGCTTATGTCAGGATAGCTTCTAGTAAGTGAGATGAATGTCTCAGGTTCAGAGCAGAGTATTGACATGTAGGTACATACATGTATTAGTGAAGCTGATTGATGCAGATGATGATTGAGTGTGATGTGTACCTAGATAAGTATACACCTCATTATCTGCCATCATTTGCCTAGCCTTTTCCCAACTATATTGGGGTCAGCTTCTAGTCTAACCGGAAGCAGCAGAATACCAGTATTTTATATGGAGCGACTACCTATCTGACCTCCACAACCTTACCTAGTAACTTAGGCTAGTTGTCAGACTTTTGAACATGTAACGACTGTCAAAGATCTTTCTTCCGAGGCACGGAGGGGTTTTGGTATGTAAAAATGGCCACCCATCCACGGCAAGAGTAGTTTGACCTGATCGATCGACCCGTGCGGCTGTTATTACTTAGCTACAAACCCCCTTTGATAAGAATACAACATTCCAGTAAATTGCTTGGCAGGGTAGATACTTTTTAACCGACTTCCAAAAGGAGGAGGTTCTCAATTCGTCTGTATGTTTTTTTTTTTGTATGTTTGTTACGCGATTACTCAAAGAAGGATGGACCGATTTAGAAGATTCTTTTTTTGTTTGATAGGGTATACTTCCGTGGTCCCATATAAATTTTATTAACTTTGCTTGGGGAGTTTTTGAGTTAGCTTCAATAATGCGTATATTTCCCACTTATTTTATGTGGATGATGTGATGGTGTTTTAATAACTTCCTATCACTGTTATTTACATGGCTATATCTACAATTATTGTGTTCAATTATGTATTCGAATTTGTGTGGGGTAGGTTCCACAACTAAAAAGTGAAAAATAAAAACTTTTTAGCAAAAAATAAAACCGACTTCCAAAACAAAACACAACAAAGTGAAAAATAACTTTAATTTCGGAAGTCGGTGGCAAAAAACGAAAATACTAAACCCAAGACACTGACTACCGAAATTAAAGTTATTTTTCACTTTGTTGTGTTTTGTTTTGGAAGTCGGTTTTATTTTTTGCTAAAAAGTTTTCTCTGCCTATCGACTATACATTGGCGAAATGAAAGATCAAGTGTTTGATTAGAATTTGTGAGAAACCACTGATAGTCGAATTAGGCAAATATGATTGAATGCCACAACTCACGATTTTTCTACTCCTAGGTAAGTTAGTTGTTACTAGTACCTAAGCTAATGTAGGTCTAAGTTAAGGTATGTTATTCATGGACATCATTCCGGACAGTAAATACTAATGGCTGATCGGGAAAACGCTACAAGTACTCACGAGTAGCACATCTTCATCTAAACTTTCCCAGGAAATAAACACGTGGTAATGTCTCTTAGTTAATTTACCTTTAACAGTGTTAAAGTTAACTGTAGTCACAGATTGCCAGTTAACCGGTTAGTCTGACCAGGTGTACAGGTTTTTTTGCAATAAACTCGACACTCAGGCACACCTGTCGTGTGTTTTTATGACAGCAGCCAGCAGGTGGACTATAGGATTTGTTTTTCTCGTTTTTTTGGGTTCCGTATCTCAAAAGGTAAACGGAACCCTTATAAGATCACTCGTGTGTCTGTCGGTCTGTCCGTCTGTCACAGCCAATGCAAGCAGAATGTAATGGGACCGATTAAGTTGAAATTTGGTACATGTATGCATTTCTGTGATCCAAACACGGATGTGTAACGTAAATAAATTAATTATGAATATTCAATTTTGGGGCCAATAAGAAAACAAAAAAATTGCAAACTGTACCGTGTGACATATCAAATGGGGCTTACTGTGAGGGTCACAAATATTTTTTTTTTTATAATTTTAAAATAAACTGTTTTAAAGTTATTTAAGAAAATAGACGAAAATTTACCATTCCCCCCCCCTCCCCCTCTTTATCTCCGAAACTACTGAGCTTAAAATTTTGAAAAAAATACAGAAAACACTTTTTTCGTAATCTTTACGTGTACGTAAAGATTACAGGAAATTTTATAAAAGTCTATGGTCTTAAAATGACATGGTAAATCTCTCAATATTGTGCGTACAATCTTACATTTGTAGTTGGAATGTATGGGGAACATGTTTTTCAACCACAATGTTAAGTTTCTTCTTGTTCTTGGGATAAATTCGTCCCAACTACGGAACCCTTCATTGTGCGTGGTCCGACACGCATTTGGCCGGTTTTTTGTTTTAAGGATTTTAAGATAGTACGTGTCTTGAATGTTATTGGGATTTTTATGGGGTTGGGATTGTCATTCAAGTTAAGTAGGAGTTTTGGATATTGCGTTTTTCATTTTGATACTGTATGCATTTAAGGGTTAAAACGGTGATGAGTTACTTTATGACTTCTTTCATAAATACAAAAGAAATTAAGGTTTTTTATTAACATTCAAACTGACAAAGTTCCATTAATAAATTATACCAGCCTTAATTGTCCCTTTGCAGGGTAAAGGCATCTTCTAATACCCACACGCAAGGCATGAGCATTGATCACCACACTAGCTCAAAGCGGGTTGGCGATTTCAGACTTTAATTATTATTTAGTAAAGTCCAAGTTTCTTCACAATGTTTTCCTTCACCGATTCAGTGAAAAAGTTCAACATTAAGGATACCTAATTATCTTACCCAGACTATGAAAATGTCTCAATTTCCTCAATAGTCTCTCGACTCAATAAGTAGGTACTTATTTACCATATTCTCTGTACTTAATTTCCTAGGAACATGATTTACATTTGCCATCCAAGCTGTATCCGCTTGGGCCATATAATTTAACTTAATCGGATTTGAACCCCTGACCTTCTTATCTGACCCGTACATCTTAGCCTACGGCCTGCTTACAGTAAACATATTCTGAATATGATAAATTAATAAATATTAATACGAGAAAAACGTCTTTGGAAGAAACAGTCTTCCAAAACGATCCGTTTCTCTTGACAAAAGTGACATTTGAATCGCACGTGCAAAGATACGCTTCGATCTATCACAATCAGTGCATTTTGAATATTTTGATAGATCGACGCGTAAGTTTTCGCTAAGTTTCGTCACTGTATCTCAGCCCCAGTTCTCTCATGGCGACTTCGACATTGGCAATTAACTAAGAACAGATTTTATTTCTATTTTATCCCACTTCAAGCCAAAGGCCATCCCGAAGTCATTTTAGGAACTCTTTTGCCGCGCCAACTCGAACCAACCCTTGCGATACGCGCCTAGTCATCTCGCCACCTCTTCCAGAACAGTGGTTCAGATCAGAAAAACAGAATAGTGTTATATTGTAGACGCTGACGTCATGAAAGGTAAAATGTCCTCACAAGATGCCTAAAAGCGATATTTTAATGTTTTTTTCCTGGTTTTGTGCCGCGGATATATTTTAGAAGGCCTTCCGAGAAATTTCTGCGAAGGCTATACCTACGCGGATATGTTTTGTTAGATATACAGATTTACTGTTTATTATTTTAGTCTGTTTTGGTTCAGATAAGATTGGGTGTTGCTTGGGGTTCATCTTACTTATGACCAACTCTGCTTCATGCCATGATTCAGTGATCGTTTACTATGTCTGGATTTTTGACTGTCCTAACTAAGAGGTGTAGAATCTCTGTTTTTGGGTCATCCCAAATGAACTGTTCATAAAATAAGGAGAACTGTATAAGACTGGGTAAAGCTTGGACTGAGATTTTTTGACAAAATATTACGTTTAACACATTCTCTGCTGAATTCTTTATGCAAACGCTTCTTTATGCTACACCCTTATCGACCCTTTTTTTTACGATGTTTTCGAAACAATAGAGATGCACAACGAACGCACATGTGCGCCGCGCCGCACTCGAAGAAAGTTATGAAAACGCGCATGTGCGTCTGCCGCACCTTTTTTTTTTTTTTTTTTGTGGATGGGAAATCATCAAATAACTTCTCCCGCTCTGGGTGGAGCGGAAGGGCGTGTCAGACTTTTACTGACTAAAACCCACCCGTGTTCCTTCAGTTGCCTATGCCAGGGCCACGGTATCTTTTTCAAACAACCCGCGACCCCAGCGGCATCGGCCCTATTGGACCCCATCTTTTGCTGACATCTCTTTGAGGCGCGCGTGGAACACAACGCGCCGTCGACCCGGGCCTGGTCCTCACCGGACGGCGAGCTACCCACTACTCACCGTCCGCAAGCCCGCGCCTACGGTGGCTGGGAATCGGCTATCGATTCCCGCCGCCCAGGGACGTCTGCCGCACCTAATGTGTTAATCAGTTTCCACTTTCATAAATGATAATGATAAATGATAAATGATAAATGATTTTTATTTCTGTAAGTAGGTTTGTACAAACACTTTTACAAGTCAATATTTTTTTTTAAACTAGATGAGGTCGGCGTTTCCTATCTGACTACTCTGAGAAGAAAGGCCGAAACAAACTCAGAGGTCACAGTCTCTTATAAAGTCCAGACATAATCTTGGTCACTTCATGTGAAGACCATGTAGATTGGTGTCTGAAATGGTCTTTTGAGGAAAGAACCACACAGATTGAGAGGACCTGTCCAGTCAGTGCACGCATTTGTCAGTAATCGCGCAGCTCAACTAGCTCAACGATTCGACGAACAATACCAAAGAAAGGACATTGTTTAAGGACATGATTTAATTGTTGGCAGGCAGGCTGCCACAGCAAAGCCACGAGCATAAATACCTCATATTTATCATCACAGCAAATCTCATAAGCAATTTTCTCGTGTAATAACGATAATTGTAACTTTCAAAAAAAAAAAAAAAATTCATAACAATATGGTTTCGCAAAAACTATGTTCGTAAGACCACAAAATTTCTATCAACTCTTCAGGAAATAATTGCTTTTGAATCTTGCGTAATTGTAAGGTATTTAAGCTCGTTACTGTATAGTTATGTAAATGGAGAAATGATGGATGGCATCTACAATTTTACAATGCTCTTCAATCGGTAACTTCTTTATCTTTGACTTACTGGTTAATTTAACAGCGGCATAAACAATGAAGGCTATCATCATCATCATCGTTGATTAACTTTGATTAACACAAGATTGACCAATCTCGATCACTTTCGATTTTTTTACACCAATTACGATTGAGATATGACTGACTTGCGCGGGCGCAGGCGCTACTTACGTGAAGTTATGTGAAAGTGCATTTTGTATCGTATTCTCTGACAATTAAATGACACGTTTCGGTATTTTATTTATTGATGTTTGTGGTTTTTTATGGAGTTATCAGAAACTCTCAGTTTCGCGAAAAATGAAATTGGTTAATAGTTTCGCTGATAAAATAAATGCGTTGAGTCTCAAGGCATTTAATTTATCAGCGAAACTATCTCAACTGCCTTGAGACAGACTTCATTACTATGGCCGGTATTTTATTTACGATAACATGTACGCTTCGATTAAAGTCAGAACTTTTAAGCGAAATAGTCGAATGACTTTCGTTTCGATTGTCTACCGGGATATGGTTTAAGTTTTAAATAACCCTGTATAACAAACTTATAACTTTTTGAACAGCGTGTCTCATCTCGTTCTATCATCTCAATTTTAATTATTTTTCTTCAACATTTTTTAAAGAACACCTTAAAAAAATTATTAAAAGCCCCGTTCCTTGTCACCAAATGCCACAATTCCTTGTAACATCTATACAAATAAATAAAATTGAATTGTCTATTTGTAATGTCAAAATAATATTATTTTTACTAAATGCATATGGTACTGATGTCAACAAATCTATTTTTAAAATGTTTGCCTGTCTGTCTGTTTGTTCCGGCTAATCTCCAAAACGGCTGGACCGATTTTAACGTGACTTTCACGGGCAGATATAGCTATGTTATAAGGAGTAACTTAGGATACTTTTATTTTTAGTAAATTAGGATTCCGCGCAAAGAAATGAAAACCCTGAAATTGTGAACAAAATCCGATTCAGATATGGAAGTATTGACGTCCACGCGGGAGAAGCCGCGGACAACAGCTAAGTTCACATAATTTGCATAGTACCTACCTGCTATTCATTCCACCTGTTGGTATTTGAACAAGTCTTGGAGTACCAGCTACCAAGGCCGACTTGTATTGACTTAGGACTGCCCAAGGAGGTAGCTTGTGGAGTATTAATGCTATGTGGGCATAAGTTAACGGCTTTTCTGCTCGAGTTTAGCCGAGTTTTGGGATACAGGTGTGTTAAGATATTTATGGTAACTTGGTAAGACCTTAGAAAATGGGTAAGTACAGAACAGTAATTATATCATCCTGTATATTATGTCACAGCAAAATAAACACTTCTTTGCTCACAGAAGAAGAATTGATTGAAGGCAGACAGCTACCTAGTCTACCTACCTAGATCTTTTGAAATTAGCAATCGCAAACGTCTTTTATTTTACGTTAAGAACGCGTTGTGTTTTGTTTTATCTTTTATTAAAGGCCGTTCATTTACCTTCCTATCCCTTTGTCTTCTTTTCAACAATTTGAATAAGTACCGAGACTTCAGCTGTCCTTCACAGAGGGATAAGTTGAAGATGTATTTGATATTATTAGAATCTCTAGTGCAGGTTTTAAATATACAGGATATTATGTCACAGCAAAATAGACACTTCTTTGCTCACAGAAGAAGAATTGATTCACTTGCTTTGCATTTGCAATTTCAGAATTTCAGATTATGAAATCCAGGCTTTGCTCATGGCGCACGCGGCCCTGGGTACGATGCTGAGTTCGTTTATCTTCGCTCATGTAGCTACCGCGTGTTTGCGTATTTCGGTTCATACAAACACAATACAGTCGACTCTCGATAATTTGAATCGATGAGCTCGTGGCTAAGCAATAACAGCCGCACGGGTCGATCCATCAGGTTAAGCTACGCTTGCCGGGGTTGTCCGTGCCTCGGACAGCACGTTAAGCCGTTGACCCCGGCTGTCATTCGGTGATCTTTGATAGTTGTTACGGGTCGTCAGAAGCCCGAAAGTCTGACAACCAGTCTTACCAAGGGGTATCGTATTGCCCAGTAACTGGGTTGTGGAGGTCAGATAAGCAGTCGCTCGATGTAAAATACTGGTATTCAGCTGCATCCCGTTAGACTGGAAGCCGACCCCAACATAGTTGGGAAAAGGCTAGGCAGAATGATCTCGATAGTTTGAAATTGTTTTCCGGTCCCTTGAAAAATACTCGATAAATTGAATAAAATCAATGTTAATTGGTACCCTCGGTAATATGAAGTTGACGGAATAGTATCTTGCCCGTCAACATGTAATAATTTGAAGTCTCGGCTTCCCTACTCTCTATAACTTGAAGCGTTTATCATGCACCTATCGTTTGATTATATACATTTACATAAATAAGATATGAGTGAGTTTACAGTTCACATTCCAGTCTACCTTTGAACGTTAAAGTAAGTCAGCTTGTTTACTTGATTTTTTGTTCCCTCCCTCTTGGTTATAAAGTCCTGTTATTTTGAACTCTTGGTAATTTGAAATTTTTCTCTGATCCCTCGAGTTTCAAATTATCGAGAGTCGACTGTATTAGTTACATGAGCGAAGCTAAACGGATTTAGCTTCGTTCCCAGTGACGCCTGCGTTTTAGTCAGTGAATGTAAGTACGAGATAAACTGGAGAAGTTATGCAGCTGCAACTGGCGAAGCCCAAAGGTCCTGGATCATACACGGCTGACCAGCAAGGGCCTAGATTTTATAGTATGTCAAATAGACGAATTACTTTCTCCAGCTCCACCAAACCTACTTCATTCATTGAAAGGGTATCTGGCACAACTGCTCGAGTTACTGGTATTCCTACCATAAATAATGTAGCCAATAAAAGCAAATACGATCGCGTCACAAACATTCATGGTACACATGATCAAACACAGCAACGCCATGTTTTATTTACTTAAACATTCAAGCCCAAGATTCGGGAAACGCCGATATTTCTCCCATGAGAATTTTGTTTCACTAAAATCGACTTTCAACTTCATTCCAATCTTCTTACAGTTCCTTTTCCAACAGCATGGTTACCCCAAGATAAGTTTACACCAGCCATTTGAGAAGATGCGTTATATTGATTTTGGTAAGGTTTTCTTTTCTTTGGGGAGGATCTTATGGTTTTTGTGCATACCCATTAGCCGAGGCGTGAGGGAGTTATTTCGGTGTCACATTGCTGTTTCGTTTCTTATAATTATTAAGTTAATTATAGTTTTTCGATCGTTTTCGAGTTTGGGTGTCTCTAAACGACCTTCGAGGGGCGTTGGCTAAATATGGACGTATTGTTGTTGTTGCTTTTCCTATTATAACGATCTAATATTTGAGGAGCTCGTGGCTAAGTAATAAAAGCCGCACGGGTCGATCCATTAGGTTAAGCTACGCTTGCAGGGGTTGGTCCGTGGATGGGTGACCATACATACCGAAACTCCTCCGTGCCTCGGAAAGCACGTTAAGCCGTTGGTCCCGGCTGTCATTCGTGGATCTTTGACAGTCGTTACGGGTCGTCAAAAACCCGAAAGTCTGACAACCAGTCTTACCAAGGGGTATCGTATTACCCAGTAACTGGGTTGTGGAGGTCAGATAGGCAGTCGCTCCATGTAAAATACTGGTATTCAGCTGCGTCCGGTCAGACTGGAAGCCAACCCCAAAATAGTTGGGAAAAGGCTAGGTAGATGATGACGTCGGTAATTTTGTCCTGATAGCAACCTTTCTGGCTTTACTGATTGACTAGCTTATCTTTATTAGCGGGGCATGAGACATGTTGAATATATCGTACTGACACAAAGTAGTAGATAACCTAGGTTTGTAGTTATCTGTAGTTTACAAAGAAGGCAGACAGATACCTAGTCTACCTACCTAGGTATCTTTTGAAATTAGCAATCGCAAACGTCTTTTATTTTACTTCATCGCATTGTTAAGAACGCGTTGCGTTTTGTTTTTTCTTTTATTAAAGGGCGTTCATTCGCCTATCCCTTTGTCTTCTTTTCATTATTCCCGTGTAAATACTGACTGAATACAATTTGAATAAGTAACTAGACTTTAGCTGTCCTTCACAGAGGGATAAGTTGAAGATGTATTTGATATTATCGCGCCTGAATTTCTGGTGCAGGTATTGTACAGTCCGAGATAAGAACAGTTAATACTTTGAATGAAAATTACAGTTCGAAAAACAACAATATTATGCCCGATATTATTATTATTAATATTCAATGCCCAATATTATCTAGTGCACATTCCTCGAATGTGCACTAGATAACTTCATTCCACCGATTGACAGTTCGGAATGCTTTAAAACATACATTAGGTTTGCTACTAATACTCGTATTATAAATGCGAAGGTTTGGATAGATGGATGGATGGATGTTTGTTACTCAATCACGCCAGAACGACTGAACGGATCTGGATGAAATTTGACACATAGATAGATTATAGTCTGGAATAGCATATAGGATACTTTCTATCCTGAAAAAATGTACGGTTCCCGTGGGATATTTTCCAACATCCACGCGGGAAAAGTCGCTAGCAAAAGCTAGTTAAAAATAAAACCTAGACAAACCTCTTAATGCCGATTCCTATAATTTACGGACCGTTATTGGTTAAAATTAATACTCTTGTATCTTTACCAATAATGAAGCAAAGACCTCATAGCTTTGCTATTAGACCCTCCCAGAAGGAAATTAGCTTACGAATCTATTTATATGGCCAGTTTGACAATAAAAAAATGCTGCCATTGGTAAGCAAAACGATTAATTTTTGTTTATAGGAACCGGATAAAATACATGTCTAGCCAATTTCATTGTCACAAACTTTGATACACAGCCTGTGTGACAAATGATTATCTTTGTTACTTGGTTCCGGGAGCCTTGTGTACAAAGACCTAGCCTTCACTTTTGATAGATTCTAGATAACCGCTAGATCAGATATGTAGACATTTTAATAATGTTCTAGTTTACCTTGCCAGGATCTAGATCTGACTGCAGTTGGTGTACCTGTTGAATATCAAGTAGACTGATAGGAATTGTGTGATAGTGTCATAGTGATCATTAATTTGGGCTTTATCAGAATCCCAGCGCTGCGGGATTTATTTAAATATCGCAGCTTTGTGCTGAGATAGGAGCCTTTTTGGCCTCGCACAGGTCTTTTTTATTTGTTAATATTGTATTTTTTTGTATTTTAATCTTAATTCTGTTAGTTTTTTATCGAGGGCTCACGGGCTATGGGTATTAAGCGACATTTTTGGAACTTTACAGGAGAGCATTTCAAAGTTTCATTATTCGGAAAAAAGAACGTTGAAAAAAAGTATCAATTTGTTTTTACGAAAAAGTGGCCTATCGACGGTTAAGAATCAATAGTGTCTATCTCAGTTTATTACGTTTTTAGGGTTCCGTACCCAAAGGGTAAAACGGGACCCTATTACTAAGACTCCGCTGTCCGTCTGTCACCAGGCTGTATCTCATGGACCGTGATAGTTAGACAGTTGAAATTTTCAAAGATGTATTTCTGTTGCCGCTATAACAACAAATACTAAAAAACAGAATAAAATAAATATTTAAGGGGGTTCCATACAACGCATGATTTTTTTGTCGTTTTTTATAGATAATGGTACGGAACCCTTCGTGCGCGAGTCCCGACTCGCACTTGGCCGGTTTTTCACTTTTTAATGCATGTAGATTAAGACTTAATATGATTATAACTCAATATCGGCCAGGATGTCGCTTAATACAAATAGCCCGTGAACCCTCGATATGCTCCCTTTTTACCGTTTGTATTTCATATGCGTATCCCTAATAAAATATTTTTCTTTCTTTCTTTAATTTTTCTGTTTTATTAATGAAGGCATTCGCGTTCTATCAATCAATGCGCGATGGTGGAGGACGAAAAAGATCGAAGTTATAAGCAATATTTAGAATATCCGTATGTTTATCCGTGATCATGGCACTTGCAACAATGCCGAAATATCGGAAACTCGAAACAATTAATATACATGGTAAATATCCCGTTTTAAGTTCTAACGATAATGTCAGTGACCATGTCGGTTTAAAAACTTATAACATTTAGAAAATCTAGTTCTTCTTATAAGAACAATGACATTGTTGCATTGGCTAATTCTTGTAAAACCCAAAATTACATAAAATTATTTACAAGGTACAGATTTGGCAGTTTGCACAGACCTTATGCATGACGTCACATTTCCTACAATAAACTTAAAATTATAAAGGAGTTCAGACCTCAGGTAGAATTCAAAGGATTTGATGACGTAATCCTATTCCTATAAGGACTTATTATGACATGTCTTATTTCCTATTATAAGGCTGGGTGTTGAATATGTTTTATTACTTTATGGTAATCGAGACATTGTTATTGCCTTCTCGACCTGGGACTGTGTGTTTAAGCTTTATTCTGAGAAATTGTGGTTCTATACAATGGAGTTAGTGAAGTTATGGTGTCATGTTTTGATGGGGTTTAGTCTCGTCAAGTAAGTCGAGGTGTTTCGCGAATTTAGGATGTGTTGTTTAATAAAGACTTTAAAAGCAAATTCACCCTTTTCACTAGAATAAGGTTGGATAAGAATAGAATAGAAATGTCACGGTCCAAAATAAGGCTTGCTAGAGAGATAAGTGGAGCGAGCAGAAATATCGATTAGAATTAGGAATTGACTCGATTAGCCAAGTGCCTAATTCCTTGTTCTAGTAAAATCATTGATGATCATGCTCAATCTCAATCTGCCTAGCCTTTTCCCAACTATGTTGGGGTCGGCTTCCAGTCTAACTGGATGCAGCTGAATACCAGTATTTCAAATGAAGCGACTGCCTATCTTAAATAAAAAATCCACGATCTTGCGAACGTGTCAAAGATCCACGAATGACAGCTGGGACCAACGGCTTAACATGCTTTTCGAGGCACGGAGGAATCTCGGCATGAAAAGATGGTCACTCATTCACAGACCAACCCCGGCAAGCGTAGCTTAACCTGATGGATCGACCAGTGCGGCTGTTATTACTTAGCCACGAGCTCATACATATGTAATTAAATAATGTATTGATAGACATCGTATTCCTATCGATTGATTGAAGACCTAAACTGTATCAACGGCGTAGAAGTGACATGTCGATAATGAGCTCACGACCAGTTTCTTAAACTGTTGGTCGTGCGTTCGTTAATGTGGCCACCACCAGCCTTTTGAGCGAAGTAGAGCCTTACATTACAGTATAGGCCCTTTGCATAGCAAGATGTATGCTTACCAGTACCAGGAATCTTTTGGCGCGTGGCTAAAATCAGAACTATCATCGCCAACTTGCTTTTTCAACACATTGCACAAAACAAATTTCACAAATGTTTATCAACAGCGCCACCCTGTCAACGTCATTAAAACCCCAAAAGATCCTATAGCTTATACCAGGGGGGCTGAAAGTTTTGAGCCTAGTGTCATTGTCTCGCGCTTCATTTTATTAATTTGCGAATACCCTCTTTAGTATAAATACAGAGTGCCATGTCAGAGCAACAAATCGACATTTGAGAAGTTTACATCCGGTTATACGGGTACCAGAGAGCTGAAAAGTTGTGAGCCTACGGATGGGCCGCGGATGACTGAGACATGAAGATGTTTACGGATTAGTTACTAAAACCATAATGATGCTAATGTTTTTTTTTTTTTTTTTGTGAATGGCATCTCGTAGTTGACCTAGAGAGGTCGAGACTACTTAACCGGACTATCCTGTGGCTGCCTTAAGAAAACTCAAAGCCTCCAGCCAGGGGCAAAAACTTACAGACTAAGCGACTACACGCTAAGGGCTCCCCCTGTGGGGAACGGGCCTCGGCTTAGGGCGTCGCTGGGGGGAGGACAGCAAGATGGGACAGGCTGGATCAGATTAGACGGCTGGATCAGATTAGAGCGATGATGCTAATGACATGAAACTCTGTATTTATACTAAAGAGGGTACTCGCAAATTGGTAATATGCAGCGCGAGACAATATAATGATGACACTTGAAGGTACTTCGGCTCTAAACTTTTCAGCACCCTGGTAGCACCGTACACTTTATAAATAATAATAATAATAATAATATTCCACAACTATCACACAACGCCGTCTAGCCTCAAGCTAAGCAGAGCTTGTGTTATGAGTACTAGACAACTGATAAACATACTTATATATTTCTAAATACATACATATATAGATAAATTACACCCAGACACAGAACAAATGATCATGCTCATCACACAAACATTTGTCCTGGGTGGGAATCGAACCCACGACCTCCGGCATAACAGTCAGGGCCACTAACCACTAGACCAACAGGCCAGTCAAAAGGTGTTTCCTTCCTAGTACTTTTACTTTATTTCCCCAAGAAGGTATTTACTTAGTTCTTAAAAGTATGAATAAATCCTGCCGATCTATTCTGTAAACATTTTACCGTGAAAACTTAGGGCCCGGTAACACGTAATATTTTTTAGACTTTACTCAGAAAAGATAGACTAGATAAAAACCATTCTGCCTCACCCTTTCAGTAATTACAGTCATAACAATAATTCTATTACATAAATAAAAATAAAAATCTCATTACATTACCTTCTACAAGACGGACATGCGAACCCACGAGCAACAAACAGCGTTTAAATCTAATAGTTTCTCATTACAGTTAATATTGCCAATCAATCAGCAACTGTTGCAGAATATCGACTTTATTAATCAGTTACATAATATAGTTGAGATAATAATACATAATGTACGATCATATCCGGGTCCATCTGTTGCCGGTAATTAGGTTTGTTAATTATTCTTTTATTGTGAATGAATATTAGTATTACAGGGTCGTTTGTTCATTTAGCGTTGCAGCTAAAGCACAAGGAAGTGATGAAGGGCGGGCGTTTTTGGGGATGGTCTGTAATGTAATTTTGAAGTTCAAAAAGTACTCAGCCTAATTTGAATAAATGACTTACGATTTTTGGTTGTTTTGGTTCGGTATTTAAAATTAATGGGCTTGAATGAGGCTAGACTTTAGTTTAGACCAGGAAAATAATAAAAATAAGAATAATTTATTCACAAGAATATGAGTGAGTACTTATACCTATATTAGTTAGTTATTTTGACAAAATAATATCATATAATATAAGTACATCGTTAGGTTTTCGCCATACCATACAAACAGAGGTACCTACCACTCCGACCAGGTTTCTGGTATGCAAATATTAATCGAACATGGGAATCTAGCTCCAGGTAGCCCGCTAAATAAAAATTTTCTTACCTTTTTTGCAATTTGCAAATGAGTATTAGGTTGTATGTTGATTAAAGTATGATTCGCGACCGTAACATTACAAAATTACATTACGTATTTACAAAATATAATCATTAGAATCAGTAAAACAACTCCTTAAGTTAGTATAACTCTAAATATCAAGATTTCATTAAATAGTCTTTCATGAACTTAGAGAGTTGTATTGATGATTTTAATTATTATAATGCTATAAATACTGATTTGTTACGGTCGCGAATCATATTCAGATCAACATACAACCTGATACTGATCTGCAAATTGCAGAAAAAAACGTAAGAAAGTGTGAATTTCGCGAGCTACCTGGTAAAGTAAAGTAATTATTCAAATGCTAAAAAATCGATCGAAACGATACTGTCAGTAAAATATAATGCTGCAATTTTTACTCAAATAAATTCACTTACGTAACAACCAACCGAAAAACAAAACTTCATAAGTTTTATTTTTATTATTTTCAACAAATATTTTTTAACTTGCATAAGTAAGTAAATAATAAAATTAGTAACATCGCTTTCGGAGCATGTAATAACATAGTCTAGTTTATTAATAATGCGATAATACCGAGAATTGTGTGCTTGTATTAGCCCGAGATTTATGTGAGAAACTGTTTCTATTATTATTGTCTTGTAGTTTCAGAACACAAAGTAACTAATATGTATGATGTTGATGGAGAACAAGTTTCATAATTTGTTTTTTTTTATTTTATTGACTTCAATGTAATTATGTAGGATAGAGAAAATTTGGTCTAATAAATAGATATTATCATATTTTCATTCAGTAGCAGATAATAAAATAAAAGTGAAGTGGTGTCATCTTAAAAAATACGTATATATATCTAAATGATTGTCTATGTATAATCACCACGCTTAGCAAACAGCAATCTAGTTTATTTATTACTGACTTTTATTGAAACCCAAAAAACAAGCTAAAATAAATCGCATTGTAAAACCGTCAGCACATCAAAACCTTTTTCGTTAATTGCAAAAATTCTTCAATGTCATGCGTTTAATTATCTTAATAATTCTTAACCAGTTAGGCTACGCGCCTTTTTGCAACTTCCTCTAAAACCTGTTTTAACCTGTTTTGTCTTTTAAGAACATCTTCAATGGATTGTTTTTGTCTCTGCCTCTCATCACTATGAAATCTCAATCTTTAGAATGAATCGGGTTTCTTCAAAAGGTAATTAATCAAATGATTTTAAAATTTTCCACGGATTTGTGAGTAAGTCTACAGTGCCAGTCAAGCATGAGTTATTATTATCTTTTGTTAAACTAATTTTGGCGAGATAAAATTGCTTTAAGAGCTAGAATTGGATTCGGATGTGTGAATGTTCCAATCACTGGTATTATTCAATCGGTATAGAAAAAGATAATTAAGACTTTACTTCACAGCCTTTTTACTAGTGGCGATAAAAAGGAAGTATTTGAGGCCTTTCTAATTTACATTAACGTCCATTTCAGTAAATAAAAAGAGGAAAATTATCGACAGAAGATTGAACATTTTTCGTTCAAGTATCAAAAGTTTATTAATAGCCTACTTACTTAAATATTTACAATCTTTAATAGCCGTCTCCTTAGCTTTCCTTTGCGGTAGGTAAACCGATTAAAACTGAAAGATTTATGAAGATATCAGAAGATTATTAACTCCGTCCCTTGTAATATTTACTTTGAGTTTAAGTCTTGAGAACTTTAGTACTTAGGAGCTGTTTTCATGTTTCATTAGGCTTTAGCCGATTTAAGTTCTTACAGATTACTGATACAATATCTGTTGACAAAATAGATATGGTGTTTTTTTATTACACAAACAATACACGAAAGTAATACAAAATCCTTTCTAAAAATAATGTATTGTGAAAAGGTATAGTGTCTTCAAAGGCAGTCTAACCCATCATCACATTAGTCACTCTAACAAAAAACTAAAAAATGGCTTTAAGCCTATCACTGTGTGCTTGATATCTCTATTAAACTCCTGAATCAATATCCAATACACACAGAACCCAGATTTCGTAATTCAATATAGGTATATAATAGTTGTAACATTTGTTATTCAAAGGGCTAAAGGCTTTGCCCTTTGTGGCCCGCACAATTGTATGACCTTCGCTGTATGTACCTTGGTACCATGTTACTCATGACGTCATCAAAGCCATACGATAAGCAGTGTGTGTGTTTTATATCAGCGATAAGTGTGCAATGCTAGTGAAACAATACGTTAATATTTCAAGATTAGGTATTGTTTTAGAATCACGACTACTCGGTATTCGATAACGACCGGTAAATAGAAAAATAACTGTCGCATTTTTCAGCTACGTTAATGAATGGTTTTCTCCTGTTTTTTTTTTAATAATAAAAGGTCAAGTGCCAAGTGTGCTTTTGGGTGATGATTTGATTTTGATGATAATAAATGCAGTTCAGTTCCTGTAGTGCTATTCTGTAAACTTCACTTCGATCAAGGCCTGTGGCTAAGTAAAATCAGCAGCGCGGGTCGATCGATCAGGTTAAGCTACGCTTGCCGCGGTAGATCCATGGATGGGTATCTTTACATACCAAGACCCCTTCGTGTCTCGGAATTCGGCACGTTAAGCCACTGGTCCCGGCTGTCACTCGTGGGTCTTTGAGAGTTGTTACGGGTCGTCAAAGCCGAAAGTCTGACAACCACCAAGGGGTGTCGTATTACCCAGTAACTGGGTTGTGGAATGCAGTCGCTCTATGTAACGTACTGGTTTCCAGCTGAATCCTGTTAGACTGGAAGCCGACACCAACATAGTTGGGAAAAGGCTAGGCAGATGATCATGAAATCCAGTTCAGTTCCTGTCGTGCTATTCTGTAACCTTCATTCAATATATATAATATAGTCGCGGATTCACACTTCGACGATGTTATTTTGTAACTGTTGTTCGGAGAATGAGACTACTCGACCAAATTATGCAAATGATTATACCTACATACTTGTATTCAGTATTTACTTGTATAATGCGCACTTTACCTACTATATAAGCGATATTTATTCTGTAGTAGTTTTAAAAGAAAATTATTATTGATTTTAAAGCTGTAAAGAGGCTACAAGTGGTTTGGTCGCGGTTTGTTTGAAGTCTTGTTTGAAGTTATGTAAATAAGGTGTTTATTTAAAGTTCGGTTTACTTCGTAATAGTTCGGCAGACCATGACATGGGGCAATGAACTCCTAACTAATAAAGTCTGTTTTTCACTCAATCGGCACTAAGCGATAAGGAACGCGAGGCGTCATTTCGGTGAAACAATGGTGAGGAGAAAGAGGTGAATGTACCGAAGCTATGAAACGTAAGGAAAGAATGCTCCTAAAAGAAAAAGAAAAAAAAACCTATGTGTAGCTACTGCCCATTTCTGTCAGTGGGCTGTCAAAACTGTCAATACGAAATAGTGGTTGTAGGTTTTTTGTTTAATGCCTTTGGCTCTAGCCAAATGGTCCGTTTAAAAAAAATTACCTATTATGAAATCAGATTTCAAAATAAAAGGAAAGAGTAGTAGTAGTGTATAATTATGTATTCACAAGTAATTTCTTATCAGCATTTCACGTTTTATGTTACACGTTCATTGCGAAGGTAACGTAAGGCAATTTATTTTCATTTCTTAACACGTGTGCCTTCACACGTCAATTTAATGAAGAGTCTACTGGCATACTCGTAATGTCGAACACACTCGAAGATAATGTAAAAAGTTTAACCTAGTTTCCTAAAGTTATAACAAAAATGTAGCTCTATCTTTTTTTTTTGTTATTCCTTTTTTTTATTAACCTATTCTTTGATCAAAAAACAATCTACTACCAACTTAAAAAAAAAAAACAAACAATCTTAAAAATACTTATGCCACTTTGCTAGCGCGAAGTCGCGAGTCGAGAACTCGCGACATAGTAATGTCAAAAATGCAAAAGTGACCTAGATTAAAAGAATTAGCGCACAAAATGGACTTTAACCTCAGCAAAGACCACAGGGAAAGACCCTAGCTTAGTCTAAAAACCCAACAAAGTCGAGGAGTTTAATAAATTACATTGTATTGAGGCACCTTTTGAAATATGAGGCGAGAATTCTGAGAACGCTTACCTGACCACTTGTTTCAAAGAACTGTTTATTTATTATTGTTTCTATAGAAAAATACTTAGTAAAAGGCTCCTACTTATATTGTGTAGGTTTCTTTCGTGTAGATTTGATAAAGGAGGAATTTGAATCAGCTGTTTGTGATTCCAGTCAAGTCGTAAATTCAACTGTGATACCTACTTGTTAACAAGCTGTCGATTAGATCTTGATATTGAATATAGACCAAAGAACTAAAGACGATATTTTAGATAGTACAAGGTGTAACATAAATAACGCACAACCTCTTACTTAAGGCAAGGTTTCTTAAAGTGGGGTCCACGGGGCCCTTAAGGGTCCGTAGCATTTGTATCAGGGGTCCGCAATAGGTCACGTCGCAGATGACATGCGCCTTGCCTTGTCGAAGACAATCCCAAGACAATTAACGTTCTCATTGAGGCTAAACAGCAGCATCCTTCTCAGTAGTAAGTGTAATAAAAAGTCCAATAAAAGTGATTTTTGAATATAATTATGACTTGTTTTTTGTCCTAAAATATCCTTTGACAGGGGTCCGTGGAATTGTTTAAATTGTGAAGGTGGTCCGTGACTGCAAAAAGTTTAAGAATTCCTGTATTAAGGGGTTCTTGTACTCATCATTATGAACACCTTTTACTATGGGACCAAACCACAGAATACCAAACCTGAAATCGCGAAATAAAATCTGCTGTTCCCTACATTTTGGCGAGTTATGCGAACATAAATGTAGGGACCGACTGATTTCAGGTTTGGTCTCATTGTAAAAGTTGTTCATAATGAGTACAATGACCCCTTAAGAGGTTGTGCGTTATTTAAGTTACACCTTGTATAATAATAAATAAAAGGATTCTTTAAATGTCTGCGTTAGCGAATGAATACTGAGCCAAATAAAATTTTTCGACACGCTAAGAACAATAAAAAAATTGAATCAATGTTATGGCAACAGTCTTACCAATGGGTATTGTATTACCCAGTAACTGGGTTGTGGAGGTCAGATAGGCAGTCGCTCCATGTAAAATACTGGTATTCAGCTGCATCCGGTTAGACTGGACGCCGACCCCAACATAGTTGGGAAAAGGCTAGGCTGATTGAATCAATGTTATGGCTAGATGATTAATTAAATTAAATATACCTGCTTACATTTTGTCTAAAACCATCTTGGAGCCAAATCAAAAAGTTACCTAACAAAGAACATGCTCCTACAGTTCGTTTGCACATATGTAAGTACTTATGTAACAAACCATAATATACTACGAGTACTTACATATGTTAAATACAATAACAGAGCCAATAAAGGTATATTAGTTTCCAGTTGAAGTGAGTACTACAAGTACATATTGATCGCCGATTCGACCGCAATACCTCTGCGGTTAATTGAATACAATATTCAAGGTGTGTATTTTGATATTAACACCATGAGCTGAGCTAGTTGTGAGGATTATTACGAGATTTCGATTATGTAATACAAATTCTGGGGAGAATAAGCATGACCTGACGTAGGAGACCTGAAAAGAGTAAGTCGGTATACTACCGCACAGAACACTTGCGATAATTATAAATATGGAAGACATAATTCTCTGCTCACAACGTAAGTTCTTTTTACTGAGAATACATAATTTTCACAGAGAAGTTCTATGGGCGAAAACTACGAATCTAAGACAAATGACTGTTTTTGCTAAAAATTGTCTGCTTGGTTTGTCAAATCCCAGATTTGTCAGATCGTCAGCGCCACTCTTGATCCGTCTTCTCCACTTTTCTAAGTCATTCTATTTAAAAAAAGGAACTGTTTTCCTTTACCTTTTAATTAAATATTAAAAGCAACATACAAGCATAAGGACACCATCTTGTCAAAAGTCGTAAACGGTGCGGTGACTGATATTTGGTGGAGGCGCCCCAGGGACGCTATTTCATTGTGTAACGGTAAACTGTATGGGCTGAAGCAACAAGAAAACTAATTACACAGCCAACCCGCGTTTTATGACCATAGACCCTAATATGAGGACTTAGTATTTGGGTTGGCTTTGCTTTATTAAGGTGAGTATAGTCGTCTACCCGTAGTCACACGGACCCGCTAGCGAATATACTTATTATCTAAATTTCCGCCGCTAAAGTCGTGTTTTTTTGTAAAAAATAAAGATTGTTTTAAAATAAAAAATGCACAGTTGTAAGATAAGTGATTTTGGAACCAATATTATCGTTGCTAAGCCGTGAAAATATTACTTGTAGTTTAGAAGCAGTAGCGAATTTAAAGTTGAAGACAACCTCGTTTGAATATTTTTTATTGCATAGTATTTAAAGTTGCTTAAAATTTTCAAACGCTCAGATTGAAGTAAACTGGATATATCGCACACCTAGATCAAAAGTAGCACAACTCAAAATAGGTACCCATTTTTTCAGGCACAGTAAAAAATGTTTTACTCGTTTTCTATTTGATCAATTTAAAATATTTTTGTATGATGTTGTAATTCATTAATGGAGATTGGTACCCATGTGTCTTTGAAGTCAATCAGTCAATGTAGTTTTCGACGCAGAGTCCGATAATCGCAATAACTCGATTTTGGATTATTTTGAGTTGTGCTACTCTTTATCTAGGTGTGCGATATGTATATTTTTTCTGAAATTTTCTGTAGGCTCATTTATAAACATCAGGCTCTCAAAATCGACCATTTCACGACTATACTCGCCTTAATTATAGATTTTATTCGTGTGTATCTTCATGTTAGGAGCTTGGAGATTCTGGGACCGATTATCAATATAGCACAAAATTGGCTTAATGCTCTTTATAGTAGCAAGTTGGTATGGTAAAAGTTCCAGGAATATAGAAGTTGAGCTTCAAGTAATTAAATCTTTCTTGTACTTCTGATTGTTACGTTAATAAGCATTATTGGGAATCCTAAGAAATCTTAAGTTCATAAATCGGTACCTACCAACCGTCTAGAGAGAAATTAACACAAAGAAGTTTGTAGTCTCTGTAGTCAGTTAATTGACATTCACAATACGTTTTCTGATCTATTTACAAGAAAAAAAAAACCTTCAACAGATCCGAGAAAGGTCGATATTTTTAGTTTTTGAAAACAGACTTGTTTGGTGAACGTTATTTATATATAAAATCTTCAACACAATTACTTCTACATTAATGAGACGAGAACCTTTAACAACACAGTTTCCTATTACAATTAAAACTGACGAGTACATAATTACGGCTCCGACATTATCGGCCTAAGACGTGCCTATCGCAAATCAATAGACAAGGCTACGTGGAGTATGTACTAATCTTTCTAATTACAAGAAAACAAACAGAGATAAGATGACGTACATTGTATAATTAATTACAGGATCATTAATGCAATATACTCTTAACAATAAAACTTTGAAAGAAAAACATTGTACCTAAGATAGCTTTAAAAAAATAGTGGCGCAAAAATTGCAAAAATTGAGTTACACCATTTTCGCTTTTTTGCAAGGCGAGATATAAAATACATATTTTTTGCGTTGTTGTAAACTGAAACCTTTCCTTTGATTTTTTTTCAGTTCTATTTTCAAGTTTGAAGTTATACAATTTATACTTGCTACAATAGCAACAAGATGCTGTGAAACTGTTTTGTCATGATGTTTTCATCAGAATCACTGATCTAGGTAAACACGTTTTTGGGCTAGATACGAATTGATATTTCGACACATAGTGAAAAGTAGAGGGTGGCGCGCATGCGCGTGCACTCGCAGTGTGATGGTGATGTCTTAAAATTGTTATAAAAATGACCTATCTTTTGAACGCTCAACCATTACTCTAGCAATAAGTTTCGTAGTTATTAGCGGTTGAAATCTTTGTTTTTGTCGGTGTGAAATATTGAACTTACCACCGAGCGAAGACGATTTCACGTCAAAAAAATAGTTTTTTTAAAGATTGGTCTAAAATTCAGCAACGCGAGTACCGTTCGCTGACGTAGCCTTTAGGTCCTCACGTGTGCAGATGACCGGACATTCGGTGCAAGATTGAAGGTAAGATATTATACCTACAATATGTGTGTAATAGTTCTGTTTCGATTATTATAATGTGGTCAGATGATCATCTTAGGGGGGATTTGAGATTTCATTGTCACTGATGGTACCTGGACTACACAGCGCTTCACAAAATGGCATTACTTACGAGTACAGTCGTGAAATGGTCGTTTTTAAGAGCCTAATGCTTTAATTAAAATGAGCCTACAGGAAATTCCATTAAAAAATTATATGAAACTTTAAATGAGGTTGTTTTCAACTTTAAATTCGCTACTGCTTCTAAACTACAATAATTATTTTTTACAAAACACAACTTTTATTACATGCCATAGAAATATTTGCTAGCGGGTCCGTGCGCGAGCGACAGAGCTCAGGTCTTCGACGACTATTACTCGCCTTAAGTTCAGTGTTATAAAGTCCACCGGTTTTCTTTCAACTCATAGGTAGACCTACCTCCCCCCCGGTGGGTACGCGCATTGTCGAGGCGGGGGGGCTCAGTAGCCGTGGTCACCCACGGTGAAGCGAAGAGGAACCCGAGGAGAGGCCGCTCGTCAGGGCGGGCCGCAATGTCGTATGAGAGGCATCGCGGGTTAAAGGCCGCGGTGGGAGAGGAGTGCCGGTATTGCGGTGCGTTGCTCTCCCTACCTTCCGCGGCCTTGACGGGGTCGAAACCGTCTGATGGCGGACGCGGTGGGGCCGCAGGGGAGGAGGAGTGTCGGTATTTCGTTGGCCGCTCTCCCTTACCTCTGCGGCCGAAAAGTGGTAGGAAGCCGGGCCACCCACCTGACCGGTCGCAGGGGGACCAAGTTCAAGCCAAGGGGGTCATATGCTTGTTTGGTCCCTGGGGTGGTCACAGAGTGCAATGTGTTCTGGTGTGCCGGTGATGGGGGGTGCTCCCCAGAGGAGGATCCGGTGACGGACAGCCGCGGCGGGTTCGCGGTGAGTGCTAACGCGTTCCCGTGTTCCCGTCACAAGCGGCAGAGGAGGACACCGTGGAGTTTTAGTGGGTTGGAGTCCCACATAACTGCACTATCTCCCCGTGGTAGTGCAGTATGCATGAGCATTTCTCCACGGAAAGTAAAAGGTAGACCTACCTATTTTACTGTTTTGACTATCTCGCTCGACCTAGGTATCGAACTGTGGCCAGCCACTTTACTACCAGGCAATAACACAGTCATGTGACCAAGGTCTGATCAGGGATTGATGACCATCATTCCTTTTACTTAACATGCATTTGAGATCCATCTGTGAAGTTTTCCGAGCTCAATGAAAGCTAATTGCTAAACCGGTCCAGCATGGCCCATAGTGTGAACAGAAGCCGATTTCAAAATTATTTCACCACAAAACAGATGGGTCTGGGTACGGGCCAACTGGGTAAGTTCCACGAGTTATTTACCCTTGGACTCAATAGATAAATAAATTATGTATTATGTCGACTAAATAAACAACTTATTTGAATAACGTATCGTTTTAGTGATGTAAATATTATTCCAGCCAATTACTGTCTGGAAACGAGTTACCTACGAGTATCATCGAGAATAGTCGAAGTTTTTGCGTGAACAAGCACAAATAAGGCTTTAAATGAACTTTAACCTTGAAGTTTTTTCACAGCGCGGTTAGTTTAGAAACATGAATAAAATGTTAAATCAAGTTTGAATCAGTATATTTACACAATTGTGTGAAAACACTAATCGATTGACGGAAATCCTTGGATTTCTCATGAAACTCATTATGCGGGTACCTTTGAATTTATTGCACAACATAGTTTGCAGTTGTCCAAACAGATAAGTTTACATCAGAGCATATCAACAAATTCGCTCCGATAACGATAACACTGTATATTTTATAGAAAAAAAAAACTTTAACAGCCACGTAGAAACAGTACTGACAATAGACTGATAAGAGAAAAATAATACCAACCGTATAGAAATCCGTTCACTTCGCGCTCACAAAGTCACAACCGCGCGACTACCTGTGATCTTTGCAACATTCCAAAACATGCACAAAACAAAAATATTTTTCTCACGAAAATTCAAAGCACTGAACACAGAAACCGTTTTGACACTCGCGCAAACACCGCGGTACTTTCAAAAAAAAGTATTTACAACGTTTTTTTACGAAAGTTGTCACGTGTGTAGTTGCAAAGAGGTGTACGTCCACCACACTCTACGCTCCGACGCGAACTGGCGGCCGCGCGAGAGCGAGAGAAAGCACAGATAAAATTTGAATGGGAAACTATTTGTGAGAGAAGGATGGGGAGATCAGTATGAAGTTAGCGGATCCGCGATGGCATGACCGGGAATGACCACATGTCGCGCATTAGTTTTAGTACAATCATTGCACAAAATGTGAGTTGGCGCGTTTTTGTTTAGGGCCACGTGTTCAAAATTCAAATAAGTTTTAAATATAAAAACATTTTCTTCGATGAGTGTGTTTTGTTTTTTGTTTGTTGAAGTGCATACTTAAGTCTCTGGGTTTTTAATGCGTATAAAAAGTGCTTCATATAATTTTTACGATGTTTGCAGCAAGAGGGATTTCTTTTAATTTACATATTTTTAATAAAACGTGTAAAGATGAAGTAAAAATATAAGTACAAAATTATGCGTAGCCACATTATCTGGGCTCATTTCCTTCATTCATTCACTACCGTAGCTATATTTCCCAACAACCTACCATCTACACAAAAAAGTAAACACACTGGCCTTTTATTTAATTATTTTATTTCGTAACATAAGCCTTTCTACTTTACGAACGGATACTTAATTAAATTCTTTTAATTAAATATAAATAGGTAAAAATTACTAATAAATACGGCAATGGCGCCGATTTCCTTGTTCACAAACTAAACTAAAATTAAGTTCAGTGCATCGTTTTCTTTCTATTTCATTAAGAAAAGGACAGACGATAAATATTAGTTTAGTTACTCCATAGATAAGTTTAGGCGTGCTTAAAAAATGGGGTACTAAACATACGTCAATATGCGTCATGCGTTGGCTAATTTGACAGGACTAAACGAATATTTATCTTCTGTCCTTTTCTTAATGAAATAGAAAGAAAAAGATGAACTGAACTTTAGTTTGTGAACAAGGGAATCGGCGCCAAAACGCATAACGTCACAACAATAAAACGCCTATAGATTGCGTCTCGTTCAGTGTCCTGGAAAGCATTAACTAGGAAACTTTAAAAAAAAACCGGCCAAGTGCAAGCCGGACTCGCGCAGGAACGGTTCCGTACCGATCTATAAAAACGGCAAAAAATCACGTTTGTTGTATGGTAGCTCCCTTAAATATTTATTTTATTCTGTTTTTAGTGTGTGTTGTTATAGCGGCAACAGAAATACATCATCTGTGAAAATTTCAACTGTCTAACTATCACGGTTCTTGAGATACAGCCTGGTGTCAGACGGACAGCGGAGTCTTAGTAATAGGGTCTCGTTTTACCCTTTGGGTACGGAACCCTAAAAATACTTACCTTTCAGTTTACCAACAAGTTAAAGGTTACCGCAGACAGGCGCGACGCGACTCCAGTAAAACATGTTCTAAGAAGTTTTCATAGAAATTCTTCCACCAGTCGCGTCGCGCCTGTCTACGGGAACCTTAAAATCAATTTAAGGAATTGTTTATTATTAATATTATTTACAAAATTAAGTGCTATCATTTTCACACACATAGGTAGGTTCTTTAGCTACCTACATCTCTAGAAAGGCGTATCAATTCAGCCAGTAACAATAAATATAGCCCGTATGTGTTGACGTCCTCGTTTTTATTAACCTACTTTACTTATTAGTGCAATACTCACATATCCTACAACAAAAAAACTCTTTAACATTATATTCGAAACAATAAAATAGAAGATATAGGTCATTCTCTTACAATTCTCGTGTGAATATCCAATTTTCCGATATTTCAGCACAAAAATGTTGGTAAAAATGATATAATTCACATTTATGCGGGGTAAAAGGCGTAAGGTGTAAAAAACGGGCCATGAATATTATACGGAACGAGAGGTCGTTGGCAAGCAAAAACAGAAAAAAAAGTTTTATGTCCGTTTTTATTTAGCTTTCGAGTCCGATCCGAAGTGCCGTTTTTTTTTGAATTTCTGAGTTGTGTAACTTCTACTGTTGGACGAAAAATGTTTTCGATTGCAACATGTTTTTTTTTGTATATATTTTTTTTAAGTTGTGCCAATTTTGGGTCAGATTTTGGGTATATGGGTTATGTATGTACGAAGATTACTTTAGCTTAGATAATTATGTATTGTGTAACAATGTATTTTTTTTGGTGTTGAATCTTGTGATGACTTACCTACTGTAATAAAGAGTTATTCAAACAGGCGCGAACGCGCGAAATACGACGCTAATCGCGCGCAACTCAAACACCGCTCGCCACGCGACACGCGGTACTTTTGCTTTTAGCTGATAACAAAACACAAACACTAAAAAGTGTTCAATTATTTAGTGAGTTTTTTTTTTTTTAGTGAGTAGGTAAATTATGATTATTTTTTATTACTGAAGGCCGAAATCACGCTCCTCCACACATTTTGGTTTCCCGCTTTCCTCAGTTTATTCACAGGAAGTCCAGTCAGATGGAATAAATGGTTCTTGAAGTGAAAACTTCTTTAGGCGCGTTGAGCGATGTTTGATAGGGGGAAATCTTACGGGTTCACGTCACCGCGACACCGACATGCATTATTACGTTACTTTTAAGTTCATCAGCATGACATGGACATTGGCTTTTTATCATCTTCGACCTATAGGAGTCCACTCCTGCCTGGACATGCCTCTCCAATCGCACGCACGCAGGTTTTTAATAATTTCATATTGTTTATGTAAGTAGCTAATCAAATTTCAATCCATCACCTCTGTCGGCAGTCTCCATTACAGCATTTTTTTTTTTTTAATTTTTGCACACCTATCACAGTGTTGTCCTTTTAATTATGTTGACTGGTAGAGAACGCATTCTAACATTAAGTCCGCCTATGTATACGTATATACCACTTCTGTAGGTACCTACACGAAGTACAACTACTTATACGAGTATCATAACAGGTACAACTTCGGCGC
This sequence comes from Dicycla oo, assembly GCA_948252095.1. Lineage (NCBI taxonomy): Eukaryota > Metazoa > Arthropoda > Insecta > Lepidoptera > Noctuidae > Dicycla > Dicycla oo. The sequence goes on along the minus strand of OX411728.1, from coordinate 3,615,873 downwards.
CACCATCGAATACAAGGCCCAAACTGCGGCCAAGAAACTGGCCATCATAAATAGAGTGAAGCGATACTTTACGCCTGGACAGCTTTTAACCCTTTACAAAGCGCAAGTCCGATCCTGCATGGAGTATTGCAGTCACCTTTGGGATGGATCAGCTAAGTACCAACTAGCCGCGCTTGACTCGGTGGAACGCAGAGCTAAGAGGCTCATTGGCGACGTACAACTGGTGGATGCCAAGTTTCATAGCTTGGCTCATCGCCGCAAGGTTGCCTGCTTGTCGGTCTTCTACAGATTGTACTTTGGAGAGTGTGCCCGAGAACTCCACGACCTCATTCCACCGGCCCCCTGCTACCGTCGGACATCTAGACGCACTGCCAGTTACCATCCCTGCCTGGTTGCTATTCCACCAATTCGAACTAAGCGCTTCCAAATGTCTTTTATAATGCGCACAGCAAAGGAGTGGAACTCACTACCTGCGTCTGTGTTTCCGAACGCATACAACTCTAATCTCTTCAAAGTGAAAGTGAACAGGCTTCTTCTGGGTAAGCTCACTCCATCGTCGACTTTGTCTCTGTCACCTCTGACCTAGACTACAGTCAAGAGCAGACCCATCACAAATAATAAAAAAAAGGTGGAACAGTCCCACCATTTACTAGAATATTTTTTTCTAGCTGCCTCCAGACAGGGACCGCGGAAGTACTCCATGGCGGGGACAAACTTCTTGAGTCATGGGGGGGGGGGGTCAAATACTATTATTTATTTGATTTTTCGGTTTTTGAGTTAATTGTTTTCTATTTACTTCTTGTAAATGTAAAAGGAAGGGGAGTCGGTAATTTGACATTTGTTTGTAGTTTTACATAAGGCCTTTAATAATAAAAAGTATCGTTGATTCTGAAGATCCTGGTTATAATAATGACACAAACTTATCAAATTATTGTATTGTCATCGGTACTTGATAAGTGTGCGAAGTTTCAGTTCGATCTGAAGTTTTGAAGTGGGGGAATATCGCGTACCTACATTCAAAGATTCTACTAATTAAAGCGTGTTAAAAATATTCTTATGCTCTGCTCTCTCCAACAAGTTTTCTTACGTGGAGAAAGGGTATACGATCTATATACATTTTATTAAGTTTGGGTAGTTTTTGAGTTAGCTTCAATAATGCGTATTTTTTGCACTATGTGGATTATGTTTTAATAACTTCCTATTACTTACTGTTATTTACATAGCAGGTAGTGGTATTCGAAATTGTGTGGGGTAGGTACCACAACTAAAAAGTGAAAAATAAAAACTTTTTAGCAAAAAATAAAACCGACTTCCAAAAAACAAAACACTACAAAGTGAAAAATAACTTTCTTTCGGAAGTCGGTGACAAAAAACGAAAATACAGAACCAAAGACACAGACTACCGAAATTAAGTTATTTTTCACTTTGTAGTGTTTTGTTTTGGAAGTCGGTTTTATTTTTTTTGCTAAAAAGTTTTTTTCATTTAAGAAAAAACAAAGCTCTGTGAAGGTTAGCACAGAAAAACCTTTACTAGGTAGTAAAACGGGGGGGGGGGGGGGCTCTCCCCCCGTCGTTTGTTTTTAGGGGGTGGGGGGCATTTGGCCTCCTCTGCCCCCTTTTCCAGGTATGACATGCTGGACATTCCCCTAACTAAACTATTACAGAACATAATAAACTTCGTACATAATAATCCAAAGCATAGGTTGAAAACATATTTAATCAAAGACTTTCTACAGAAACAAAGGTACATCACTATATGATTAGTGACGTGACATTCTCAAAAGAACAATGTCCAACTAGCTTCAAAGGCGAGCCTTTTGAAACAAAGCTTTAGCCTCTTACTATAGAGTGAGGTTTGCGTGATGAGCGGAGCGGGAGCAGAAGCGGGTAAATTAGTGGCGGTTCACTGTTGTCATTCCGGTTGGATGGTGTTGATGACGATGCGATGCTGTGGCGAGGCGCAGTGACGTTGGCAGGTTTTGACTGTTTTGTTTTCTGGGTAAAAATCTCTAGGTCTATTTCATAGTCCCCTAGATACGAGTAGTATCAAATGGTACTTACTTCTGGAACTGTGTGGTTGTTGGAAGTATTACAAAAGACATACACACTGACTTCGTATTAGAGATGTTATATTAGGGTCATTTTTATGTAATCATATTATTGAATATATTAGTTATCACATATTATGATACCATACCTATTACTGGGTATTACTGTATTAGTCAAATATTAGTGAACCGAGTAATTATTAGCTACTCAATCTAATATTGATACCTGCGTAATATTCTCCATAATTAACCGACTTCCAAAAGGAGGAGGTTCTCAATTCGTCTGTATGTTTTTTTTTTGTATGTTTGTTACGCGATTACTCAAAGACGGATGGACCGATTTAGAAAATTCTTTTTTTGTTTGATAGGGTATACTTCCGAGGTGGTCTCTCTGGATTTTATTAACTTTGCTTGGGGAGTTTTTGAGTTAGCTTCCATAATGCGTATATTTCCCACTTAATTTATGTGGACGATGTGATGGTGTTTTAATAACTTCCTATCACTGTTATTTACATGGCTATATCTACAATTATTGTGCTCAATTATGTATTCGAATTTGTGTGGGGTAGGTTCCACAACTAAAAAGTGAAAAATAAAAACTTTTTAGCAAAAAATAAAACCGACTTCTAAAACAAAACACTACAAAGTGAAAAATAACTTTAATTTCGGAAGTCGGTGGCAAAAAATGAAAATACAAAACCCAAGACACCGACTACCGAAATTAAAGTTATTTTTCACTTTGTAGTGTTTTGTTTTGGAAGTCGGTTAAATTTTTGGCTAAAAAGTTTTTTAATTAATATGAAATACAAGATTCTCGTGAACATGTTCACGTATTCCTATTACAGAAGTGAAACGGTGATTACATTATGGAGTTGCTGTGACTGGTGTGAACTTTGGTCACTACAAAAATATTATTATAAACTAATATCAATATTAGCTAATACTAAGACAATGCGACAGAAACAAGTGACCATTTTAGAAAAAACTGTTTTCATTACTTGCTTACTTGGTAACCAACTCATGCAGCTTTCATAAGAAGCCCGACGTGTAATAACTATGTCTCTAAAATACACACTTTACGCATGCACAACGATAAGCAAGCAGCAAGGAACTATTCATACAATACAATATTCATCTCGCTGATTGGCCCGCCTCGGGTCGGTTAATGCGAGTCTAGCCATTTCGCTCACTCGCCAGGCGCCGAGACGTCGGCGAGTGAGTGAGATCGGCAAATAATAATAGCATAGCGAGTAATAGCGAGGTGACTCGGCCTGTTACGCGTCCGTCCCTATTATTTGACTAATACCTGGTAACCTATTACTCTATATTCGCATATCCTAATATTAATATACATAGCTTGTATTATAATACCTGTACCTATTACGAATATAGTAGTCACACCTCTACTTCGTATTCGTATTACTAGAATAGCATCCAGCTAAATCGCTTATCGGATATGTACGCTTTATTGTGCTGTTGAACACAATGTCACCGATTAACGCCGTTACAATAAGTATTACGTCACCTAACGTTGTGTTATCAATTATTTATAAAACAACAGATTAACACACATCAAAAACAATGACAAGAGAAAAGACAATTGAGTAACAAGCACTATTGCCGGATACTGTAGTTGTGTTCCCTTACAAATCATAATTAATGCGAAAGTAAGTTTGTTTGTTTGTTACCTTTTCACGCCTAAACCACAGAACCGATCATCCTGAAATTTTGTATATACGTTGCTAGGTGTACAGAAACGGACCATGGGTACCTTTCATCCCGAAAAAATGTACCTAATGTTCCCGAGGAAAACAACAACAACGTTCTTATGATAATAGATGGCGCCACGTGTCTTTCGAATTATGATTGAATTATATTATTATAGAAATTTTATTAGTGTGTTAAGAGATTTTTTTATTTAAGTACCCAATACATTTTGTGAGTATAACAATAATATTATAGATGCGAAAGTAAGTTTGTCTGCTTGATACTTTGATACCTTTCACGTCCTAAACCGCTATTCTAAATTAACGCGAGCGAAGCCGCGGGCAAAAGCTAGTATCTCTATACATTATCTGCCTAGCCTTTTTCCAACTATGTTGAGGTCGGTTTCCAGTCTAACCGGATGCAGCTGAATGGACTGCGACTGCCTATCTAACTTCCACAACTCAGTTACTGGGTAAAGCGATACCCCTTGGTAAGACTGGTTGTCAGACTTTCGGGCTTCTGACGACCCGTAACAACTGTCAAAGATCCACGAATGGCAGCCGGGACCACGGCTTAACGTGCTTTTGAGGCACGGAGGAGAGATCCACACAGGTCCCTCTACAAATATTTTACACGTTTGTTAAATCGCCATCTCTCATCAACATGTTCACACCCTAACAACACGCCGTAAAGCTTTTTGCTCAGGCTTTTGAGCGGTCCGTACTTGAGTATGCCAGTACTGTGTGCAAGTGTTGCGTACGGGTTACAATTTTACAAAGTCACACACACCCGTAAAGTTGCTGGAAAACTTCGCGTGTCTTTTACTGGATGCTGTTCTTACCTTTACTTAGGGGGTTCTATTTCTTCACTTTTGCTATGAAATCTTTATGGACGATAGTTTGGAGGAGCTCGTGGCTAAGTAATAACAGCCGCATGGATAGATCCATCAGGATAAGCTACGCTTGCCGCGCTTGGACCATCTTTACGTACTCCCGTACCCCCCGTGCTTCGGAACACACGTTAGTTGGTCCTGGCTGTCATTCGTTGATCAGAAGCCTGGAAGTCTGACAGCCAGTTTTACCAAGGGGTATCGTATCTCTTATATCTATGGGTAATATACCCATAGATATCTCATCAAAGTCATTGCTTGGCACCGACTTCAGAAGCTGTTAAGTTTTTTATGAAAGTTATTTTATTCGTTTTAGGTTTTTAATTCTAAAAAGATTTTGAAGTGGGTTTTTAGTTTTTTAAAGTTTTATGTTTCGTAAGGAGCTCGTGGCTAAGTAATAACAGCCACACGGGTCGATCCACCAGGTTAAGCTACGCTTGCCGGGGTTGGTCTGCGGATGGGTGACCATCTTTTCATACCGAGACTCCTCCGTGCCTCGGAAAGCACGTTAAGCCGTCGGTCCCGGCTGTCATTCCTGGATCTTTGACAGTCGTTACGGGTTGTCAGAAGCCCGAAAGTCTGACAACCATTCTTACCAAGGGGTATCGTATTACCCAGTAACTGGGTTGTGGAGGTCAGATAGGCAGTCGCTCCATGTAAAATACTGGTATTCAGTTGCATCCGGTTAGACTGGAAGCCGACCCCAACATAGTTGGGAAAAGGCTAGGCAGATTGATTGATGTTTCCATGACGAACGAAAAGAAGAATCATCAAAATCCGCTTAGAAATGCCGGAGATAAAGTACATTTATGCATATAACTTCGTACATAATGTATTATACACTAAAACCTTCTTGAAACCGTAGATCACGCTAGAGAAAGAATCATCAAAACTGGTTCATAAGTTTTTGAGAAAATCGCGGACATACAATCATACATACATACCTACGGGTCGAATACAGAACCTCCTTTTTTGAAGTGGGTTAAAAATATCAATAAATACTATAAAAAAAAAATAATTTAAAAAAATTAAATCGACTTCAAAAAGAAACGAACTCAAAATTATGAAATAACTTTAATTTCGGAAGTCGGTGTCTTGGGATCCGTATTTTAGTTTTTTACCACCGACTTCCAAAATTAAAGTTATTTCATAATTTTGAGTTCGTTTCATTTTGAAGTCGAATTCATTTTTTTTTAATTATTTTTATTTCCTAAGTTTTTAGTAAAAACTGGAATATTTGATTGTAATAAGTAGTTAATAGTTTTGTTATAAATATTGCACTAGAATTGGACCAAGGTTTTGAGATGTTTTCCCTTTGACACCACACCCGTAGCTCGTATCAATAAGCCAGGGCGTCACACTTACACGTTGAAAGCTAGGTCATCCTAACTATTGCAATTGGACCAATAAGCACTTACCTGGTCATCATCAGACCTTCAGAAAGTATCGTGTAGTAGCACCCGTGCTCAATTAGATAAATGTTGAAAGCTAGGTCATCCTAACTATTTCCATTACGGAGGACTAATAAGCACTTACCTGGTCATCATCAGACCTTCAGAAAGTATCATGTAGTAGCATCCGTGCTCAATTAGATAAATGTTGAAAGCTGGGTCATCCTAACTATTTCCGTTATTGAGAACCGATAAACACTTACCTGGTCATCATCAGACCTTCAGAAAGTATCATGTAGTAGCACCCGTGCTCAATTAGATAAATGTTGAAAGCTAGGTCATCCTTTTCCATCCATTTCCATTACTGAGGACCAATAAGCACTTACCTGGTCATCATCAGACCTTCAGAAAGTATCATGTAGTAGCACTCGTGCTCAATTAGATAAATGTTGAAAGCTAGGTCATCCTAACTATTTCCGTTATTGAGAACCGACAAACACTTACCTGGTCATCATCAGACCTTCAGAAAGTATCGTGTAGTAGCACCCGTGCTCAATTAGATAAATGTTGAAAGCTAGGTCATCCTAACTATTTCCTTTACTGAGAACCGATAAACACTTACCTGGTCATCATCAGACCTTCATAAAGTATCATGTAGTAGCACCCGTGCTCAATTAGATAAATGTTGAAAGCTAGGTCATCCCAACTATTTCCTTTACTGAGAACCGATAAACACTTACCTGGTCATCATCAGACCTTCAGAAAGTATCATGTAGTAGCACCCTTGCTCAATTAGATAAATGTTGAAAGCTAGGTCATCATAACTATTTCCTTTACTGACAACCGATAAGCACTTACCTGGTCATCATCAGACCTTCAGAAAGTATCGTGTAGTAGCACTCGTGCTCAATTAGATAAATGTTGAAAGCTAGGTCATCCTAACTATTTCCGTTATTGAGAACCGACAAACACTTACCTGGTCATCATCAGACCTTCAGAAAGTATCGTGTAGTAGCACCCGTGCTCAATTAGATAAATGTTGAAAGCTAGGTCATCCTAACTATTTCCTTTACTGAGAACCGATAAACACTTACCTGGTCATCATCAGACCTTCAGAAAGTATCATGTAGTAGCACCCGTGCTCAATTAGATAAATGTTGAAAGCTAGGTCATCCCAACTATTTCCTTTACTGAGAACCGATAAACACTTACCTGGTCATCATCAGACCTTCAGAAAGTATCATGTAGTAGCACCCTTGCTCAATTAGATAAATGTTGAAAGCTAGGTCATCATAACTATTTCCTTTACTGACAACCGATAAGCACTTACCTGGTCATCATCAGACCTTCAGAAAGTATCGTGTAGTAGCACCCGTGCTCAATTAGATAAATGTTGAAAGCTAGGTCATCCTAACTATTTCCTTTACTGAGAACCGATAAGCACTTACCTGGTCATCATCAGACCTTCAGAAAGTATCATGTAGTAGCACCCGTGCTCAATTAGATAAATGTTGAAAGCTAGGTCATCCTAACTATTTCCATTACTGAGGACCAATAAGCACTTACCTGGTCATCATCAGACCTTCAGAAAGTATCATGTAGTAGCACCCGTGCTCAATTAGATAAATGTTGAAAGCTAGGTCATCCCAACTATTTCCTTTACTGAGAACCGATAAACACTTACCTGGTCATCATCAGACCTTCAGAAAGTATCATGTAGTAGCACCCTTGCTCAATTAGATAAATGTTGAAAGCTAGGTCATCATAACTATTTCCTTTACTGAGAACCGATAAGCACTTACCTGGTCATCATCAGACCTTCAGAAAGTATCATGTAGTAGCACCCGTGCTCAATTAGATAAAAGTTGAAAGCTAGGTCATCCCAACTATTTCCTTTACTGAGAACCGATAAACACTTACCTGGTCATCATCAGACCTTCAGAAAGTATGTATCATGTAGTAGCACCCTTGCTCAATTAGATAAATGTTGAAAGCTAGGTCATCATAACTATTTCCTTTACTGAGAACCGATAAGCACTTACCTGGTCATCATCAGACCTTCAGAAAGTATCATGTAGTAGCACCCTTGCTCAATTAGATAAATGTTGAAAGCTAGGTCATCCTAAGTATTTCCATTACTGAGGACCAATAAGCACTTACCTGTTCATCTTCCATTATCTTGAAAACTACTAAACCGATTTCGATCAAACTTTCACTGTACCCTAAGTTGGAGTAAATGTAAGCCAACAAAAAAAGAATGGTCACGATCCGATTAATAGTTTCGGAGATATGCGTGGACAAACATACATACATACAAACATACTTCTATAAAATTTTGTATATTTGCTTGGAAACCCTAATAGATCACCATACGTGAATTATCTCGCAGATCCAATAATATTACATACATACGTATCGAATTGATAACTCCTTTTTTTGAAGTCGTTAATAACATAAAAAGTACTTAAATAGGCTTCACCATGTATAAATAATTACTCGCCGTTTCCCCGCAGACAATGGTCCACTTTCCATCCAGCACGCCCTGCCACCTGTACACTTGATGACATTCTGACTGCATCAGTGAAAGCAGTACGCGTAGCTGAATTTTGGGCCAAACATGAACTTTTTGCCATCGATACACTAAGATCTAGTAGAGAAATTCTTTTCTCCCGACAAATCTGCTACATTACAAAGCTAGGTATATTTATTCTATTTACTACTGTAATATATTCTGTTTATACGCGAACGGTAAGGGCGTTCCCACACAAGTGTGTTCGTATATCTTGTACCGTTTTCTCAAGAGTTATACAAATACTAGTTTTTAGTTCGACTTCAGCTGCTATGAAATCAGAAGTTTTCTTTATTTCTGACCTATTCATTTTTGACTGGTTTTTAGTAACTCTAGTAAACTAGACAGAAGAAAATTAGGCCTTACACTGGGATCATTATTATCATTATTGCTGGCAGTCTCCTCCCTTTTTGTGCCATGCTTCCTTGGTCTGTGCGACTCTCATACAGGTCTTCCCTGCGATCTTCTGTATGTCGTCCACCCATTTGCTTATTGCCATGGTCCGCCAACGCTCCTTCTACCGTTTCTCAGCAACCATTCCGTTAGGGCTCTGCTCCATCTGCCATTACAGTGGGATGAACTAGAGTTATAATAAAGGCTTATTTAAGTATTGCCTTTTCCGACAAGTTTTAAAGGCGATCCCTGTTTTTGAAAATGTCACGAAGAGGGAGGATGGGTAGCAGAATTATAACAACTAATCTACTAAAATGGAGAAAGTTCGTGATGGATAATTAATAGTACCTACCTAAAGTTCTTAAATGGGACAATAGTGCAACGTGGTCAAAGCGCGGCCTGGTGAGCAAGAGGTCATGAGTTCTATCCCAACCGCTGCATTTTTGACCAGAACTCACTCTTAGATGCATATACAGGATTTTTTTTAAGCAGGGCGCAAATTTTCACAGGTTGTTGTACCGTACCCATGTATATGAACAACTTCCACTATAGGACCAACCCTATAATCACGAATAAAAATTCAGCTGTTTCATACATTTTGGTCAAGTAGGTATTGAACTTTTATATGAAACAAATGATTTTTTTTTTGAGATTTCGGGTTTGTCCCATAGTGAAAGTTGTTCATATTCATGAGTAGAACACCCTGTAAAAAATTTCGCGCTGCTTAAAAAATTGTCCTCTATAGGGTGACTGGTAATTAGTGACCGATACTTAAACACATGATTGTACTCATGATAACAAACAACTTTTACGGCTACATATATGGCTATATGTAAGTGGGCACGCCCTTTATTACTAGAGGCTTTTATTTAGATATAAAGTTCTGCTTACGTTTTTAGTTTTGCATTTTTATTTCTGCTTGAGTATAGTTTTCGATTTTTTTTTTTGTATATTGGCGTGTGCTAGCTGACTTATAGGCAAATACTTTAATTTAATGTTTTGTGTTGCGTAATGTACTTATATTAATTTGCGCAGTGTTGTATAAAATCATTTTTTTTAACTGAACAGACAGCTGTGCTGCTGGGGAGTTTGTTGCGCCACTTTTTCTCCTTAGCTAAAGCACTAGGAAGTGGTGAAGGGCGGGCGTTTTGGTGACTGTCTTATGTACCTACTTTTGACGTTCGAACAGTGCTGATACTCTGCCTAGTTTGAATAAATGATTTTTGATTTTGATTTTACTATGGGACTAAACCTGAAATCGCGAAAAAAATCTGCTGTTCCCTACATTTTGACGAGTTATGCGAACATAAATGTAGGGAACAGCTAATTTTTTTCGCGATTTTAGGTATGGTCCCATAGTAAAAGTTGTTTGTTATCATGAGTACAATCACGTGTTTAAGTATCGGTCACTAATTGCCAGTCACCTTATATTATGTACTTACAGTTAAGGTGGTATTACCAGGAATGTGCTGCATATACTAAATAAAATAAAATAAAATACGAGTTCAGTCAGGGGAATTTATTATTAAGCAAATAGGCATCCTACGTCAATTAGCAGTGTTAAAGCCATACAATACAACTGTCAAAATTAACACGGTGAAAGTTTCTGGAACGTTCAAGAGCAATAATCGCATGCCATAAAGCACGTTCAATTTTATTGTCATTCAAGAATTGCATGCAAGTGTTAACACGCGTGCGATTTCCATAAAATGGCATACAATAATTGAATAAGGTTTTCCATTCAATAAAATCGCATGCGACTACACCAAGGCAATAAAATTGCCAGGCGATTATTGCATGCAAGTGTTGCCTCGTCTAAACCCATAGTTGCATGTCCTTGTATAATTGATTCAAGTATTACCCGTATTTGCGCTGCCAAAGATTTCATCCAATTTTATTGAAGGTCTTGTTTCGTTCGCTCATGATTGAATTATAGAACATGTTCATGCCAAAATTGAATGCGATCTTAATGTACGTGCTCGTACGTTTACACCTATACCAGTTTTGAATGGCAACTAACTTGCCCGTACCGTGCAACAATACTGTACGTGTTGTTTAGACGGTGCCATTTAATTGCTCTTCTATTTTATGGTGTGCAACAGGCAATAAACTTGCATCGTCTAAATGGAGCTCTTAAGTGCTAGATGCAAAATAATATAACCGTACATACAGACGTCTTAACCTACATTGTGACTACAGAAAACATTTCTACTTTCATCGCTTGTGAGAGCAAATGGAAATAATTTATTACTTCTGCGTCCTGTTTATTACTAACTTTTTTGTTCTACCCTTCGCTATTTACTTGAGATAATGTCTCTTTTACCCGCACTTACTTTCCTACAACTTTACCCTCTATTTTCTAAACAGTAAGGTTGATATTCCTGTGTTTTTCTTAGTTAATGGTGTAATTATTGATGTATCAATTTGTAGGCTCTCCTTTGTGAGTTTCAGTACCTATTACTCGTTATCTGTTTAGTGAAATAGGCTGGAAGCTGAAGATATTTACAGTCGAGACTTGCCTTTTCTTGGAAATAAAATATCTTGAAGTGGAATCGATGTAAGACGTACCTAAAGGTTCCCGCAACAGTCGCGACACGATTCTGGTAGACCAACATCCATGAAGTGTTCATACAAAATGTTCTACTAGGTATAAGATCACAATATAAAGATCAACTTTACACAGGTGGTTACCAAACGTTTTTACTTGAAAAAAATATTTTAACCATGGGTCCTCTTATATATAATAAACTACCGATATATTTAAAGGAATGGGTCCTCTTATATATAATAAACTACCGATATATTTAAAGGAATTACAAATTAAAGTCTTTAAACAAAAAATAACAAAACTGCTACTAGACAAGTGTTACTACACAATTAAAGATTTTGTTAATGGCAAAACTTTCTGTTAATGGTGTGTATGCTGCTTTTTTGTAATTTAGTTTACTTACTGACATTTCTATCTTTAGTATTATTGCAATTCAATTTTTATTTTTATTTTATTTAATTGTTTTCCTAATTTATCGTCATTTGTAATTGAATTTAATGACATTTGTAATTAAATTTATTGTAATTTGTAGGTAATTTAATTTGTTGACATTTGTAATTAAATTTATTGTAATTTGTAATTTAATTTGTTGACATTTGTAATTGAATTTATGACAATCTAATTGAATTTGTTGGCATATTGTGTCCAAGTCCGAATGATTTTGAACATTTTGAGTATTTTTAATAATGATAGTAATGAATGAAATGCTTTTATTACGTTTGTTTATTTTTTTGGTCTAGTTAATATTAAATAATGTTGCATGCCGTAAGGCAAAATGTATCGGGACTCTCATCATAATAACCATCATATCTGTATACCTACCTACATTATTGGCAAATAAATGATTTCTGATTTCTAGAGTCGCGTCGCGCCTTTCTGGAGGAGACTTTAGGGTATTTTCAAGGTAAGTACCTAATATCAATGCCTAAGTGTATTAATCAGTTGAAGGACACTGAACGAGACACAATAGATGTATTATTGTTGTCTGGGGGCGGTTAGTGTCCCGCAAAGTGAAAAGTGTTTAAGCAGTGCGCAAATTTTCACAGTGTGTTCTACCCATGAATACGAGTATGAATATCTTTCACTATGGGATCAACTCTGAAGTCTCGAAAAAAATTTAGTAGTTTCATACATTTTTGGTCAAGTAAGTATTGAAATTTTGTATGAAACAAAACAACTGAATTTTTTCGCGATTTCAGAGCTGGTCCCATAGTGAAAGTTGTTCATATTCATGGGTAGAACACACTGTGAAAATTTGCGCACTGCTTAAAAACTTTTCCTGTATACTTTGAAAACAAAGTAGCGGCATGGCGGGATCTACTGAGTTTAGGAACTTCAAAATACTTGGGGGTAGATACGTGTAGGTCTGTACTTTGATCTGTTTTATTTTCAACTATACAGGGTTATTGGTAAAACACCAAAACGACTTGGAATATTATTAATAGTGAAACGGGAAGGTCTAATAACCGAAGTGCTGACTACAGCCTGTCTATTAATGACAACATAATAAAATCAGACTCACAAGTCGCCGCGGCCTTTGAAAATTTCTTTTCAGATATTCCCGTTTCAACTACTAAATCCCTAAACTCATCAACTTCTGTTGCTGAGTCTTTGCTTAAGGAAAATGTTAATGCTTGCGATTCGGAATTTAATTTTGAACAAATTACCTGTAGAGACATAATTAAAACCTTTCACACTTTAAATGTAAAAAAGACAGCAGATCTGTGGGGTAATTCTGTAGAAGTTGCCAAGTCTATTATTGACATTGTAGCACCTACTTTAGCTCTTATCTTTAATAACTGTATCGACTGTGGGGAGTTTCCTGACCTCATGAAATATAGTAAAATAATACCTTTATTTATATCAGGTAGTACATCAGACCCCACAAATTATAGACCTATTTCAGTACTACCTACGTTTAGTAAAATTTTTGAGAAATTAATTTTAGACCAATTGCAAAGATTTTTTACTAAACATAAATTATTACATAACAAGCAGTTCGGTTTTACAAAGGGTCGTTCAACTACTGATGCCGGTGTTAAACTTTTAGGACATATTTATAATGCATGGGAAGACAAATGCGATGCCTTGGGCATCTTTTGTGATTTGTCCAAGGCATTCGATTGCGTTCTTCATGAAACGTTAATCAGGAAACTCCGCCATTACGGGATCCGGAACACCGCTCTGGATCTTCTTACTTCATACTTGAGTAATAGGATTCAGAGCGTTGACGTTAATGGTAAAAGATCGCCCGGATCTATAGTAACAATGGGGGTCCCACAGGGCTCGATTCTTGGTCCTTTCTTGTTTCTTATTTATATTAACGATTTGCCCTACCTCATTAAGGATAAACATGATATAGTTTTGTTTGCGGATGATACTTCACTTTTGTTTAAACTTAAACGTCAGCAGCTGGTTACTGACGATGTAAACAGAGTGATCTCAAAAGTAGTTCACTGGTTCAGTGTTAATAATTTACTCCTTAATGAAAAAAAAACCAAATGCATTAAGTTTACACTACCTCACGTTAGGCAGGTGAAAACTAACGTGTTGATAAAGGGCGAAGAGTTGAATCCTGAAGATAGCACAGTATTCTTGGGCTTAACTTTGGATGCTAAACTTCAGTGGGGCCCACATATAGATAAATTGTCAAAAAAGCTAAGCTCCGCAGCATAAGCTGTTAGGAAAATTCGTAATTTAACCAACATAGAGACAGCCCGTTTAGTGTACTTTAGCTATTTTCATAGTATAATGTCGTACGGTATTCTGTTGTGGGGAAATGCAGCCGACATTCAGACTATCTTTGTTTTACAGAAAAGAGCTGTTCGATGCATTTATAAATTAAGTCCGAGACAATCTCTCAGAGAGAAATTTAAGGAGATTAATATAATGACTTTGCCTTCTCAGTACATTTTTGAAAATCTTTTATATGCCCATAAAAACCTTAAATTGTGTAAAAAATAGTGATATCCACAATATAAATACTAGGAACAAGCACAAATTTGTTGTACCTCCAACAAGGCTCAAGAAAATAGGTGGGTCATTCAGGTGTCAATGTATACGGTTTTATAATAAACTTCCAAGCCACGTTCAAGATCTGAGCCTTAATAAATTCAAATCATTCATTAAACGCAAGTTGTGTCAGAAAGCTTTTTATACCGTTAAAGATTATATTGAGGACAAAAAGGCTTGGGATTGAACTGCTCCAATTTTATTTTATATTATTTTTATTTTTGCATACTGAATGTTGACATTAATATTTACTTTGTAAGTATTATATTATTTTACTTTATTGTGAATGTGAAGACTATGTAGGTCTTTGCTTTTTTTTTTGTTTGTTTTATTTTTTCTCTCAGTTATTTTTAATCATGGTCTGGCAGTTTGAGTAATCTATGCGGCCTACCCCAATGTCCTTTCTTTGGTATTGTTCGTCGAATCGTTGAGCTCCTTAAATTCTGAGTTGAGCTGCGCGATTACTGACAAATGCGTGCACTGACTGGACAGGTCCTCTCAATCTGTGTGGTTCTTTCCTCAAAAGACCATTTCAGACACCAATCTACATGGTCTTCACATGAAGTGACCAAGATTATGTCTGGACTTTATAAGAGACTGTGACCTCTGAGTTTGTTTCGGCCTTTCTTCTCAGAGTAGTCAGATAGGAAACGCCGACCTCATCTAGTTTAAAAAAAAAAATTGACTTGTAAAAGTGTTTGTTTGTACAAACCTACTTACAGAAATAAAAATCATTTATCATTTATCATTTAACCTCTTTAGGGGTCATTGTACTCATCATTATGAATAACTTTTACTATGGGACCAAACCTGAAATCGCAAAAAAAAAATCAGCTGTTCAGTACATTTTGACGAATTATGCAAACATAAATGTACCTACTGAACAGCTGATTTTTTTTTTCGCGATTTCAGGGTTGGTCCCGTAGTAAAGTTTGTTCATAATGATGAGTACAATGACCCCTTAAGAGGTTGTTGGAGTTTTACCAATAACCCTGAATACATCGACAAGAACTGTTGAACAAAGTATCTACTTAACAAAAATCATAAACTCACTGAAAGAGACGGCACCAGGATCTGTATATTTTATTATATTGATTACTACTAGCTGTTGACTCGTCGCGACTTTGTCTGCGATCCAAGATGAAAATTAGCCTATGTCCTACTCCAGGTCATGGTCTATCCATGTGCCAAATTTCATCCAAATCCGTTTAGACGTATTAGCGTGAAAGCGTAACAAACAAACTCAATTTCGCATTTATAATAAGTACTAACTGTTGTCCGCGGCTCCGCCCGCGTGAATGTCGGAAATTATCCCACGGGAACCTTCTACCGGGATGAAAAGTATCCTATGTCTTAATCCAGGTTATAAACTATCTGGTTACCAAATTTCATCCAAATCTGTTCAGCCGTTTTGTCGTGATAGAGTAACAAACATCCAAACATACAAACTTTCACATTTATAATATTAGTAGGATTTAGGATTTCTAGTGGATGGGCATCTTTCCTGTCTTTAGCGAATGGCATAGGTGATGCAAAAAGCTTTTCGTCATTGTAAGTGAGGGTAGGCAGCATATATATTGTTTTATATTTCTATGGCAAGCAGATTCCTTTACAAATTCAATACTATCTAATCTAAACATAAGAAAATCTAAAATTAACCTTATTATGTCTAAACCACTGCCTTTAAAAGCGTTGAAAAGCTTCCACGACATTACAATTGAAATTACACCGAGTTTCGACGCTCACAAAATCCAATTTCCAACACCCTGTATGTCGGAAGTGGACAGACCCCTGAAATTTTGAAAAAGGACTTCATTGTTTTAATGTTAAAGTTCATTTTTGGTTGTGTTACTTGAGTGGATAGTTACAAGTGCTCTTGAGCGTAGCTCAGTGAAGCGTCCAGCCTCTTTTAAAGCATTTTCCAAATTAATATTGTAAAGTCAATTTTATCGTGGGATTTTTTTATAGTGTAGGGGATAGGCACAGTTGCTAGAGGCTCTTTTGAAAGGCTTTCGAATGTGCGCATAAAAATAAAACCGTGCTATTTTTTGCAATTTTTCTATAAGTAACAAATGAGAATAACATCTGTAGGTATCTTTCACAATATAAGTATCATGTGCCGGTATTCATTGTTTTTTAATCCTTTTAGATTATTAAATAAAAAATTGTTTCAGCCGTTTCAGTTAATTGCACGCCAGAGTAAATATCACAACCCTACCAGCACCACACAAGATCAAGACATACCTCAAGAAGATGAAGATAAGGACATCTTGCCACCGAGCAACCGTGTCATACTGTTATCGTAAACTAGTCATCATGTAACTATTCTGTATCTTCCCTAAGATTCCATCATGTCATCGTACTCATCGCGAAACTATTCTGTTATCGCCACTAGGATTCCATCCCCACGCGGCTTCACTGTTATCGTAGACTATATAAGCAACGACTTCACTGTATTCGATGTCTTACCAAACTTGTAGTAGAACTAAGCATTTGTGTAACATTAAATATTAAAATGAAATTATATTTTATTTTAATCTGAGTCTCACTTCATTAACTGGCGCCCAAGTGGTGGGCAATTTTAAACTCTAAACTCCTGCATTTAAAGTATTAAATCTGCCTTCGAAACCTACAAAAGAAGTTGATGACAAGACTTCGCCTGCACAACGACAAATCCAGAGTACTCCGCCAAACGAAGACCCTGCCCTGTACGTAGCAGCACGAAGCTCATCGAGATCAAGAGGACGTACGACTACACTCGACTCCGAAGATACCCGATGAATTGGACGAAGATACTGATGTTAACCTGCATCAGCACGTGAGTACACTTGCTATTCAATTACAAGTTCAAACTGGCCTGTACCCCATCAGGTAAGCCCCTCATTAAATCATCCACAATGAGTATCCCAAATCAATCTGGCACTAGCTTTAACAGTATAGAAACCCGACACATTCCTATCCCAATATTTAAAGGTGACGGAAGTGAACGAGATCTAAACGGTTTTATTAGGGCTTGTGAAAGATTTATAACGTCAACAGCATGTGACGAGACCATTAAAATTAATTTAGTGTTGTCAAGATTAGCCGGAGACGCAGCAAATGCGGTCTATCGAGGCACCCATGACTTCACGTGGTCCAGTATCAAAACTCTCTTGTTGCAACGTTTCGGGAGATGGTAAATAAAAATAGAAGATATAGTCATAGAAATACAAAACGTAAAACCTAACCAAAGTAGACTTATACCTTTTATTCACGAGATTAACGAACTAATCTGCGAAGGAGAAACTATTGTCTCTGGAGCAAAAATATTTCTTGAGCCCATAGCAAAGCTAACGCTTCTCAAATACATGCCATCTGCTTACGACGACATTTGTAAGTTAGAACCGTACGAACTAACTTGCGAGAAAGCTAGACGACTTGACAGGGAAGTATATCAAATAACAAAAAATAAAAATGATAAACGTCTCACAGACACACTAAAACCTGGTTATCCATTAGCAATGCAAACTAAACCCACATATAATAATTTTAGACAGCCACCAAACTTTAATCAACAAAGGCAACCTTTTGTACCCTTTGTTCCACGTTGGGTACCAAATAATAATAATCAACCAAATCGACACACGTACCCGCCATCACCATTCACTACGAGACAAAAATCATTTAATAATAACTCTCAGCAACCAACAAACACCCCAAATCAATACAAACAAAACGAAGATGTTACTATGCGCACCGCAAGTGCTAGACCCATGTTAAAACCAATACGCGACACAATGTTTAATATTGAGGAAAAACAACAAGAAAATTACGATCAGCCAAACACATCAAATTATGACGAATACATGCGTCAGTGTGAAGAGCTGTACTTCCAAAGCCATTACGATAATGATCAAGAACAAAGCGAAATAACTGAGGATTTTCACTCAACCCCTATTCAAGAAACACCCACATAATACACTACCATCACGGTAAAACTCCACAATTACCTTACATTACCATACCAGAATTTAACGAGAAAATGTTACTAGACACAGGAAGCACACGATCCTTTATTCGACCACAACTCGCTAAAGAATTTATAGATCAAGGACTTGCACAATTTCTAGATGAACCATTCGCCGTACAAACCTCTCATCACACTACACATCACGTAGGTAAAATCATTGTCCCACCTATGAGACAAATCTTTGGAAACTTTAGCCAACCCATAGAATTTTATATGTTTGACTTTTCCAATAAATACGACTACCTTTTAGGATGGAATGCCATGTCAGATTTAAAAATATCTATTAATCCAGGAAAAAATCAATTAACAACTCCTGAACGACTAATACCATTATTTTACACTGAAACACAATTAACGCTAGAAGAAATAATCAGTATTAATCAAGAATTATTCGCAGAGAATGCATCTGGTACCTCATTTAATATAGTCCAACACAAAATCGCTTTAACACGCGAAGAACCTATATATCAACGAGCATATAGACTCCCCGAAATCCAAAGAAAAGAAGTATCTAAACAAATAAAAGAAATGCTGCAAAACGGTATCATAAAACCTTCAGACTCACCATGGTCAAGCCCTGTACATCTAGTAGAAAAACATACAGACCAAGGTCAATCAAAGAAATGGCGTCTAGTAATAGACTACCGAAAACTAAACGAACAAACACGAGATGACAAATTCCCTCTGCCTAACATAGAGGACATATTCTCTAAATTGAACGGATCCAAGTATTTTTCTACCATGGACCTAACAGCAGGCTATCATCAAATTGAGATGCACTGCGATTCAATTCCCCTAACAGCGTTTTCAACACCTGACGGACACTACGAATATACTCGTATGCCGTTTGGCCTTAAAACCGCACCTGCAACCTTTCAACGAATAATGAATAATGTATTGCGACCCCATTTAGAACAAGGACACTGTCTTGTGTATCTTGATGACGTCATCGTATTCGCCCCAAACAAACAGGAACATCATAAGAGATTACAAGAAGTATTCGACACGCTAAAACAATATAATCTCCGAGTAAATAGAGATAAATGTAAATTCTTCCAAACCTCCGTAAAATTCTTAGGACATATATTGACCAGCAATGGCCTAGAACCGTGCCCTGAAAAATTAAAAGCAATTAAAGAATTTCCTCTTCCAAAGACAGTGAAAGAAATCAAATCCTTTCTCGGTCTAATGTCATACTATCGTAAATTCATACCTAATCTTTCAAAAATAGTCAAACCTATAACGGAATGCACAAAAAAAGGTAAAAAGATAATACACGATGAGCACTTTAGACAAGCATTTGAACGTTCCAAACAACTCATTATCAACCCTCCAGTCCTATTGTACCCGGACTTTGAGAAACAATTCACTATCACCACAGACGCTAGTGAAATCGCATTAGGAGCTGTTATCTCACAGGAAAACCACCCGATAGCATACGCTTCTCGAACATTAAATGAAACCGAACAAAAATATAACACTACTGAACGAGAATTGTTAGGAATACTATACGCACTAACACAATTTCGCCCCTACATATATGGACGAAGATTTACATTAGAAACGGACCACCAACCACTCGTATGGATATCTAAACTTAAAGAACCTAACGCTAAACTCACCCGATGGAGGCTAAAATTACAAGAGTACGACTATGAAATAAAACATAGAAAGGGAGCAACTAATCACGTAGCAGACGCACTATCACGTATAGAACTTAACTTAATGTCTGATATCCAATCAGATTGCGCTACAATACACAGTAACCACGATGATTCAGATACCGGCTTTGCCATAAAAAACGAACATCCGCCACGACGTATGAATAGAATCTTTATCTCTAAAGCTGCATACCAGGTAACAATGTTACAAAAACCTAACAAAGCATACGACTATACAGTTAACGTAGAAAACCCAGACGAATTCAAAAGGTTCATTATTGAAAATTGTGGACAAAAGAGATATGCAATAATATGTAACGATAAACCTTTTTGTAACCAACTATCCGAAATATATAGAAAGAACTTTAACGGAAACATCGAAATAATATGGTTTACAGGAATACGAAAAGAAATAACAAATCCTGAAGAAATTATTCGAATTATTCGGCAAACACATGAATTTCTGCAACGACATATAGCTAACCCCGCTCTAATTAAAGTGATCTCAAAAGAATACTATATAGAAAACATTAAACAGGAAACCGCAAAATACCTAAAAAACTGCACTATCTGCAACCAAGTAAAATACGACCGAAAACCAATTAAACCTTTAATGGAACAAACACCTACACTCAACGAAGCCTATGTATTTGCCCAACACGATATACTACACCCTTCAATTATAGACCAAGTACATCTCACAGAGAGTATAGATAGAATACCTAAAGAAATAAATATATTAAGAAATGTACTCAAGTTGGAAGCCCAAATCAAACCACATGTAATACTACAATCAAATATAATGATCTTCCAATTACCCATACCAATCATATCCCAAAATACCTATAACTTAGAACAAATTGTTCCTATAATAAATAAGAATATAACTCATTGCACTATCCCTAACCTTATGCCTGGCCAGTATCTTGTAAGAGATGATCAAGTGTACGAAGCGACTGATTGCAAACAGAGCATCTGTAACACTCGATTACCCAAGGAATGCGTTCGGAACAGCATCCTGCGTCAGCAAAACACCTGTGAAGAATTATTAATATTCTGTCCTATAGTTTATTCCAGAAAAATCAAAGACAACCTTTACTATAGATGGAACCTCGAAGAAACCACCGTAAATGATAGGTGCAACAGAAGAAAAATGGTCCTGACATCCTACATTGAGGATAACACCGACTGCTTCACACGAGAAGAAAAAACCACGATCAAAATCTATCAAGGACTTGAAACAGAACCCGTCAACGACTATCCCATTGCGATGTCCACAAACGAAGATGACGTAATGAAACAAATAGAAACTTTACGAAGGCACCAACGTATTACGACTCAAGCATCTCAGCTTAGCATAGGACTTTATGTACTTTCTAGCGTGATATCTGTCTTCGTCATCACCTGCGTAATCCGTCAAGCCAGACGAATATACTCGAGATTGGGAGGGAGCAGTAAATATCACAACCCTATCAGCACCACACAAGATCAAGACATACCTCAAGAAGATGAAGATAAGGACATCTTGCCACCGAGCAACCGTGTCATACTGTTATCGTAAACTAGTCATCATGTAACTATTCTGTATCTTCCCTAAGATTCCATCATGTCATCGTACTCATCGCGAAACTATTCTGTTATCGCCACTAGGATTCCATCCCCACGCGGCTTCACTGTTATCGTAGACTATATAAGCAACGACTTCACTGTATTCGATGTCTTACCAAACTTGTAGTAGAACTAAGCATTTGTGTAACATTAAATATTAAAATGAAATTATATTTTATTTTAATCTGAGTCTCACTTCATTAACTCCAGCGTGTGAGAGTGCTCTCGATATGTCGCCTTGTCAAAGTTTCAATTATACATGATACAACAGCTATACTCTCAATTATACATGAAATTCATAAAAGCAGGGAAGTTTTAAAAACTAGAGACTTGAAATTATAAGTTTAATATATTTTTAGATAGATATACCTTGATACATATGGGTAGTATTTAAACGCAAATCAAAATATTACGAGTACTTTTTGTATCCAAAAATAATCCGAATTCCAATCAAAATTACTGATTGCACAGCAAAATACTCAACTCAAAACATAACTAAATAAGAAACAAATTATATTCGTGGCGCACCGCAATAAAGCTTTTTTATTAATGCGCTAATAATGACTAGCGCACATTAAACCTTATTACCTTACCTTTTATCATTCTTGAAAAAACAAATTATTTTAACTTACCCTTCGTGCCCTTTGCTCGCTCTTGCATCCTAGAACGGAGCTCCTATTTATGTGTAAAAGGGTTTAAAGTAACCTAACCTCGGAGTTAATATTAGTCACCATGTCATTTTGCTATGAGTCTGAGTATTATGTATGTACGCTCTGGTTAATTTGCTGTGCACTCAGTATTTTGTTGATGTAAAAAAGTATATAAATGATGGAAATAAATTGATAGGTCATTGTTTATTTGATGTGCAATTAATAATATCCCGATACATATTACGTATATACAAACATGTAATTAAAAATTACGTGTAATGCTTTCCATTGAGAAGTGTGTCTGTTTGTCGTCACGGTTCTCGTCGTCACACTCAGTGAATTAATCATATAAGTTTTCTTTCATACTTCGGATGAGTATTAGTTATCAAACTCTGAACCGATCAAAAGATATTAAACACAAGTCGACGAATTTTCTTCCGTAAAATCTATCGTCAACATGTTTCAGTCTGCGAGGCGTGCACTTTGGATTTCCAAATTATTTTATAATATACTTCAGCCTGTGATTGTACTCGTAGATACACCTGTAATTTTATTGTATGAAAGGGTCTTAATCCTATTTTTTAGGGTTCCGTAGTCAACTAGGAACCCTTATAGTTTCGCCATGTCTGTCTGTCCGTCCTCGCTTAATCTCTGTGACCGTTAGCACTAGAAAGCTGAAATTTGGTACCATTATGTATATCAATCACGCCGACAAAGTGGTAAAATAAAAATTGGAAAAAAATGTTTTATTAGGGTAGCCCCCCTATATGTAAAGTGGGAAGTGATTTTTTTTTTATTTCAACCCTAACGTGTGATATATTGTTGGAAAGGTATTTAAAAATGAATAGGGGTTTACTAAAATCATTTTTTGATAATGTCAATAATTTCGGAAATAATCGCTCCAAAAGTAAAAAACAATGTGTCCCCCCCCCCTCTAACTTTTGAACCATAAGTTTAGAAAATATGAAAAAATCTGAAAAGTAGAACTTTATAAGGACTTTCTAGGAAAATCATTTTGAACTTGATGGAAACAACAGTTTTTGTACAAAAAAGACAAAAAGTTGTACAAAATAATTTCTGGACTAAGTTTGTAGTACATAACATAATGGATACCCACCTTTAAACTCATAAGTGGCAACACTTATTGTGACGGACGGGAAACTACGGAACCCTACACTGAGCGTGGCCGGTTTTTTTTTTATAAGTAGTTAAATAATATTAAAATAATATACTAGCACTGACCTAACCTAACATACCTTACCTACATTAATAAAAGGAGCATTTTCAGTAAAACAAAACGAAAACCCCCGATTTTTCCCGATTGCACCCAAAGTTCCACAATAAATAACGCCATAAAACTATCTAAAAGTAATAATGACTCTCTCCCCTTCCCCTTCACCCCTAGTATAAGTCAGTTGTCGGTATTATCTATATTATCGGCTTTTAGATTTTCTATCGACGCCTCTGATCCTTAGGAAGATTCTTTGGGGATCATTCTTTGATGTGTCAGGTTAGCAAACATGATTAAATGCAAAAGTAACTCTGTCTGTTTGTCTTTTACCTTTTAAAGCGTAACGGCTGCCCGAATTTCGATGAAATTTGACACACATGTAGACCTTGACCTGTGTTAGGACATGGGATAATTTTTATCCCGGTAGTACCTACTTACGTTTTCGTACGATCATTTCCGACCTCCCTGCGATCGACGCCGCGGGCAAAAGCTAAAAAGAAGGTAGATACCTAAAAAAGCTTGAAGACTTGATGTGACAGATGCTAATGCTAGTGGCAAATTTTAGTCTCTTTTTGCGTTTTCGTAGCTAAATAAGCGCCGTATTCTAGGTAGAGTAGCAGCACCAAAAACTAAAATCATTCAAATTCTGCGTATTATTTGATTATTAGTTTCTGCTTACCACTATGGGAAGAAGGCGTGAACTGAGTGTGAGTTTATGCATGTATGTATTTGATCAGTAGACATAAAATGCCAGTTCATTCAATACTATGCTACATTCTATGCTATATGCTATGTTTTTAATGTATCTAGCATAATAACTACCATGGATGTACCTACTACGTCATTACATTCTGCCTCTACGTACGTAAGGTAGGGATTAATGTAAATATCCCTAATTAATTACACCTTGCTTATGCGAACATGTATTAACTGGTGAGTAATAACTAAGATATAATGATATAATAATAAATGTAATATGAATGAATGTGTATACTATGAAAACACACTACACTATAAAAGGCTTGGGATTGAGCTGCGCCAATTTTTCTTTTTTCTCTTTTTTGTTTTTGCATACTGAATGTTGACATGAATATTTACTTTATTATATTATTTTAATTATTGTGAATGTGAAGACTATGTAGGTCATTGTCTTTTTTGTTCGTTTTTTTTTTCTGTTAGTTTTAATCATGGTCTGGCAGTTTGAGTAATTTATGCAGCCTACCCAAATGTCCTTTCTTTGGAATTGTTCGTCGAATCGTTGAGCTCCTTAAGTTCTGAGTTGAGCTGCGCGATTACTGACAAATGCGTGCACTGACTGGACAGATCCTCTCAATCTGTGTGGTTCTTTCCTCAAAAGACCAAGACTATGTCTGGACTTTAAAAGAGACTGTGACCTCTGAGTTTGTTGCGGCCTTTCTACTCAGAGTAGTCAGATAGGAAACACCGACCTCATCTAGTTTAAAAAAAAAAAAACATGATTGACTTGTAAAAGTGTTTGTATAAACCTACTTACAGAAATAAAATCATTTATCATTTACACAGAGTACAACAACTGTTTGAAGGCAATTCGCTGATCGACTACTACGTCATTAAAAACAATGGACGTTAAAAAGTATCTACTTCTCTGGTGTAAGAGAAATCAGTTACATAAACTCACGCCTTTTTGCCATGGGGGTAGGCAGAAACTACGGAACTTCACCTGCTACGATCCCAAGGTAGGTAGGTACAATATTTGAGTACAAAAATAAAAATAAGTTATTAGAATTAATGCAACGTGAGTTTACATTAATTGCCTACCTTTGCTAGCACCGGCACCAGAAAAGCTGAAAACCCATTCACTTTTCACACAGCAGCTGTGGCCAACTTTAACAACCACAATCACCCATAATCACCCATTCACCAAAATACCCACGCGACCCTATCATTTACACCCGATCCTACACGTTTAGTTAATCATTAAAACTAATTACAATACAACAATTTATCAAACCGAACCCCAGGTGTGCGATAATAAATTGTTTTGGTCAATGCGGAACCCTAATTACGAGGACATGAATGGGGCCACTCACCCTACTCGAAGTCGCGTGCGCAAATACTTAACATATGGGTTTAATGATATTTTTGTAATGATTTTTGTTATTTATAGACAAAGGGGATCGGGGGAACTAGCCACTGCGTAGATTATTCTACAGGGTCAAAATGAATTAGCTAGCGAAACTTCGCAGAAGTGTTGGGTATTGAACGAATAACATAAAAAAGAAATTAAATTGTTGATATTTTTTTGGGGTCTTAACTTAAAATATCAGTTTAAAAATCAGATTCTTTTGTGTACTTTACAGAGGTTATGGGTACCTATCGATATCTCAAAACGATAAAACAAATTTTATCAACTTACTCTTCAAGTAACAGTACTACCAGCGGTCATTAACCCCAAAAAATCATCATATCTTTTTTATTTGCCCCACAAACAGTACAAAACATGCTTTCACAGCCAAATTTTACGTTTTCCTTGGATTATTACTCTATAACAGACTAAATTCAAAAGCAAACATCTATTCCCTAAATTATGGAAATTGCAAAAAAATCTCTCAAAGTTCTTCAAAACGTTCTATTACTGCTACTATAACAACTTTTGTACCATATTTATAGCAAATAAATGATTTGAATAAAAAAAAAATGTCCTATGAAGATACAGAGAAGTTATTGGTTGTATTGAAATAAAGATTGTTTTGGTTTACTATTTATTTTTAATTAGTTCGCTATGTTAGTATATTAAGGTTTGTTTTTACTTACATACCTACTAGATGACTATTTTTATTTTATATAATTACAGTGATTATCTAATAATGTTTTACCTCCTCTCGTCTGAAACACAGGATGTCCTAGTTCAGGCAAATAACACTGGTGAACTTGACATAGATTTAAGCAAAACTGTATTTACTGTTTTACTTTATAACTTGAATAAATGTAATTATGATTATATTATTATTTTTATTTTGTCGTGTTTAGATATCGATCGATAATTCGATACCCCTTACGTCTGCGGAGTTTCGCTAGCTAATTTAATTTGACCAGCACCCAATTCCGTTAACACACTATCGATCGGAATCGAGGAGCTAGTGTCTAAGTAATAACAGCCGCACGGGTCGATCCATCAGGTTAAGCTACGCTTGCCGTGGTTGGTCTGTGGATGGGTGACCATCTTTCCATACCGAGACTCCTCCGTGGCTCGGAAAGCACGTTAAGCTGTTGGTCCCGGCTGTCATTCGTGGATCTTTGACAGTCGTTATGGGTCGTCAGAAGTCCGAAAGTCTGACATCCAGTCTTACCAAGGGTACAAAGTAAATGGGTTGTGGAGGTCAGATAGGCAGTCGCTCCATGTAAAATACTGGTATTCAGCTGCATCCGGTTAGACTGGAAGCCGACTCCAACATAGTTAGGAAAAGGCTAGGCACATTGACAATCGATCGAAATCTGAGTCATTTTGAAGCAAATTGCTAATCCATTGCTTCATATTAGGAAAAAATCGTTTTCTCAACATAGTAAATAACGCAATGAATTTTGCTGAACTCTCAAAATGAAACCGATTCTGATTTATAGTGTGTTATGCAATTATTGTACCGGTATATATTGTTTAAGGTCAGCAAATGCAAATGAAATGCTACGTGAATGGATAAAATAAGAAAGGTGTGTATGGAGAAGTCTGAAAGCGGTCCCGGTGACTGAAAAGTTGTGAAAATCGGTTGTCATCATGTGATGCATCAAAAATGTCGTGAGGAAAGTTTTGGAGTACAAATGTGGATAGCTATAAGAGTAGGAGAAGACCAAAGAATCGATGGATGGACTATGTGAAACATTATGTATGTACAGAATCAAAATTTTTATCTGAACAGACAGCTGTGCTGCTGGGGAGTTTGTTGCGCCACTTCTTCTCCTCAGCTAAAGCACTAGGAAGTGGTGAAGGGCGGGCGTTTTGAGGGACTGTCTTAAATAATTTTGACGTTCGAAAAGTGCTGATTCTAAGCCTAGTTTTTAAATGACTTTTGATTTTGATAGCTAGAAAGGGGGTGACTTCTAAGCTGACGACTAATAGAAAAGTATGGAAGAAGAAGAAATGTGGCGCCGATCCCGAATAAATATGGAAAATGGCAAGAGAATGATGATTGAAGTTAAGCAATCAAATTGTAGCGTGTTCTTTGACGAGTGATTTCGAGATTTCGACGCGCTTCGTAGACCACGGTGAGCACAAACCTTGAATTGCAGTTACTTCTTGCAAAACACTGATATTTAGTAATCGAGGCGATACAGCTGAAAACTGTAACTTCTGTGCAAAGGATCGAAATCAAAACAACTGCACGAATATTGAAAACAAGCCGTAGTGTTGAGCATCGATAGTCAGTAAGTAAGTTAGTCATGAGAAAAGCTTGTTTCAAGCCCTTATTCCAATTTATTAGGGGACGGTGCAGCATGTTTTCTTCTTCCGAACTTCACGATTAGTCGTCATCTCAACAGTCACCTCTTTTCTAGCCATATCATACTAACTAAAAATATAAATGCGAAAGTGAGTTCGTTGTTTGTTTGTTATGCTTTCACGCTTAAAACGGACGAACGGATTTGGATGATTTGGCACATGGGTAGACCATGACCTGGATTAGTACTATCGGGATAAAAAGTATCCTAAGCCGCCTATTCCCGTGGTATGGGGTAAAATCCGGCATGTACACGGGCGAATCCACTGGCAAAAGCTAGGCTTTAATAAAGTCCTTCCATCGTTTATTAGGCCTTCCCTACTCTTTATGTCATGGTAAAAAAAAGTGAGCTGGCAAGTATTCACACTATAGTATAGCCATAAAATATGTCAGTAGCAATAACAATGTGCAACGCCTTGCGTCTTATCAATAACTCCGTAAGCTCCATAAGTGCGAGCAAGACAGACGAACAATGGTTTATGGCCCGACGACTCAGTTCTTAACGCGGCGACTATAGTGAATTCTTTTAATGCAATCCCGTAATATGTAATAATGTCTTACAAGAAATTGTTTCTTTTTCTTAAAAAAGAACAATTTGTAATAAACATGCATACCTAATTTTCCCATGCACTACCATCGTCGAACATAGGCACTTTGTTCGACGACACTACTTTTACCTTGGCCAGAGGCTAAGCATTGCCATACAACGTGGCAATGCCACCAGTCTCTTGGGTACATTACCAGTCGACAGCTATGCGGATGAATTTTTCGACGCCATATTTCAGTTTTTTTAATAGTTTTAGTTAGATTAGGATATTATTTATAAAACCTAATTTTTAACACTAATCAGTAAAGATATTATTCTCCGAAAAAAAAAGAAACTAGGGAATTTAACAAAGTAATCGACATAATCATATCGTGTAGAAATGTGCTAGTAATTACGTGTCCAGATCTACGTATGATAATATCAGTTTATCGTAGGCAATTATTACCACGTTATAAAATCGCGATTCTGTGACAGTATTTTTTTATAGAAAGTTATCACGTACCTAATGTCTGTAAAATGAAAGAAAAAGTTTTTGAATGATACACCCAGGAACACTAACGACTGACTGGGACTTCTTTGTAGCAAATCAAAGCTTCTCCTCAGCTAAAGCACTAGGAAGTGGTGAAGGGCGGGCGTTTTGGGGGACTGTCTTATGTAATTTTGACGTTCAAAAAGTGCTGATTCTCAGCCTAGTTTGAATAAATGACTTTTGATTTTGAAAGAATATTGCAATAGTTTACTATAGACTGTGCTGGCTAGGTACGTGTATGCACCTACACAGATTTAGTAAAAGACTGACCAAGTGCGTGTCGGACCACGCCTACGCCTGGGTTCCGTAGTTGCGATGAATATTTAGGCTGACCCCACATTTGGCGTGCGCGATCCTCGGGCGTGCGCGCTGCACGGACGCAGCGCGCGCGTAGCGCGCGCGCTGCGCGAGCGTCGGGTTTACCGCCGTGTGACGTGCAGGCAGCGTGCGCGCAACGCGCGCGCGGCGCGCTCGCGACGCTCGAGTCGCGTTCTTACCCCTTCGCCCGCTATCCCCGCCGCCCGCTACTGTTTCGGTTCTTCTTACTTACTCGAGCGTCGCGAGCGCGCCGCGCGCGCGTTGCGCGCACGCTGCCTGCACGTCACACGGCGGTAAACCCGACGCTCGCGCAGCGCGCGCGCTACGCGCGCGCTGCGTCCGTGCAGCGCGCACGCCCGAGGATCGCGCACGCCAAATGTGGGGTCAGCCTTACGAATGCACTTGATTTTATCGACCGCAAAAATAAGTTTATATTTCTAGAAAAAAAAAAAAACAAAGCTAAAAAACGATGAAAAAAAAAGCTATTTATTTTAAGATTATAAAACTTCCCATATCTCACCAACTACTCAATAAATCTGCCTAGCCTTTTCCCAACTATGTTGGGGTCGGCTTCCAGTCTAACCGGATGCAGCTGAATACCAGTACATTTTACACACAGTACATGTTACATACTCAGTTTGACAGGCCAGTTGGCGTGGTTGGTTAAGAGACCACCTATCATGTCGCAGGTCGTGGGTTCGATTCCCATCCAGGACAAACATTTGTGTGCATGAACATGTCTGTTTGTCCTGAGTCTGGGTGTAATTATCTATATAAGTATGTATTTACAAAAAAAAAGTAGTGTATGTAGTAAATCACTTATTTGGTTTCCATAGTACAAGCTCTGCTTAGTTTGGGATCAGATGACCGTGTGTGAAAAATGTCCCAGGTTATAATTAATTACATATTTTACATGGAACGACTCTTTATATCTTATTTGACCTTGGTAAGACTGGTTGCCAGACTTTCGGGCTTCTGACGACCCGTAACGACTGTCAAAGATCCTCGAATGACAGCCGGGACCAACGGCTTAAAGTGCTTTGAGAGGCACAGAGGAGTCTCGGTATGTAAAGATGATCACCCATCTACGGACCAACCCCGGCGAGCGTAGTTTTACCTGATGGATTGACCCGTGCGGCTGTTATTACTTAGCCACGAGCTCACAAACTACTGACTAAAATAATGTCGCTTAGATACATCATCCTCTATGTACCGTGTGCAACATGTTTATGTAACGATTTATCTGGAAAAATACCAAATTCTAACCGACGACCTCCCACTTCTTCACAATAACCAGGTAACACAAAATATCCGCCAATAACTGTCAATACATCCCTATCCGCCAGCTGCGGATATCCGACACTGCACAACCCTAGCCACCCTCGTCTCGTAAACAATCGGGCGGATATGCGCTTGCACACACCAGAAATAGAAGTAACGCAATTGTGACTCGTGCGCATCCATTGTCGTTCGAATTTAGAACTTCCATTAGTTCTGTTTTTAAATTATTTGGAAAGAAATGCGTTGAATTTCCTTTTGTTTTTAGGGACTATTTATCACTAATGCTTTATGTTTAGTTTTAATTTTGCTTAAAAGGAGGGTAGACAAGACAACCAAGAGATTTTAACATCTCTGATGAAGATTATATCTATTGAGCGAAGCTTTCGTGGAATGATTTACATTTTTTTCGATACAGAGAAATAATGTTAGGGGCAAAGACCTCTTTTAACACAGAAATAATGATAATGCTCATTATTTAGGTCTGATAAGAGGCCTTTGCTGAGGTCTCGATACTGTGTATTGGCGATTTCAGCCTACCAATGGTTTCCACACGGTGGCGAGTCCATCAATGTTACTGACACACAGCCGGTCTATTCTGTAAAAATCTCACCGTGAAAATTAGGTGAAGTGAGCTTGAATAGAGCTGTCATTCCACCTGATGCTAGGGATTGACACTGTTGACACGCTCACTTCACTCAAGTCTTCATGGTGAGATTTTTACAGAATCGATTGGCAGGTCCACTGAAATCTGTGTGGTTCTTTCCTCAAAAGACCATTTCAGATACTAATCTACATGGTCCTCACATGATCTGACCAAGATAATGTCTGCACTTTAAAAGAGACTGTGACCTCTGAGTTTGTTTTGATTTTTAACCGACTTCAAAAAAGATCTCTATTCGACCCGTATGTATGTATGTAGTAAGTAGTAGGTATGTAAGTTTGTATGTCCGCGATTTTCTCAAAAACTAATGAACCAATTTTGATGATTGTTTCTCTAGTGTGATCTATTTCAGGAAGGTTTTGTATATAATACATTAGGTAATTAAATTTATGTACGAGGTTATATACATCATGTACTGTATTTCCGGCATTTCGAAGCGGATTTTGATGATTCTTATTTTCTTTCGTCTTGGTCTTATGTAATTGTGTATATTCAACTAAAAATGGAAAAATAAATTTACTTTAAAAAAAACCGGTCAAGAGCGTGTCGGACCACGCACAATGAAGGGTTCCGTAGTTGGGGTGAATTTATCCCAAGAACAAACTTAACATTGTAGTTGAAAAACATGTTCTCCCATACATTCCAACTACAAATGTCCAGTTTGGCACCGACTCTGTTAATTTTTTTATGAAAGTTATTTTATTCATTTTAGGTTTTTGATCTCGGTTTTTACTTTTTTAAAGTAATTAGGGTTCCGTACCTCAAAAGGAAAAAACGGAACCCTCACTCATGTGTCTGTCTGTCTGTCACAGCCAATTTGCTCCGTATCTAATGGACCGATTAAGTTGAAATTTGGTACACGTATGTATTTCTGTGACCCAAACACGGACGTGTAATATAAATTAATGAATTTTGAATACGGGGGCCAATTTTGAGGGGCAAATAAGAAATAATAAAAAAATATATTGCAAACTGTACCGTGCGATATATCAAATGAAAGGGCTTACTGTAAGCCTCTCAAATATGTTTTTTTTAAATTTTAAAATAAACTATTTGAAAGTTATTTAAGAAAATAGACGAAAATTGGCCATTTCCCCCTCTATCTCCGAAACTACTGACCTTAAAATTAAAAAAAAATACAGTAAATAGTTCTATAGCTATAGATTACAGGAAAACCTATAAGAAGTCTTAAAATAACATGGTAAATCTCTCAATATTGTGCGCACAAACTTACATTTGCCCATAGTTAAACAAAAAGAATCAAACCCACATTAGGTGCAATGTAATAATAATAATAATAACCTGGGACATTATTCACACACGGTCATCTGATCCCAAACTAAGCAGAGCTTGTACTATGGAAACCAGATAACTGATATACTACATATACTACTTTTTTTTTGTAAATACATACTTATATAGATAATGACACCCAGACTCAGAACAAACAGACATGTTCATGCACACAAATGTTTGTCCTGGATGGGAATCGAACCCATGACCTGCGGCATGATAGGTGGTATCTTAACCAACCACGCCAACTGGCCTGATCCAACCATCCAATGTAGGTTGGATCTTTTTCGTCGTCGCTTTTTCAACTACAATGTTAAGTTTGTTCTTGGGATAAATTCATCCCAACTACGGAACCCTTCATTGTGGGTGGTCCGACACGCACTTGACCGGTTTTTTTTTAATTGTTTTGACAAACTGTTCGTAACGGATGGACCTTAGATCCCACACCACAAATTCATCATCATTTCTTTTGTGAAATTAATCTTAATATTCCTTCTGTATACATATGTACACCTGCGGTCAAAAGATAATTAGCGATATGTGGTGATTAACTTACTCTTCGCTTTTTTTCTTTTGACGATGATGGTTTTCAAAAGTACGTGGTGTTGTTGATCTGTGATGTCGATACCCACGGAAGGTAGTTACTAAACTTTGGACTACTACTTTGGTCTAAGTGGTCGAAAGCGCTACTGCTGAGCATGAGGTCCTGTGTTCGATTCTCGAACACAGGACGGACACACACGGACAAAGTGTGGTTGAGTTTTCCCATCTGACTTTCTCAGTAGCAACCCGGAGTCTGGATTTGTACCAGGTTGAAGGTATAGGCTCGCTTCCTATTACATGGAACTTAAACATAACTGGCGAAATGTGGGTGTACTATTTTGTTTTTCTTTCTTTCTTTCTTTCTTTATTCTTTGGTACTGACCACAGATACCTAGGTGCGTGAAAATTATGAACTGCATACGACTTTAATGTCCTCTGATATCTGATGTCCTCAGATAAACTCTCAATAGATTTTATATTGAAAAATCTGAACAATAATAACACTGTGGAATATTTATCATCTATCTATGGACACATTCCAGTTGAGAATACTATGAGGCAGATAAATAAAAATACTGTCAAATGCGAGTCGGACTCCCACACGAAGGGTTACGTACAATATTTAACACAATGTAATTTATTTTTAATTTTAGTTTATTCATTTAAATAACCTATAAATAAATTAATACCTTCATTTTAAGTATGAAATATACACTAAATTTTACAAAAATTCTAAGTAATGAATAACAAGTAAATAAAAATTTCAAATGGTCCTCATATAATATATTTTATAACTATTTACCTACCTACATTTAGATATAACCACTGTCATATTCTCAAGAGGATTGTGAAGCTGTAAATTTTCATACAAAAAGCGATAACGTTTTTCTCCCCGTAAACATAGTCTAATTTTTATAATTTTTAGAAATGTTGTAGTTATAATAAAAAACTAGGTCTGTACCTTTTTATTATAAAGAAATATTGCATACGATATAAGTTATTAGCATCTAAATATCTATATTTTTGACATAAAAACTTCCTCCAGCGTTTTTTTTTTAAATTAAATTAAATTACTAAAAAAGAAAAACGTATAGACCTAGATTAAGGTGTACTAAATGTAATGAGATCAAAATTGTCTCATTTCGTAAACGTTATCGCCCGAAACAATGTTTATGTAAATAATTGTATGAAATGTAAGTAATTGCCTCCAAGAATCGCGCCGCGTATCGGCACTTCACAATCCAGATACAGTTACCGGCCGTAAAATTGGATTGAAAAGCACATGAAACAAGTAGGTACCTACATAATATCGACATCGAGCATTAGAAGAAGTCTGTCACACACAATTACCAGTGACGAAGATGACTCTCTACAAAGTCCGACATTTTCTAAAAATCCCATGTGCAATGTATACGGCCGGTTACTGTACATAGATTTCAAAATTTCCTGTCAAAATTGCAATAATTCATACAAAATTCCCATAGAAAATGTACTTGCAGTTTTCCCAAATTTTACAATTTTCCCGACAACTTTTTAAACATTTTCTTTCATAAAAACCGTCCTGACAATTACAAACACAACAGAAAAAAAAAGAATTATCCAATTTGGTGCAGTCGTTCGGAAGTTATGCGCGTACATAAATTGCGACGCTTAATTTTTATATATACGTATTAGGATTAATTAATACATGGAGGAGCTCGTGGCTTACTAATAACAGCCGCACGGGTCGATCCATCAGGTTAAGCTACGCTTGCCGGGGTTGGTCTGTGGATGGGTGACCACCTTTTCATACCGAGAATAGGGATGATGCCTGGGTAAAAAAAAAGAAATTCTATTTAGTCCGTCAGTCAGATAATAAAAAAATATTAGACACGTATTTTTTGGTTTATCATATTAATAAAAAATGACTTAGATAACTCGCATTAAAGTTCGGGAGTGGGGGCTGGCTACGTCACTTCTACGTATAAAATCTACGAAGACGTGACGTCATGCCACATTTTAACTCAATGTATCGCCGTAATCTTTTGATTACGTAGTAAAAGAAAAAATACGTGTCCAATACCTATATTTTAATAATCTACATGACGGACAAAAAACATTTTTTAGTCATCATCCCTATTCTCCGTGCCTCGGAAAGCACGTAAAGCCGTTGGTCCCGGCTATCATTCGTGGATCTTTGACAGTCGTTACGGGTCGTCAGAAGCCCGAAAGTCTGACAACCAGTCTTAGTAACTGGGTTGTAGAGGTCAGACAGGCAGTCGCTCCATGTTAAATACTGGTATTCAGCTGCATCCGGTTAGACTGGAAGCCGGCCCTAACATAGTTGGGGAAAGGCTAGGCAGATTGATTGATAGATTAATTAATATTAATTCACATTTAATATTGTAAAAATGGCTGTAGGTACCATTACAGGGTTCATGCCAGGTGCTGGATCCTTAACATTGTAATCACTTTTTTACCACATGGGAGCTTTAACATATCATAACGCCTTTTTCTCTAAAGGGTAAGGCAGAGGTGTCCCTACAGTACATCCATATTTCACCAGTTATGTGTAAGTCCCATGTAATAGGGGGCGAGCCTATTGCCATCAAATATTTGAATAAATGCTTATTTATTTTCTTATCTTATAATATACATATAGGACTTATAACAACAAACGAATATACCAACAAACAATTCAGGTTTCAAATATTTTGATGTCGTAGGGGTATTCCTCACGGACCTGGCGTTTTCGTCTTATTTTCTGAATCAGTTCTACTACACCCGCCTGGAACTCCAAATTCTCGTCTTCGTCAAATGTTGCTAAAGATGGTAAAACTCCTTTCATGAAGGATATGTGTGGATGTTCATCTTGCTCGCTTAATCTTGTGTCTGAAAACGATGTCATTTTGTCATCTACTGTTCTTACATTTTCTATCTTCAACTTTTTAGCTGGTGGTGGTTGGAACTGCTTTTCTGGTACTGCATCATCGTCACTGCTGCTGTCCGAAGAAATACTTTGGCTTTCATTAAAGGAATCGTGTCTAGTCCGAGGTTCATTGACGTTCAACAAGAAACTCAGTAAATTCGTATAAACGTATGGTTTTGGTTTCTTTACAGCGCCAGCTCTCATCTTTTTCTTCTGTGATCTTAGAAATGCGTCCCGTATGTATACCCATTTTGTGTTCACACTTTTTGCTGCAAAAAAAAAAAAACAAAATGCAATAATTTTATTTTCTTTCAGAAATAATTCTAAACAAATATTTTTAATCTGTGGAATGTTTAAATGACGTTTTTGACATTAGTGAAAAGCTGGCACAAGCCTGGCACTATTGAGATAGAAAACATGGAGATGGCATATTCTACTATAGGAAGAATAGTTATACAAATATCTGTCATATCGACACAGACATGTCAAAAAGCGCTTTGTTTCGTTTTAACTAATCAAGAGCTGCGTATGAAAAGAGACATCAAAATGTTTGTCATGGACTAAATTTGACCACACTCTTGTGTGACGTCTAAATCATGTCTATGCGTGACCGGTCGCTGTGATGAGTAACGAGTTTTATGGTAGATGATTGGTAGATGTTCTGTCAAACGGTTGCTTGCTCTCTATCTTGCTCTCACAGTAACATACCTACGAAAGGCGGCCATGTTGAGTGCCCGATTTTTTTAGGTATGCACGCTAATTTTGTGGGTATGGCAAGTTCATAGGTTTATAAGTCAGTGCCTGGCACGAACTTAGAGGTTATACAAAGTTTTCTGTTCTATCTCCTCAATCGTAGACAGAGTAAACAATAGACAAGTCACTAAATAATTAATAAGAGTAAACGAGACCGAAATATAATATACAGGATTTTGGTAAAACACCAACAACCTCTTAAGGGGTCATTGTACTCATCATTATGAACAACTTTTACTATGGGACCAAACCTGAAATCGCGAAAAAAAAATCTGCTGTTTCATACATTTGACGAGTTTTGCAAACATGAATGTAGGGAACCACTGCGTTATTTTTCGCGATTTCGGGTTGTTCCCATAGTAAAAGTTGTTCATAATAATGAGTACAATGACCCCTTAAGAGGTTGTTGGTGTTTTACCAATAACCCTGTATATTTTAGTATAATATAATATACATAGTTTAGTATAATATATAGTATAACATTTTCTCTATCTCCTTCGCTTCTTTTGTCTGACCCCAGGCGCCTGTTCGGTACGATTTCTTTGGAAAGTATTACCCGACTACATTATATAGTTCCAGTTTACAAGTGACTGTCAGATACTATCGCTATCTCATATGATATACGCTGACAGCTAATCTAGATATAGAACATTGTATACGTGTACTCTATCTTCATCCTCAACAGTAATTGGTCGTGGAGAATCCAGTGCATTGCCGTATTTGGTATTTCCTGACTATTAGCACAGAGTATTATATATTATATACTGTTTCATAAATTGACTTGGTATCTTGGCAGAACACAACATATTTTATAAAAAGTAGCTTTAGAAACTTACCAAAATCTTTCATCTCGTTTTCTTCCAATTTATCGAAGTCTGGTTTAAAAACGCAGCAAATCTCTCTCCAGGCAGCAGTTTTCAAGGCTTTATCTTTGAAAACATCCGAGTTCTTATCCCAAATAACAGGTCTTTGTTCCACAAGAGGAATTAACTCTTCTGCTGATATGTCCGCCATCTTGTTTCACGTGAAGCGACGCGTCCTTCTCGCGCAAGCGTCAGTCTGTTACTAGCGAACGACATGCGCGGGGCGAGGGGAAGAGGGACGGAAATGAGGTCACGTCAGTTCACAGACGGTTAATTTACGATAGATAATCGTGACGGTGGTAACACGCACGACACAAAGTCGTGACTCCGCATAATAATGTTATCGCGATCAAACGTAATCGTGCCGTGGTATGTGAAAAACTCGTTTTCAACGCTGTGTACATACAAGACGACTTTTTGTCGTCACGGTATTGGAGGAACTGGTTGGATTGAAAACAGTTGTGTTGTTTGTGAATGAGTAAGAATGCATTATATCACAGAACATGACATCACGCCTATATTCGTCTCAGGGGTAGGCAGGTATTGTACCTGCAACCTCATTTCGCTAGTTATATAATATTTTAGTCCCAAGTAAAAACGGGCGAGCCTCATTGCACAAGTCCAAACATCCTGGAAAAACCTTTTACCCGATGTAGGTAACGATCCCTGGATCCCACACAGCTAGACACGCTTGTGACCACTAAACCGAAATAAACGCGAAATACAAAAAAAAAAATGATGCGCCAGTATCAACACTTTATTTCAAACTATCTTTTGCCCGCGGCGTCGCCCGCGAGTATGTCCTTCCTCTTGAATCACTCCATCTATTGATGAAAACCGCATTAAAATCCGTTCAGTAGTTTTTGAGATCATTGCGAACATACAGATAGTGATAGTGACAGTCACTCAAACATCAACCCATAAGGAAAAATACCTAAAAGAACACTCCAATAACACAGTTACAGGGAGGGGTTCTGAAAACTTCCCCCTGAGCCTAAACGAGACAATTTCACCTACTTACGTCGACGTCAAGATATTTGTAAAGTAACGGAAAAAAACAAGATCACAGCGATTGTCACATCAAAGGACAAAAAGTGGGGTATTCTTATGAGGAGTCTGTGTATATTTTGAGGAAAATTGATGATGACATGTCTGATCTGGTTGGCACAGGAAAACAAATGAAAAGTTGCTTTGAAGATGGTTAAAGGTTTTGGGGGTTGGGGTTGCATTGAGCAATTTTAAACAAGTTTAAAAAATCTCTAACTCCAAAATATAGGCAAAGCTGATTTGCAGTATTACACGCAAGATTATCAGGTACAAAAATCTTTTTGTGCGTCTTTCATCTGTCTTGGCTAGTGGTCAAACAGGCATACAAAAATAAAAACTGTGTTTGGAAATCTTGCTATTCTCCTGCATTGAAAAAAATGCTTAGACGCTAAGTATTTTAAAATCGACATGTGCAAATTGCGATATAAATATTTACATAACCTTTACAATAGTTAATTCGCTACACTGATAACTCTGATAAGGTTATGAAAGAAACCCATAGATTTCATCAGTTAACGACTGTTATGTTATCTTGACTATTGGTGGTAACAGTCCGGTTGGAATTGAAGGACAAAAACTTACAGGAAGTACTCACAGTGAACGTTGTGTTTTACAAAAGAGCCGACGTATAGTCGTAAGCTTTGATTTGGATTCACGAAACATTGGTGCCGATTCCCTTGCTCACAAACTAAAGTATATTTAAGTTCAGTGCTTCATTTTCTTTCTATTTCATTAAGAAAAGGACAGAAGATAAATTATAGTTAAGTCCTGTCAAATTGAGATACTCCATAGACAAGTTTAGACGTGATTAAAAAATTGCCTACTAAAAATTCGTAAATTTACGTCAGGCGCTGACTAATTTGACAAGACTTAACTAATAGTTTATCTTCTGTCTTTTTCTTAATGAAATAGAAAGAAAAAGATGCACTGAACTTTAATTTAGTTTAGTTTGTGAACAAGGGAATCGGCGCCATTGTCTGTGATAGACAGGTGGACATAACAGTATTGTTTTGACTCCTGTCAAAACTGTTTTTTCATTAAAATAAACAATCTTTTAGGTATATGAGACTGTTTGTAAGCGCGCCATCATTGGTTTCATTGAGGCGATAGTCTGACTTAAGAGGATTGTGAAGCTCTAAATTTTCATACAAAAAGAGATAACGTTTTTCTCCCCGTAAACATAGTCTAATTTTCATAATTTTTGGCAATGTTGTAGGTATAATAAAAAACTAGGTCCGTACGTTTTTATTATAAAGAAATACTGCATACGATATAAGTTATTAGCATCTAAATATCTATATTTTTGACATAAAAACATCCTCGAGCATTTTTATTTTTTTAAGTTAAATTAAATTGAATTACTAAAAACGAAAAACGTACAGACCTAGATTGAAGTGCACTGAATGTAATGAGACCAAAATTGTCTCATTTTGTAAAGGTTTAGGGGAGTGAAAACGTTATCGCCCGAAACGATATTTATGTAGATAATTGTATGAAATGTAGGTAATTGCCTCCAAAAATCGCGCCGCGTATCGGCACTTCACAATCCTCTTAAGACGTCGACAGTCGTTACGGGTAGTCAGAAAGCCAAAGTCTGACAACCAGTTTTCTACATCCTACCTGATTAACTTTGACGTTCGAAAAGTGCTGATTCTCAGCCTAGTTTGAATAAATGACTTTTGATTTTTGATTTTCATTTTGTTACCCTGTTACTGGGTTATGGAGGTCAGATAGGCAGTCGCTCCATGTAAAATACTTT
Source organism: Dicycla oo (assembly GCA_948252095.1). Classification (NCBI taxonomy): domain Eukaryota; kingdom Metazoa; phylum Arthropoda; class Insecta; order Lepidoptera; family Noctuidae; genus Dicycla; species Dicycla oo. Next base: position 3,575,186 of record OX411728.1, on the reverse strand, counting down.
TATTCAGCTGCAATTGGATAGACTGGAAGCCGCCGCTAACATAGTATGGAAAAGGCTAGGCAGATGATGATGCGTTAAAAGACAGTCTGGGCTCAACACAGGAATAGTCAGGACTCTTTCGAAATTGTCTTTCCTATGAACACTAAGCCAAGAATTTCACAATTCAATATTACGTTCTACCCCATTCTGTCACTATATTTGCTAGTTTCCCATGCAACTAGTGCTTCCCCTCGCTCCAGCTAAGCATAGGGGGCGAACAAATTATGAGGGCACGTGTCACCAATATCCGTTGTTTTTGTCCGTTTGTCTGTCACTCAGACTGTGACAGACGCGTGCCATAGGAGTGCGCAGGCGACTTATTCTGATAAAATTGTCATTAGTTTTTAGTTTTAATTGGTAATACGAATACGTATACAAAAAGCATGTCATTTCTCGAACGCCATGCCATAAAGGCAAATTATTTGTGAGAGTATTTTCGAGTAGTATATTGTCTTCATATTTGGATGTTATTGAGCCTGGCTTACTGAATTGATCGTTGGCTATTAAAATTAGCATACTTGGGTCAAAATCTCCATGTCAGATATTTAAGGAGTATCTGGCGATGTCGTTTTGGGGGCGTGGCGCTAAAATATTAATAACTGAGAACAAGTGACAGTCGCGCTCCGAGATTTCGCGAGGTCGCAGTAAATGATCGGATTATGGCAAGCTTAGGCTGCTATTATTTTAGTGAGGACCGTGGCAGTATTGCTCATGAGCGTCGTTTGCCAGTCTTTCCTTCGGTTACAATTGTTTGAAAAGCTTTTTCGTTCATGTTGCTGTATATCCAGCAGAGGAAGTCTTCGGCAGACGATGATTTTGTAAATTTTTGCTTAAGTTTTTTTGATCGAATGCGGGTAGTACCTACTCTTTACTTGCAAGTACCAGATGTGACCGTAGCGAAGTATCAAAGTATTTTTCATAATTATTATTATAACTCGTGGTTAAGTAATAACTGGCCGGGGGTTGGTCCGTGGATAGGTGACCATGTTCAAATACTGGGACTCCCTCCTTGCCTGTCATTCGTTGGATCTTTGACACGTACGGTCGTCAGAAGCCCGAAAGTTTCACAACCAGTCTTACCAAGGGGTACCGTATTACCCAGTAACTGGGTTGTGGAGGTCAGATAGGCAGTCGCACCATGTAAAATACTGGTATTCAGCTGCATTCTAGATCATGTTAAACTGGAAGCCGACCCCAATATATGTAGTTAGGAAAAGGCTAGGCAAATGACAACTATAAGACCAGTAAATAATAATAATAATAACCTGGGACATTATTCACACACGATCATCTGATCCCAAACTAAGCAGTGCTTGTACTATGGAAACTACTTTTTTTTGTAAATACATATCATATATAGATAATTACACCCAGACTCAGGACAAACAAACATGTCCAAATATAAATCAGCTTACTGTAGTTATATTGTAACTTGAGTGTTACAAAGTGCACTTGAATAAAACGACCCCTTCTATGTAATAACATGTTATTGTTTGTTTGTTTCCCAGAACAAAGAACTAATTGCTTTGTGACGTCTATTCGTTATTCCCAATAGATTGATTGAACCCCGTAGTAACTTGTTTCTTGAACTTTTGACAGGCCAGATGGCGTGGTTGGTTAAGATACCACCTGCCATGCCGCTGGTCGTGGGTTCGATTCCCATCCAGGACAAACATTTGTGTGCATGAACATGTCCGTTTGTCCTGAGTCTGGGTGTAATTATCTATATAAGTATGTATTTACAAAAAAAAAAAGTAGTGTATGTAGTATATCAGTTATCTGGTTTCCATAGTACAAGCTCTGCTTAGTTTGGGATCAGATGACCGTGTGTGAAATGTCCCAGGATATTATTATTATTATTATTAACTAAATGGATTGTTCTTCTATCAATCGCATGGACACATGGCACATATGACGATAGTCCACTAACTAATTAATTTTCTCAAATCGTGAACTAACTTGCAATTTATTTTTAGGCGCTAAGCACTTTAGAACTTTTGCAAACCGACTTTCATAAAGGACCGAAATTGTGGACGCCTTCGGGTCGGCGAGGTCAAGATTTTAAGGCTGTCTGAAGATGTTGAAGTTGATAGTTTCACTAACATTGGTATTTAGCTTACATAGTTACATAACAGGAAAACGAGTACCTAGTAATAACTTCACTTGAAGAGCTACATATCAAATGAAAGACGATCAGTATACCTTATAAATTGTTGGCTTCAAAAGGATTTCCTTAAACATTTGATTACACAATAATTAACCATGAATTGCCATGTTACATTACATGATACTTTAGCCACAAAAAGAAGTTTAATTGATGTTTGTTTGCAAACAAACAAACATCAATAAACTAGTGGGGGGACTACAAATTAATTTGTAGTGTGACGGCGAGCTCCCATGGGGATCGAAGAGGGATAACCTCAGGGTTATTAAATTGAAATGAATTTTATTGATCTGTTTTATTAATGGTTCGTGTTGTGCATTTAGGTACATAATTGTGTCCTTCTTATGTTACACCTACAATATAACTTGACTAACATGAAACGAGGTGACCCTGGAAAAGGATGCGTGGAGGATTTTGCTCAGCAGTGAGACAATGTAGACTAACATAAAAAAAAAATACATGAAACATAATGAGATGGCGCTAATGCAAGGTTGTTTACTAAATCGTCTTTTAGGATTTTGCTCAGCAGTGAGACAATGTAGACTAACATAAAAAAAGATACATGAAACACAATGAGATGCCGCTAATGCAAGGTTGTTTACTAAATCGTCTTTTAGGATTTTGCTCAGCAGTGAGACAATGTAGACTAACATAAAAAAAAATACATGAAACACAATGAGATGCCGCTAATGCAAGGTTGTTTACTAAATCGTCTTTTAGGATTTTGCTCAGCAGTGAGACAATGTAGACTAACATAAAAAAAAAAAAATACATGAAACACAATGAGATGCCGCTAATGCAAGGTTGTTTACTAAATCGTCTTTTAGGATTTTGCTCAGCAGTGAGACAATGTAGACTAACATAAAAAAAAAAAAATACATGAAACACAATGAGATGCCGCTAATGCAAGGTTGTTTACTAAATCGTCTTTTAGGATTTTGCTCAGCAGTGAGACAATGTAGACTAACATAAAAAAAAAAAATACATGAAACACAATGAGATGCCGCTAATGCAAGGTTGTTTACTAAATCGTCTTTTAGGATTTTGCTCAGCAGTGAGACAATGTAGACTAACATAAAAAAAAAAATACCTACATGAAACACAATGAGATGCCGCTAATGCAAGGTTGTTTACTAAATCGTCTTTTAGGATTTTGCTCAGCAGTGAGACAATGTAGACTAACATAAAAAAAAAAAAATACATGAAACACAATGAGATGCCGCTAATGCAAGGTTGTTTACTAAATCGTCTTTTAGGATTTTGCTCAGCAGTGAGACAATGTAGACTAACATAAAAAAAAAATACATGAAACACAATGAGATGCCGCTAATGCAAGGTTGTTTACTAAATCGTCTTTTAGGATTTTGCTCAGCAGTGAGACAATGTAGGCTAACATAAAAAAATACAAGAAACACAATGGGATGCCGCTAATGCAAGGTTGTTTATTAAATCGTCATTACTACTAGGTACATTTTTTGACATCTACCAATCCGCACTGGGCCCGCACTCCCTCTCACAGAGAGGAGGCCTGTGCCAATGCCCAGCATTGGTAACATTATAGGCTGAATAAGATGACTATATAAATTTAAGTACCTATAACTTAAATAACGCACAACCTTTTAAGGCGAAAGCGTCAGGGTAACCCGCGAAATTCAAATTTTCTTACCTTTTTTACAATTTACTAGTCAGTATTAGGTTGTACATTGATCAAAATGTAATTCGCGGTCGTAACAAGTATGTATTTACATAATTATTATCATTAAAGTGATCAATACAACTCTTTAAGAACAGGTAATCCTAATGAATGACTATTTCATGAAATCTTGGCATTTGAGGATTACACTAAATTAACGAGTTGTATTACCGATTGTAATGATTATAACTCTGTAAATACCTATTTTTACGACTTTATTTAACATACAACTTAATACCGATATGTAATTTACAAAAAAAAAAAGACGTAAGAAAATTTGAATTTCGCGGGCTACCCTGACGTTTCCCCCTTAATGGGTCATTTTACTCATCATTATGAACTTACTTACTTTTACTATGAAACCAAACCTGAAATCGCGAAAAAAAGAATCAGCTGTTCTCAACATTTATGTTCGCATAATTCGTCAAAATTTGGGGAACAGCAGATTTTTTCACGATTTTAGATTTCTTACCACAGTAAAAGTGCTTCATAAAGTTGTGAGTTGTTTAAGTTCCACCTTGTATAGTTCACGTCACGTAAGTTTGCCGCTCTGAAACCAGGCTTTCCGATGCGCATGGCATGGCACGCTGCTGTTTCAGTATAGATATTGACTCAGTCACTTGTAGCTTGTAGCCTACTTCAGAGCGGCAAACGTACATGACGCGAACTACATATATAAAAGTTTTTGCCAAGACTTCGACTTATGTTTGTAATTTATTAGGTTTGAACTGGTTTGCCAGGTAGAAAAAATACAATTAATATTTTGGTAAGTGGTGTAGGTACGATCGACAAAAGTTACGCCTTTCCAATTTTGAAACAATGTTCCTTGCAAGCTGCAACTGTACTTATGACAAACTAAAACAAAAGACCATAGGGGCAGGGTTTTTTCAATGAATCAGTTTACACAAAAATCAACTTTAAGGTGTAAAGGCGTCCGTTTTGTCGATAGTACCAAAACTATAAATATTTCCATCAAAGGATTTCGTTCAACACGCGTAGCAAGACGACGTTTTGTCGACGGAGGAATAGACAAAATGACACATTGCCAATTTGCCATGCTTACACGCGTAGAACACTTAGAAATATTTCTAAAATCTGTCATTTTGTCTATTCCTTCGTCGACAAAACCCGTTTCTATGATGGTCGTGCTACGCGTGCAGGTCTGTTCACGAAGATTATACCAAAACAATTCTAAACGATTGAGAAATCCCTTCAAAAACCTTCGCCCTTCCAAATCCTTTAAAAAAAGAATCACGTACACAAATAAATTTTATACCAGCAATTAAGTCTAGCTAATTCGGGACTGCCAACATTAGCATAAGTTACACACAGGAAGCGGAAGTGAGCCGTTATGTTGGTACTAAGGGATACAAGGTAAGTGCATTAGCTTGGCATTGTTTGTGTTAAAGGGATTTTCAGTGTAGGCTGTACCTATAAGGCATGCGAAGAGTTACGTGGTGGTTCTTTTAGGATCTATATTAGGTTTAAAGCTGTAGCTTTTAACTTAAGGCGAAAGCTTCAGGGTAGCCCGCGAAATTCAAGTTTTCTTACGTTTTTTGCAATTTACAAGTCAGTAAAAGGTTGTACGTTGATCAAAATGTAATTCGCTGTCGTAACAAGTATGTATTTTCACAATTATAATCATTAAAGTGATCAATACAATTCTTTAAGACCAGGTAATCCCAATGAATGACTATTTCATGAAATCTTGACATTTGAGGATAATCCTCAAATGTCAAGATTTACTATAATAGTAACTACTATAAGTATTATAGTAACTACTATAAGTACTATAAGTATTTACTATAATAATAATATAGTAAATAGTATAATAGTATAGAAGTTACTATAATAGTAACTTATGGAGTTGTATTACTGATTCTAATGATTATAATTCTGTAAATACATATTTGTTACAATCGCGAATCACACTTTGTTTAACATACAACTTAATACTGACTTGTAAATTGCAAAAAATGTAAGAAAATTTGAATTTCGCGGGCTACCCTGACACTTCCCCCTTAAGTTCTATGTTAGGTGGAAGTCACGAAGAGTTTAAAACTAGTAGTTCTGCGAACAGTACCTAGACCTCGCGAGCACAAACTTTTTTGCAACAATTAATATACCACTAAAGTTATTTAAAACGGGATATTTACCATGTTAGTGGGAAAATAACAATGTCAGTTTAAAATCCTATAATGAATATATCTATCTAACTTAAAAAATCCCGAATGCTGCTGTAGATCACTAAAAAAAAAAACGACTGTGCAGCGCCATCTAGTGACCTTGTTGCAAAACTAAAATTAACAGGTATTGGTTTTATAGCCTCGTTTTTGAGAATACTGATCATTATTTTCAGAATTTTGTAATGTGAAGGTGGTTCCAGGTGCTCCATCAATCCCTACCTAGTAGTTAAAGGGCCGATTCCACCGGTAGAAATGTAAAAGTTAATAATTTACTGCATTTTAAGGAGCTATTCTGTACATCACGCCGAAGATCATCATCAGATCTTCACCAAATTTTTGTGAGACCAATTTAAACGTAAAGTTACTACCATCGAAATCTGATCTCATAAGGCGGAGACATCCAGTAGCCACCTTTTGTCCCTTTTTGGAGGAAGTATATAGCCCTTCAATCAAAAATTCCCGACGACAAAATAATTCTATAAAGTCGTAAAACCTGTATACCAACAGATCGTACAGATCGTTTGTAAAATACGACCTTTGGAGGAGTAGCAACAAACTGACAGACGAAAGCAAATTTTGCCAGACTTGAAGCAGAGACGCTTCGCTCGCGAGCGTCAACAAGGCCCTATTCGATGTGAAGGTTCAGTATTGCATCCTTACTTCATTGCGAGCTGAAGTAATCTTTGTGGGAGGTAAAACGCACGTAAATAAAACTTCGAATTCAGAGCAGAATACAGCTTTGTCCTCCGAATTGAACTTTGCCTTTTAGTTAAGTGGGCACTTTGATTTTGAGGGACAACCGAGTTGCTCTTGAATTAAAAGGTTTTCATATTCATGAGTTACTCGGTACTTACTCTGGTCCAGCAGTGTGCTGGGAGAGGCTGCGTTGATTTACGAGTAGGTACTTCTACTATCTTAGTAAGGTACATATTCACATCTGTTCAGCCCTTTCCCAACTATGTTGGGGTTGGCTTCCAGTCTAACCGGATGCAGCTGAATACCAGTATTTTACATGGAGCGACTGCTTATCTGACCTCCACAACCCAGTTACTGAGTAATACGATACCCCTTGGTAAGACTGTAGGTTGTCACTTTCGGGCTTCTGACGACCCGTAACGACTGTCAAAGATCTATGAATAACAGCCGGGACCAACGGCTTAACATGCTTTCCGCGGCACGGAGGGGTTTTGGTATGTAAAGATGCTCACTCATCCACAGACTAACTGCGGGAAGCGTAGCTTGACCTGATCGGTGTGGCTGTTATTACTTGGCCACAAGCACCTCAATTTATATCTTATTAGTATAGCTACATAATTTATTTAATATAAAGGCGAGTAACACTCGTGGGTTCGATTCCCATCCAGGACAAACATTTGTGTGCATGAACATGCCTGTTTGTCCTGAGTCTGGCTGTAATTATCTATATAAGTAAGTATTTACAAAAAAAAAAAAGTAGTGTATGTAGTATATCAGTTATCTGGCTTCCATAGTACAAGCTCTGCTTAGTTTGGGACCAGATGACCGTGTGTGAATAATGTCCCAGGATATATAAAGGTTTGTTACATCGCGGACATTTGCGGTGAACCACTTTTCAGCCTTATTTACCTTAGTAATAAGGTCGGAACGTTCACCGCAAACGTCCGCGGTGATACGTACCTGATTTTGTATACAATCAGAGCCAACCGTCATCATCTTCTCAATGACTGAATGAACAGTGAATGAATGAATGATACTTCATTCATTCACTGTTAATAAATAAATTTAAATGCTTCTTGTCAAGAGTACCCCGGTACTACAGCATGATGAGCTTTAGAAGTATTTAGTCCAAGCTAGTAAACGATACATACAGACGCCAGTCAGCAATCCAAGATCATTATCTGAGAAGCTCTTAGTCACACGGACAGGAATGTCCGAGTCTTAATATTCTGATCATCCCTTTGGCTGGTCGCCGTGAATATGTTAGCATAATGTGGCTCGGTTTAACCATGGAGTGAGAGATACAGAAAATCCATTCGTTAAAATAAGTTAACATGCATATTGATATGATCTAGCAATGAAAAAATTGCCTCAAAGACACCGTCGTTTGGTCTGCCAGCATTGTCTGTCTCTGATTCTTAAGGCGAAAGCTCCAGGTAGCCTTCGAAATTCAAATTTTCTTACGTTTTTTTGCAATTTGCAGGTCAGTATCAGGTTGTATGTTGATCTGAACATGATTCGCGACCGTAACAAATCTGTATTTATAGAATTATATTCATTAAAATCATCAATACAACTCTCTAAATTCATATAATTGTAATGATTGACTATTTCATGAAATCTTGACATTTATGATTATATTACTGATTGTAATGAATATTTTTTCGTGAGCACATTATATGTTACGGTCGCGAATCATACTTTAATCAACATACAACCTATAATATTGACTTGTAAATTGCAAAGAACGTAACAAAATTTGAATTTCGCGGGCTACCTGGTGCTTCCACCTTAATGACTTTAAGTTACAGGATGTCAGAAGCCTTAATTCTGAACTTTGATTTCAGCTATTAGTCATATTGCGGACGAACGTTGGTGGATAGGTCATGTAGTAAAAATGATGCCTATTTATCTGGATTTATGCTAATGGAACCGACCTCGATATAGAGAATTCAGAAAAGCTAGAATGATGGAGGATTAAGAGCGTTCATTCTTATCGGGCTAGCTATATCACATTTCTAGAGATATTTAGAAAACTACAATTTTTTTTCGGCCAAGCACTACTAGATCGTCGTATTTTGTAATTAAAATTAATTTAAGGTAACGTTTACCAGCATGGAACGATATACAATTCTGTAGGTGAAAGCTAAAGGACCTTAAACACATTTTATAAATTATTCAGTAGAGCTCATTAAAGATGTCTGTAGGTACCCGAAATTAGATATTAAAATCGACCGTGTATAACAAGTAAATAGTGTATCGTTGTAGAAAAAAATTATGATTATGAAAGTTTATTAAGCTATTATATTGTGACATTTTTTTGACAAATTTTGTTCCTTAAGGCTGTAAAAATAAAAATGGACTTAAGGTTCTTTAGCTTTCACCTACAGAATTAACACACACTTAGCCATCACACCATCACCCACACACACACGCACACACACATACTCATCCCCAAATCAAACTTTAAGCCATTTTTACTTTAGTTTTTTAATTTTCCATTTAGATTCACTTCACTTTTGTTATTAATTTGTAATAGTGTTTTATTATGTACCACCTGTATGTTAGGGTAATACAGTCATAGGTCAGTCATGAGTTGTCCGATAGCGGGTAAGCCTGGTGATCAGATACAGGTATTACCTACAACAGACACCAATCTCTATTAAGTGTTACCTTGACTTTGTACTGTGTTTGTGATTACGAGAGAAAATAAAAGAATATTATTATTATTATTAATTATTTTTAATATTTACTTTATAACATATATTTATTACAAAAAACTTTTTAACAAAAAATAAAACCGACTTCCAAAACAAAACACTACAAAGTGAAAAATAACTTTAATTTCGGTAGTCGGTGTCTTGGGTTTTGTATTTTCGTTTTTTGCCACCGACTTCCGAAATTAAAGTTATTTTTCACTTTGTAGTGTTTTGTTTTGGAAGTCGGTTTTATTTTTTGCTAAAAAGTTTTTATTTTTCACTTTTTAGTTGTGGAACCTACCCCACACAAATTCGAATACATAATTGAGCACAATAATTGTAGATATAGCCATGTAAATAACAGTGATAGGAAGTTATTAAAACACCATCACATCATCCACATAAAATAAGTGGGAAATATATGCATTATTGAAGCTAACTCAAAAACTCCCCAAGCAAAGTTAATAAAATTTATATGGGACCACCTCGGAAGTATACCCTATCAAACAAAAAAAGAATTTTCTAAATCGGTCCATCCGTCTTTGAGTAATCGCGTAACAAACATACAAAAAAAAAACATACAGACGAATTGAGAACCTCCTCCTTTTGGAAGTCGGTTAAAAATAGAAAATATTTGCAGAATATTGTCAATTTTTATGAGTAAATACAAAATAACTGTCAAAAATGCCAACTGTCTAATGCTAGTCCGATTAAAATAATCAGGAAAAACCTCTAGAAATGCGACGTTGCCAGGCAGTGTGGGATGAATGCTCTTGCCATAATAAACACAAAATTACTGGTGACAATCTGTGTGTAAGTATATTTACCTAGACATTCTAGGCCTGTGATTCTAAGTTGGATTTCTGGACCTTATTGCTTCGTGTATCAGTGCATGGAAATACTTCTTTAAATCGATTAAGAATTCTGTTATAATATTGTGTTTAGCCACGTTTGTTATACGCTACATCCATAGTAATGTGACGGCTCTTTTTGTTAATGCTAGATTTTTAGAATTTCGGTGCATCGGTGGTCTTTGCTGGTCCTGTTCCAAGAGTTCCATATGTGTTCATTTTGCTCTGATTTTGCAAACAGGTCGTGTGCTTCCTTTATAATATAGGTTTTCAGTTTATGCCTATTTAAAATGTGTAATCTGTTCAGTGAGCCAAAAGACCACACAGGGATCCATTGGTCACACAAATGTCATCATCTGCCTAGCCTTTTCTCCACTACGTTGGGGTCAGCTTCCAGTCTAACCGGATGCAGCTGAATACTAGTATTTTACGTGGAGCGACTGCCAATCCGACCTCCACAAACCAGTTACTGGGTAAGACTGGTTGCCAGACTTTGGGGCTTCAAACGGCCCGTAACGACTGTCAAAGATCCACGAATAACAGCCGGGGACAACGGCTTAACGTGCTTTCCGAGGCACGAAGGGGTCTTAGTATGTATCACTCATCCACGGACCAACCGTTCGCTGGATCGACCCGTTCGGCTGTTATTACTTAGCTACAGGCCCCACATCTATGATCTCATAACTGGACAAAATGTAAAGAACAGATGATTTTTACCACACATATAACCCGCCTGCCTGCGAGACTGAACAGGCATCTTCTTGGCACGCTGGTTCCATAATATTATCCATCGCTTTCCATCAGGCGTGATCGAGGTCAAGAACTGGCCATTCCGGAGTAAAAAAATAAAACGATTTCAGGTTTGACACCTGTGTAATATTTTTCCAAATGAGGAGCACAATAATAATAATAATAATATTCCACAACTATCACACAACGCCGTCTAGCCTCAAGCTAAGCAGAGCTTGTGTTATGAGTACTAGACAACTGATAAACATACTTATATATTTCTAAATACATACATATATAGATAAATTACACCCAGACACAGAACAAATGATCATGCTCATCACACAAACGTTTGTCCTGGGTGGGAATCGAACCCACGACCTCCGGCATAGCAGTCAGGGCCACTAACCACTAGACCAACAGGCCAGTCTGTACAATACATCCTCTACCTAGCTCTTCCAGGAATAAAGTCTATTTAGAACACAAGAGAACAAAACAAAATAAATAGCATATCGAATGAATTAATATCTCTTATTAAACTTAATGAATATCGCTGCGGGGTGCAGTGGGGCAAACAGAATTAATAAAACATGTCGACTGACGTACGTTTCTAATTTATGGTAGTGTTCAACGAATAGATCAATTGAACAGATGTCATGCTGTATTAATAGAAATTGGTTGTGGTAGGTCAGTTATATTTAATTAATATTTTAAGTTCTAACTTTAATAAATTCGTTCGATAGTAGTTAGGTTTGGTTAGTACTACCATTATGGTAGTACTACCATAGATAAAAACCAGGCCTTTCCAATTTTGATACAATTTTGCTTGCAAATGTTTTGTGCCGTTCCGACCGTCTATTGTTGTATGAAAACAAAGGACCATAGGGGCAGGGTTTCTTCTATGAAAAGCAACAGAACTTTAAAGGCCGGCTCACACCGGATGCTTAGCGTGGCGTGACGTGCGACGTGGCGTGCGCACGCGCGTGCGAGCCCTGTCACACCGGCCAAGACCGGTGCAGCAACGTCGCGCGCGCACGCATCACGTCACGCAGGTACCAGCTGCACGCGCGTGCGAGCCACCTTGTCAGCAGCCATATTGAGTTACGAGCATTTGACGAAAAGATGTTAGACAACAGTAGTTCTTCTGATGAAAAATGGAGAACATTTAATCGGCCTATGGAATGTAATGTTGAAAAAGCTATTCATATTACAAAAGCTGCTTGCTGTTTACATAATTATATAAGAATCAAGCATGGCACCATGACGCAAGGGATTCCTGATGGAGCGACCACGACTCATAGTCAAGAATCTAATAGTTCTGAGAGTGCTTTAGTAAACTTCAGACGTACTAACGCAAGATCATCCAAGAATGCAATAAACATTCGAGAAAAAATTGTTACATATTTTAACAATTGAAATTTTCTAATTATTGTACTAAATTATAATTAAAAACAATAATTTGAAGTTACCGTCTATTTCCAGCGTTGTTCCGATTCTTTCCCATAATAATAATTTATAATTTTTATTTTTGTACTATTTATGTTTGGTGTTGTAGAGGCACTCATATTTGCGAACTATTTCTATGAGTTTTTCTTTTAAAATTGTCTCCATTGCGAAAAAAAACTCGTAAACTGTATTCTGTTTGTAAATAAATACAACCGGGCGTGCGTGCGCACGTGCAGCAATGAACAATGCGTGTGCGTGCGTGCCCGGTCTGGCATCTAACAGGGAGCGCCATATAATACAACGTCATCACTGCAGGAGCGTGTGCGACTTTGCCGTTCCGCTACACAGGCGCGTGGACTCGGTTTATCAGTAGATGCGTCTCTGCGTGCGTGGGCCACGCACGTGCACACGTCACGCATCTGGTCTGGCATCTTTCTTACAGTTTCATACATTACAACTGGTGCGTGCACGCATCACGTCACGCCACGCATTTGGTGTGCTCTGCCCTTTAATAACCGTATCTTTTACTAGAAAATTCCATGTAAATAAAAGAGTACCAAAATATACTTAGCCTTTCAATACTATTTATATATTCAGAATTCTAATAAAAACAGTCACTGATAACCAATAAGGTATGTATCTTCAACTTCGTTTTGCTTTATAGTATTTTTACCTCACGAAGCGACGCGCGCTTTACTTGTAGTTACCAGCACCCTAATTGCGTAACACATTATCGATCGGAATCTGAATCATTTTGAAGCAAATTGCTAATGCATTACTTCATATGTTCGAAAATTTTGTATGCTCGATAACGTAAATAACGCAGTGAATGTTGTTGAACTGTCAAAATGAAACAGAGTCCGATTGATAGTGTGTTACGCAATTAGGGTTCCGCCGGTCTATTCTGTAAACATCTCACCGTGAAAACTTAGGTGAAGTGAGTTTGAAGTGAGCTGTCATTCCACCTGCTGGTCGATTATGTAAAAATCTCACCGTGAAAACTTGCGTGGAGTGAGCTGTCATTTGCTGTCAGTGTCATCCAGCAGATGCTAGGGATTGACACTATTGACTGCTCACTCCACGCTTACCTCACCTATGTTTTCACAGTGAGATTTGTACAGAATAGCACTGCAGGTGTACAACCACGCTGTGAAAGTGTGTGTAAGAGCAGGAACTTTTTTTTTGTCCGAGAATATTGAAGTCATAAGTGTATGTGTGAGTATGTGTTATGTGCTGACGCTACTCGTCTTCACGACGCACACATTCACAGCTTGTTTGTACACTTGGTTAACACAAGTAAAGCGCGTGTCGCTTCGTGAGATAAATATACTATACAAGTCTAATGTTGAAATCGTATGCACAGCAAACAACGACCGTCTATTTGTCTATGTGACAGTTATACAAGGTGGAATTAAACTGCGTAATGTTCCCAGGCTTCACACGAAAATTCAATCAAATATATCAAATACACTTGCGTGCAAAATAATCGACCCACCCCACCCCGTTCTCTTCGAATGAAACAAGATAATTCATCAAGTTTAATTAACAATGACCTAATATATTTTTTACCAAAACCTTCTTGAATGTATGTAGATTATTTTGTAAAAAAATATTGCTTTTATCAAAGTATAGGGTTTGTGTAAATAAACTTTATCTTACCTACTTTCATACAACATAAAAATAAATAGTTAAAATATACATTAAAATTTTTGAGATATCGTCTCACAGATAGAGAGCATGGGGTGGGCCGATTTTTTTGCACGCAAGTGTAGTTTAGTCACTGAAGCTAGTCAACGATTGACATAACTAATAGTCGGCCTATCACTACAATTTAGTGTGTTTGAAAAAAATACTTTTTTAATTTTTGATATTCGGATTTATTTAATAGTTCCAAAATACTCAGCATTAGTATTGCCACTATTTTCATTTATTGTTATAAATGAAAATGTTTTGTACCTTAGTGAAGTTTCAATTTACTGGGAATTGTTTTAAAAAATGGGGGGCTTGTGACTAAGTGAAATATATCCCCTAAAGTCCGAACAACTGCTATGCAGTTTGACAGAGATTATGTTGTTTTTTGTTTACACAGATTTTGGAATGAATAAAATAATAATAATAATAACAGCCGCACGGGTCGATCGTTCTCTTGCCGAGGTTTGTTCGTGCCACGGAGGGTCCCGGCTGTCATTCGTTGATCTTTGACAGTCGTTACGGTTCGTCAGAAGCCCGAAAGTCTGACACCAGTGTTACCAAAGGGTATCGTATTACCCAGTAACTGGGTTGTGGAGTTCAGATGGGCAGTCGCTCTATTTTAAGGTACTGGTATTCAGCTGCATCCAGTTAGACTGGAAGATGATGATGTCAAAAATGATGAAGGCATAAAATCACGTTTCACTGTTCAAAAATGTTGCAAAATTGAAGAAGAGAATAGGTAATTCCCGCCATGAAACTTTTAAAAAGTTTTTTTTTTAATTTTCAACATGCGTTTTTGTCATTCGACTTGGGTACTTCATACTGCCAAGTCATAAAAACGTTTCTTTGCGTTCTTAAATAATAATTTACAACTATTTTATCTGGTTTTATTAAATTAACGATAGAAAACACGGAAGTGATATAAATGAAAGCTAATGAAATAAAATAACGACTTTAATCTGCGACGTTTTATTTATTGTTATCTGTCTTACAAAAAAAAAAAAAAAAATAACTTTATGTACTAGAGCATAAAAAGCGACTTTATGTTACCTACGCACAACATAAAGACGAACTTTTAGAGCATGAGAAGTGAAAAATGTATTTACTCGTAGATTCAAGTGAGAAAAGTCACAGGTAAACGACATTAATAACCCACATAATGTAACAACATAACACACAATTCAACTCACCAACATACATTACGCCATCACATACTTCCAAGCTAGTTACCATAAACAGCCATCAATTTCCCATAGGTGGCGCCGTGGGTGAAACTAGTCTAGGCTATAAGTAAGACATGCCTGGACGGAAATGACTGCATTCCTAGACATACTGGCGATGGTCTGGCTGTGAGAAAATGACCCATATGTTGTGGGGTAAGCTGTGTTAGACAGAGCCCACATTAGAAATAAAACGGTTTTGCGAATTATAGAGAGAACTGTCAAAGTCAAAACGTTTATTGCGAACTAAGTGTATAATGTTGGTGTTATGTTATGCAGCCTTTTAGGTACAAGCTTTGCAATTTCTGCTGTTTTTCTTGTGCTAAATTAAGGTTTGTTTCTGTTCACTCGTCGTCATCATAATCCACCTTTTTAACCGATTTCAAAAAGGAGGAGGTTCTGAATTCGTCTGTTTTTTTTTTGTCTTTCTAACCTTAATCATTTTTTTGTGACCATTTTGAATATTTTGTCTATGGGACTATTTACGAGTTTGAGACTATTTTGACTATGATTGTATTTAGAGCACCTATGAGACTATTTTCACTATGAGAATATTTTGACTATGGGACTATTTTGACTAAAAGACTATTATGGCTATAAGAATATTTTCACTATGAGGCTATTTTAAGAAGGTACGTCTGTCAAACAGCAAGTCTTCACTTAGTCTGCGCTTAGCCTTATGCTAGATTCCATTGTCCCTGGGTTATGTGACAATATTCCCTTGCGGGGTCAGGAAGATGGTTTGTATAAGGTTGTAATTTTAAGTGACAAGTATATTGTGCATTGTTCTTGGCGCCAAGTAGGTCATTTGTTGTCTTAAAGTGTATGATGTTATGTCAAGCTGGGAATGTGTTCGTGTATCTTCCGGGCTTCGTCCTATAGTACTCGTAGGTAGGTAAATGTATGAGGTGAGGAATGTACAGACGCCAGCAGGTCAACCTATCCGAAACTGTCAGATTTTCCCAATCAACCTTGAACCTAATGCCTTAGCAATAGAGTCGAAAATCTATCAAAGAAATCTGACAGATTGTAGTAGCTTGATGTGCTGGCGTCTGTACCTATACAGAGTGGCGATTAGATTATCATCACATTAATTGAAACCACGTATTCAGTACAGACATGATTCTGGACCCGCCTGCGATGAAATTCTTAGACGGTTATTAAAAAAAAAATCAGCTGTTCCATACATTTTGATCGCGTAGGCATTGCGCTGTTGTAAGAAACAGCAGTTTTTTTTTTTATAGCCGACGAAAACTTTCAACGCGGCGTCTAGAATCATGTACAGACGCCAGCACATCAAGCTACTACAATCTGTCAAATTTCTTTAATAGATTTTCAACTTTATCACTTCACTTCACTTTTTCACTAAACCTAAGTTCAAGCACAGTATAAAAATCATACAGTAGGACGACGCCTTTGATCTTGTGTAAAATGCCGACATCGTCTAGACAGTAACGCATCGGCCGGGGTTGTCACAAATAAACAATATTTACAAATTTAATATATTTAACTCAAAATTGACACCTATATCTTATTATAACAAAATGACGTCCGCCATCTTGGATTTCAAAAAGGATGGCTTTTTCCTAATAAGCACCCCAATTATACTCAAAATTGACACCCATATCAAATTATAAAAAAAATGACGTCCGCCATCTTGGATTTCTAAAAGGATGGCTTTTTCGTAACAAGCACCCCAATTAGACTCAAAGTTGACACCCATATCATACTATAAAAAATTAGGTCTACCATCTCGAAATTCACCCTTAGTAAATAATAAAAAAGTACACCATCTTGACACGGAACATACAAACAAACACTTTCACGTTTATAATATTAGTAGGATTTCCAAACAGATGGAAGCCGTGTGCGATAACCTATTAACATTTTTTTTTTACCGTGCGCCGGTCGACCATTTTATTAGCGTTATCAACGTGGCACGACATTACAAATAAAATTATTTATGTACTCTACAATAACAAAACAGATTTATTTACCTTACTTCTGTGCGTGGAAGCTGATGAAACCGCAGATCTTTATTTATGTAAGATGAAGACTTGCAATCACTCACAGCACACTTTGCATGCACCATTTTAAATAAAAAATAAACACTTGTCGGCCCTGAAAGTTATCTCCCGAACTACTAACACGGTAGCGTACGCAGTTCGGGAGCGCCCTTCCCCCGTCTCGCCCCTCACGCCCCGCACGATTGCCCTGTCTAGACGTCTTCGTTGGACGACTGTATGATTTTTAGACTGTGGTTCAAGGTTGATTGGGAAAATTTGACAGTTTCGGGTAGTTTGACCTGCTGGCGTCTGTACTTACTGAATACGTGGTTTCTATTAAATGTGATAACCTAATCACCACTCTTTATACTATGGAATTACATACTTTCATTCTCCTGTTTAATTCTTAGAAATCTTGTATGGACTTTATTCGGTGCATTGAAATAGTGTCCACGTGACATAGATATTTGAACGTACGACTGATTTAGTAATTACCACCTTGTTCATTGGTTAATATTTATATTACCTATTGCGATATGAGTAGATTTTGTCGTTTTATAGACCGTGGCGATACGAGAGAAGGAACTACAAACACTTTATACTCCATTTACTAGGATTAGAAAAAAATGTGTAATATTGTTGAAATTACTGCACTTTAACGAGTTATTTTTTAATGTAAACGGTAAATAGATTACATTGCTTTGTGATTATCGTGAAATAACGGAGTATCAATTAATTAATCTGCCTAGCCTTTCCCCAACTATGTCAAGGTCGGCTTCCAGTCTAACCGGATGCAGCTGAATAGCAGTTTTTTATATGGAACGATTGAAAGAAAGAAAGTAAAGTATTTTATTAGGGACACGCACAGGAAATACAAACAGTAAAAAAGGAGCATAAAAAAACTAACAAAATTAATTAAAAAACACAAGAAAAACAAAATTAACAAATTAAAAAAAGACCTGTGCGACGCCAAAAAGGCTCCTATCCTATCTCAGCATAGAGCTGCGATATTTAAATAAATACCGCATCTCCGATGTTTGCATAGAGAAAAATCTCAAATTATTCTGTGTGATAGAAGTTTGTGTAAAGATTACAGGAAAAATAAAACGGTGTCTGTAAATAGGCAAACTTTTTTTAAATATATGATAGTACAGAATCCTCGGTGCGTGAGTCCGACTCGCTCTTGACCGGTTTTTTTTAGAATGGTTTATCTATACATAGGGACTTAAGAAGTAGAAGCCTTGTTATTTGATCAATACAATATGTTTTGTTAAACTATGGATTAGATAAACATTTTTCTCAGGGCTGAGTTCACCGACTTTAAAACAGCTGTTTAGATTTTTAATCAGTTCTTTGCTTAGGAAATTTGACATAAACCAACTGTTTAAATACCTAACCAGTGGTTTGAATGTTGATGAACACAGGCCTAAATCTTTTATAAAATATAGAAATGGGTAAACGATTGTAATTACTATTGTTACAATTTTCCTCATAGATGGATGCACATACACACATTACAATACGGGATCTCTACGGATACAATACGGGATTAGTATAACAACATCAAATGTCCGTCTGTCATGACATGTCATTAACTGCATGGGGGACAGATGACATTGTTTTTATTTATCTTCATGGTTCAATGTTCAATTTGGGATGGGCAGGGATCGATGCCACATCTGTGTTTTGATTCAACAGCGTTTAACATAAAATGTAAGTATGTAGGAATTCTAAGCAGGGTTTTTTTTTAAGATCAGTGAGCAGGAGATAATAAAGAAATTCACACAAATACATGAACCCTGAAAACATAACTCTCCTTTTTTTGGGCAGTCATTTAAAGAGACGGTTTTATGCGGTGTTATGCTTGTATGCGTAAAGTATTGTTAGATCTATGCTTTAATCTTTTCTCTAGTGTGCTGCAAGTTCAGATCTATCGCAATTATAGATATAATTTTTAGGGTTCCGTACCTCAAAAGGAAAAACGAGCGCTTATATTTCGGCTCGAGTGGAGCCTGACTGGATGATTGGTGAAGGAGACCGACTTCTTACGGGGTCCATATTGTGTTGAGGGTCGTCATTCGCCATTGTTCAAAATAAAATAATAATGGTATGATTCAGGCGTGATCCGTGTCACAATTAGAGTTGTGGACGGGGCGCACGCTAAAATCGGAATGACCGCACGTACTCGGCGCTCCGTCTTATAAATGCCGATCCCTTCCACAACTCGCCTGATTCACTGAGTGGTACGATGACGTCACAGTGTTCCGTTTCTTTTTATATTGCAATAATTTGCTCACGCCGACACGGCCATTCTGCTAAAAGGTCGTCCCTGACCTTATAACCTTGTAATATGAGAAAAGATACCACAGTATTAAATCATCACATGATTACTACCTAATAGATCCTTGCTTTCAACTCGAAACACATTTAGAGTAAGGAGGCCCCTGTCCTCAACAAACTCGTAACAATAACATCAAAAATTTGGAGGCCCCTGTCCTCAACAAATTTTGTCAGTCTCATAACACAATTGAGTAAGGAGGCCCCTGTCCTCAACAAACTCGTAACAATAACATCAAAAATTTGGAGGCCCCTGTCCTCAACAAATTTTGTCAGTCTCATAACACAATTGAGTAAGGAGGCCCCTGTCCTCAACAAACTCATAATAATAACATCAAAAATTTGGAGGCCCCTGTCCTCAACAAATTTTGTCAGTCTCATAACACAATTGAGTAAGGAGGCCCCTGTCCTCAACAAACTCGTAACAATAACATCAAAAATTTGGAGGCCCCTGTCCTCAACAAATTTTGTCAGTCTCATAACACAATTGAGTAAGGAGGCCCCTGTCCTCAACATACTCATAATAATAACATCAAAAATTTGGAGGCCCCTGTCCTCAACAAATTTTGTCAGTCTCATAACACAATTGAGTAAGGAGGCCCCTGTCCTCAACAAACTCATAATAATAACATCAAAAATTTGGAGGCCCCTATCCTCAACAAATGTTGTCAGTCTCATAGAGTAAGGAGGCCCCTGTCCTCAACAAACTCAAATAGATCATTGCCAACACGGGTATGAAATGTAAGTAGTGCAACGCACCTTTACTGCAGTGCATTCACTCTTGCATCAGGACACTGGTACACTGACTATCTTGACTTTGTTCTGGGTCGGTATCTGTAGAAGGTTCCTGTGGCAAGGAGGTTTCACCCTCCGACGTTAAAGACACATCTTCCGCCGACACGGCATCCTGGTTGATGCATTTTCCAGGCATTGGTGCTAAACGTAGCTGGTCATGAGCCACTTTCTTGGGTCTTCCTTTGCCTGTTATCCTCTTAAGTTGGTAGCGATCATTAGGCAAAACTTTCCAAACTTCACAAGCATTTGGGAACCTCAAATCGGGTCCAATTTGACTTCTGGGGTTAGTTTTAAAAAGAACTATCTCTCCTTTTTGAAATCTCTTTACTTTCGCCCCTCCTTCATCGAATCTTTCTTTGTCATTCTTTCCTCCTGTCTCAATTTTCCTTTGTACGTAGTTGTCAAGCTGATTTCGATCTACTGTGCTCTCTACTTCATTAATTAGAGATAGCAATTCGGCAGGTACAGCACATTTGGACTTACGTTTGTGGTCTTGTTCTTGGTACAGCTCATCGCCAATTGCAGTGCATCCAAACCTTTTTTCCAGTCCCTTGTCTCGTAGTTACGGATGATAATCAAACCACTTTTGACAACAGCCATTATGCGTTCGACTTGTCCGTTGGTGCGACTTACCCCAGGTGCAATAAAATGTTGATGAATACTATACTGTTCACAGAATTCTTCAAATTCA
Organism: Dicycla oo; assembly: GCA_948252095.1. Lineage (NCBI taxonomy): Eukaryota > Metazoa > Arthropoda > Insecta > Lepidoptera > Noctuidae > Dicycla > Dicycla oo. Next base: position 3,553,942 of record OX411728.1, on the reverse strand, counting down.
GCTTTAAATGCAGTATCTCGACCGCTTATGATTTGCTGAGGGGCTCCAAAGAGAGCCACGACATGTTTGAGAGCGCCAAGCATAGAACCTGCAGTTTTATTTGCTGCGTAAGTCAAGGTCACGAACTTCGTATAAGCGTCGACAATAACGACGACATACTCGTGCTTATTGTTTCGTTTTGTAAGGTGGCCAGTCATATCAATATGAATGGTATCAAAAGGAACTGGTTTCTTTTCTATGGCATACATTTGTACTTGTTTAGCGCCCGAGGTTCCCTTACTTGTTTTGCAAATGATGCAGTTGTCGATGAATCGCCTCACTGTTGCGCTCATTTCAGGAAACCAGTAACCTTCACGAACCTTGGCGAGTGTCTTCTCCCACCCGAAGTGCCTAAGCGCAGTGTGGCAGGCATTAATGATGCTCCATTGGTAGGATTCTGGAATTACTTTCTTCCACTTCCCGCATCCGGGCTCATCCTCATGGCATTGACGCTCTAGAACGAAGTCATGAATGCGACAATCATTAAATTCCTCACCTTGCTCCAACCTTTTTATCAGATCGGCCAACTCCTTGTCACGTCTCTGTTCAATCTTGAGCCAGGTGTCAATATTCTGGGTTAGATCAATACACGCCACAGGGTTTCGGCTAAAGCAATCTGCATGCCTCACACGGCTTCCTTGGCGATACTCGACTTTAAAGCCGTAGTGTTGCAAAAACGACCACCATCTATGAATCCTGGGTAGAAGCTCATGTCTGCGAGATGACAATTTTATGGCGTTGCAGTCGGTGACAATGGTAAATGCCCTGCCATAAAGATACTGCCTAAAATGTTTAATAGCTCGAACCATAGCCAGTGTCTCAAGCTTGTAACTATGATAACGACTTTCTGGTTCTGTGGTCCTCATGCTCATACACGCCACAACATGTTGCCGGTCATTCCTTATTTGAACGAGAACAGCACCAAATCCCGAGCTGCCTGCATCAGTATGGAGCTCGATCGCCAACCCTTCCTGAAATATGGCAAGCACTGGTGCTGATGTAAGTCCACGGATAATATCAAGTCCAATACTTTCACATTCTGGCGTCCATGTAAATTTAGCGTCCCTCTTGGTCAAGCTATACAAAGGAATCATACGTTCCGAAAAGGATGGTATGAAGCGCCCGAAGTAGCCAGCTAGTCCACAGAACTGTCGTACCCGTTTCACATTCGTAGGTACTGGCGCCTTCTCAAGAGCTTCTACCCCTCCTGGACTTGGACGAACAGTGCCATTGGAGATCAAGTTTCCCAGATATTCAATTGATGTTTTGAAGAAAGAGCACCTCTTAGCGTTCAATGTAAATCCAGCTTTGGTTAATGCGTTTAAAACCTTGTCCAGTATTTGTAATCCTTCAGAGAACTTTTTACACTTAATCAGCACGTCATCCATACAAATAAGAATGTCTTCAAGCAGGGGTCGCAATGCTGTCATTATAGCGCGTTGAAACACTGCTGGGGCATTCATTAATCCAAACAGCATTCTGACATATTCATACAGTCCATCGGGAGTTATAAAAGCCGTCCTTGATATTGAGGCCCCATTAATAGGGACCTGATAGAAGCCCCGGGCCATATCGAGACTGATGAAATAAGTAGCCCCCGACAGTCCATCATTTTGGTCCGAAATAATGGGGAGCGGGAACTTGATGGGAATTGTGTCCCTGTTCAGTTCCCGGAAATCAGTACACATTCTATCTTCTCCGTTCCTCTTCTTTACCAGAATAACGGGGCTCGCATAATCTGAACTACTTTCTCGCACGATCCCATCAGCAATTAATTCGTTGATAATGGCCTTTACCTTCTGTCTCTCCACTGGTGCCATTCTGTAGGGCCCTCTTGACACTATCCCAGATGGATCTTTAAGTTGAATATCCAAACTTCCAGTTGTAACCCCAGTTTTGGGAATTCCAGCAATAAAAAAAGCATTGTATTCCAGTAACAAACATTTCAACTCACGTACCTCCTCCTCATTAGTCAAATCGGCGTTCAGACTGGCCACAGTGTCCTCAGTTGCTTGAATGTTTGAAACAGGCGAGCCTCTCATTACTTTAGCGCTCTGTTCAGTAACCAGGACATTCAAGCCAGTGCCTTTCACGATTTCAGCTCCAATCATAAGATCACATGGTGTTTCGCGATCTTCGACAATATGAAACGAAATTTCAACGAAAACACCGTTTATCTCGCAAATCGTGTTGAATTTTTGGCAGGACAAAATCGGCACACCACCGCCTCCAACGCCCTTCAACAGCAAAGAACAATCTTCGCGTCCACCTGGTAGGGAACAGCTTACCGATCGTTTTATCAAGGAACGAGCTGCTCCGCTGTCATATAATGCTGTAAATTCACGGTTACCAATGCAAACGATCATTGGGGTAAGTATTTGGTCATGTTCCAGATTGACGTTTTCAGCTGTGTCGCTCATCTTCTTAAAACATTTATCCTCAACATGGCCAAGCCCGTTGCAATAATTGCATTTGAGCTTTGGGCGTTCTATCCGAATCGCAGATGTTTCACTCAGTAATGGCCTTGGGTCATTCACTTTGTCGTTTCCCCTGTTGCAATTTGCCCGAACATGCCCAGTCTTGCCACACCTGAAGCATACCATCGATTCTTACCGATAGTTCCCAAGCCTGGGCCGCTTGGCAGGTGGTTCGCCCTGACGTGCTTCCCGTGGCTTGATCGCTGCTGCAACAGAAATCAATTCCGGGACAGTTGTGCACTTACTAGACAACAATCGTAAGCGAAGATACTCATTATCTATGCAGCCAATAACGGCCTCGACAGCGTGAGCATCTTTGCTGCCGCTCACCACGCGTTTCCAAATATGCCAGGCCCTGGCCATTGATTCTGCTGGATTCGATGTATCAAATTTGAAGTTTCGCAACTTAAGAACATCATTGGAGCAGCGCGCTTCAGGTTCGAACGTTTGTATTAATGCTTCTCGCATCTCACTCCATACAGGTGATTTTACAAGCCACGCATCACCAATAGTCTTGGCTCGCCCTTGTAATAGACTAGCTATCTTAGTACATACTTCGTAGTCAGCCAATTCCCAGTGCGTTTTGGCTCGATCAACGTGCTCGCACCAGTCTCGAATTGGAACGTCACCATCTGGATTGTAGGGTGCAATATAGATGTCGCATATCTTGGTCTTCGCGTCGGAGCTACAGTCTGATTTATTAACCCTGCTAAAAACTCGTGATTATTTTGCATACTTGATTGCTGCTGTCGTGACAGGCTTTCCAGAATATTGGCTAGCGTGGACAGCATCTGATTTGAGCCAGAGCCATCTGTTCCTCCATGATTGAGGGCGGATGGGACCGTAGACATGTCTTGGTCGATCCCGCTTCTAATTTCGGCTCGAGTGGAGCCTGACTGGATGATTGGTGAAGGAGACCGACTTCTTACGGGGTCCATATTGTGTTGAGGGTCGTCATTCGCCATTGTTCAAAATAAAATAATAATGGTATGATTCAGGCGTGATCCGTGTCACAATTAGAGTTGTGGACGGGGCGCACGCTAAAATCGGAATGACCGCACGTACTCGGCGCTCCGTCTTATAAATGCCGATCCCTTCCACAACTCGCCTGATTCACTGAGTGGTACGATGACGTCACAGTGTTCCGTTTCTTTTTATATTGCAATAATTTGCTTACGCCGACATATAGGATCACTTTGTTGTCTGTCTGTCAAGACCCTTTTTATCAGGAACGCGTCGAGGTATCAAGTTGAAATTAATATCATATACTCGGGTCTATGATTTCTTTCAGCTGTGAAAAAATCAAACTTGTAAGTCAACGCAATCGAAAGATATGACGGTTTATGTTGCATATAAGCAAAATGCTTCCTTTGCGTCTGTTCTGTTTTTGAATGTGAATCTAGCTATTAAGGTAGATTACAATAAGAAAATGTAAAGCACTGCTTTTGGGAAATAAATAAATAAATAAAAATAAATAAATATTTTCGCATATTTTGCGATTTCACAAGGGAATCAAAACCTATAGGGTACTTCCCGTAGTTCCCGTTGACTTCAAAATCATGAAATTTGGCAAGAAGCAAGGTAAAGGTAACTTGCGAAAATTGTAGTTTTATCACATTTTTTTTTTGTGATTACAAACTTAATTTTGTAGTTGGAGAATTGACCGTGACGTATATCGATTGTCTATGGGAGAACACGTTTTTCAATTACAATGTTAAGTTTGTTATTGGGATAAATTCATCCCAATTACGGATCCCCTTCATTGTGGAATGCACTTCGTATCGATCAATACTGTATCGATCGTAAATATCTTGTGATACCGGAATTGTTGTAAAGTAGACGTCGCCAGTGTAGAAGTTGCCAAACTGGCAGCAATCGAGCATACAAATAGTTATGTGATCCCGGTTTCCCGGTATTTTTTAAATAAATAAAACCACATATTTAAGAAGTCGTTTCCATACCACGTATCCGATTAGTTGTGCATTCCAGAATTTTCTGGCATCCCGGGATTTATAATATTAAGAAAAAGAAATTAAGATGCTGCTTTCATAATTTCTTAGCAAAATTAACATCCGATCTGTAGTTATAAACAACAACAACATATACATATATGTTACGGCTCAAACCAGAAGTGCGGCTACACCTAGTTTTAGCCGGTTAGAACTAGGTGTAGGCAACCGTTTGAATTCGGACCCTGGCACTAGCCGGCCCCTGCCGCAGCACCGCTCGCTTTGCTCGCTCGGCTCGTGCACACGTTTGTGGTCACCGTTCTAACCTAACCTACCTTTAGTTGTAGCCTAGCCGCATTTCGGGTTTTAGTCGGCTAAAACTAGGTGTAGCCGCACTTCGGGTTTTAGCCGGGACATATGTATATGCTTCAAGTTTAACTTTTTAAATTCAATAGAAGTAAGTAAATTACAACATTCATTCAATTTCGCTGTTCCTTTTTTCACCTCACGACATTTACTGAATACAAAAGTCCAAGTATATGTTACGGTAAGTGTGATTAATTGAAAATTATTAATAATTGTCTATCATTATTAATAATTACCGAAAGTCAAAGTAAAAGTAAGAAATTAATCACATTTATCGGTGATTATTTGTAACCTTAGTACCGATAAATGTAATAAGTTTTCAAAAATAACGTACGCTAAGCGTCTTTCTGTCGATCGAGCAACAATAGTTATTGTTATTAGGATTTTAATGTTGATATTATGATGAGTCTATGATTGTTTCATTTTCATTTTCTTTTAGTTTATTTAGTATTTTAGTTCAGTATTGTGGTAGGTATTATCAATAAATACATATTGAACAAAGAAACAGAAGAAAGATTTTAAATTTGAATGTTGATTTTACGGAGTATAGACTCCGCAGTATAATTTTAATTTTAACTGTTCTTGTTTGATTTAAGCTAAACCAAAGAATAAACGATCTTGCATGCAAGTTTCTTTTAGTTATGTATTTGTAAGTACTGTGGTATTATAAATACATACCTACTGGACATATAACTTCGAGTTTTATTTTATTTTATTACTTTTACCGACGAGAGTAGTGAATTATTAATAACAACTGCTAAAAGTGATGAATTTCAATTTTATATTCACATTTACCAAATCATGAGGTAATTATTAATAATGAAGGATAATTATTAATAATTATCAATTAATCACACTTACCGTAACATATACATTAACTTTAGTAAATTTCAACACATCTAAAGCCGCTTTAGTTTACAAATTGATACTGTGTAGAACAGAACATACACTCGTAGAGCAAGCCAACAAGTTTGTAACTTAACTTGCCAACATGGCTCAACTTAGAATTGACTTTAAGCTATCTTTGGACTGCGACACAAATGTCTCATTTGTGTACGATGTGTTCACACTTCACATGTTTTTGTATTCAGAACTTACGTGTCAAACACATGCAAAGCAGCCAAAAGCCTCGTATTCAAGCAGTCTATAAGTTGTCAATTTTGTCCATTGCTATAGGGCACTATAGGCTAAATCAAAATCAATGTTCATTTGTTCAAACTAGGCTGAGAATCAGCACTTTTTGAACGTCAAAATTACTTGAGACATTCCTACAAACCGCCCCCCCCCCTTCACCACTTCCTAGTGTTTTAGCATTAGCCGGGAAGAAGAAGTGGCGCAACAATCTCCCCAGCGACTAAATTTCTACTGGGGTGCCTCTGATATAACTCGTTAGAGGTAAGGCGAGCAAAAGACCAGCTCACCATAGCCTGTAAGACGCTCAGTGGCACGCTTCTTTGTCCCAGACAATTACTGCCGCAGCAGAAAGCACAAGCTGTTTGCTGTGCCTCCATGTCGAACCGTTGCGCGTGCTAAGTCCCCAGTACCACGTACTCTGGCTGCACTTAATCACCTCTTGGACTCTAATCCAACAAACGATCTGTTTGCGGACGAATGGGCGAAGATTTTATTGTCATGTCAGAAGTACTGTGAGAGGAATTTATGAAAGTGTTGTTGACGATTTTATATTTTCTCTTTTATGTGATGTATATATGAAAACTGAGTGTTTAATTTTTGTAATGGTTGGTCGACTCATCACGTGACCAGAGGGTTGGCCTATTTTTAGCCCCAAGAATCAGCATTGCTATCCAACGTGGCAATGCTGCCAGCCTTTTGGGCACTTTTACCATTGACAGCGATGCGGACGAATTTTTTGATGCCCTGTGAGCTTGTCACCTTTTTATTTTTATGATTTTTATATACTTGTACATAATATACATATATATCTTGTAGTTTTAGCTTGTACATATATAATCTAGTTTCTATTTTTGTAATTGGTATTAAACCGTCTTAATTAAATAAATAAATAAACAGCTAGATAAAATGATGACAACCTTGTCCATAATCAATATAATCACATTTCAAAATAGCCCATGATTATCCTTCTACTTCAAAATAATGCCTTCAATTCTGCCAAACACGCTCGTTGAGGAGCAGAATTTTAGGGTGGTTTGGGATCTACCTTCTAGTGGTCTACCCCAGGCAACGGCACCACAGGCTTGACTGTGGTACGCCTGAACGATCCCGCTTAGCGGTGGTAGGCCCCACAAGGGACCGGCTGGCTCGTGACCACCATCCCACCGGAGCCCGGCACCAAGCAGCTTGCTGTGTTCCGTCGGTGTGTGGGAGTGCCAGTGCCTTTGGGGGAGAAGGAGATTGTCAGTTGCGCTATTTGGAACCGGTCTTCGTCTCTGAGTCAGCTAGCCGGGTAACTCATTTTGGAGGGTAGCGGGATCCGAAGCACGGTGCCAGCCGTTGGCCGACCGCAGTCAGTCGGGGGCGCAAGTAGCACGCCAACCACGTGCCAAAGGCTGCCCCGTCAACTCGCGAAAAATCCCGCTAATGCTCCACCGTGCCAGCCGGCGACTGTATGGGTGGACCCGGTGGCCATATCCGGGGGGATTCGGGCGACCCCGCAGTCTCCGAATGAGTTCCCCATAGGTTTGGTTGACCCTAGTGTTCCATTTGGATGACTGAGCAGCGCCTCGACATGACGACTTTTTTCCCCAAAAACTGCACTCAATATGTCCAAAGTAAAGAAAAAACCGGCCAAGTGCGTGTCGGACCACGCACAATAAAGGGTTCTGTAGTTGGGATTAATTTATCCCAAAGACAAACTTAACATTGTATTTGAAAAACATGTTCTCCCATACATTTCAACTACGAATGTCCATAGTTAAACGAAAAAGATCCAACCCACATTACACCTAATGTTGGTTGGATCCTTTTCGTTTAACTATGGAAAAGTGTAAGTTAAACGCACAATATTGAGAGATTTACCATGTTATTTTAAGACCATAGACTTCTTATAGGTTTTCCTGTAATCTATAGCTATAGAATTATTTTCTGTATTTTTTTTCAAAATTTTAAGGTCAGTAGTTTCGGAGATAAAGGAGGGGAATTGTCAATTTTCGTATATTTTCTTAAATAACTTTAAAACAGTTTATTTTAAAAGTATATAAAAATATATTAGGTTGGGGAAAAAGTCTTTTCGCATTATAGTATGTATGAACTTGTAATAAAATCTCTTTGGCTATACTATTTGTATCTGGCTGGTTTTGGGATCATTGAAAGTTTAAATTTTAAAGAACATATTTCCAAATTCAAATTAGGAAGATGTGTGATTTTCATTTGTTTTTCGTACCGTCAAGATGAGTGAATCTAATGAAGAAATTCGATACATTTTAAAATTTTACTACAAAAAAGGTAAAAATGAAACGCAAGCCGCGAAAAAAATTTGCGATGTTTATGGACCTAGTGTAGTGTCTGTGAGAGTAGCACAAATTTGGTTTAAGCATTTTCAATCCGGAAATTTTGATGTCAAAGATGCACGTCGCTCTGGTCGCCCTATTACGGATAAAATGGATGCCATTTTTGAAAAAGTGGAGCAAGATCGGCATATCAGTAGTTACGACGTAGCTGAAGAACTGGAAATTGACCACAAAACAGTTTTGGCGCATTTGAAAAAAACTGGGTACACAAAAAAGCTCGACATTTGGGTACCTCACGAGCTCACTGAAAGAAACCTAATGAACCGTGTACTCATTTATGATTCTTTATTACGACGTAATGAAACCGAAGCATTTTTGAAGAAGCTGATAACTGGTGATAAAAAGTGGATCACGTATGACAAGAACGTGCGAAAAAGGTCGTGGTCAAAGGCCGGTCAGGCTTCACAGACTGTGGCGAAACCCGGGTTAACTCGCAACAAGGTGATGCTGTGTGTGTGGTGGGATTGGAAGCGCATTATTCATTATGAGCTGTTACCAGCAGGCAGGACCATCGATTCTGAACTCTACTGCGAACAACTGATGAGATTAAAGTAAGAAGTTGAGAGAAAGCGGCCGGAATTAATCAACAGAAGGGGTGTGGTTTTTCATCATGATAACGCTAGACCACGCACATCTTTAGCCACTCAGCAAAAATTAAGAGAGTTTGGCTGGGAGGTGTTAATGAATCCGCCGTATAGTCCTGACCTTGCACCTTCAGATTTCCACCTGTTTCGGTCTCTTCAGAATTGTTTAGGCAGTGTCAGGTTAACATCACGAGAGGACTGCCAAAACCACTTGTCGCGGTATTTTGACCAGAAGTCCCAAAATTTCTATAGAAATGGGATCATGTCCCTACCTACAAGATGGCAAAAAGTTATCGAACAAAATGGTACCTACATACTTTAGTTAAATGTAAATAAACTATATTAAAAAATGTTTTGAATTTTCTTAAAAAATGCGAAGAAACTTTTTCCCCAGCCTATTATATTTGAGACCCACACAGTAAGTCCTTTCATTTGATATATCGCACGCATTTGATATATTAATAATAATAATAATAAGCAAGCCACCCCCAGCCATTTTATCCGTGTATAATATATAACATTGGTCAGGCAGGGCACATAGTTCTTCCATAGTTCAAGTTACCCAATCCACTTTAGTCACCCAAACCCATAGCCCAATATGTTTTGTTTTCACCTACAACAATAGTCCTGTACCAACCGGGGGTTGTCCTTGGGTGCACTTGCATAGTGCATACAGGGATAATCGTCGGTTGGTGCCTCCTCATCATTTAAAATTATCTAAGGGGCCTCTGTGAGTTGGCTTCGGCTCCTCGTACGCCTTCCAAAGGTTCGGGATCCCAGGGTCCCGAGAAATATCAAAAAATAATAATAAGAAAAAATTTTTTCTCCGTGTTTTTTCTATTGGATTTTAAACTTTTAATGCAATAATGTGGTGTTATGTGTTCCAACACCAATTCACTTAACCCAAAATTGGTTTTTATGCCAAAATATACTATATCAGGATGCAAGACGAAAACTACCACCTACTTACTAACTACAGAACACGGAGAATAGAAGACCAAACACAATGCTGACGAGAAGTCGGGCACGACGAAACACACGCCCAACATCTTCGGGTTCGTCGCTCAGCTCCGCCTCGCAGTTGCCGGAACCTGCTCCAGACGTGAGTCCAGTGATACCGGCTGCTGCAGTTGCGTCGAGCTCGAGTGACGAATACTTCTCGCCGCCGACAACACCACCACCATTACGTCGGCGCGGAAGAGGCCGACCACCGGCCAGCTTAGGACTCCGAGGCCCATCGGCCTCTGATAGGGTCCCCCCTGCCGGTGGAAGTGTGCAGCGCATGAGGTGGACACAAACCATCAACGAAAATGTCATGCGCGCATACTTTGAGGCTACAGAGGGGGGAAGTAACTTGACTGCGTATCGTGGTCGGCTGCTCTCTCTGTTTCAGGTGCTTGAACCAGCTGTCAACGTGTCGGCGCAACGACTGTCGGATCAGGTGCGGGTCATCCAGCGTAACCATATGCTGGATGACGTCGTACTTGATCGACTACGTCTCGAATCACGGAATAGCCATGTTACGCCTGCTTCGCCACTGGTCGCGGTGCAACTGCAAAATTTACCCAGTGCCTCACCGTGACCCGACCGCGTTAGTGATGAGGATGATGACGGGGCTATGTCCGTGAGTTCCCAATGCAATGTACGATTGAGGAGCGCTCTGGAGGATGCTTTCCGGGAGTACCGTTCCACTCCGCCTGGGCTTAGACCACGTTTACCTCGTTTGCCCATGCACAAGAAAAATAAGGCGCTGGTGTGTGCTCTAGATTCGCAGCTGTCAAATTATTTTGACGGCAGCAAAGACCTCACCGATACCCACTCGATCTTGTACTGTGCTGCTGTAGCGGCATGTCGTGTAGCTCATGTTAAATTTCCTAACAGTGACAGAGCTCCACGACCAAAACCAGCTGTACCAGCTTGGCAGTGCAGGATTGAGCGTCGTATTGGTGAGGCTAGAGCACTCATCGGCAAGTTAATCTGCTTCAGGCAGGGCAATACTCACCCTAGAGTGATGCGCTTTGTGAGGTGGGCGTTCTCGGGGATGGATATTAGTTCTCGAGATTACTTGACCCGCGTCACAGAGCGTATCGACTTCCTGAAGCAGAAGATCTGTGCATGGGCAAACCGTATTCGTCGGTACAGGCGGAGAGTGGACCGGTACACTCAGAATCGCACATTCCGGAGCGATGAAAAGTGGGTCTATAGGGCTTGGGAGCGACCAGACCATGGTGTGACCGACACGCGCCTCCCGGATGATGACGCCATGTATTCGTTCTGGCGAAGCATCTGGTCGGTGCCTGTCAGTCACACCGAAGGTGATTGGACTAGGGAGATCGAGCGAACGTGCGATCAAATACCAGAAATGGAGGCACTTACCATCAGCCCCCAAGATGTAACTTGTGCAGTCCGTCCGTTACCTAACTGGAAATCTCCAGGGCCGGACGGGCTGCACAACTTTTGGATAAAATGCTTCCATAAGTCGCACGCCCGCTTGGCATCCCAGTTCCAGTCAGCCTTAGAGTCGGGGTCGCTGCCCCAGTTCCTAACGACAGGAATAACCCACCTGCTCCATAAATCAGGTAGTACTGAGGAACTCAAAAATTATAGACCGATCACGTGTCTACCGACGGTCTATAAAGTTCTTACATCCATTTTGAGAGCTAAAATTAACAAACATATAGACAATAACTCCATCATGTCTGCCTCTCAAAATGGATGTAGGAATGGATCCCGCGGTACTAAGGAGCTGCTCCTCATAGATATGGCCATTAACCAAAAGGTTCGTCGTTCCCGAAAGGATCTGTCGACATGCTGGATAGATTATAAGAAGGCCTATGACTCGGTGCCACATACATGGCTCATGAGGGTACTGGAGTTGTATAAAGTAGATACAACTCTGCGGTCCTTCCTGATGTCGTGTATGGGGCAGTGGAGGACAGTCCTTCGCTATCCAGGATGTCTACATACCCAGAGGAATAGCGAACCGATAAGGATCGAGCGAGGTATATTTCAAGGCGATAGTTTGAGCCCACTTTGGTTCTGCTTAGCCTTGAATCCTCTAAGCACACTGTTGGAGGATTCAGGTCTAGGCTATCGATTGAGAAGAGGTGGTCAGGTTATATCTCACCTTCTTTACATGGATGACTTGAAACTTTATGCCCCCAGCAATTTTCAACTGATGGAGCTATTGAAGGTAACCAAAACTTTCAGTAGTGCCATCAGGATGGAATTTGGTGTGGACAAATGTGCGGTTATGCATGTAAAGCGGGGGAGGATTTTGGAATCCGTAGGAACCCAACTCTCGGATTCCATACACCTAAGACCCCTCTCCTCACTCGAAACTTACAAGTATTTGGGTATGTCGGAAGCGTTAGGCATCAACGCTGCTGACATGAAGCAATCGCTGAAGGAGCGCTTCTTTAGCCGCCTGAACAAAGTTTTTACTAGTCTTCTATCAGGCGGAAACAAGGTGCGCGCCTTCAACAGTTGGGTCATGCCGGTTTTGATGTACTCTTTCGGTATACTCAAATGGACTCAGACAGAACTTGACGCCTTGGATAGGAGGGTCCGCACACTGCTGACTGCAAATCGGATGCATCACCCACGGTCATCAGTGATGAGACTGCATATTTCGCGGAAGTGTGGCTGGTCGAGGCTTCTTAAATGCTAAGACCCTGCACAACCGTGAGGTATGCAGTCTCAGGGAATACTTCCTAGAAGCCGACGTGGGGATGCACCGAGATGTGGTCTCAGTGGACAAGGGCCTCACCCCGCTCTCCTTGGCTAACGAGAACTGGCGCAAACCTATAGTATTAGATACTAATGACCGCAGGGAGGTATGGCAGAGCAAAGAGCTTCACGGGCGCTTTTACCGGGTCCTACATGGGCCTGATGTAGACCTCTTGGCGTCCGCATCCTGGTTGCGATTCGATGATCTCTTTGGCGAAACCGAAGGTTTTATCTTTGCGATTATGGACGAAGTTATAATGACGAACAACTACTGGAAATGGAAATATATTGTGAAGGACGGCACGGTTGACATCTGTCGGGCATGCCACCGTCCGTGGAATATATCCGTCACATTATTTCTGGCTGCTCTCGTCTGGCTAACGGAGACTACTTGCATAGACACAACCTTGTAGTCAGGATTATTCATCAGCATCTTGCTCTGCAATACAATCTTGTGGAATCGGAAGTACCGTACTATAGGTATGTGCCCGACCCAGTTCTCGAAAATGGCAATATCACATTGTATTGGGATCGATCTATCATCACTGACAGGACTATTGTTGCCAATAAGCCCGATATAGTGGTGATAGATCGAATAGAGCGTCGCACAATGATTGTTGATATAGCGGTTCCGCATGACGAGAACCTCGTGAAAGCTGAAAAAGATAAACAGATTAAGTATCTTGATTTGGCTCGCGAGGTGGTCGACATGTGGGATGTGGATACAGCAATCATTGTGCCGATAGTTGTGACAGCCAATGGCATAATAGCGAAGAGTCTCGACCAACACCTGAGGAGGCTCTCGTTAGGCAGCTGGATCAAGGGCTTGATCCAGAAAGCGGTACTTCTGGACACGGCACGTATTGTTAGGAGGTTCCTCTCTCAGGAGCCCTGACCACCGGTAGCTTGGACCCTGTTCCCGATACCGGTGGGCTACTATTTTTTATATTTTTAAATGTTTTTATTTATTTTAAGTTTTTATAAAAATATTTAAAAATGTAAATCATATGTATATAATGAAAAATAAAAGATAATAAATAATAATATCCTGGGACATTTCACAGTTCACACACGGTCATCTGATCCCAAACTAAGCAGAGCTTGTACTATGGAAACCAGATAACTGATATACAGGTTGTCCCATAGGAATGTGTGAAAACTAATGAGCCACTATTTTTTGAGTAATGAGAAGATTGGGAAAATTTAAATGTTTTTCAATAAAAGAATGTTGTCATTTTCATTTCACGTGTATTTTATTATATATAAAAATAACTATTTAGTCCAAACCAATAACTTAAAAATATAGTGAAAAATGTGAGGAATTAATGATATACATTTTCGAAATGAGAACCATTTGAATTAGCACAAATATCCAAACGCTTTCTAAAACTATTAAAAACATGTTCCAATGTTTCGTCTGAAATGCCATTAACGATTCTCTTAATGTCTTTAATTTAATCATCTATTGTTTTCGGGTTATTTTCATAACAATGATCTTTAATGTAGTCCCATAAAAAGAAATCACAGGGATTGAGATCTGGCGAATAAGGTGACCACTCTAATCCTGTTCCTTTAGTAAAGCGTGGGTACCCTAGGCCAATAACTCGATCGCCATAAACTTTATTGATGGACTCTATACTTCTTGTATGCGATGAGGAGCTGCTCCGGCTTGCATAAAATAAAAAGATTTAACTAGACCTCTCTTCTTCGCATAAGGAAAGAATTTAGTCTCTAACATCTTTTTGTATGATTCTCCGGTAACAGTAGATTCAAAGAAATACAGGTAGATACCTTTGATTGACATGGCTGCCCACACGGTCACTTTCAAAGGATGGAGTGACGTTGCCATTACAACTGTAGGATTTTGAGAGCCCCAAAAGCGATAATTTTGTTTGTTGACGTAACCATTCATCCAGAAATGCGCTTCGTCAGAAAAAATGATTGCTTTTTCACTCAATTCTTCTTCTTTTCGAACATTTGCGTAAACGTGTTGCAGAACCCTTTTCTTTTTTCTTTTGCGTCTTCAGTAAGCAACTGATGTGTAGTTATTTTATACGGGTGCATTTTTAGAAAACAGCGTAGAATTCTATGCACAGTTGATTTACTCAGTTTCAAAGCTTTTTCGGCCTTGCGAATCGAAGAATGTGGATTTCCTTTAAAATATTTTTCAACTTCATCGATCTTCTCTTCCGTAGTTACCGAGACTGAAGGGCCTGGTAAATCTTTCCTACGGTCCTGCAGAGTTCCGTATTGTATAAAATTATCAATTACTCTGTAAAAAAAGAACAATATTGCCGTGAGAATTCGCGGAAACTTTGAGAAAAAGATTATTTATGGAACGTAATAGAAACATCAATATAAAAAAAAAAATATTCTTACCTTCTAAGAGTAGTTTCATTCGAAACTCTTTTAGTTCCGAACTTAGTACGAAATCCTCTAAATGCTTCACTGTAAATTTTTCCTCTTGTGTAGAAGCACTCAATGAGAAAAACCTTTTCTTCGATAGTAAGCTCACTCATTTTCACTAACGCCGTCCGCTTTCTACCGCAGCTAGAATAGAACTGACAAACCTCAGGTATCTACTTGTTAAACGTTGGGTCCCTGAGAGGGTCAAAAGGGTGGGGATCATTCATTTAGTTTTCACACATTCCCATGGGACACCCTGTACTACATATACAATTTTTTTTTTTTTTTAAATACATACTTATAAAGATAATTACACCCAGACTCAGGACAAACAGACATGTTCATGCACACAAATGTTGGTCCTGGGTGGGAATCGAACCCACGACCTGCGACATGATAGGCGGTATCTTAACCAACCACGCCAGCTGGCCTGTCAAAGTTCATTAATTTACATTACACGTCCGTGTTTGGGTCACAAAAATACATATGTGTACCATATTTCAACCTAATCGGTCCATTAGATTCGGAGCAAATTGACTGTGACAGACAGACAGACACATGAGTGATCCTGTAAGGGTTCCGTTTTTTTCCTTTTGAGGTACGGAACCCTAAAAATAAGGGTAAACAACGGCTGCACTTCCTCCCACTAAAAGTGCACCTCACTAACATCGGGGGGTTGCACTCCAATCTCACCACCTTGAGACCAAGAAGCCGCACCTGTTTTTCCTAACGGAGACGAAGATAACAACCCCGTGGGACGTGGCGTACCTCGACTACCCGGGTTACTCTATTGAACACAAGATCCCTCGTGCTATGCTGACGTGGTTGCGGACTTGATTCGGCAGGGGATGGAGTATTTTATTCCATTCTCCGACAGGGATGTCGTAGGCTAGGTCGTATAATACAGAATGCGCCCACGCTGAGGCCCGAAAAGAGTCTGCCTACCAAGCCTGGGTCAAGGCCCGCGACCGCAAAGTTAGAGCGCGTAGGGTTCGCGCGAAGAAAAGAGCCTTTAATTTTGCCGCCAAGTTCTGCAAGCGGGTTTTACGTAAGGCACGTTTTGACCATGTCGGACATATCGGGGCCAGGCTGGCTTCGCACCCTCCGGGTAGTAAACAGTTCTGGTCCCTCTCTAAAGCGGCTGAAACCAATTTTTGTCGTCTCACTTTACCTCTAATGATGAAACCTGATGGATCGCTGGCTCACTCTGCAAGTGAGAAAGCAAATTTATTTGCATCTCTCTTTGCAAGCAAGTCACGTCTGATAGCTGGCTCCAAGCAACCACTTACTGTACCTCATTGTGACTCCTCGATGCCGAGGATCGCAGTTCACATTAAAGAGGTCCGAAGAGTATTGTGCAGTCTAGACGTGAACAAGGCCAGCGGGCCTGACGGCATTCCAGCGAGAGTGTTGAGGCAGTGTGCGCCTGAACTGTCTCCTGTGTTGACACGTTTGTTCTGCCTCTCTCTTGAAAAAAGAACGGTGCCGAGATCCTGGAAGCTTGCAAATGTACAACCAGTGCCCAAAAAGGGCGACCGTGCAGATTGCCCATTACCGTCCGATCGCCATTACCTCCATTCTGTGCAAGGTTGTGGAAAGGATACTGACTGAAAGGATGCTGACCTACCTTGTAGGCAATGATCTCCTCAGTGACCGTCAATTTGGCTTTCGCCGGGGACGGTCAACTGGCGATCTTCTTGTGTATGTCACGCACTGCTGTGGCGAAGCCATCGAGAAACACGGCGAAGCACTTGCTGCGCTCCATTGCAGCCACCTTTGGGATGGATCAGCTAAGTATCAACTAGCCGCTCTTGAATCGGAGGAACGCAGAGCTAAGAGGCTCATTGGCGACGTAAATCTGGTGGATGCCAAGCTTCACAAGATTGTACTGCGGTGAGTGTGCCCAAGAACTCCACGACCTGATTCCACCGGCCCCCTTCTACCAGCGGACATCTTGACGCACTGACAGTTACCATCCCTACCTAGTTGCTATTCCACCAATTCACACTAAGCGTTTCCAAATGTCTTTTAAAATGCGCACAGCAAGAGAGTGGAACTCATTACCTGCGTCTGTGTTTCCGAGCGCATATAACCCTAATATCTTCAAAGTGAGAGTGAACAGGCTTCTTCTGGGTAAGCTCACTCCATCGTCGACTTTGTCTCTGTCGCCTCTGACCTAGACTAGAGTCAAGAGCAAACCCATCTCAAATAATAAAAAAAAACAATTCATATCTTGCGTCCATTATTTCAATATTCCCTTTATCACCTACCATTATTTTTTGTGCTGTACCTATCTCATTATTGTATGTCATGTCAACTTTGACATCGCAGTATTCTGGGTATCAAATTAACAGACCGGGTTAGGAATAGATCACAAAGATAACTGATGTCACTTGGAAAGCTGCCACGCTAAAGTGGAATTGGGCTGGACACATCTGCCGCATGTCAGACGACCAATGCGCCAAACTTACGATCCAATGGGTCCCTCTTAATGGCTCGCGAGATCGCGGCAGGCCCAGACGCAGATGGCGGGATGAGCTGGACTCCTTCAACAAGAACTGGTCCTTAGTAGCTTTACACAGAGAGAAGTGGAAAGAGAGTAGAGAGGCCTTTGCCCTACACTTGGACATAACAGGTTTTTAATAATTAATAATAATAAATGTCATGACCCACCGCTCTCTGCATTTATATATATAGTTTTTCATTCATGGTTTCCTTTTGCAAGCAAACCTCCTTTTACCTGCTATTATTTCTTTTTGTGGTACCTATTGGATTGTTGTATGTCATCAATGTCATATCATGACCCAATGCTTCCTGCCTTGATCACTAGGTTACTTCTTCCACAAAAAAAACACATCACTTTTATTATAATTGCTATTCCATCGTGACTATCCAGAATCTCTCTAATAATAACACTCCAATGCCTGCTTGTCACGTCATTATTAGCAACATATGGTATATATATGGCTGCCACGCGTTTTTGTATCCCCTCAATTTCAGGCCGCGTTATCTTTGGCAACGGTTGACTTCCTCTTAATTAGGTAGCACCCCTCGTTATAGCGTGAAGATATGATTAGGATGATGAAGTGGGATCATTTACAATTTTAATTATTTATAAATTACATGAGGAGGGTCATCTGGTTACGGGTGATATGATGATGAGGACCGGTTCATTCGTTTGGAATTGATGTTTATAATGAAGATGATTTCCATTGTAATCTGTATGGACCGATATCTCTTATGTTAAGGCGACGATAAACGACTTTTAGTGATTTTAAACTGAAGATCACGTCTAAATGAGAAGTGTTAATGATTTAAAAGTAAGTGCATTTTCATAATAACTTAAGCTGTGACTATTTTAGATTATGTTTATATTACATAGTGTAATTAATTTGTAGAGTTATTTCTAATGCCGATAAAAAACTCGGTCTAGCGTATTTTTATCATTTCAAAGGTATTTTATTTATTTATCTTTTACGTACGTATTTTAAAATAATACCTTTAGTTTTATTTATCTTATATACCTTTAGTTTTATTTATCTTTACCTTTAGTTATATTTATCTTCTGCCCGCGACTTCATCCGCGTGAAATTTCCCCCAATCTCTTGTTCCCAATTTCTTGTTCCCCCGTCTCACCCCGTCGTATCGCATGTACTTACGTACGAGTAGTGTAGCTCGCCCGCGTCAGAAAGAACGCTAAGCGAAAACGAAGTAATTTCGTTTTCGCTTAGCGTTCTTTCTGATTTTTTTTCTTTTTGCTCAGTTCCTAAGGGCCTATAGCCTTATTCAAGAATCAGGCTATAGGCCAATGGCAAATGCAAAATTTTCATTGATGCTTAGCTCCTGTTGGGCGAGCGTGATGTTATATACCCTATAGCCTTCCTTGATAAACCGGCTATCCAGTATTAAACGAATTTTTCAGTTCGAACCAGTAGTTCCTGAGATTAGCGCGTTCAACCAAATAAACAAAATTTTCAGCTTTATAATATTAGTATAGATAAATGAATAATTAATTATGCGTCTTATTTGGGACAGTGCACCTTGATGGGCGAGTCCTATTACTGGGTAGACATGCGACGCGTTGCGTGAGCTTAGCACAGAACACGCAAGCTATGCCGCCCCAAAAAACTCATGGCCGTTGGCATATATGTTTTCTCATAAATATTTAGTGATCGTAGATATCAATAAATAATATATCTAATCTTTTCTGTTTATTAAAGTCATCGATGAGGTGATCTTATTTGTAACATAAGTCCTCACCACAATTTAGCCCCATAATTTCGACCACATCGTTATAAAAAAGGCCTCATAAATCATTAACTCTACCTTACAAAACAGGATCCATCAAAAACCTCGTCCTATCCAAAGCCGGTATTAGACTAACCTCATCCCGATCTACTAAACAAAATGTCCGGAAATGGATATCGAACTGGCATATAAACACGTGCATCCGATCTGATGCCAAATGAGGATATGGGTGCAAGCCAAATGGCATGATAGCTATGTAATATGGGCATGGGATTCGGATGGAATCGATATCGCTTTAAGAGGTGGCACTGTGAATCCAGATGGGTATTTAGTTTGTTTGCTTTCTTTCTGTTTGTTTATTGGTGCTTAGTTGTACAATTAAGGGAGAGTCAAATAATTGGTTGAATGAATATAATATGACATCACGTTTGTAATCCCTGAAGGGTTAGGTAGAATCGTACCTACAATACACCAGTTTATCTGTCATTGCTTTATATTGTAAGTGTAGGTGCTGACGTGTTTAGGTAATAAGTAGGTTAGCTAAATTAAGCGTACATAGTTGTAGGTCAGTGCAAATTATTTATAAGCATTATGTAAAATAAATTAATCAGTCTTGTTCGGTATTCGGTGTTTTTCATTATTCTTATCCCTGCACACAACCTACACGAAGTACAATTACTCCTACCACTACAATATAATATAATAATAATAATATATCCTAGGACATTGTTCACACACGGTCATCTTGTACTATGGAAACCAGATAACTGATATACTACATACACCACTTTCTTTTGTAAATACATACTTATATAGATAATTACACCCAGACTCAGGACAAACAGTCATGTTCATGTACACAAATGTTTGTCCTGGATGGGAATCGAACCCACGACCTGCGGCATGATAGGTGGTATCTTAACCAACCACGCCAACTGGCTTGTCGAAATGATAAAAAATACGATTTAAATTAATATGACGATAATTTATATTGAATGTATTGCAAAATTAATGAATAATAGAATCTAGCTCTTAAAGCATGCCATTGGAAATAAATATATTATACTCTATCATTAAATACATTGTAATGTGTTGCATGCCTAATGTTCGACTTTGTATTAGGAACTTAATTACTTACTTTAAGATCAACACTGTAGCAAATAAATGATTATGATTATGTATAATGACGTAATTAATGTATACAAAATATTGTAAAACAATTTTAAAAGTGTTACGGAGTAGTTTCTTGCCCATTCTTCTCCATACAAAACTACCTTTTGGAAAAGGCGCGTGGGCGACTAGAATCAATTGTTTTTTTTTTTTTTTTGTAAATTTAGACATTCAAAACTGCCGTTTTTTGTACCTATTTGAAATAAATTATTTGATTTGGACCAAGGGGCACACGTACAAGAGCGGATACAAAAGTAGTCAGTTAATATATGTTTATTCTTTTTTTATTGTTTGCTTATTTACCCACTAATTCAGCATAAAAAATAATATGAATAGACCACAACTCCCGTGAGGTATGTACATTAATTTGAATACTTATTCATGTCGTTACTTTTGAATCAGCCATACCTACTGCCATCAACAGGGCTCAACAACACGGGCTGCTGCTGAGATCTTGATGGAAAACGCCAATAACCCTTTACTACTATTATTATAAGTTAACTACTAATATAAGTTTAGAAGATAGAAAAGAAGGTCCATGCACCTTATTTTCGTACGTAAGTATACGTATCTTCAAAAATTGGATTCTAAAATGTAGAATATATTTTCATTTTTGCTACCAATCTCTGCTTTTCATCCCCTATTCTAAGTATACTACGGGATATGCTTTCATTTCCATACAGCTATGTGTACATTTCAGTGCTACGTCTTGCTCTGCCTACGCTCATACGGGACTGTAGAGGCGCCAATCAGTTGCTTGTAAATAAATAATATCAATTGCATGTTGTGCTGTTCAGTTTAGGACTTCATGTTAAGTGTCAGTAGGATTGCTGGTATAAATTTTGAATGTTAAGTGTACTCGTAGCTTCTTCGAAAACTGTTTTGGACGCAGGATAGAATTCATGAAAAAGATTAGAAAAGGCACAAATATTCGTATGTCCTTTCTAAATGATCTATTGTTCCTGGTGTGTGTTGAACGTTATAGGCGAATTTTTCAATAGGATGTTTTTATGCAACGGTTTTTTTTATGTTGCAGATACGACTGTAATCACCAGTGGTCGGAGTAGGTAGAGCTGTTTGGGTTGAATGACCGCAAATATTGATGTTAACATGGATATACCTCTGAAATCCCGGGATTTTGAAATTGTCGATTGATTTAAGTGAGTTAATATGGGTAAGTGGGCAGTTATGAGCAGGTAGTAGGTGAGCACCCAAACAGTATATACTTACTTATATACACACACAGGGATCCTGGAATGTTGTTAGAGGTAGCTTCGTGAAATATGAATTAATTAAGTAAAACTCTACCTACTCCTATAAAAAACTACTTAAACAATGGTTTTTAAATTCCGAGAATTCCCGGGATTCCGGGAAATATTTGGCATATCCATGTTATGTTCGCATGTCGCAAGTAGAAAAACAGCTCTACCTACTCCGACCACTGGTAATCACTGTAGACCATAGTCATTTTTTTTAGCTTTGGCCTGTATCCTTAATATTCTATCAATATACAAACCCTTGAGTTTGTTTCGCACATTCTTCTCAATGGTAGTCAGATAAAAAATGTTGACTCTATCGAAGTTATTTTATTTTTTAAATATGACGTGTAAAAGTGATTCCGATATCCTGTTTAGAACAAACAATTTCATTTAATTTTAAATACCAACCATATTTCCTTTCCCTCTTTTTTCAATTGTATTCTTCTGGTATGTCCCTGCAAAAGTCAGAATTAATAACAGCAGATGACCAGACACAGTTTTAATTACAGCTCAAACTCAATTTCTATTCTAATTAAAATGAACGTCATCTATCACTCGATGTAAGTGACACGGCAGTGCATTACAGAACGATCCTGAGATATTAATATATCTCCAGACGGCTCGTCCTCGCACAAGGACGGCTTTATGAGAACACATGGTCGACTGTGATCAAAACAACATTAATTTGTTTTAAGGAGCTTGTGTAAAGGGTTTTTTGGATGGGAATATCGGGAAATTTATTGTTTTTAATTACTTTGGGATGGATACTCAAATACTGCTAGACAGATTCCCTCGGTCGAATGAAAGTATATGCTTTGGTGCCATAAATCTATTTTAATGTGTTCCGAACTTACACAATGCGTGATCTAGAAACTGAATTAATTTTATTAGTGAAAACTAGCTGACCCGTTACAATTTCAATTTAGGCTGTTCCTTTGGGTTTTCCCTAATTTTCTTTTTCCTAAACCACCCCAGTATTAAGGCAAATAAAACAAAAAAAAAAAAACCGGTCAAGTGCGTATCGGACCACGCACAATGAAGGGTTCCGTAGTTGCGATGAATTTATCCCAAAAACAAACAACATTGTAGTTGAAAAACATGTTCTCCCATACATTCCAATTACAAATGTCTATAGTTAAACGAAAAGGATACAACCCACATTACACGTAATGTGGGTTGGATCCTTTTTTTTAACTATGGACAAATGTAAGTTTGTACGCACAATATTGAGAGATTTACCATGTTATTTTTAGACCATAGACGTCTTATAGGTTTTCCTGTAATCTATAGCTGTAGAACTATTTTCTGTATTTTTTTCAAAAGTTTAGGGTAAGTAGTTTCGGAGATAAAGGGGGGAATAGTCTATTTTCGTCTATTTTCTTAAATAACTTTTAAATAGTTTATTTTAAAATTATAAAAAATATATATTTAAGACCCTCACAGTAAGCCCTTTCATTTGATATATCGCACGGTACAGTTTGCATTTTTTTAAATTTTCTTATTTGCCCCCCAAAATTGACCCCCATATTCAAAATTTCATTCATTTACATTACACGTCCATGGCGTGTAATGACACGCCACGGACGTGTAATGTAAATTAATGAAATTTTGGGTCACAGAAATATGTACAGACGCCAGCAGGTCAACCTACCCGAAACTGTCAGATTTTCCCAATCAACTTTGAACCTAATGCTTTAGCAATAAAGTCGAAAATCTATTAAAGAAATCTGACAGATTGTAGTAGCTTGATGTGCTGGCGTCTGTACATACGTCTACCAAATTTCAACTTAATCGGTCCATTAGATTCGGAGCGAATTGGCTGTGACAGACGGACAGAGAGACAGACAGACAGACACATGATTGATCCTATAAGAGTTCCGTTTTTCCTTTTGAGGTACGGAACCCTAAAAATAAATAAAATTCAAATCGGTCAAGCCATTTTCGAGTTTTTGCGAGACTTATGCACGGCAATTGATTTTTATAAAGAAGAAGAAGAAGATAAAAGCAACTTCTAATACCTAGGATGAAAGATCTAATTCTACTAACTCTTTAGTCCGACGTACAGTATTTTTTTTGTTGAGAAAATGCCATTTTACAGTCTGTGTTTACCAAACTACGTATGATACAACGACTGACAGACAACGCACCGCCTAAACCGCAGCTCGCAGGGCCTAGTGCCCTAGAAGCATGAAAGGACTATGCCCAAAAATGGTGCCTTTGTTTTGATGGCACACTAACGCCACCTTGTTAGATTTGTAGAGTACTTCCATTCAAACAATAGTTACTGTGGCAGCTCAGCTGTACATCTGACTCGAGTTATGCGCCTTATAGATAAAGCGCATTTAATTAGGAAAACTGAACATATGTGTTATTTTTAATGGTTCTATACTATTTATTTCATAGTACAAACTCTATTGGACTCACGTTGCATCATATTGGCGTAAGTGGCATCGTGTGATGTCAAGTCACGCTTCACCGCTTGACACGCTTGACATTGTTATCAAGAGTATTTTATTAACAAAACTGAAAATATTAGTGCTTCTTACGCCCTTATCTGGTCTATTTTATAATAGTTTAAACACTATCTAACTTACGAAACGCACGTTGGCGTAAGTGGCATAGTGTGGCATCAAGTCACACGTCACTATAGCAATATTACGACTATTTTCTCAATAAAAATGTAAATATGTATTTTTTTTACGGCCTTGTTTATTTCATATTGTGACTATTTGGACTCCATTTTTCATCATGTTGTCAATACTTTTTAATTGGAATCGGGTTTTGTCACAATTTCATGTTTTTTTTTTTTATTGGAACCCTAATTATTTTGCTAAAATAAAACTATATAAGGAGTAACTTAGACTAAGTTACTCCTTATAACATCAGCTATCTGCCAGTGAAAGTCTCGTCAAAATCGGTCTAGCCATTTCGGATATTAGCCGGAGCAAACAGACAGACAGAAAAAAAGCATTTTCGTTATAAGTATCGTATATACTTTCATATGCATTTAGTAAAAAGCTGTTATTTTGACATTAAAACAAACACTTCAATTTTATTTATTTGTATACACATATATAGAGTATAGATATGGCAAATGATGTCAATGATGAATTTCATCGCTTTTTTCATAGAGGTGATGTTTTTATTATAGATAGATCGTGGGTATCGTGACTCGGTGAGTGTACAAGACGTTTGAGGTACAATCCGAAATTACCTGAAACCAGTCGCGGACCGCGTCGTCAACAATTAACAGCTCAACATTCAAATGACTCCCGAAAGGTGACAATGTGCCGTTGGGTTGTTGAGACAATAAATGGAAGACTCAAAACTCAATTTAAATAAATGGAAGACTCAAAACTCAATTTAAATTGATCCGCCATGTTGCCAATAATAGAGTCTTGCGGTATTTATTTTATGTTAAATGCTTTCAGAAAACCTTTAACAGACCACAGGCTTCTGGCTGAATTAATGCAAAGTATTTCTGAGCGAACTGTAGTTAATGAGAACTATTTGAGGAGTTACGTATTAGCTCAAAACTTAAACTGTCGAATGGCAATATTTTCCTAAATCACAAGTGAAAACCATGCACTTGATACTTTCCCAGTGCTATCAAATGATGATTTCATTATGTTTGCACTAGGAACGTACCAGTTAAAACAAGCCAGAAGTTACTATGGTGAACATATAAAACCAACTGGTTCGTATGTTATTGAGGTTTGTACAAAACTCAATCTAGAAAATCTAAATAGATGTCACATTTCGGCAACAAGCTCATAACTGCTCAGAGGTAGAATACAATCTCGCCACCGATGAGCTAAGATATAATACTATGTATACGTCCTATTAGATTCGAGTAAGCAGGGGCGAAATGGTATTATTGGCTACTACTACAAGAAGTGGTCACCAATTCAAGGAATTAAAGCATATTGCTAGAATATCAGAGACTGGTGTTTTTGAGTGTTGCGCCATAGAGTTAATTAACTACAAGATAGCTATTGTTTGTGTCTATAGAGTTCCAAAAATTAATAATATTAGTATGTGCATGGACAAATTACATTTAATTTTACAAGAACTTACTAAAAAGTCTTTTAAAAATATTGTCGGCGCAGGAGATTTTAACATAGATGTCCTAAGAAGATCTTATCAAGCAATAGATTTTGAATGTTTGCTATTACAATTTAAAATTGTCTGTTAATGAACCCACTAGACTAGAAAGTCAAACATGTATAGACAACATTGCACATAACTTTAATAGACCCCGTAAAACAGAAATACTAGAATTTGCATTGTCAGATCATTCAGCGCAATTAATAAAATTACCGGTGCAAAATTGTTTACCTATTAAATATTGGCGTATAAAGAAACGTAATTATAGTGAGGAGAATATTATAAAATTTAAAGATTGTCTAAGTAATTTATCATTTTCTGTTATTTATGAAACGAGTGACCCTAACATAGCCTATAACGCTTTTATAGAAACACTCTCACTGTTCTACTGTTTGTGTTTTCCCAATGAAACTGTAACCATACACGCAACAAAACAGACATCGTGGATATCACGTGGGATCAAAGTATGCAGTAAAAAGAAACGGCAACTTTTGTGGATATACAGACGAATTCCTAACGAATCAAATAAAATAAAGTTGACCAAATACTCTAAACTATTAAAAAAATTACAAAACTGACACAATTTGCCCAAAATAGTTACAAAATAAAAACACCAGACAACAAATCCAAGACCAGTTGGAAAATTATTAATCAGTCAAGGCAAAATGTCCCTACAAATCCTATATCAAAAATAAAATATGACAGTAATATTATAACAAAGCCTCAAAAAATAGCGGATGCTTTTAATAGTTATTTTATTGATAAAGTTATACCAATACATATTATCAGGACATAAAGTAACCTCGCATATTCTAAATAACGAAGAATCTTTTTTCATGCCCCCCTGTCTACCACAGGACGTATTTAAAATAATAAACTCATTGAAAAATACAAACAGCGTTGGTCATGACGGAATATCAACAAAAATTCTTAAATCAGTTTCTGCAGAAATATGTATGCATCTAAGTCATCTAATTAATTTGACCATAAGCACGGGCATCTTTCCAGATGCTCTAAAAAAAGCTATAATTAAACCATTGTTTAAAAAGGGAAATAAAGATAATATAGAAAATTACAGACCGATCTCGATTTTAAGTGTTATCGCCAAAATTTATGAAAAATTTATATACAAAGAATTAAACATATATTTGGAAAAAAATAATCTATTAGTGAACGAGCAAAAAGGATTTAGAGAAAATCAAACTATTAATATGGCATTTTATGATTTTTTGTATAGAGTTATGATAAATGTTGATAAGACAAATAAAATGGAGGCATATGGTGTCAGAGGCAACGTTCTAAAACTATTTAAATCATACTTAGACAACAGAAAGCAACTCACAGAAATTTCTTCAATAAATATAAAAACTAAACGTGAAGAAATATTCCAATCACATGAACTTGTAACTAAATATGGAGTTCCTCAAAGCAGTGTGTTGGGCCCTCCACTATTCATATTGTATATAAATGACCTACCTAAATCTGTTGATCAACCTGTGACCCTCTTTGCTGACGACAGTACCATAACAATTCAATGTGATGCTAAAGACAAATATAAAAGTGACATTAATAATTCTCTTGCAAAAATAATAAAATATTTGGATAATAATAATTTAAGGATAAGTGTCAATAAAACTAATATTATGCATTTTAGTCAACGCTTACCAATTTTATCTGATCTTAAGATCCAATATAATAACAAAATAATTGAAGAAGTCAACACTGCTAAATTCCTCGGTGTAACTATTGACAAAAAGTTAAATTGGAAAGAACACGTTGAAGTTTTGAGCAAAAAAATTTGTAACTCTTCTTAGCTCCAGTGCTTAACACTGACGCATTGCTAACAGCTTACCACGGCCTAGTTTCATCGCACCTAAGGTATGGAATTATCCTTTGGGGCAATTCGACTGACAATGATATACCTTTCAAAGCTCAAAAACGGTGTGTTAGGACGATGTTCAAATTAGATTCGACTGACAGTTGTAAGCCGTACTTTATTAATTATAACATACTGACGTTACCGTCTCTTTACATATTCGAAGTTGTCATGTTTGTAAAATGTAATCGGCAATTATTTCCACGCATGGCAGACAAAGTCAGTCGCGTCAGACGCGATAACACTATGCTTTGCTCACATGGTTCCAAAACAGCATTAATGCGGAAAAGTGTATTTTGCATGGCGCCTTTAATATTTAATAAACTTCCTAAGGAATGGAGGGAACTAAGCGCACACATACTAAAAAAGCGGCTAAAATTATATTTAGTTGGGAAAGCATACTACAGTATTTTAGAATTTTTAAATGACAAAGTGTAATATTACGAATTTAGCAAATATTTACTGACATTTTATATTTTTGACTATTCATAATATTCAACAATTTAATTCAAATTTACAATTTATTGTTTTAAATTTAATTTTTAGTTTATGTGAAATAACGTTTATGCTTTGTTTAAATTGAATTACCTTTGAATTACTTTTTTTACCTATGTCCTATGTATTTGTATGCCCCAAAGGCCGAACATGATGGAGCTTTTAGTTTATGAACAACCTGCATGCCATGTATGTATACTCATGTTTCTACAAATAAATGACTTATGACTTATGACTTACTGCAGTGTCACTGGTTTGCGAACTTTAGGTCGTTGTGTCCGTGTAATGTTTGTTGTGTGGTATTTGGGTTGAGGGAGGCATCAACTAAATCTTAGACCCCAGCTTCTTTTCTCGACTCAGTAATTACCCGTCACGATATCGAGAACGAAATTCACGATCATTCTAGCAAAGATGAATCGTTTTATAACACTGTTTATTTCTATTTCAATGTACCAATTGACACTCCAGGGATCGTCACAAAAAAGACTACATCTTCGTGTTTTATTTATTCCCAAAGAAAGAAAATTGGCTATCAAAAGTCCGCTGCCTCAGATATTAGGTAAAAAAATGAGCTGTTCTTTGAAAAAATACCTGATAAGGAGGCAGCTTCGATTAATAGCGTATAGACAGACGAAAACAAAGACTAATCACCGTGCCATTTGCCTTAATTGCTGCACAGCTTACTACTCACCATGCACTGAAAACATACATTATTATTTGCATGAGGACGCTTTCGGAACTATTAGAAAAGACTTTTTAAATTTTTAAATTTTAAATTATTAAAGGAATTATTAAATTATTAAATTAAAGGATTTTTTAAATCAAGAAGACAAGACATTAAGGAGCAATCACATTATCAGTTTTGCAAATAAAATACTCGTAACATTGCTAATAGTGATGTGTGAGTTAATGTCACATCACACTATGCCACTTACTCCAACATGATGCAACATGGAGTCCAAATATTGTTTACACTATGAAATAAACAAGGCTCTAAAAAACTCATGTTTTCATTTTATTGCTAAAATAGTCGTAAAATTGCTATAGTGAAGTGTGACTTGACGTCACACGATGCCACTTACGCCAATATGATACAACTTGAGTCCAATAGAGTTTGTACTATGAAATAAATAGTATAGGACCATTACAAGTAACTCATATTTTCATTTTCCTAATTAAATAGGCGTTATAGATTAGGGCGCATAACTCGAGTCGGATGTACTTTATACCTGAGCTGACATAGTAACTATTGTTTGAATGGAAGTACTCTACACATCTAACAAGGTGGAGTTAGTGTGCCATCAAAAAGAAAAAGGCACCAGTTGCCTATACATTTCAGGCAAAGCTCTTTGTACAAGATTCACTTTTACAACGAAGGTGCTGATGAGCATGAAGGATTTTTGAAAATTCATCCTCTAATGCAAGTTTGTATGGAAGTTCGTAATTTGTGGCGATGGGAAATCCTATCGAGCACACGGCTTGTAATTTGATAAACATAAACCTATCAACAAACATCTCAACCATGCGTCTTGGCTCTTGCTACTCTAAGCCCGAACATATTGATTATTGACTCATAACGTTTGTCCACCATCTTGAAAGGCCGAGAGTCCTCGCCGCCGAATGAAAGGTCTCTAACCAGTTCAAAGGGAGTATGGATTAATTAATTATTATGTAATCTATATGGGACACAAATACAGCGATCAATGGAGTGCCATGGGATTGTGTATATTATAATATATCATGTGAACTACCTAAGTAAATAATATGTGTACTTTGTCAGGATTATATGATCAATAACTGGGCCCTTCTACAGTAAGTTTTGCACGTTAAAGTAAAATAGTCAAAAATAGGAAAATGTTTTTGTTGTAGAGCTATACCCTGTCTCTTGATCTCATCCTATGATTCCATCCTGAAGACAGCAGATGCCATTATATCAGGCATAGATATTCGCGCAAAGGTTTTTGATTTTTTGGTTTAACTCTTTTTTAGGGTTCAGTATTTGAAGGGTGCCAAACAGCACCCTATTACTAAGCCTCCGCTGTCCGTCCGTTTGTCTGTCAGCGGCTGTATCTCATGAACCGCAATAGGTAGACACTTGAAATTTTCACAGATTGTGTATTTCTTTTGCCGCTGTAACAAATAATTATAAAAATAAAATAAAGATAAAAATTAAAGGGGTCCCTTTACAAGGCACGTGATTTTTAAACTGAATTATTAAAAAAAATTGTAGCGTTAAATAAGCGTAAAAATTGTGGCGTTTAAGTTGTTCATGTAATTACTAACTATGTATTTAGAATGTATTTAAGTAAATGATTTTTTTTTTTTCGGATTTGTTATTCTCGGCCTAGCCGGGTAGTGCTGATGGCACGGGCCTAAAGGCCGGTTTTTTGATCCGTAGTTAACTCAATCGCTGGTAAATATGAATGTATTCATGTTAGCTCATTCATATAAAAAAATAGTAACTAATGCCATAACTGATTCATGTTTAGCCTGTCACATTTAGCCGAAATTCAACCATTAGTTACTATGTTTAACCACTGGTTGAGTTAACTACAGATCAAAAAACCGGCCCTTAAGCGTTGGTCCCGGCCGTCATTCGTGGATCTTTGACAGTCGTTACGGGTCGTCAGAAGTCTGACAACTAGTCTTACCAAGGGGTATCTGGGTTTTGAAGGTCAGATAGGCAGTTGCTCGTTGTAAAATACTGGTATTCAGCTGTATTGCAGGCTGATTGATTTTATTATGTAAGTAGGTACTTCTGATAGTAGCTTCTATCCTAAAAGTACAGTAGCACTGTGTTAGGTATCTAAAATCCAAATTCTAACAACCATTACACACATATCAATACCTCAAGCGCACGTGCTGCGGTCAACCGAAGCACGTGCGATCGACACATGCATTTCTAACGTCATTACATTACTCTGTTCAATTATTGTCAACTCATCGTTAGTAATTTAGTATGGATATTGTCCGTTCAATTTAACACTTTAAAAGTATTTCCATGTATCGGGAATGGATTTAACAGATACCTAGAGGTGCGTGTTTGAGGGTGGTTATTATTTTTCATTTTGTTGTTTTTCAACATTATGTAGATCTAAGTACGTAATAATAGGTAAACATTGTAAGGTCAAGTATTTGACAAATGTGGCTGTCGGCTTGCACCAGGGATCAGCACTCAGCCCTTACCTCTTCGTGCTGATAATGGATGCTCTTACATCTGATATCCAGGAAGCGGCTCCCTGGTGTATGCTGTTCGCTGATGACATTGTGCTGATTGCCGAGAATGGCTTAGAGGTCCAGAGCAGATTGGAGGTGTGGTGGGAAAGACTCGAGACCGTTGGCCTGAGAGTAAGTCGGACCAAAACAGTATCTGTTTTGTGATTTTGGCGGTCTCTTCAGTCCTGTGCCCATACCTCTCGCCGGAACGCCCTTATCGATCTGTTCCGACTTTCGCTACCTCGGGTCGCTTGTCCAAGGAGATGGCGAAGTAGACCGAGACGTAACGCACCGGATCAACTCAGGATGGATGAAATGGCGACAGGTCACAGGAACAAACTTGCGACTCACGGATGCCCCTCAAGTTAAAGGGGAAAATTTATAAGTCCGTGATAAGGCCTGTCGTACTTTATGGGTCTGAATGCTGGGCCGTGAAGAAGACGAATGAAAAAAGATTGCATGCAGCGGAGATGAGAATGTTGAGATGGATGTGTGGAGTGACGAGAATGGATAAAGTAAGAAATGAGTATATAAGAGGAAGTTTGAAAGTGACGCGTGACAGAAAAGATGAAAGGAAATCGTTTGGCTTGGTATGGGCATGTGATGAGAAGGGACGAAACGCATGTGACTCAAAGAGTGATGAATATACATGTTGATGGTTGGAGAGGGAGAGAAAGGCCGAAGAAAAGATGGATGGATTGTGTGAAGAATGATATGAAAGTGAAGGGAGTGAATGATAGTGTGACGGTTGACAGGGGAGAATGGAAGAAGAAAACGTGTTGCGCCGACCCCAAGTAACATGAGATAAGGGCAGGAAGATGATGATGATGATTGTAAGGTCAAGGACCTGCGCAAAACATATGATGCCATTCTCTGCGTCGCAATATGCTTGAAAGACAGAGAAAGGTGTCATACGATTCCACTCTGACACGCCCCGTCCAGTCGCACAAAATCCTACAATTAGTAAGAAAATGAAATATTAATTATGCAAATTATGCATTAGTGGTGCATAGACAATTGCAACTATGTTAACTGTGTGTGTGATAGCGGATTTTTTTCGGCAAAGTCTCGGACCTCGGTAATTAGGTCAGTCATTGCACTGCACCCTTGAGGAGAGCACCCGCCTATTTTTTTATTACGAGACGAGCCGCGCGCATTGTCGTGATTTTACGAAATTTTTTAGTTGTTATTGTTTTAGTAGGTAGTTATTGTGATTAAAGACGATTTATCATAGTTGAATTAGTGACTTATTGTGAAGTGTTAGTGTAGTATTAGATAGTTAGTTAGGAATTTACTAAGAGGTTAGTTTAGTGATTTAGTTTAGGTTTGTAAGTTTTGTAGTTTAATTATGCCTCAAATAAGGTACACAGCTGCCGGTACTTACGTACTGAGAATGTAACTAAAATGCGGCTTTAGCGTTGCGTACATATCGGGAGAGATAACGTGCCCCACCAACAGCCGTATTTTTACCCGGGCCATTCAGAGGATACGAGAGAATCAGCCTCTGGTTTCTCAAGGGGCGGGCGGGTCTTCAAATTCAGTAGTCGAGGAGCAACTTAGTGAGTTTGTTATTCTCCGACTAAAGTACCTACCTACGCCCCGCGCCGCCGCCGCCGCGCCCTACACCGCACCGTGCAACAGGTCAGTGACTTTCCGTAGATAAAGCGAGTTTACTTTTTATGCAGTTGATTCTGCTATTTATTTTGTTTGAAAATTGCAAGTTTTAAATTAACCATTACTACATACTAATCTTCGTGTTTTAAAATTTTCGATGGACTAGTACTTTGCTCGTTTTTATTTAATGTCGTACATCCAGATACACATTGTATTATTATTTAAAAAATTTACACCTTTTTTTACTAATTTGGCTGTATTTTCTGTAAATGACATTTTTTTCATTTTTTTATATAACTGTGAAATGCGTGTGCTATCAACCTTACTTTTGTCAATTTAAAATTGTATTTTGAAAAATGGTTCAAATTGTGGTATGTGATAGCTGAATATACGGTGTATCGACCCCTTAACGTTGGACCACTATTTACGACACACCCTGTATATATATATAATACTTACATACCTAGCCATTTTCATCAAACCAACGAGATTACGAACCCCAAATCTCCACATACAAAAACCCTTTGTAACAAAATATCAATATAACTTACGTATCTTCCTTAAGGCGAAAGCGTCAGGGTAGCCCGCGAAATTCAAAATTTGTTACGTTTTTTGCAATTTCCAAGTCAGTATTAGGTTGTATGTTAAATAAAGTATGATTCGTGATCGTAACATATATGTATTTATAGAATTATAATCATTAAAGTCATCAATACAACTCTTAAAGACCAGGTAATCCTAATGAATGACTATTTCATGAAGTCTTGACATTACAGGATTGTACTAACTTAAGGAGTTGCATTACTTATTTTAATGATTATAATTATATAAATATTTGTTACGGTCGCGAATCATACTTTATTCATACAACATACAACCTAATACTGACTTGCAAATTGCAAAAAACGTAAGAAAATTGGAATTTCGCGGGCTACCTTGACGCTTTCCCCTTAAGTTGAACTGCCCAATCCCAATGAATCCTTGGCTAGATATCCTACAAACCAACATTAATCAACCCTCGGCAACCGAATATTCAACCCTCCCTTCCCCCTTCGCTACCTTAATCCCAAACTGTGGGTAATCCCGAACTTTTTTAACAATCCAATATCCGATAACTTTCGGCTATTTTACATGTGAAAAATATCCTATTTATCTGTCAAAGGTAAGGTTTGAGGCCAAAAGCCCATTCGGATTCAAATGAGGCCTTTTATAAATCATTTCGGCTTTCGGTAACCGCTAAACCCTTCCTATTGCGGTAGCGTCGGTAGAAAAGGTTACGAATATTTTTTTATGAAACAGACTGGTAGCGACGACGTCGTTAAAAGATGCCCAACCATTGATATTTATATAACCCGTCTCTCCACAATTATTTTGCCTACTACAGGATGCATAGCCGGTATAATAATGCTTACATAATATCCTAAGGGCACGGTCTTCTCTACCATTATCGTGCCTCCAGGTCTATTCCTTGATATGCAATGGTCACTGCAGCCCCATGAAACATGAGCCTCCAAGTGCTAGTCAGCTAGTGTGAATCTTTGGGTTCGTTCGAGCAATCGAGTCTGGTTAAACCACGCTGGGGTCGGTGCATTTCATTCATTCATTCGTAAACTATTTAAGGGGGAAGCGTCAGGGTAGCCCGCGAAATTCAAATTTTCTTACGTTTTTTGCAATTCACAAGTCGGTATTAGATTGTACGTTGATCAAATTATAATTTGCGGTCGTAACATGTATCTGTTTACATAATTAGAATCATTAAAGTGATAAATACAACTGTTTAATCCTAATGAAAATTCTAATGAAATTAATCAATGAAAGAAATGCACCAAATTTCATTCATTCATCATTCATTCATTATCCGGTTTTGATGATTATAAGGAAATTAGGGGATTGAATAAAAGTAGTTATTAGGATGTTTAGGTATGTAGTTAATAAGACACAGTTTTAAGTCAAAGTTAATAACTGAATTGAAATAGAATATGATGCATTTAATTTTGATTATTAGTGTAGTTATAGAAATCCTATGAGGCACTTCCTTTTGACTAATGTTACGGTGTAGCTATTATGATAAGAAGACGATTACTATAATGTAGAATTTTGTTGAATGTCAAGGAGTGGACTTCGAAAAGTTTTAGAGAAGCCTTTTTTCAATTATATTTACAAACATGTGAAATAATGCACTGCTTTTGCTATCCGTACACGTAACTGTAGGCACAAGGCAATGAATGCTACCGGAGCGCAGCGTGCAATCGATACCAGGATGAAGGCATGTGATTGACTTTTTTGTCATCGGTACTGAACTATTGATGCCTTATGTTGCAGGAGTAGACAACCCAATCTCTAGCTTTGTAATGGTTTGTACTCGGTTTTGAAACCGTCGTTGTTTTTGGTAAAAAACCAACATAACATCGCGCCTGTAGTCCTCAAAGGGTTAGGCAGAGGTGTACCTATAGTACACCCACATTTCGTCAGTTATGTTTGAGTTCCATGTAATAGAGGGCGCGCCTCTTGCCATCAACCGGACTTCGGGCAGCTATACTGAGAAATTCTTAATCGAAAAACACAAAAACACATTGCCTGACCTAGGAATCAAACCCTCAAGCCCAGCAGTAGCGCATGCGACCACTAGACAACGAGGAAGTGGTAAAAACTGTTTGGTGACTAATTAATTAGTTATTTAATATTGGTCAAGTTAGAAAAAAGCAGTTCCTCAAGTCGTGGAATTAGCAAAAATAATAACTTTACTCAGAATAAAAGCAGATTTAAGAAAATCTCCATAAAATTGTCTGTTCAAGTCTAATTTCAATATACGTAATAAGACAATCTTCAGAATTGTTTGACGTATAAAAGTATTGATTCTCAGCCGAATCTTCCTTTGTCCCTTAAAAGAGAAGTCTCAAAGACGTCTGCACACTTCCCATCCTCACATATTGTTCTCAAACATGGTCTTTGACAAATCAGCAGAGCTCCACGCTCGAGGTTTGCCAGAGGGCTATGGAACGGAGTATTCTGGGTATCAAATTAACAGACCGGGTTAGGAATAGATCACAAAGATAACTGATGTCACTTGGAAAACTGCCACGCTAAAGTGGAATTGGGCTGGACACATCTGCCGCATGTCAGACGACTAATGCGCCAAACTTACCATCCAATGGGTCCCTCTTAATGGCAAGCGACATCGCGGCAGGCCCAGACGCAGATGGCGGGATGAGCTGGACTCCTTCAACAAGAACTGGCCCTTAGTAGTTCTAGACAGAGAGAAGTGGAAAGAGGGTAGGGAGGCCTTGGTCCTGCAGTGGGATATCACAGGCTTTTTATAATTTAGTGCCTGATAGTGGTATGCCTAAGCCCAGTTTAGATGTTCAATCTGCCTAGCCTTTTCCCAACTATGTTGGGGTCGGCTTCCAGTCTAACTGGATGCAGCTGAATACCAGTATTTTACATGGAGCGACTGCCTATCGGACCTCCAACAGTTACTGGGTAATACGATAGCCCTTGGTAAGACTGGTTGTCACACTTTCGGGCTTCTGACGACCCGTAACGACTGTCAAAGATCCTCGAATGACAGCCGGGAGCAACGGCTTAACGTGCTTTCCGGGGAACGGAGGAGTCTCGGTATGAAAAGATGGTCACCCATCCACAGACCAACCCCGGCAAGCGTAGCTTACCCTGATGGATCGACCCGTGCGGCTGTTATTACATAGCCACGACCTCCAGTTTAGATGTTACCACATACAAAGCCTTATAACTGACCGAATTATAAGTTTCATGGTGCAGCCGGTCTATTCTGTAAAAATCTCTGTGAAGTGAGCTTCAAATGAGCTGTCGTAGTGTCAATCCCTAGCATCAGATGGAATGCCAGCTCACTTCTTGTTCACTTCACCTAAGTTTTCACGGTGAGATTTTTACAGAATAGATCGACAAGCAAGTGACGACGTCTAGTTTTTAACCGACTTCAAAAAGGAGGAGATTCTCAATTTGTCTGTATGTTTTTTTTTGTATGTTTGTTACGCAATTACTCAAAGATGGATGGACCGATTTGTTGAAAGGGTATACTTCCGAGGTGGTCCCATATAAATTTTAATACTCGTAACATTGCTTGGGGAGTTTTTGAGTTAGCTTCAATAATGCGTATATTTCCCATTTATTTTATGTGGATGATGTGGTGATGTTTTAATAACTTCCTATCACTGTTATTTACATGGCTATATCTACAATTATTGTGCTCAATTATGTATTCGAATTTCCACAAATAAAAAGTGAGAAATAAAAACTTTTTAGCAAAAAATAAAACCGACTTCCGAAAATAAGACCGCTCAGAAAGAGGTGGCGAGATGACCTGGGCGTGTACCGTGAGGGCTGGTTCTTCGAAGGACCTGGGGAGACCTTTGCCGACAGTATTGGAAAAGTAAAAAATAGTTTCTTGCTTATTGCAAAGATTGCTAAATGTTACTATGATTGCAGCGGTCACTGTCTTTTCCCTAGTACCTTGATAGCTTCATAGGAACTCAACATAAAAAGTACCCATGTTTTTTTATTAGTATTAGTAGGCATTAGAGGGGCCTGTGGCAAAGTATTAACAGCCTTACGGGTCGATCGATCAGGTTAATCTGCGCTTGCCGCTGTTGGTCTGTTGATGCGTGACCGTCTTTACATACCAAGACCCCTCCGTGCCTCAAAAAGCACGTTAAGTCCCAGCTGCCGTTCTTGGATCTTTGACAGTCGTTACGGGTCGTCAGAATCCCGAAAGTCTGACTACCAGTCTTACCAAGGAGTAAGTATTACCCGATAACTGGGTTGTGGAGGTCAGATAGGCAGTCGCTCATTGTAAAATACTGGTATTCAGCTGGGTCCCCATAGACTGGAAGCGTACCCCAACATAGTTTGGAAAAGGCAGATGATATTAGTAGTGCATTCATTTCGGTATCACTAGTGAAAATTAATTAGATTACTCACTAATCCCCGTTTTCACAGGCATAAAGTAAGTCAGTTAATGACTATATGAAATGATTCCTAACTAATATTATAAATGCGAAAGTAAGTTTTTTTGTTTGTTACCTTTTCACGCCTAAACCACTGAACCGATCATCCTGAAATTTTGCATATACGTTGTCACGTATACAGAAACGGCCATACGGTACCTTTCATCCCGAAATAAAGTACTGTTCCCGAGGAAAACAACAATAACGTTCTTATTATAATAGATGGCGCCACGTGTCTTTCGAATCATGATCGAATTTTATTATTATAGAAACTTTTGTAGTGTATTAAGATTAAAAAAAAAATTAAGTACCTTATACATTTTGTGAGTCTAGAGTGTCGATAAACCACATTTACATATAACTATAAATGCGAAAGTGAGTTTGTTTGTTTATTAGGTTTTACGCTAAAACCGCTGAACGGATTTGTATGAAATTTGGCACATGGGTAGACTATAACTTGGATTAGGGACATATAATACTTTAGATCCCGGTAGTGCGTTCCCGTAGGATAATTTCCGACACCCAGCGGGCCACCCGCGAGCAAAAGCTAGTAAATAAATAAATTAATAAGTAATTATTCAGAATAGGGAGTTGCAATATCATATTTTTATCACGCTCCATAAATTTTCATGTTTAAATAACTGATTATGATACACACAATATTCCTGTCAGTTTTTGGAGTTGATCAGCCGTGTCACAATCAGGCAGCTGTGTTTACGTATTCAAGTCAAAATAATGTTGCATTTAATGCTCACGGTTCGTCCTTTAACGGGTATCCTGAAATGTACAAATTATTTTTATAATAAACATAAAAAGTTGCTTTGACCAAAAATAGTTCTTACCATCACGCTTTTATTACCGAAAAGGGTAAAGAGAAATGCTGGTCTATTCTGTAAAAATCTCACCGTGAAAAGATAACTGAAGTGAGCTTGACGTGTGCTGCCATTCTACCTGATGCTAGGGATTGACACTACTGACAGCTCTCTTCAAGCTCACTTCACTTAAGATGATTGTGAAATGCCGATACGCGGCGCGATTCTTGGAGGCAATTACTTACATTTCATACAATTATTTACATAAATATTGTGTCGGGCGATAACGTTTTCACCCCCCTAAACCTTTACGAAATGAGACAATTTTGGTCTCATTATATTCAGTACACTTTAATCTAGGTCTGTACGTTTTTTTTTAGTAATTCAATTCAATTTAATTAAAAAAAAAATAAAAATGGTTGAGAAAGATTTTGTCAAAAATATAGATATGTAGATGCTAATAACTTATATCGTATGCAATGTTTCCTTATAATAAAAACTTACGGACCTAGTTTTTTTATTATACCTAGAACATTTCCAAAAATTATGAAAATTAGACTATGTTTACGGGGAGAAAAACGTTATCTCTTTTTGTATGAAAATTTACAGCTTTACAATCCTCCGAGATTGTAACAGAATAGATCGGCTGTATTGTACACCTGTGATCACCTTTCGCCAGAAAAAGCGATTCAGTGACATACATATATTTGTGACATTCAAGCGTAAAAACTTTTCGAATAGAAACTACGGGGTAGTTACTTGCGATACACATTTACAGTTATATGAAGGATTAGGAATTTCCATAAAATTTCTACGGAATATGAAAGAAAATGTGGTATAAAAGTCATACATTACATTGTATGTAGGGATATTGTATTCCACTACATAATTGACTGCTCCGTTGGTTTCGGCGCCGCAAGTGCGAATGCTGACCGCAGGGCCCTGGGTTCGATTCCCAAGTCAGGCAAAGCGTTATTGGGATTTTGCGTTTGGAATTTCATAGTAACAGCTTGGAGTCTGGAAGCTGGGGGCTATGTCACCCCCGTGACTCGGCACGTAAAGCCATTGGTCCTGCGCCTGTCGTGTCAGATTGCCGTCCCATCGGACTACGAGAGTGAGAGAAGAAGGCGTGCAAGTGAGTGCACAAACAGGTGCGGCGTGCACCTGTTTGTGCACTCACTTGTGCACTATAATATTTTATTGCAAAAAAAAACAAAAAAAAAAAAAAAACATAACATCCTGTATTTTCCGACGGGTTAGGCAGAGATGCATCTATAGTAACATATTTTGCTACCGTTCGACTTCATAGGGAATATTTATTTTTAGTAAGTAAAATCTAAATATTAAAAAAAAAACCCAGATATAATTATAGATAACAAAATAGCCTCTAAAAATAATCATGAAAATATCTGAAGTAGTTTGAAAGTAATATGGGTTTTATGTTTTGGATTCCTGAATTTATTTCATTAAGTATTTTACTAAAATACTTTAATATTTTACATCTAGAATTGATGTGTACGCGTATTAATTTAGCATACATTTTTTGCATAACTTACTAGCATTTTTTGAAGGCGTAATAATAGATATCATCGTCACTAAAATCATAACTCTTTTAAAGTATGAACGCGCTTTACAAATTCTACCAGTCAACTGATACCGCAAGAGAACTTCGTTCCAAAAACCATTCAAATAATATCTCCTGGGCTACTCCGTTCAGATGGAGTATTCCCGTTTGACCACTTATTTTTGGAGCATCTATGCATTTTTCACCAAAAGTATTCTCAAATGGGAA
Source organism: Dicycla oo (assembly GCA_948252095.1). NCBI lineage: Eukaryota > Metazoa > Arthropoda > Insecta > Lepidoptera > Noctuidae > Dicycla > Dicycla oo. The sequence goes on along the minus strand of OX411728.1, from coordinate 3,513,333 downwards.
TACCTTTGGTACAAAATGCATAGGTGCTCCAAAAATAGGTGCTCAAACGGGAATACTCCGTTCAGATTAGGTTAGGTGCCGTGGCCCGTTACCGAAATTCAGTCAAGAGGATATTATTATTTAATCTACGTATTCCTTTCCTAAAATACCATTCTGAGATTCTATAATTTATTTATTTATACCGTAGTACGAGTACCACAAAGGACAAACAAATAAACCCAAGCAATTATATGTCATTTGAAACCTAATTTGTCTCGCAGTAAGTTTTTTGGGGTATTTTTTACCCCACCATCCGTGGGGTAGTGAGGGTTGGCCGCAGATGTTTCGCTTCAATAGGATATTTCAACTTGTTAATATTGTCATCGTATTTCGGGTATTTTTGTTAGAAATACTTATGTTGGAGGAAAAAACGTTTAATTTTTTTTTCTACGAAGTATTGTAGTTATAATATTGATTTGTTTAAGTTTATCGCCAACATTTCTCATAAGGCGCAGTAGACGTGACCCAGTAGAAAAGGCCGCGATTTACGTAGGTCGTAGGTTCGAACCCAGGCAGGCACTTGTGTAAATTATTTCATCACCTCTGCTCTCAAAACAGTGAAGGTAAACATCGCGAGGAAACCGGCATGTCCTAGGACTAAAAATTGAAAGACATGTGACATCTACCGATCCGCACTGCGCCCTCGTGGTGGATAACGGCCCACTCCCTCTCGACGAGAGGTGGCATGTGTCTCAGCAGTTGCGAACATTAATATTTGTTGATCACATTGTCTATCAACTTAAATTGCCGGTATATTCAAATCTCAACTGTGAAGAGGAGCTCATGGCTAAGTAATAACAGCCGCACGGGTCTATCCATCAGGTTAAGCTACGCTTGCCGGGGTTGGTCTGTGGATGAGTGACCATCTTTACATACCGAGACTCCTCCGTGCCTCGTCATGGCTGTCATTCGTGGATCTTTGACAGTCGTTACGGGTCGTCAGAAGTCCGAAAGTCTGACAACGTGTCTTACCAAGGGGTATCGCATTACCCAGTAACTGGGTTGTGGAGGTCAGATAGGCAGTCGCTCCATGTAAAATACTGGTATTCAGCTGCATCCGGTTAGACTGGAATTTCAAAGATTGATTGATTCAAATCTCAACTGTCATTCTTTGACAGCGTTATACGAGTATAATGGCTAAATGGCTATTTAATACGGCAACTTCCCGCACACTGCACAATGTGGGTACTGTGGCGATTCTAACTCCCGGAACTCTTTTCTAACTCCACAGGGAGGTCGCTGTGTCTACTAAATAAGAGATGGTGACGCGGAAAAGTATTTTGTAATTAAGTTGAAAAAATATAATATTCTGAAAAAACGCACACTTCTTTAATCTACATTGCTTATCCCCTAGCTCAGACTAAACTGCAGTGCTATTCGGTACAAATCTCACCGTGACGACTTAGGTGAGGTGAGCGTGGAGTGAGCTGTCAATAGTGTCAAACCCTAGCATCAGGTGGTATGAAAACTCTCTTGAAGCTTACTTCACCTACTTTTTCACGATGAGATTTGTACAGAATAGACCGGCAGAGCCCTAAAACAAAAACAAGAACTACACTACATTTTTTATTTATTTAAAAGGCAGTTCTATACTCGCTCGAGCGATAGAATGTCAGCCAGTAATATACAGGTGTAGCGTTATTAATGGATAACTCTGTATATGCAGGTGGGGGTTATAAAAAAAAAAATTGCGCATGCCCTTCGATTCCGGGATTTGACAATTTTCAATTTTTATAGGGCTTGGGGTCCCCCATCCGCAGATACAGGGTTATCCATTGCATGGAACCTTCACAATACATATAGTTCCAGGGGTTTTCGTTGAAGATGCTATAAAGTTCCTACATAGGAAAAGTTTTAAGCAGTGCGCAAACTTTCACAGATTGTTCTACCCATGAATATAAACAACTTTTACTATGGGACCAACTCTGAAATCACGAAAAAGAAATCAGCTGTTTCATATGCGCACTGCTTAAAAAAATTTCCTATATATTTGATGATAGCGACCCGCATCCTAATTGCATAACACACTATTAATCGGAATCGGTTTCATTTTGATAGTTCAGCAACATTCATTGCATTATTTACGTTGTTGAGAATGATTCAGATTCCGATCGATAGTGTGTTACGCAGTTAGTGTGCTGTACCTAAAGCAATTTTGAATAACCACCGACCTGTCCCACCACTTAAAAAAAGTTCGTTATCAGGCTACAGTTTACCAGTCACAATAAACTAGCCAGTATAAACTCACTTTCATCGATAACAGCTGCCTTATTAGAGAAGCTCTTTTCAATTTCTTTACGACCAAAGATAGAATCGATCGTCACGATATTTGTAATGAAATAGAGGTGCACTTTCTCGAGATTACACACTTTTGAAATTGTTAGCTAAACTGTTATTTACCGAGTAATGTCACGCTAGTAAAAACCGATATGTTACATTATTGGGAACGCCTTGATTAGCATTAGCGTGATGGTATTCGTGCAGAAAAACGTGGAGTAGTTTTGTCAGCGTCATTTATCTAGCTATTAGCTGGGGTATTAGCGTTAATGTGTGTGCTGGTTTAGACATAAAATGCAGGTTTTACTGGTATAAACAATATCAGATAGTTAGAATGGATTTATCGTACTACGGTACAATGGCCCCTATATTAATTGAAAAAACAAACTGTATTTCTGACCACGGTAGCTCCTTATGTTCGCGATCAATTCAGTTTTATGCATGTGTTTGTGGAATTTAATTTAAATTTTATTTAATATGGGTTATACCTGTTCTCTAATGGAGCCGTATGTATGTATGTTTGTTTGTTTGGATGTCCACGATTTTCTCAAAAACGAATGAGCCAATTTTGATGATTCTTTCACTAACGTGATCTACATACTTTCAGGAAGGTTTTAGTATATATACGATAGGTAATTATTCTATGTATGAAGTTATATGCATAAATGTACTGTATTTCCGGCATTTAAGCGGATTTTGATGATTTTTCTTTTCATTCGTCTTGAGCATGTGGTATTTTGTATATTCAACTAAAAATGGAAAATACATTTACGTAAAAACCGACTTCAAAAACCATAAAAAACTTAACAGCTTCTGAAGTCGGTGTCTTCACTTCTTTAATGCACTAATAGCTTGACACCGACTTCAGAAGCTGTTAAGTTTTTTATGAAAGTTATTTTATTCGTTTTAGGTTTTTAATTCTAAAAAGTTTTTGAAGTGGGTTTTTAGTTTTTTAAAGTAATTTTTTAAAGTAATTACCGGTGCTGAGGAAAGATATTTAAATTGATTTTTGGTCATGTTTTTAGTTTAACTTTAATTTAATTTTGATCTGATTTAGTTTTGATTTTGTTTTCATTGATTTAATTCTGATTTGATTTAAATTTAATTTTGATTGTGATATTGATTTTAATTTTGATTTTAATTGAATATTTATTTTAAGTGAATTTTGATTTTAATTTGGACTGATTTTTGTTTTTAATTTTAATTTAATTTTGTTTTAATTTATTTGATTTTGATTTAATTTTGATTAGATTTTAATTTTTAATTTAAATTTGATTGAATTTTTACTGTGGTTCTGATTCAAATTTTAATTTTATTTTTTTTCTAATGTTGATTTTGATTTTAACACTAACATAGCTTGTAAGTTCTAGTACTAATACAATATGGATGATTTCCGAAATAAAATTGATTGATTGATTGATTGATATTTATTTATTTAGTGTCGTCAGTAAGTTTAACATTGACTTTGCATACTCTACGTGAGTAAGAGATTTCATCAAGAATCGTTATTTCTCTCTTTGGGACATAGTTACGCTCTACAATTTTACAAACTCCAAATATATCTTGGTTGTTTTAAAATATTGAAGTTTTTGTCAATCGAGTTGCAGATACAATCCTTTCATTGTTTACCGCTGTTAACCTTATTGTTAAAAAGCTAAGCTAAAGCTAAAGCATTTGTTTTTAGGGTTCCGTACCTCAAAAGGACAAAACGGAAACCCTATAGAATCACTTCGTGGTCCGTCTGTCTGTCTGTATGTCAGTCTGTCAACACCCTTTTTCTCAGGAACGTGTGGAGGTATCAAGTTGAAATTAATATCAGATACGAAGGTCTATAGGCCCTTGGAGTTAAAAGTCAAGCTTCTAAGTCAACGCAATAAACATACGGCCATTTACGCGACATATTTTGATACTCGTAAATAAATCAAATCCGTGCTTCCTGTTGACTTAGAATCATGAAATTTATCAAGAAGCAAGGTCTCACAGTACAAGTAAAGGAAAAAGTCCTAAAATCGTTAATTTGCAGTTGAAGAATTGACCGTGGCGTATAACAATTTGTGGGAGTCCATGTTTTTTTTACTTTTTCGAGACTGATTTCTTAAGAGTAGTTCTCAAAACATTGCCGGCTGTCTAAGCCATATTTGATAGAACTATACATGTATCATAACTCTCGGATCTTAAAATGAGCCCAGATATTATTAGTCTGTCGGAAACGTTCATAGAACGAGATAATGAAAATATTGTAAAAATATCTGGTTACAGTTTAGCACAAAGAAACAAAAGCGGGGTGGAGTCTCTATCCTCGTAAAAAAGGGTATATTTAAAGAAATATCATGATTCAATCAGTATTGTATGGACAATATCTTTGAGTGTTGTGGTATTGCGATCATGAACGAAAATCTATTTATCTTGCGCATATGCCCATAAAGAACCCCAATTTCTAATATTACCAAGTTTTTCGAAATACTTGAAACAGTGCTTCAATTTATATCACGTAAATTTAGGAAAAAAATAGTTATAGCAGGTGACTTGAATATCAACACGATACAATTAAATAATAAATTTGAAACATTAGAAATAGTTCTAAATTATATCTAGTGCTACATATTCCAGAACCAACACGTCAAAATTCTTGTATAGATCACCTAATCAGCAACATCAAATCTGCTAAAGATGAACTTTTACATCTGGGTCTTTCTGATCATAATACTGCGCAGTTGTTAAGTATACCCGTGAGAAACAAAGACAACAGCTTTGACAGAATATTTAACGTATAAGAGAGGCTATAATAAACATCACATTATTAAATTTAAAGAATGTATCTCCGAACTATCGTTTTCAGAAGTATTTAAAGAATCCGATATTAACGTAGCTTACGAAAAGTTATACGAAATAATAGATCTATTTTATAAATTATGTTTCCCTGTCAGAAAAATAACGATGTCAAACAGAGATCGACCCCTAAAATGGATGTCTAAAGGCTAATAGAGCAAGCTGCAAAACTAAAAGATCAAAAGAAAGAAAAAAAAAACAAGAAGAAAGAAAATTACACTAACAAAACTGTTGAAAATAAAACTAAGTTTAAAAACTCTATATTCCTACGGCGCTGCATGCATGGGTGTATTAAAAGAACTAATCATGAATTTATCAGTAATTCGAAAACTAAATGCCAGGCAGCATGGCAATTGATTAAAACCAAAAGGAGTCCATAGGTGCGATTTGCTTGCTCTTAGTAGGTACTAAGAGCAAGCAAATCGCAGAAAACATAAGGTACTATAATAGGCCCGAATAAAATTGCTGAAACATTCAATAACTATTGGATTAATCTAACAAACAAAACCTATATAAATGGTTTCGCCTTAAACAATCTACTAGTGATAGTATTTTCCTTAAACCATATATAAAGAGAATATGGATATGAAGTATCTCTTCATATCCACAGAATTATCTTATCTTTGAACAACACAAACTCAGTAGGTTGTGATGAGGCAGCAACAAAAATTCTAAAAAGTTGTTCAGTCATAGCATTTTTTTAAAATCTATCTTTTGAATATTTTCTAAGCCTACTAAAACAATCGGTTGTAAAACCTCTCAACAAAAAAGGTAACAAAGAAGATCTAGATAACTACAGAACAATTACTCTCATACCCATCGTATCAAAATTCTTTGAAACAGCCATGCATAAACGCCTTACTCAATTCACCGATAAGCATGCTATCTTATGGGAAGAACAATACGGATTTCAAAAGGGAAAGTCCACAACATTAGCCTGTCTTAACTTAATCCACACAATCGTTTCTAATTTACGTAAGCGAAAATCATACAACGGGCATGTTTTTTGACATGTCAAAGGCCTTCGACTCCGTATCACACAAATTGCTAACAGACAAACTAGAAAAGTATGGGATACGGGGTTCAGCCCTTCAATGGATAGAAAGTTATTTAAATAATAGAATGCAGTGTGTCGAAATAAAATAAAATGGTAGTAAACTAGAACTAAAGTCATACAGATCAAATTAGAACCGTTCTGGTGTGCCCCAAGGGGGTGCGCTCAACTTTCTATTGATTTTACTCTATGCATATAAATAAGGAGCTCGTGGCTAAGTAATAACAGCCGCACGGGTCGATCCATCAGGTTAAGCTATGCTTGCCGGGGTTGGTCTGTAGATGGGTGACCATCTTTTCATACCGAGACTCCTCCGTGCCTCGGAAAGCACGTCAAGCCATTGGTCCCGGCTGTCAACCGAGGATCTTTGACAGGGTCGTCACAAGCCCGAAAGTCTGACAACCAGTCTTACCAAGGGGTATCGTATTACCCAGTAACTGGGTTGTGGAGGTCAGATAGGTAGTCGCTCCATGTAAAATACTGGTATTCAGCTGCATCCGGTTAAACTGGAAGCCGACCCCAACATAGTTGGGAAAAGGCAGATTCATTTTTTTCCATATAAATGACCTTCTCGAAGTTACTAATAACCCCTGTGTTATATTCAATAATGACCTCAAACATCTCAGACATCAAATAATACTGACATTAATAATAATACAATTGAGTCGATAATAACGTGGTTTAACGAAAATAATCTACATGTAAACCTAACAAAAACTTTTATTCAATTCAGTATATATGGACGAGAAAATAAGACTTTAGACATCAATTATAGAATACTTAAATTAAAGGAAGTAAACGATACAACATTTCTCGGTATCACGATTGATAAACCCTGCAACTTGAAGGCCCACGTTAATAAAATATGCAATAAAATAAATAAAATCGTGTATGTTCTATACGAATTCTCAAATGCATCCGCGTCGTAGCGGGAATACGCCCATGGGAATCTTGCAAATTCTTTTTCAAAAAGTTTTGCAAACTGTGCCGTGTGACATATCAAATGAAAGGGCTTACTGTGAAGGTCTCAATCATACATACACAAAGTTAAGTTTGTTCTTGGGATTCATCCCAAATACGGAACCCTTTATTGTGCGTAGTCCAACACGCACTTGGCCGGTTTTTTATATACTTCTACATTATGTAATAATTAATATAACAATATTGCTACTCACTTTAATTTTAATTGAATTATAACCAAGTATAGACCTAAATGTTTGCATGTCACATTTTTAATGACTAGTGCTATGGGTATGGATCTGTAATTGATTACACAGGATGCTCGGAAATTGTTCCTGTTCATTGAAAGGGATTATACTAGAGGTCATTTCCAACAAATAAAGTCCTACCATTTTTTTTCTACATTTTTTTCGAGTAAAACACGTTTAAATTTCAAAAATTATAAAATAACGAAGGTTTTCTTTCCACTCAAGACCTTTTATTTCTGAAATCATGGGAATTTAGGGGATGTATTTTTTTAAATCTATATCAATTGTCACTAATTTATCATCAGTCAGAAAAATAACAAAGACGTGGCGAGAGAGAGGTAGTTATTTTTAAATGATGATTAATGATAAATGATTTTTATTTCTGTAAGTAGGTTTGTACAAACACTTTTACAAGTCAATCATGTTTTTTTTTTAAACTAGATGAGGTCGGCGTTGCCTATCTGACTACTCTAAGAAGAAAGGCCGAAAAAACTCAGAGGTCACAGTCTCTTATAAAGTCCGGACATAATCTTGGTCACTTTATGTGAAGACCATGTAGATTGGTGTCTGAAATGGTCTTTTGAGGAAAGAACCACACAGATTGAGAGGATCTGTCCAGTCAGTGCACGCATTTGTCAGTAATCGCGCAGCTCAACTCAGAACTTAAGGAGCTCAACGATTCGACGAACAATACCAAAGAAAGGACGTTGGGGTAGGCCGCATAAATTACTCAAACTGCCAGACCATGATTAAAAATAACTGAGAGAAAAAATAAAACAAACAAAAAAAAGCAATGACCTACATAGTCTTCACATTCACAATACATTAAAATAATATAATACTTTACAAAGTAAATATTCATGTCAACTGTGTGCAAAAAAAAAAAATAGAATTTGGAGCAGTTCAATCCCAAGCCTTTTTGTCCTCAATATAATCTTTAACGGTATAAAAAGCTTTCTGACACAACTTGCGTTTAATGAATGATTTGAATTTATTAAGGCTCAGATCTTGAACGTGGCTTGGAAGTTTATTATAAAAGCGTATACATTGACACCTGAATGAGCCACCTACTTTCTTGAGCCTTGTTGGAGGTACAACAAATTTGTGTTTGTTCCTAGTGTTTATATTGTGGATATCACTGTATTTTTTAAACAATTTAATGTTTTTATGGGCATATAAAAGATTTTCAAAAATGTACTGAGAATTATTGTTTTTGGTGACCACTCTGAAAATTTGAACAATAAGTTAATAAACCTCCGTAACTCGGAAACCATTAATTTTGTACCCCTAGTTGGCGGGCTTAATTTGTTGGAAATAACCTCTAGTATAACCCCTTTCAAGGAATAGGTCAAATTTCCCAGCATCCTGTATAATTGTACCAATACTTATGGCAAATAAATAAATTTGATTTGAGTTGAACTACAATAAGATAAGATAAGATAAATTTATTTGTTCAAACATGAGTATACATACAAAAAATCAACATGCAAGTTGTTAAAAATATTCTAAACAGGTCGTCATGCTTATCCTATACAATGACATACAAGGATTTAAGTAGGTAAAATATATATAAGCAAAAAACATTATTTTTCTTTATTAAATTAGCTATTAAAATTATACAGCGAATAAAGTTATTTAAATAATAATATAACCTCAATTCAATTATTCAAATTAAAATATAATAGTCACCGTTCATAAAAAAAAAAAATACGTCTAAAGCAGTAGTCAAAATAAATAGGTCAAAATTATAATAGTCATTCAAAATATTTTTCACATATAAATCATTGACGGTGTGATAAGCTCTTTCTGTTAAAAAAAATAACTTTCAATTTAAACTGCACGTCACTTAAAAGCTTCCAACTTTTTGGCAATTTATTATAAATTATAGGAGCCATGCAAAAGACACTCTTCCGCATAAGAGTAGGTCTGGATTGTTGTAAGCAAATCTGAGTGTTTTCACGTGTGTTGCGTGGAAACACCTCACCATGCGAGTAAACAGATTAGGGTTGGACCTTACAAACATTGCATTTTATTTAATATAAATGGACGGTAATGTCAAAATTTTATATTTTTCAAAATAAGGCCTACAACTCTGAGTGGTTTCTAATTTGAACATGGACCTAATACATTTTTTGTGCTTTAAATATAGTTTCCTTATCAGTTGAGTTACCCCAAAAGATAATCCCATATCTTAGGACAGATTCTACCAACCCGTAGTACGCACTAGTTATTTCAGCCAGTGTGTACAGAGCATAAGCTGAGGAACTAATTTTCTTAGTAATGGTCTCTATATGTGCTTTCCAATTTAATTTCGTGTCAATAATTAATCCTAAAGATTGTGTTGTGTCAACCGAGTCAATGTTAGTATTATTGTATTTTATATCCAGTTTATTAATAAATGTCAATGGGCGTTGCCTGAAGTGCATGATTTTAGTCTTATTTAAATTCATTTTTAAATTATTATTATTTAACCATTTTATTATTGAAATTAGGGATTTATTAATATCATACTCATATTGATTTCTGGTTTTAATGGAATCGTCACAACACTGTCATGTTTTATTTTGAGATAAATTCATTCCAACTACTGAACTCTTTATTGTTCGTGATCCGACACACACTTGACTGGTTTTTTGGTTCGCGCTAATCTCTGAAACATTTAGTCGGATTTGAAAAAAAAAAATACATTTGATAGTCCTATTCTTGAGGAAGTTTATAGGCTATTTAACATCATGCTGCGCCTTTTAGGGGCAGAGCATAAAGAAAACCAGAAATAACGCTAAGTGAAAAAGAAGTACTAGCGCGAGCGGGCGATGCGATGCGACACGCTGGGAAATTTCAAGCGGGTGAAGTCGCGGGCAGAAGCCAGTGAAGAATACGGAAACTTTTCCTACGACCTCATAAGTTCATAAACCCATTTCAACTCGTAAAGGACCACACACAAACCAACCTACGAGTATTACATTATTATACTCCAGTAGGTAAGCCATCAAATTAACGTTAAACCAGCTTATCAACTAGTTACCACTATCTTAACCCGTGTTCTAATGTACGGTATCTTAACGACGTGGTAACACGCCATGGGGGCGCCAGAGATGTACGGAGTAATGGATGATTTATTTTTGATGATAGAGCCCGCTTAGTTCGAGAATTACCTTCGAGGATCGATGTTGATGTTTAATATTTGGGTACCTAATTATTTCTAGTTCTAGGCTTATAATATAAAACCAACACAATAGCCCGAACCATAGGTAATCGGACAGCGTTGAGGAATCGCGGCCACGTGATCGTTGGCGTTCATTCCATACTAACAATTATTAACGTATTCCTCTGTTTTAGGGGTTCCAGATGGTCGGGATTCGTCTGGATTGTCCTGGCATTTCATATGATATCGCGAGTCCCGACAAAATGTCCCGAAAACAGCTCCTGTAATTTTTTTAACAAAACAGAAATTTACAATTCAATCAATCAATCAATCAATCAATTTTATTTCGGAAATCATCCATATTGTATTACTAGAACTTACAAGCTATGTTAGTGTTAAAATCAAAATCAACATTAAAATTACAAATAAAATTAAAATTTGAATCAGAAGAGACAATAGAAATTCAATCAAATTTAAATTAAAAATTAAAATCTAATCAAAATTAAATCAAAATCAAATAAATTAAAACAAAATTAAATTAAAATTAAAAACAAAAACCAGTCAAAATTAAAATCAAAATTAAAATCAATATCACAATCAAAATTAAATTTAAATCAAATCAGAATTAAATCAAAATTAAATCAATGAAAACAAAATCAAAAACTAAATCGGATCAAAATTAAATTAAAATTAAATTAAAAACATGACCAAAAATCAATTTAAATATCTTTCCTCAGCACCGGGCCCACAGCTATGTCTACGGGACCAGTGCATCAGAAAAGGGCAGTCTGACCTCTCCACAATAATCTTCAGGATGCTATTTGAGCTTCCACGTATCCTACGCATTAGGGATGCCGTTCTTTTGCGCATGATAGCCTCAAAACTATCTATGCCTGCCTCGGCAAACATGCCCGACGCACTACAGAACCGCGGAAGCCCCAGCAACACCCGAAAAGCATTGTTATACTGCACACGGAGAGCGTTGTAGGCTCTCTGCGTATACCTGACCCACAGGCTGCAGGTGTAAAACATCTGGCAGTATGCCTTAAACAGCGTAATTTTCACGTCTTTAGTACACCTAGCAAACCTGCGGGCCAGCATATTACATCGAACCGACAACGCCCTCCGCTCTCTCTCTACATCCTCGTCGTCAAAAAGGTTCTCAGTCAAAATGTGCCCAAGGTACTTAAAACGAGATACTCTCTTAAGTGCCACTCCATACAGGTGAACAGGAGGAACTGTCGTCAGTTTTCTGGACCCCACACGAAACACCATGACCTCACTTTTCCTGACATTATACAGGAGACCATGAGCCGTTGCGTATCGTTCACACACTCCAAGTAACTGTCTGAGCGCATCAATCGGACTCAGCAGCACCATGTCATCAGCATAACTTATACTATTGATAGTCTTACCATCAATAGAGCATCCGACACCAGTGCTACTAAGCTCCTCAACCAACTGATTGATGTATAGACTGAAGAGCGCTGGGGAAGTCAAACCTCCCTGCCTCACACCACACTTCAGTCCATACTCACCAGATAATGCACCCGACCATCTGACCCGGTTTAACTGGTGGACGTACTAATACTCGAGGAGGTTAACTAGCTCCTGAGGTACGGCTTTCTCCCGCAGCTTTGACCATAGGACCTTGTAGTCAACCAGATCAAACGCCTTGGAGAGGTCCAGAAAAGCAGCATATACCGGAGTCTTTCTGTCGGTATAGTACCTAACCGTATGCTTGAGCGCCAGAACAGCCGTTTCCGTGGACAACCCAGCTCTAAAACCAAACTGCGACTCATGTGGATTGAGCAGTCCAGCCGTTCTACGATCAAGCACACCGTCAAGAACTTTAGCCGCTATGGTAGCCAAAGAGATAGGCCTGTAGTTGTCCTTATCCGACGCATCCCCAGTCCTATTCTTGGCAATAGGCACCACTATCGTCCTCATCAACTCCGTAGGTAGATACGAGTGTCTCACACAAAAGTTGAATAGCATGGATAAGACCCTAGGGAGGTGCGGACCAGCATACTGGAAGTGTTCAATGCTTAGGCCATCATGTCCTGGAGATTTGCCTCTGGTCATACCTTTAATAATGTTTCTTATCTCCGTAGCTGTAATGTTTATTGGCTCTCCAGACATGACGCCCCCAGCGACAAGATTCTGTTCATCCACTCGCCGCGATCTTACAGTAAAATGCCTCCTAAACCTGTCAATTACCGCGCGTTTTTTTTTAATCATTCCAAAATCGGTGTAAACAAAAAAACATACATAATGTCTGCCAAACTGCAGCAGTTTGTCGGCAGTAGTCTCATCTAACTATGTATTACATATTTGAACATTTCAAAAATAAAATATTGTGCTGAAACTTAATTAAGTACTTAATTATGCTAAGTAAACTACGAAGCAATACAGGCACCTATATTATAGGTATTTTATATTTTTTCACTCAGCATTACCTACAATCGAGATCAGAAATCGTACAATTGAAAAACACGGCATTTTTTCCTACGTAAGGTTTGTTACAAAATATATGGACACAATGAGAGATAATGTTTTTATCCGACTTCCAAAAGGAGGAGGTTCTCAATTCGTCTGTATGTTCTTTTTTTTTTTTTTTGTATGTTTGTTACGCGATTACTCAAAGACGGATGGACCGATTTAGAAAATTATTTTTTTGTTTGATACACTTCGTTTTGGTATACTTCCGAGGTGGTCCCATATAAATTTTATTAATTTTTCTTGGGGAGTTTTTGAGTTAGCTTCAATAATGCGTATATTTCCCACTTATTTTATGTGGATGATGTGATGGTGTTTTAATAACTTCCTATCACTGTTATTTACATGGCTATATCTACAATTATTGTGCTCAACTATGTATTCGAATTTGTGTGGGGTAGGTTCCACAACTAAAAAGTGAAAAATAAAAACTTTTTAGCAAAAAATAAAACCGACTTCCAAAACAAAACACTACAAAGTGAAAAATAACTTTAATTTCGGATGTCGGTGGCAAAAAACGAAAATACAAAACCAAAGACACCGACCACCGAAATTAAAGTTATTTTTCACTTTGTAGTGTTTTGTTTTGGAAGTCGGTTTTATTTTTTGCTAAAAAGTTTTTTGTAGAACTTTTTTAAGTTGCTCCTTAGACTTGACATGCGTTATCAGTTCCTGGGGCAGCTCATTCACCAACGTGGGCACTACGAACCTTCTTGTGCGCTTACCAAAGTAGTTTGTTACTTTTGGAACTGCAAGTGTCTTCTTCTTAGGTAAACGAGTTGGGTATTATATGGTTACGTTCTACTTTGTGGCATCAAAATCACTTCACTCGCCCCGATTAATTACACGGAACGCGCTCGGTGAGGTGGCTTTATTTATGAAGCTTGCTGTAGTGTCTCTAAAAGTTGAAAATTCATTTATTTAAATGGGAAGATACGCTGTTGCCGCACGTATTTCAAATGATATTGAAAAGGATGCTTTATACAGGATGATTTTTAAAACATGCGACAAAATTTAAGGGGGTGTTCTACCCATCAATATGAACAACTTTTACTATGGGACCAACTCGGAATTCGCAAAAAAATTTCGACCTTTTTATACAAAATGGTCCAATCGGGTATGTGCTTTTACATGGGAAGGTAATTTTTTTTTTGCGAATTCTTAGTTGGTCCCATAGTAAAAGTTGTTCATATTGATGGGTAGAACACCCCCTTAAATTTTGTCGCATGTTTTAAAAATCACCCTGTATACCGATTATAGCTACTTTACAGAAATATTTGAACACCTTCTAAAAGACAAGGGCATCTTAAATGACAAAATTTGGACATATATTTAAATAAAAATGCAACCAAAAAAACTACAAAAATTAAAAAAATAATTATATCGTTTGTGTTGTAATATTTATTTGTCCCGACCATAATCCCTCAATCCCGCATTTTGTAAATTTTGCCCAATTATTTTAGTCTTCTCATTTGGCAACCCTTTTATCCCTGGTTAATGATACTAGTCCAAATATTTTTTTACGATACAATGTATACCTAACACCGCCATGTTATGATTTGTTTTTTGGAGTATTTTTTTTATTTTTCTATAATTAATATAATTACATGACCGCGTTTCCTCTTAAAATTAAGAATGCGTAGGAACGTAGGAACACTTGATGAAAACTGCACGAACGTATACTTAAGAAAGGCGTTTGATTTAACACGTGAATCTGAAAACTTATTGTTGTCCACATCCCTCTCTGCTGCTTTAACTTCCTAACCGGCATTCTTAAAATAGATATAGGATCTACTCAAAACTATCATCTTGTTAAAATTTTCTTGTTCCCAATACAAAAGCTCTCGAAGTATAGCACATTCCGTAACATTTCTTGCTCTTCTCACCCTCAAACAGATAAGAAGCCGTGAAGATAAAGACAAGACAAGTGTCAATCATCTACCATGACACGTACCCCATCACCCACAAGATAAGCGATGTAAGTGTTGTTGATATGGCAAGCATTTAAGGCATGTTTTGCTGAGCTATGTAGTATGAATATGAACTGAAGGAAAATAGTTTTAAGGCGACTACAGGACCTAAAGCGCGGTTATTGTCGGACGACATATAAAAGAAAGAGAAGCGCGATGACAACGCTGGTATTGCAAAATGTGAAGCAATTATCTATTTACAAAAATCTATTTATTGGACTAAAAAATTAAAACACTATTATGTTAATTATATGTTGCTTGTAGAATAATCTGACAAAATATCAGTATGATTGATATCAGTATGACGATAAAATCCACACTAACATACATACATGCGTATGTATGTTAGTGTGGTTTTTATCGTTAAAAGTAATCTTTAACCGACTTCAAAAAAACTTTTTAGAAAAAAATAAAACCGACTTCCAAAACAAAACACTACAAAGTGAAAAATAACTTTAATTTCGGTAGTCGGTGTCTTGGGTTTTGTATTTTCGTTTTTTGCCACCGACTTCCGAAATTAAAGTTATTTTTCACTTTGTAGTGTTTTGTTTTGGAAGTCGGTTTTATTTTTTTCTAAAAAGTTTTTATTTTTCACTTTTTAGTTGTGGAACCTACCCCACACAAATTCGAATACATAATTGAGCACAATTATTGTAGATATAGCCATGTAAATAACAGTGATAGGAAGTTATTAAAACACCATCACATCATCCACATAAAATAAGTGGGAAATATACGCATTATTGAAGCTAACTCAAAAACTACCTAAGCTAAGTTAATAAAATTTATATGGGACCACCTCGGAAGTATACCCTATCAAACAAAAAAAGAATTTTCTAAATCGGTCCATCCGTCTTTGAGTAATCGCGTAACAAACATACAAAAAAAAAAAAACAAAAAAAAATACAGACGAATTGAGAACCTCCTCCTTTTGGAAGTCGGTTAAAAAGGAGGAGTTTCTCTATTCGCGAAAATTACGCGATTACTCAAAGCCGGATGGGCCGATTTGAAAAATTCTTTTTTTGTTTGAAAGGGTACTTCCGAAGTGTTTCCATATAAATTTTATTAACTTTGCTTTGGTAGTTTTTGAGTTAACTTCAATAATGCGTACATTTCCCACTTAGTTTATGGTTCTGTAACAAAATGGTAAAAAGGATTCCTTGTGGTGCGACTCAGTCTGTCTGTCCGTCTGTCACAGCTGGATATCTCAAGAACTACTAATGCTTGAAAAACTTGAATTTTGTAATAGTTTTAGATGACGTTTGCCCAACTATTTTGCAAATAAGAAAGAAATAAACATTTTTTTTTTTGCAACAGGGACTGAAAGGGGACTTTAAAATTCGAAGTAGGACTACTAGGCCATGTGGGGCATCATATGAAAGAGCGTTGTTTGCACATTATCAAACATTTTTTTTTTCTTAAGCCGCAGTTTTCTACTTTTGATAAAAAATAATACTGTTACCCCCTTATCTCCGAAATGTGCATAGAGAAAAATCTGTAATTATTCTGTGTGATAGAATTTTATATAAAGATTACAAGAAAAATAAAACGATGTCTCTAAATAGCACACTTTTTTTATAGGTATATGATGGTACGGAACCCTCGGTGCGCGAGTCCGCCTCGCTCTTGGCCTGTTTTTTCTATCTGATCAAATTAGTTGTATTATGTTTTTAGGGTGAATATTCGAGCGTTTTAACCGCCGTCATTACCTTCCGCCAAATGTTGATGAAAGAGAATATATTTAATGAAATATTTCAGCAATTCCTGATTCTGGTCCTTAAGCAGATTCTAGGAATTGATGAAATATTTCATTAACTATATTCTCTTTCATCAACATTTGGCGGAAGGTAATGACGGCGGTTAAAACGCTCGAATATTCACCCTTTAACACACTATCTAACTAGCATATATCCGGAAGATTATCATATCTTTTTCTGATTTGGTTTACTGCAGTAAATCATATAATATTACACATTTAGGCATTCTAAAACTTGCGTTTAAGTCCTGTAGTTCTCTTACGTAGGTATTGGAGCGCAACTAGTGTGAAGAATAACTGGTTACTGAACCCAAACTTAAAGTAAGCTGTACTCAGATTCTTTCTCATCATCATCTGCCTAGCCTTTTCCCCGACTATGTTGGGGTCGGCTTCCAGTCTAACCGGATGCAGCTGAATAGCAGTATCTTACATGGAGCGACGATACACCTTGGTAAGACTGGTTGTCAAACTTTCGGGCTTCTGACGACCCGTAACGACTGCCAAAGATTCACGAATGATAGCCGGGACCAACGGCTTAACGTGCTTTCTGAGGCACGGAGGAGTCTCGGTATGTAAAGATGGTCACCCATCCACAGACCAACCCCGGCAAGCGTAGCTTAACCTAATGGATCGACCCGTGCGGCTGTTATTACTTAGCCATGAGCTCCTCACTCAGATTCTTTATATAAGTATTGAATACATTCCTAGTACGGAAATAACAGTGACAAGATATATAAAATGGAATTGGCTATCCGTGGTGATGGCCGATAGAGCCAACTCTGAATAATTGGTGGTAGGGGCGTCTTAACGCATGTTGAGCTGATGGCATCGTCAAAGTGGCAGGATATACATGGACGAGGGATGCATAACGCTGTGAGTACTGCCAGAAAAGTATGGCATATAGCAATGAATTAATTCATTAATCTTCTAAGAATTAAACGTGGATTAGTGCCACCGAGTGCCCGTCTTTGCAGCTCTTCAATTAACTGCAGACTTGCACAATGCAACGCTGGTCTATTTTTCAGCCTTATGCAGTTGCTTATCAAACTAGCTATAAGGTTATCCACTTTGCATTTTTATCTTCATAGTTACTATTTGTAAAGCACTTCAGTTATATTATCTGCGCAGACGACTGTCTCGACACCTCATTCACACGTAATGACGTTTTGTCATTTTGAGTCATTATGTCTTTTGGAATGTGATAGGAAACCTTAATGGACTTGTGGACAGATTCGGGTGTAGATGGGTTTTTTGCCGGTTGAAGTAAACATTGGAGTTACGAGTACATCCTTTGTTTTTATTTGTCATGAATAAAAAAAAATCTTGTATTTCAGACAGAGTCCATTGATTGGTTACTATTAGGTTGGGGAAAAAGTCTTTTCGCGTTGTAGTATGTATGAACTTGTAATAAAATCTCTTTGGCTTTACTATTTGTATCTGGCTGGTATTGGTATCATTGAAAAGTTTAAATTTTAAAGAACATAATTCCAAATTCAAATTAGGAAAATGTGTGATTTTCATTTGTTTTTCGTACCGTCAAAATGAGTGAATCTAATGAAGAAATTCGATACATTTTAAAATTTTACTACAAAAAAGGTAAAAATGAAACGCAAGCCGCGAAAAAAAATTGCGATGTTTATGGACCTAGTGTAATGTCTGTGAGAGTAGCACAAATTTGGTTTAAGCGTTTTCAATTCGGAAATTTTGATGTCAAAAATGCACGTCGCTCTGGTCGCCCTATTACGGATAAAATGGACGCCATTTTTGAAAAAGTGGAGCAAGATCGGCATATTAGTAGTTACGACGTAGCTGAAGAACTGGAAATTGACCACAAAACAGTTTTGGCGCATTTGAAAAAAACTGGGTACACAAAATTTGGGTACCTCACGAGCTCACTGAAAGAAACCTAATGAACCGTGTACTCATTTGTGATTCTTTATTACGACGTAATGAAACCGAACCATTTTTGAAGAAGCTGATAACTGGTGATGAAAAGTGGATCACGTATGACAAGAACGTGCGAAAAAGGTCGTGGTCAAAGGCCGGTCAGGCTTCACACAGACTGTGGCGAAACCCGGGTTAACTCGCAACAAGGTGATGCTGTGTGTGTGGTGGGATTGGAAGGGCATTATTCATTATGAGCTGTTACCACCAGGCAGGACCATCGATTCTGAACTCTACTGCGAACAACTGATGAGATTAAAGCAAGAAGTTGAGAGAAAGCGGCCGGAATTAATCAACAGAAGGGGTGTGGATTTTCATCATGATAATGCTAGACCTCACACATCTTTAGCCACTCAGCAAAAATGAAGAGAGTTTGGCTGGGAGGTGTTATTGCATCCGCCGTATAGTCCTGACCTTGCACATTCAGATTTCCACCTGTTTCGGTCTCTTCAGAATTCTTTAGGCAGTGTCAGGTTAACATCACGAGAGGACTGCCAAAACCACTTGTCGCGGTATTTTGACCAGAAGTCCCAAAATTTCTATAGCAATGGGATCATGTCCCTATCTACAAGATGGCAAAAAGTTATCGAACAAAATGTTTTGAATTTTCTTAAAAAATGCGAAGAAACTTTTTCCCCAACCTATTATACCAAAAACTTAGAAACTAGGTGTGTAGTTAGTATAGGTATCTAATTACACCTACGCCCCACTGGCGAGTAGGCATATCCAATGTCATAGTATGGTGCTATCGCACCTGTCCGCTATGATTTTCAGGATGCTGGCGCGTACCCGGCGCATGATGGAGGCGCATTGCTTGTGCATTATTGCGTGGAAACCATCAATTGCCGCCTCAGCGAACATGCTGGAAGCACTACAGTAGCGCGGCAACCCCATCAACACCCTGAACGCATTATTATATTGGACGAACTAACGCATTATAATATTACTTACTTTGTCTGATGCTTAAAGTTAAAAAGAGTACCAACTCTGACAAAAAAAAATCTGCTTATGGTTTTTCTATAGCGATAGTCTCATCATCTTTCTGCCCTTATCCCATGTTACTTGGGGTCGGCGCAACACGTTTTCTTCTTCCATTCTCCCCTGTGAACCGTCATGCTATCATTCACTCCCTTCTCTTTCATATCATTCCTCACACAATCCATCCATCTTTTCTTCGGCCTTCCTCTCCCTCTCTATCCATCAACATGTATATTCATCACTCTTTTAGTCACATGCGATAGTCTGATTCGACTAAATACATACAATAGTCGTGACTGTGGTCTAAGCAGCACCTTACAATGTAAGGTTGAAAGACACACTTAAAGTTAACAAAACAATTAAATGGAAAATTTGTTGATTTTATCATAGTACCATGGTGTATCAGAACTGACAGGGTCGTGGGTTGGATGAAAGATTTCCTGTGCCAGGGCTTTTAGTTAGTAAAAGTCCGAGTCGCCGTAACGCTCCGCCCAGAGCGAGATAAGTTATTTTATGTTTTCCCACCCAAAAAAAAGGGTGTATCAGAAAGGTGTGGTTAAACTTAAGGTGTGGTACAGACCATCAAACTGAACAACTTTCTCCATGAAACCAACATCGTAATCGAGAAAAAAATATCAGTTGTCGCGTACAAATCTTCAATACCTACTCGACTGACATTTGAAGGTTTATTAGTTTATTAAATCAATAATAATTAATTACGGAGCGCGTCGGAAAGCGCAACACATTGTTTAGACAGGTTGATGGGCTGAGTCTACGGTAACACGCTAGTCACAATGTTGTTATTAATCACGTCACAAGACAATCATGAACTCCTGATCTATCGTTTCCGGGATTAGTGCCAAATAATATGAACAAGCGATTCGTGTTTTTCAATTTCAAAATTTCCGTGAAATTCAGAAAAATGTCCATTGCGAGTCGGTAGAAATGGCTTACTCTGACAGTCAAACAAGTTAACAAACTGCACCTTAATTGCGTAACGCACTATCGATCGGAATCTCAATCAATTTCAATCAAATTGCTAATCCATTGCTTCACATCGTCGTTGTCAAACCAAAATCTGCTATGTGCAAAAATTATACTTTTGAAATATTGAAAAAAAAAAATCTCAAAAAAATGTAGCTGTGGCACATAGCATATTTTATAAAAGGTCGCAGATCGTCGTACAGTGCTCATAAGCACTTAACAGTTTTTTGTTTTACGGTAGATAGGGGTGCAAACTATACGCAAAGGTCAAAAAGTAGAAATCTCAAAAAAGTGCACATAGGAGATTTTGGTTTGACAATGACGACATGTTCGAAAATTTTGTCTGCTCGACAACGCAATGAATGTTGTTGAACTATCAAACCGATTCCGATTGATAGTGTAGTTGAAGCAATTAGGGTACTGTTCCTTCAATTAACTGTAACGTTTTGTTAATAAAAAAATAAAGAAAAAGAGTTTTACTCGCATGTTCATTTCGGATTTGCCCGACAATTTTCGAACTCGAACAGAGTCCATCACACAGCACCTGGACAAAAAATAAAAGTAAGTAAATAAAGCTCAGACTAAACAGAAAACGAGCGTTTAAACAGGCGCGACACGCGACGCGACACAAACGTACCGCGAGCCGCGCGACGAGCGGTACCTTTGTGTCGCGCGCGATTCGCCTTTGAAGAAGCCTTTACGGTAGTCGCATATGATGTGTAACACCTGACATCTGTTTGGGTTGGTACCATCTGACGGCCAACTTTAGCACTGCGCACGCTCATTCGTCAAATCACGCGCTTCCCCGCTTCCTGTTACACATTTCCGTCCCTTTTCACGAAATTACTCCCACAGATTGCAGGAAAGCGAGAGCAAAGATGTTACACATCAAAAACCCAGACATAGCGCTGCGACAATACAGTGAAGCATGCGCAAAACTACACCTCGCTCTGTGTATACACGCTCACACACACACATTTACACCAAACTACAATATTAAACTACACCACAGATTAATACAGATGGGACACTCCGCAGTTTAGGTATGAAGCTACAAATACGCGGCGGGCCTCTCTCACTAGGCCAATTCAGTAGGACTGCCGCGGTCAGAAGGTATAAGAGTTACGCGTTAGAAAGAGAGGCAACTTGTAGGTGGATATAACTGTAGGTAATAAGCGTTGTGCGACCTGAATTGCACTTTATTGTGTCGTAACAAGAGTCGCTTTTTATTTAAATGATTTTGCGGAGTGTCCCATCTGTATGAATCTGTGGCTAAAACTCATTACGTGCACACAAACATGTTTACGAAACCCGAAACGTGCGGTATTTAGTCTGAGAAATAAAGATGGATGTTTGGGTCCCCGGCGGCGCCGTAAGTAGTTTAGAGAGGACAACAAATCAGTTTTCACTTTTCAGTCAGTCGAAGATGGTACAGCCATATTTTTAAAAGAAAACCCGGGTGGCATTACTTTCAAGTTTTTCTCACCACTATTTCTTCATAATTCAGAATTTCAGATTACATGCTTTACGATCTGTCAATGTTGGTTTTTTCAAGTTTCTTTGGTCCTACAAAACAACACCAAAAATTGCTTTCTTTACCTCGACCTTATAATGCAAGAAACAGCGTTGGTTTTCCCTTGATTCTATTTAAAAAAACAAAAAATGTGACATTTTTGTAAACAACATTACTAAAGCTGTTGACTCCAACCCTAACTCTCAAGGAATAAAGTTTATTTTTGCATATTTTGTTACATAAATAAGTGTGTAACATTGATTATGATTAAGGACCATAAAACATTGTTGGGGTAGGTTGTGTTGATAAATGAGATAATATTTTTGTTAGATCTTGACATAGTGAGTTATATCGCTTATACTATGTGGTATAACCAAGGACAGCCTTGTAGATTATTTTTAGAGCTTCTTTGTTATCATAAAATGTTGTAAAAAATGCAAATATGTACTTGTAAGCTAAGAATGAGTAATTTCTTTTATGAACTTTTGATTTAGCGGCAACATATCGAGGGTTCACGGTCTATTTGTATTAAGCGACATCCTGACCGATATTGAGTTATTATTTTATCTACCTGCATTAAAAAGTAAAAAACGGAGATAGAAACTATTGATTATTAACCGTCGATAGGCCACTTTTTCGTAAAAAATATTGATACTTTTTACAATGTTCTTTTTTCCGAATAATGAAACTTGAAATGCTCTCCTGTAAAGTTCCAAACATGTCGCTTAATACAAATAGCCCGTGAACCCTGATATGTTTTTCATAATAAATTAAACAAGTAGCTATTTCAAGAACAAACAGCGATCCATCTGTATTTTTCCGACACAAGATTCAGGACAACTTTCTGTAGGTAAGTCATAGACAATGCACTGTGCGCTATGTGAGAGTCGAACTAGCGACCAAAAGGAGCAAAAGCCAATCCCACAGCGAGTGTGGCAAATCAACTGGCATGATCCTTCATTTATTTCAATTTACTAAAGGGATTTCCTCACACAACATGAAAATCATTTTTATTTGTAAACCTATGAAAATTAATAGTCGACCGCTATGAATAAAAACGTCAATTATCTTTATTAGGCACGTCAGTTTGTGTGCCAATATTCTCGCAAGCTTCCACATTTTATTCCGTATTTTTCGAGGTTATTCACCCCATATTGGTAAATAAGAATTGTGCGTTATTCTATTAAAAAATAGACCATGGGGTTTTATCCAATGGCTTATTTTAAACTGCCTTATTTCGATTTCTTATTTAGATAGAATATTTGGACGTCGATGATCTGTAAATATCTATAATCATTTCAAATTTGAGTTGGAGTCTAGCATTATTTTGGCACTTTTGTAGATTACATAGTTTATTATAACCCTCCTTTGGCTTAGCCGCAGTCGGGTAAAAACGTTGTGTGACATCGCCATGATAATGATGTGAAATTGGCTGACGGCGAAAATCACCAGGTGGTTTGTTCATGTTGGCGTTGACCAGCCAGAGAGGCGAGGCCTATGGCCAGCAATCTGCATGCAGCTGAATATTTTACAGGGAGCGACTACCTATCTGACCTCCACAACCCAGTAACTGGGTAATACGATATCCTTGGTAAGACTCTTTGTCAGACTTTCGGGTAAGACAGCCGGGACCAACGGTTTAACGTGCTTTTCGAGGCACGGCCTTCCTATGGCCAGCAATGGACTGCAAATACTCAGCCTTTTGATTGATTGATTGACCGCCAGCAGTTATTTTACTGGCTATTTCTATTTTTTTGACGGTCGGTCCGTGGATGGGCCATCCATTACATGCCGAGATCCGTACCTTGAAAAGCACGCTAATACTTTGGTCCCGACTGTCATCCGGAGATCTTTGATAATCGTTAGAGGAAGTTAGAAGCCCAAACATCTGACAAGCAGACTTACCAAGGGAATCGTAACACACACTAACTGAGTTGTGGAGGTCAGATAGGTATTCGTTCCATGTAAAATACTGGTATTCATCTATTCTGTATCCGGTTACACTGGAATCCGACCCCAACATATAATAGTTGGGAAAAGGCTAGGCAGATGATGATTCTTTCTTCAGGGAACTCCCAAGACATGCTTTCATATGGATGTCTTGTAGAACCAAATCGAAGAACCAATACGAC
Organism: Dicycla oo; assembly: GCA_948252095.1. Lineage (NCBI taxonomy): Eukaryota > Metazoa > Arthropoda > Insecta > Lepidoptera > Noctuidae > Dicycla > Dicycla oo. The sequence goes on along the minus strand of OX411728.1, from coordinate 3,489,005 downwards.
ATAACTCATTACCCAACCAATTCATCTCCAAACATTCCCGAACCCTCACAGTAGGTACAGTCGGCCACAAACTTGCGCCAATAACCAGGTGTTCCTATTGACGTACAGTCGTACACAAAACGGCCTGACTTATTGCCGAAGTTTGGTCTCTCATTTGTTCGGATTGGTTGAAACGGCCCGGTTTTGTTTGTTGTTTGGCTAACTTCGAAATGTAAAGTGATTTGGACGTTTTAAAATTGGGTTGGCTCGGTTTTAAGTGGATTTCTGGTGAGTTGTGGAGGTGTGAATGGAAAATTGCAAGTGTAAATACTAGAGCGAAAATATACTGTTAAAGTGTAAGAAGTTTCTTTGAGACATAAAGTAGCCCATTCACGATCAAAGTTAAATTAAATTAATTTTAATTTCTACTTTATTAGAATGCGATTGCAGTGACTTACTAATGGTTTTACGTCATTTTTTGATCGTGAATGTAAGTTTTTAGGGTTTAACCAACATCTGCTTAGCCTTTTCCCAACTATGTTGGGGTCAGCTTCCAATCTACTCGGATGCAGCTGAATACCAGTATTTTACATGGAGCGACTGCCTATCTGACCTCCACAATCCCGTAACTGGGTAATACGATACCCCTTGGTAAGACTGGTTGACCGACTTTCGGGCTTCTGACGACCGTAACGACTGTCAAATATCCACGAATGACAGCCGGGACCAACGGCTGAACGTGCTTTCCGAGGCATGGAAGGGTCTTGGTATGTAAAGATGGTCACCCATCCAAGGACCAACCGCGGCAAGCGTATGGTCGATCGACCCGTACGGCTGTTGTTACTTAGCCACAGGAAGTTTTAATATTAGGTATTAATGTATTTGCTTCGTCATGATCATTAATAACGCATGCCTTGGGAGTCCATCTTCATCATCTCCCTTCAAAATGGTTGAGCTAAATGGTGCTAGTCCCTGCGTCATCAATAGAGATGGGCGGGTGGGTAAAAAATGGGTAGGTAAAAATGGGAACGAAAGGGATGAAATGGAAAGTAAAGGCAAACCGTGTTCTTGGTCATTTATTTCCATGTTGTAATTTAGAAATTGCCGTGTTCAATATGGTTAATAGTTCTGATTTAGTCAAATAAAATTAAGAATAATATGTATATGTTATAGTTTTGTTTTTATTTACACAATATATTCTAGAAAAAATTGTATTTTTTTGTGTGATAGTCCAGAATATTTGTGTAAATGGCAACTCTGCAGACAGACGTGAAAATTATAATGTAACTAGCTGTTACCCGTGACTTCGTCTGCGATCCAGGATGAATAGTAGCCTATGTCCTTCTCCAGGTCATGGTATACCCATGTGCCAAATTTCATCCAAATCCGTTCAGCCGTTTTAGCGTGAAAACGTAACAAACAAACACCCTTTCGCATTTATAATATTAGTTAGGATAGTTAGAGGATGAAAAGCCGGTCTATCGATACTCTAGATTCACAAAATGTACTACGGTACGGTGTATGTGGTACTTTAATAATAAAAAAAAAACTCTTAACACACTAGGTTTACTACTACCTACCTACTCAAGTTTCTATAATAATATAATTCAATCATGATTCGAAAGACTCGTGGCGCCATCTATTATCATAAGAACGTTATTGTTGTTTTCCTCGGGGACTGTACTTTTTTTCGGAATGAATCATGAAAGGTACCGTATGTCCGTTTCTGTACTCGTGACAACGTAGGTACCTATATATAAAATTTCAGGATGATAGTTTCAGTGGTTTCGGCGTGAAAAGGTAACAAACAAACAAACTTACTTTCGTATTTATAATATTAAGGATTTCGTTAATGCATTTTTAAAATTTTCACCCGGTATAAAAGCTGCCACAGCTTAGGTATATTAATTATTTTATTTTTGATTTTTTTTTTGTTTCTGTTTGATTCTCCGGACGCTTTCAACCTGTAGGTACGTATTTTTTATATTTAGCTCACATATTAATTATAAGTTCAACATTAATGATGTAGGTAACTAATATTTTGTGACGATATAATTTAAAAGAGTATCCATGGAGTTTCTTGTCCATTCTTCTCCATATGTAGGTACCTACCACGCTTTGGAATGGGCAACGAGTTTCATATTTCTAAGTGATCGACTCCTTGTCAATTCAATAATGCCTGGAAACAAGGTTTAATTGAAATAATCGTTTTGAGCTTGAGTTGAATTTGACTTCTTTATGATAATCCTTTAGTCACCTTGTACTACAGACACACAATACGAAAAGAACTCTCTTCTCTATGGTAACTACAAGTAAATAAAAAAATAAAAAAATGTGCAGTAATATTTGAGATCATTTATTAATAATAATAAAACATTTATTATCAGGCTACAATGGCCTATAGACACATACATACCGTACAAGCTAACATATATAAAGTATAAAACAAAACTTGTGTTAATAAATATAGATTAAAACTATGTTAGTAGCACTTCACTTCACTCGGTTGTCCTTGAGCTGTCCTGTGGCACTTGTCCGCGGAAGCGACGGAACACCACGTCCTGCGGCCAGAAGTCTTCTTCCTTGACGACGGGCAGGTAACAATTTGGTACTCGCACCACGAACGCCTCCAGTAACTGCACCCTCGGAATGTACCTTGTCTTCTGGCGCACGTACTCCACGATGTCCTCCGCCTTAGTGCTGCAGTTCAGGCGGGAGATGTACACCGATGTGTTCGGCTTAGCGGCACGCAGGCTCACTTCGGGCTCCGTAGGAGCTTTACCGCAGCGGTTCTTGTTCATAATGTGACTTTCGACTTCATCTCAGTCGACAAGGCAAGAAAGCAGTAGCTACCCATACAAAAACTAGTAGTTCTGCGAACTGTAGACCTCGCGAGCACAAACTCAGCGCCGAGCCCCTGGTGGCTGTCCCATTCATTTTAGAAAAGTTCCAAATGAATTTTAAAATGGTCTTTAAAGAAAGCGTATGCATGAGCGTTAAACAAAGTCGAAACTAACTACGAAAGAGGGCTGTACGAGTATATCTAAAATGATACACAAGTGTTGAGACAGCGCTGAGTGTGGTAAAACGGGATATTTGCCATGTTTTTGTTTAGTACCTAGTGAAAATAACCATGTCAGTGTCTGTATCTTGCTTTGAGTAGTCAAAGCAGTCAGAAAACAGATTGCAGCTACCGCGCTTAGTCAAAAAATTCATGGCAAGTGACAAGACCATACGTAAACAGAAATAAACTAACCCACAACTAACCAACTACTATTTACACGAGACTTTACTTTTGAAGCTTATTTACACGTAACAAAACTCGGGCACACAAAATGTTTCGACGGGACCTCACCATTTGGCGAAGAGACAACGACAGCGCGATGTAGCTAGCTGTACACAGTAGCGCCATCTAGAGACCTTATTGTAAAACTAACATTAATATTGGTTTTAAAGCCTCCATCAATCCCCCCCTTGTATTTGAAGGGCCGATTCTATCGGTAGAAATAAAAAAGTAAGCAATTTACTGCATTTTGAGAAGCTATTCTGCTCATCACGCCGAAGAGCCTCATCAAATCTTAATCAATTTTTTATGAGACCAACTTAAAGGTTAAAATAAAAAAAGAACCATCAAAACAATCTCATAAGGCGGAGATATCCAATAGCCCCCTTTTTGCCCCGACGACAAAAATTCTCTAAAGTCATAAAGCCTAGATATCAAGTTTCGTCCAGATCGGTTGTAAAATACGACCTGTAAAGGAGTACCAACAAACTGACACAGGAATGCAAATTTTGCTATACCTACTTGAAGCAGAGACGCTTCGCTCGCTCGGACAATTACATTCATAAACTCACGCCTTCTTCTAATGGGGGTAGGCAGAAACTACAGAAAGCCTCCTGCTACGAGTCATACATACTCCTATCCTTTTGCCTCATTTTTCATAGCACGCTGGTAGCGATTACTAGGCACTTGACCTCTCTGAAGAACATCACCAATGAGGTCAGAATTATACCCGTCCTTCTCCTCCCGGCGGTGTTTCCACTCACATCGGCCTTGCAAGTAAATACCTCAAAAATTAATTCAAAATATTCAATTGGATCGGATTCCTACCATTTTTATTCATAGCCGTACTTTCACCCATGTCATCGTAAAATGATTATTTATAGAATATTTTCAGGTAATTCCACTTTATAGACGATAACGCGACGTAACGATAATATTATAGTTATTTATCTGTGTACCGTGTTCCGTTCCCTTTTGTGATACCTACCTACAAAGGATTACGTTTTTTATGGGATTTTAATACGTACGTAATTCGATTTTTAAAAAGGAAGTAAGTAGGGTTTACTAGTTCGTTGAACGGTACTTACATATAATAATATTTTGATTGAAAAATGGGAATGTATTTTTGTATAATGCCTAATATATGAAAAAATCAACAGCCAGCTACGATTTTAGTATTCGCTGTAGGTATGGCCCTACTCCAAAAGAAAAACTGCAACTTATCAATGTTAAAAGCTACGAACCGTTATATATTTTGTCACCAAAATTAAACAACGAGGGAATTTCCTACCAAAAAGGTAGTTTGATTTTCCTGACTTGGAACCCCAAGCCATATTTATGATGTCACAGAAAATTCGTCATGGCCGACGAAAGACGCCATAATTGTTTTGAATATAATTGCTCTTTTTAACCTACTTCAAAAAAAGGAGGAGGTTCTCAATCGATTAAAGTTATTTTTCACTTTGTAGTGTTTTTTTTTTGGAATCGGTGTTTTTATTATTTGTAAAATGTTTTTTCAGTTAGTTAATATTCATAGTTGAAATTACTATGAATATAAAAAAAAAACATACCTAATAGGGTTTATGTTTATATTACTTGTTAATAGCTTAATATTCAATCATCACAAACATTCATTCATTTTATCGACTATGGCGAATTTTCCCGCTTTCTATATTGTGACGTAACAGTAATGGCCGCTAATTGAAACAACTGATCGAGCGTGACTTTATGACAATTGATCGTTGCAATGATTTATTGTGTTTGTCTAATAACATAATAAAGACGTCAATGGTTATGGATGCCGTGGTTGGAATCGTAATGTCATGTTTATGAGGCTTCCGTGTTTGATTTGCAACTGTGTTGCAACATACAAATTACGAAAGCTAGCTGGAGATCTGGAATCACATGCGGATGTCTGCAAATTAGGCACATGCAGTCATCTAAATAGTTATTTCAGATACCTAGCTAGCTGAAGTAAGTGTTTGGCAATAACGTAATTACATAAAGTTTACGAAGTTTCAAATTCATATGACTTTTATAAACCATTGTCCTCATTGCAAAAAAAAAAACATAGTTTCACTAAGTTTCAAGCTTTTCGTTTCAGAAAGGCATCGCCTGATAGTTTTTTTTTTAATGTAAGTTTTGCGTGATGGCTTTTCAAATATGAATTAATAATAAAATAAAGTAAAGACAATTATCATTAATAAAAATTACATAAAAAGTCCGATGTGTTTAACCGACTTCAAAAAAGGAGGTTCTGTATTCGACCCGTATGTATGTATGTTTGTCAAAAACCATGAAATGAACCAATTTTGATGATTCTTTCACTAAAGTGATCTATAATTTTCAGCAAGGTTTTTTATATAACACATTAGGTATTTATTCTTTTGTACGAAGTTGTATGCATAAATATACTGTATGTTCGGCATTTCTAAGCGGATTTTGAAGATTATTCTTTTAGTTCGTCTTGAACTTATGTAGGTAATTGTATATTCAACTAAAATTGGAAAAATAAATTTACTTTAAATAAAGCAAGAGCCGATTTCAATAACCTAAAACGAATAAAACAACATTCATAAAATCTTAACAGCTTGTGAAGTCTTCAACTCCTCAGTGCACCTTAGCTTGGCATCGATTTCAGAAGCTGTAAAGTTTTTTAGGAAAGTTATTTTATTCGTTTTAGGTTTTTGAAGTCGGTTTTTACTTTTTTAATTTCTTTTATATGCCAATGTCTCTGTCCTGTCCCTGTAGGTACTCTCAACGCCATTTTCCCAATTTTCCCGCGCATTGGGCGGGCGCCATGTTTGTCGACGTCACATTAATGGCGGCTAATTGATACAATCGTTCACTTTATGTTGTTCGATCGCTCATTGATTTATACTGTTTGTTACATACTCTGTTGGTTCAATTTTGTAATTGTTTCAGGTAGTATGTCTGCTTCAGGCTAAATTGAAGTCATTAAAATTTTCATTTTATGTGGGAAATGGATTCCACCAGACGAGCCCTAGTAAAGTCTACTATAAATAAACTAGCGACCTGCCCCTACTTTGTACGGACCGTGGCGACATGTCAAAACATCGAGATGTCTGTGCTATTTCTAAAATAATTAAGATGTGGGTTGCAGCTGAAAATCAGCGTCAGGTGGTACACCTTGTGTTGCCATCTGACATTATGCTGAGCTGAGGACATTTTGGCATTGCAATCATTATTTCATGTTTCTATAGTTTTAAAGTGTATTTATTTTATGCTGTAATGCCAATTAAACGCACATTTCTTTCTTTTCTTTCTTTCTTTCTTTTATTCTCTTGATGAAAACCGATAAAAATTTATTTCTCTTGCCCTTTGAAATTCGACCTTTAAGGGGGTGAAAAGGGGGGGATTTTGGCATGCACATCGAAAATATCACCTTTTTACAGTTCAAAATAAACATACAATGTTTGTAGTGTTCATTTTTTCTTATTATTATTCCTTAGAGATATTTATTATATTATTACACAAAGCAATTAGCCACTCTGTAATGGGAAAAGATCACAATGTAAGAACATCATGCAAAATGTATCATTTGGCGCGCAAATCCACGCCACGGACAAGAAGAGTCATCAGCTGGAGATGGGTAAGGAAAACAATTACGATAAAAGCTTTATGTAATATTTTACGAAAACTAATTCTACTATATGACGAAAATTATTTATTGTCTTCTACATTTTACATCAGATTAAATACAAAGCAAAATCCTAACCCTAAACTTTTATAATATTATAAATGCGAAAGGGTTGTTTCTTTCACGCTAAAACGGCTGAACGGATTTAAATGAAATTTGGCATATGGGTAGACTATGACGTGGATTTGGACATAGGATACCTTTTATCCCCGTAGCGCTTTTCCGTGGGATAATTTTCGACCTCGACGCGTGCGAAGCCACGGGCAAAAGCTAGTATTTTTTTTATTTGAGACCCTCACAGTAAGCTCTTTCATTTGATATGTCACACGGTACCGTTTGCAAAACTTTTTTTTTATTTATCTTATTTGCTCCCAAAAGAGACCCCCATATTCAAAATTCATTTGTATTACGTTAGACGTCCGTGTTTGGGTCGCAGAGGTTCATACGTGTACCAAATTTAAACTTAATCTGTCCATTAGATTCGGAGCAAATTGGCTGTGACAGACGGACAGTCAGACAGACAGATACACGAATGATCCTATAGGGTTCGTGTTTTCCTTTTGAGGTACGGAACCAAAAAAACACTGGAATTGAAAATTCTAAAAGAAAGCACATTTGGGTTCGAAATCATAAGCCTGCATGAAAGATTTACATAACCTTATCCTCAACACCAATGATCACTCCAAGCATTTAGTTATTCGTCAATGCAAGCCAAATACCATTACCAAATGGTAATGAACGAACACCCATCAATCGATTTGTTTGCAAGCAGCTTAGTGACAATTAGTACTGCCCTGTCTAAAAGCTGTGTTGTTTGTGATGGATTTTAATTGTTATTACGTTATGCTTAGTTATATCATTAATATTATGCTTAGTTATTAGTTTGTGCAACAATAGTGTATTGCTAACTGTGGAGGCTTGTAAATGGCTTTTCGTTGATTGCCTCACTACAAATTTTTGTATTGTTAGCTGTAAGCCACCCAAACACAATAAAATAAAATAAAATAAATAAAACATTTTAAGCCACCAAAAGCCTAATGAAGTGTGCTTTATCTCATAATAAGCAAATTAATGGTTTGGGATAAGACATCCCCTTGAATTAGTGACAGATAGCTGGTCGGTCACCCTTGAGCACCGATGGCAATCAATTCACTTCAGTTGACTTGTATTGTGGAATGATGAGGAGATGAATAGGTATTCTTGATGTGTTGTTCATGAGTATTCTTGGAGACAAGGCAAATGAGTTCAGTTACCGACGTTGGTTTAAAATGTCATGAAACCGGTGAGGTTTGTGAACCTAGAAATCTAAATTTGCTGCACTTTTTGGCCAAGAACTTTTTTTTTTTTTTGTAACACAGAAGGCCCCATTTGGCTTTGGTTACTACGATATTTTTTTTATTTATTTAATATGGGTTTGCTCTTGACTCTAGACTATGTCGGAGGCGAGGCGACAGAGACAGAGTCAACGATGGAATGAGCTTACCCAGAAGAAGCCTGTTCATTTGGAAGCGCTTAATGCGAATTGGTGGAATAGCATTTAGGTAGGGATAGTAACTGGCAGTGCGTCTAGATGTCCGATGGTAGAAGGGGGCCGGTGGAATGTGGTCGTGGAGTTCTTGGGCACACTCTCCGACAAGGAGGCAACCTTGCGGCGAGCTACCAAGCTATGAAGCTTGGCATCCACCAGTTTTACGTCGCCAATGAGCCTCTTAGCTCTGCGTTCCACCGAGTCAAGCGCGGCTAGTTGGTACTTAGCTGATCCATCCCAAAGGTGGCTGCAATACTCTAAAATTTTTTTACGGGAGAAAGTTAAGATCACACGTCATCATACTACCGTTCATACGGTTGAATACATATATTAGGTATTTTCTAGTAACTGCCTTGTGATCCTAAAATTATGCAGTAAAATATCATACTGATCACAATGTCTCGGCCTGTGAACGTGGAAGTTTAGCGCTAGCGCTGATAATTGTTACTGTGGGTACAATACGTAGGTATACAGCATAACAAGGAAGATTCCCCCTCTCTCATTCCTAAAGCAGTTGGTGGTAAAATATCAAATGAATAAATCAGCAGGGATTCACGAACGCAAAGTTTGTCTGCCAGCGAAGCATTTCACGACTCAAAATCAGTAAAAGACAACTTACTGCAATTACTATAGTGTTTTCATCCGAAGCCTAACCAAATCAGCCTACATGCAAGAAGCCACCATGCTCATGTTACACAACGCTAACTCCAGTAATCCGGCGACGTTGTCAGCGTAAATTATCTATTCTGTTAGAACAATGGTGCTTGTGTCACGCGACGCTTATCTGCGGATTAATTTAACAGTTTGCTAGATCGTTAACCGGGCGTGGTGTATACGACCACACAGTGCGTTCCGCGTTCCAATGTCAAAAATATGATTTCTTTTTTTTTTTTAAAGGAGGAATGTTTATCCTGCCTTTTGCCCTGATTACAACCTGTCTTTTGCCATTCATATTATAACGGCCGTCAAGTACAGTCCTGTTCAGCAGTATTTGACATTGAGTCCAAACTTTTCTTGTTTGGAGTTGATTGAAAAGGCAAGTAAATCGAGAACACTTAAATATAGTACCAATACTCAATCGTTCCACAAACTTATATATTTCATAGGTAATTCTTACTTGAACTATGTAAACTTTCTTTAACAAAACTTTCTACCCGCGACTCAAACTCATGTTCAACGCCATTCAAGCCAACAACTAACAACTAAACTATCTTCTCTAACATTTTTCGATCAATCAATTACAATGTTTTGACGGAGCGAGCGATGGAAGCGACATCTACAGCAAACGATGATAAATCATCAATCACATAATTTTATATTGTTACGTTTAGCCTTGCATTGCAATTAGATTTTGATTTTCCACGATTAATTAGAAGTATTTGAAAAAAATATACGTTAAATTAAGTAGAACATTTTCTTCTCATTTTTTTTCTTCTTTTTATTATGTGTATATTTTAGATTATGCTTATATTTCAGTTTATTTCTGATGGGTTTATTTGTATAAGTTAATACCCCTTCAAAATATAAATAATGAAGTTAAAAATATAATACCCTAACCTAAAACTATTAAAAAACTAAAATATGGCGTCGAAAAATTCCTCCGCATCGTTGTCGACTGGTAATGTACCCAAGAGACTGGAGACACTGCCACGTTATATGGCAATGCTTAGCCTCTGCAGGCTTAGCGTGACTTTCTATTTCGACTACTGTAGAGTAGAAATCGATTGTCTACCATTCTCGAAGTCTCTTCTTCCTGAGCACGAGGTCACACCTAAACTCTTTCTTCATAAAAAACACGCAAACGGTGTAGATTCAGATCTCCACTGACATACCTACTGCATATATTTATTGCACTCAACATGTTAATTTCAGCTTATATATGATGAAAGCAACAAATTACCGACTAAAATTACTCGCCTTAACTTAAAAAAAAACATCTACAACACTTTTTCTAGGTCCTTTTTAAGTAGACTATTTTAGGAAGAAAGTTTTCAATCCCAAACTGTCAAAATCGGTGAAAAATTGTATCACATGCGTGACATTGTGTATTCTGCCGCCGCGCCGCAAGGAAAAAGAAAGGACGTACTTACCTACAGAAATATTGAAATGGAGAAAAAAAGTTTTGGACTGTTTAAAATACAAAAGCAGATGCGTCTTTTAATAGTAAGAATTTCGTTAAGTTTACGCCAATATAAAAATACTGGTATATGCGTCTTTTTTTGCTGATTCCGAATATGTATATGTAAATAACTTTATTTCGGAAAAAATGTCAGATACGTCTTTTTTCCTTATGCCGGCAGTATTTTATATGATAGTGAAGACATTTGATTTTGTAATCGCCATGCTAAAGGCAAGACAGTAGAAAACTTTCTTGTCTACATGGTAAAAAACACAAAACGCTTCTCTACAGTTCTCGTGCTAAGCCTGTTGGTCAAGGTAAAAGCCGACCGTTTGGAGATTTCGTTGAACAAACCATGAGCGCTCGGACCCCACGGCACGATGGTTTCTACCCTAAACGGCTCGAAAATGTAGTTACCGATAAGGTTCCGCTTCCGTGTGTCAGATTTTCACTGAAAATATGACACACGTTGCGCACGTACTCGTGCCCATGAGCGGCACTTTTCTAGCAGCAGAGGCGCCAGCATCCGTCGACGAGTATCGACGGCTGCAATTGCCTCTGCCGTTGGTAACATGCCGCTCGTATAATTATACGATCACTAATCCGAATTGCAGCTTTATAGTTACAATTAAACTAAACTAATTATAACACAAAGTAAAACTAAGTCGTATGTTAATTAAACCTATTTTGTGTTATTAGTTTCAATTTCAATTAATGAAGACACTATAATATTAAAAACATACATGCTGCTGGTCTGGTAGTCGCAAGCGCTACTGTTGAGCATGTGGTCCTGGGTTCGATTCCCGGGTCCTGCAAAGTGTTATTGGATTTTTCTATCTGGAATTTTTTAGTAGTAGCCTTTTTTATTATTTCTGGAGTCTGGATTTGCGCCCTGTTGATGGCAAATGGCAACATGGGACTTTAAGAGGATTGTGAAGTGCCGATACGCGGCGCGATTTTTGGAGGCAATTACCTACATTTCATACAATTATCTACATAAATATTGTTTCGGGCGATAACGTTTTCACTCCCCTAAACCTTTACAAAATGAGACAATTTTGGTCTCATTACATTTAGTACACTTCAATCTAGGTCTGTACGTTTTTCGTTTTTAGTAATTCAATTTATTTTAACTTAAATAAATAAAAATGCTCGAGGATGTTTTTATGTCAAAAATATAGATATTTAGATGCTAATAACTTATATCGTATGCAATATTTCTTTATAATAGAAACGTACGGACCTAGTTTTTTATTATACCTACAACATTGCCAAAAATTATGAAAATTAGACTATGTTTACGGCCAGAAAAACGTTATCTCTTTTTGTATGAAAATTTACAGCTTCACAATCCTCCATAACTGGAGCAATGTGGGTGTGCTATAGGTGCACCTCACAGGTAGGTGATTGGTACGCTCTATGACTGGTGTATCATAAATCCTTTAGTCTTCTCCAAAACGATACCCATGGGAGCAGTTGGGTGGTCTAATAGATACCCATGTTCCACATAGGTAGGTGTAAATATAGATTGTTTTAAATTATTGTTATACTTAATTCGTAAGCAAAGAAGTTTCTCTTAAACTGTGTATAAGGTCAAATTAAATTAAGGGGAAGCGTCAGGGTAACCCGCGAAATTCATTTTTTTTACGTTTTTTGTAATTTGCAAGTCAGTATTAAGTTGTATGTTAAATAAAGTATGATTCGCGGACGTAACAAATATGTATTTACAGAATTGTAACCATTAGAATCAGTAATATTACTTATTAAGTTGTCATGTCAAGATTTCATGAAATAGTCATTCATTAGGATTACCTGTAAAGGATTGTATTGATCACTTTAATGATTACAATTATGTAAATACATACTTGTTACGGCCGCATTTTGATCAACGTTCCACTTATTACTGCTACAATTGCAAAAAACGTAAGAAAATTTGAATTTCGCGACCCTGATGTATTAATATGCGAATCTTTACATATATAAAGATGACCAACATTTTATTTTTTTAAACTCACAGTAATTATTTTGGCAACCTACGGTTTGAAACAATTATTCCCTCAATGAAGTCAAAGCTTAAATTATATCAACAATACGGGCATGTAAGTTCTATAATTAGGTATATTTTATCACAAGACTTAAAATAGTTCCTGTTGTTAACTCTTCGTTCATTTATAAAATGTTCAATCATTTCCTATGAAGTGACATAATGTCAATTCATCGCCTGCTCACTACTTCATAATTATTCCTGAATTTATAATTATTTATGCATAACGCACATGTCATTAATATTTCATAATAAATTAATAATTTACTGCAAACGGACGTAGCCATGTTACTTTCGCAAAATATTTTACGATAGCCAACGCAGGCATTTTACGAGATCATTAAACAGCTCAAAGATAATTAAAATGGTAGAATTTATGGTTACGGGCTATTAAAAATTACATAATTTTGTTAGCTGTAAGTAAAATTTCAATAGGTACTTGTCGAGGATGGTGGCCATTTGGCTGTGGAGAGGGAAAATTTGTGATCAATAAAACTTCTTTGTTTGATTGATAACTCATATCACGATGAGCTATTATGATGAGAATAACTTATGCTGTATAGTGAGATTAGCCAGTCTACAAGATATGCTCCGGATTCATGCAACGACGCTCTTTTACAACAAATAAAATTGATGCTATCGGTATTTAATTAAATGTTTACATTATATCGAACACTTCTACTTACAGCTTCTAGAGATTTGTTACAATTACACATTTAAAATTAGCTACATATTTCAAGCAACAAAACAAAAGTCAGCACCCAAAAAATCAGTGTGCCTAGTCTTTTCCCAACCATGATGGGATCGGCTTCCAATCTAACTGAATGCAGCTGCATACCGGTATTTTATTACATGGAGCGACTGACCTCCACAACCCAGTAACTGGGTAATACAATACCCCTGTAAGACTAGTTGTCAGACTTTCGGGCTTCTGACGACCGGTAACGACTGTTAAAGATCCACGAATGACAGCCGGGACCAACGGCTTAGCGTGCTTTCCGAGGCACGGAGGAGTCTCGGTATGTAAAGATGGTCACTCATCCTCTGACCGATCGCGACAAGCGTAGCTTATCCTGATGGATCGATCCATTCGTCTGTTATTACATAGCCACGAGCACCTACTCAGCACCCATTAAATAAAAATATATAAAAGCCTTACCACATAGATACTCATATCAATCAATGGTTTAGTTCTCACCTATTCCAATTACCGTATTTATTATCTCTGTTTACCTTCAAAAATTGATAACGACAGCTAAGTACCGGCTGCACTATCCGATGCACGTTTTATCACTGTCCTATGTTCGGGTGACTGACCGATTTGGGAATACGGAAGTCAAGAATGACCTAAAAACGTTACATTAGAAATTAAGAATTGATTTATGACTTTGTGCTCGGGCACAAAGTTACGCTATGAAACATTTTTGAATTGTAAAGTCAGGGAAATTAATTGACTAACAACTTAAATTGTCCGAACTATATTTAAATCACAACTGTCATTCTTTGACAGTTGTATGAAAGGGCTAGAACACGGCAAACTGACGTAGATAGTGTCCATTTTATAAACTAATTTCCGAGACTGCAAAAAGGATGACTTTTCATTTATACCTATGCGTTTTTACGGGTGACCATCTTTACATACCGAGACTCCTCCGTGCCTCTGATCGCGGCTGTATTTTGAGGATATTTGACAGTCGTTACGGGTCGTCAGAAGCCCGAAAGTCTGACAACCAGTCTTACCAAGGGGTATCCTATTACCCAGTTACTGGGTTGTGGAGATCAGATAGACAGTCGCTCCATGTAAAATACTGGTATTCAGCTGCATCCGGTTAGACTAGAAGGCGACCCCAACATAGTTGGGAAAATGTTAGGCAGATTGATTGAGATGTAATAGCATGATCATTTATGAAGACGCTTCCGACGACAAAACCCTGGGTTTTCTATCCAAAATGTCTTACCCACACATAAGAACAGGAATCTCAAGAACTCGTCAGCAAGGGTGTGGACTACTGGGGTATACTCGATAGTCAGTGGACTCTTCTTCTTCATGTTGATGACGCGACAGTTTCTAAAACCTTGCCGGCCACGGCGTCGTTGATGACAGCGCAGAGGTCACCTTGACTGCATGTTATGCGACACTAAGGGCAGTAGTGCTATTCCGTAAAAATCTCACCGTAGACAATTTAAGTGAAGTGAGCTTTAAGTGAGCTGTCATTCCACCAGATGCCAGGGATTGACGCCACTGACAACTCACTTAAAGCTCACTTCACCTAAGTTTTCACGGTGAGATTTTTACAGAATAGCACTACTACAGGATAGGGGATTGAGTACCTACCTATCTACAATAGTTTGCACGATACGCATTTAGTCTCGTGAAGGATTTTTATCGGTTTTAAAACAAATTGTACCCATTCTTATTTATTCAGAGTTACTTCAACTTCGACATGAAGTACAAGACTTTCCCAATAACTTTCGAAAACTATTGATTTACGATGCCGTAGGACGCTAAGTTAGTTTTCGTTGCGTTTTTCAACAAAACTTTATGACGCACCCGTTTTACGGCCGCCATGTTGCCGACCGTTTTATTGCATTTGAATTTCGAACTTTCGGAACATAAATATGGAATTATAGATAGATGTTTGAAAATAGAATGACGAAATGATTGTGATATTTTATTGATAAGACGCATTTGCTTATTCAGTTCCTAAGTATGTAGTAGGCGACCAAATAACATGAGTTCACGCCGGTTTTCTCCAAAGGGGTTGGCAGGGGGCATAGTGCAACTGACATTTCACCCATTATTCTAAAGTCCCATGTATGGTTCGTGTATGGCTGGGGGAGTGCATACTTACACTATACTTACATTAATTACATACTAAACACCAATTCCATTAGGAATCACTCCATTTCATTGATAAATTGTACATTATTTTCAAATTTTAATTGCCAAAACTCAAATGTCAATTGTCAGATTTTGTTCTTTTATAAAGCTAGTCTCCATTGTAAACTATGTTTTAAGGCCGAGTTCTTACGTTAATTGTCACTGGCTGTGTTTGTTACTCATCCAATCTGACGTATCTTTAAAATATTTAGTATTTGTATTTCTAGAACGAATCCTATGGTCCTATAAAGGGACCCGTCATTGCTTCTAAAAATCAGTCTATTTTAACTACGAGCAGTACATCTTCACCTTCAAACCAGTCTACACTATCTACAATAAATGTCATCTGACGTCTACACGAGTATTATTATCTGGTGCACTCCTCTAGTGACATGAAGTAAGTCACTGCCGTCTCCTCTATTGTCCTCCTTGGACAGAGGGATCCCTAGAATCCCTCTAACGGAGTGACGTAGGCCATCGCCAAGGGATGCTGCCATCGCTATACTCCTCCTTGGAGTAAGGCGCTGCAGCCTCATCCTCGTCCCTTCTCTGGTGACTGTGGATTCTCCTGCCCTGCTGCCTGCTGATTCCTGCTGCACGGTCGTGACACCAAGCGTCCTGAGCTGAAGATCCACCGTCCCTGCTCTGCTACATCCTAACGCTACGCGCGTCTCGCGCTGCAGACCTGGTTCCTGGCCTTGAAGAAAGAAGATTTGCTTGTTTTCTAGATCCTTGTATTTTCTAATCATCATGTAGCGTAGCAGATAGCTCCGTTACACATGTGACTATTGCCATAAACCAGGCATAAATCTAGACATTGGCTGCTACTGGGAAACTGTTGGAAAAACCAAATACTTTACACTTTCATTGCCCGACCTAGGAATCGAACTCAGAATCAACAAGACAGGCGGCAGCTTGGAAAGTAAACTTAATTTAGACGAACTATAAAGAAATAATAAGAATCAATACTAAGTTCGTTAGTTCTGTTAATTTCTTACCCGGTATCTAAGGGCGAATTTCATCAATGAAACTGAACGCGACTCGCGATTAGCACACTTTTTTTTTTTTTTTTTGTGGATGGGAAATCATCAAATAACTTCTCCCGCTCTGGGTGGAGCGGAAGGGCGTGTCAGACTTTTACTGACTAAAACCCACCCGTGTTCCTTCAGTTGCCTATGCCAGGGCCACGGTATCTTTTTCAAACAACCCGCGACCCCAGCGGCATCGGCCCTATTGGACCCCATCTTTTGCTGACATCTCTTTGAGGCGCGCGTGGAACACAACGCGCCGTCGACCCGGGCCTGGTCCTCACCGGACGGCGAGCTACCCACTACTCACCGTCCGCAAGCCCGCGCCTACGGTGGCCGAGAATCGGCTATCGATTCCCGCCGCCCAGGGCGTCTCCTGCGGCGACTGAGGGCGTGAGGCTGCCTCTCCCTCACGCGTTCCGCCTCCTCCTTCGCGAGCATTACCGCTTCGCAGAAGGAGGTGACGGCCTCCCATGCACTCTCGCTCCGCACCATGGCCTGGACCAGGCTCGGACGCGAGAGATCGCCGCCGCCGATCGCCTCCGTGAGAACACGGCGGTGCTCTGCCCAAGCCGGGCAGACCTCCACTGTATGCTCCACCGTGTCCTCTGGGCGATCCACACAATGGTGACACCCGGGCGTTTCCTCCCGCCTTATGCGAAACAGGAACCTCCCGAAACAACCGTGTCCGGTGAGGACCTGCGTCAGGCGGAAGGTGAGGACGCCGTGGCGCCTCTCTAACCACTCCTCAAAGAGGGGACTTATCGCCACAATTGTGGCGTGCCCAGCGCTGGGCTGCGACAGTCGCACTCTCCATGTCGCCATGAGATCCCGCCGGAGCTCTGTCCGCTGTACCGTGATTTCTCGCGGCAGCGGAGTTACGCCCCGGCGTTTCGCCTCCTCGCGCCACTCCCACACGTGCGCGAGGACTTTCGCCTCCAGATCCCACGGCGGCAATCCGGCAAGGAGGCTCGCCGCCTCACCGGAGACCGTGCGGTAACCCCGGACTAGCCGAATGGCCATGACCCTCTGGGACGCGTTCAACCGGCGGACTGGCCGCAGCCTCAGGGAACGCGCCCACACCGGTGCCCCGTAAAGGGCCATGGACCGCACGACCCCCGCGTAAAGCCTCCGGCAGGAGGCGTTTGGACCACCTAGATTGGGCAGGAGCCGCTTCAAGGCAGCCCCAGCCCGCTCCAGTCTGGGAGCCAAACGTCGGAAATGCTCCACGAAGTTCCACCGGCTGTCGAGGACGAGTCCCAGGTACTTCATCGTCGACTCGACTCCGATGCGAACCCCTCCTACCGTTATTTGGGAACCCGACGGTGGCGCATTCCGAGGACCATGAAAACACATGGCCTCGGACTTGTGCAGGGCCACCTCGAGTCCCAACTGCCGGATCCTCTGAACGACTATCGCAACCCCGCGTGTCGCTAATTCAGCCACCGCCTGGTGCGACCTCCCCTGCGCTAGGATCAGCGTGTCGTCAGCGTAACATACCACGCTGACGAGAGTCGGCGCGCAGCACCCAGTCGTACCCGATGTCCCACAAATGCGGCCCCAGGACCGATCCCTGTGGGACACCGCACGACATCTCTCGCCGGTTCCACTCTCCCTGATGACCGGGGTAGATGACGGCCCTATCCGTCAAATAGGCCTCAACAACTCGACAGAGGTAGGTCGGCATCCGGTGATACCGGAGTGCCTCCCTGATGCAACTCCAGGGCAGGGTATTGAAGGCGTTGGCGATGTCTAGAGACACCGCCAAGACGACCCTACCCCGGGCCACAGCATCCCCCGTCGTGAGGGCTCGCACGCGCATGATGGCGTCCACCGTAGAGCGCCCCCTGCGGAAACCAAACTGGCTCTCCGCCAAATCCGGCCCCTCCTGCACCAGCCACCCGACGAGGCGGTCTGCAATAACTCTTTCAAACAGCTTGCCCACCTCGTCGAGCAGCACGATGGGTCGGGCGATTAGCACACTTAAACCGCGTTCAGTGTCAATATGGCGCAACAATAACCTCAATATCACTGACAGCTCCTGACCGCGGTTTAGGTATGCTGATCGCGTTCAGTTTCATTAGTAAAATTCACCTTTACTTGCTTGCTAGGCGATACTTACTTACATCTTCCAGTGATACTGTGATACCTAGAACTCTACCCACCCCATCACCGACCGCCAAGACATCAAGCAAAACATCTGTACACACAAGTTATTTACACAAAATCAGGAGCCCGTATTGCTGAACAAAAACAACATAAACACGACGGTTCCGCATGTAATGGGGGCAAAACAAACAGATTTAAACGCTGTATAATGTAAACTAGCTTTATTTGCACACCGTACTAGTTTGTTTGTATCGCTAGTAGGTATTATTGTTTTGTAGGCAGTACTTAATGTATTTTAGAATGTTCTGTCGGAGAGCTGAAATGGGGAATAAACCTCGTTTTTGTGAAATATCGAATGTTTGCTGGTTATTGATTTTCAGCTACATTGGAATAGACTTAAAATATACCTCGAGAGTATTTAAAAAACCGGTCAAGAGCGTGTCGGACCACGCACAATAAGGGTTTCCGTAGTTCAGATGAATTTATCCAATGTGGGTTGGATCCTTTTTGTTTAACTATGGACAAATGTAAGTCTGTACGCACAATATTTTCTTAAATAACTTTAAATGGTTTATTTTAAAATTATAAAAAAAAAAATACATTTGTCACTCTTACAGTAAGCACTTTCATTTGATATGTCACGCGGAACAGTTTGCAAAACTTTTTTTTTTAATTTTCTTATTTGCCCCCCAAAGTTGACCCCCATATTCAAAATTTATTTATTTACGTCACACGTCCGTGTTTGGGTCACAGAAATACATATTTGTACCAAATTTCAACTTAATCGGTCCATTAGATTCTTAGACAGACGGACAGACAGACAGGCACACGAGTAATCCTAAAAGGGATCCGTTTTTCCTTTTGAGGTACGGAACCCTAAAAAATAGGGATAGGCTAAGAGACCACTGACTTTCAGTTAAGAAAAACATCTTAAGAAGAAGATTCTGATGGTGTACATCACTTTACAATGATTACAAACTTGCTTAGTTGAAATCCACAAATTCGCTTGCCCCTACTTAACCCTGTACATGATTAAATGCTCCTCACGATTATCCACAACAAGAGCAATTTCAATCTAAAATCTACTATCTACCCACTAGTTCCAGTCATCCAACTACCCAGTTCCTTGAAGCGCATATTGATAGTTTATGGTTGTCGAATGTTACCAGCAACTTTGCAGACTGCTGGCTGCTTGTAACTTCTACTAACTGCGAACAGTTAGCGAGTTTCGTTTCGTTCAATCGCTCCGATACTATAAGCTGGAGTTGATTACTTTGAGTGATTAGTGTGTTAGTAACAATATTGTACCTACAATATTTATTTATTTATTTAACCATTTATGGCCACACAAATAAACTAGACCAGAATAATGGAACAGAAAAATACGTACAGATACTGATGTACGTATATATTGTTGTCCTTATCCACAGATCTTGCAAAGGACAGTCAAAACGAGCAGCAATACTACTTTGTGACCGTTCACACCACAGATTTAGAGGTACACAGATTTAAGTTCCACAGACCGGCTCGGAGAGAAGAGTACATTTTTATCGCGTTTAAAAAGAATTTTGGGGTCATGGAATAAGGTTGATTATTGTTTTACAATGAGCGTGTTAGGTCAAGTGCCGATACGCGGCGCGAGTCTTGGAGGCAATTTACCTACATTTCCTTTTTGAAATATTGTTTCGGGCGATAACGTTTTTACCCCCCAAACCTTTACTAAATGAGACAATTTTAGTCTCGTTAGATTCAGTACACCTTAATCTAGGTCTGTAGGTTTTTCTCTTTTAGTAATTCAGTTCCGTTTAATAAAAAAAAAAAATTAAAAAAAAAAACGTTCGAGGAAGTTTTTACGTCAAAAATATATTATTATATTTAGATGCTAATAACTTATATTGTACGCAATATTTCTTTATAATAAAGGCTACATACATTTCCAAAAAAATACGAAAATTAGACTTGTATGATTAAAATTTACAGCTTCACAGCATTCTCATTTAAAAAAGAAGTGAAATGGAAATCAACCCTATTTCAATGACCCAAAACTCTTTTTTTAACGCGATAAAAATGTACTCTCCAAGCCGAGCCGGTCTGTGTGGACGGACACTTACACATCCTAAGCACCAGCCTATTATTATTATTTATTTATTAAAATACAAAGTTTATAAAAGTCCTAATAACTATGCCCCACAAAACCGTTTTCACGGTTTGTCTGTAGACGATGCAGCAAGGAGTTTGCTTTCTTGCGCATGATGGCTTGAAAACCATCCCTGGGCTATGCCTTTCAGCAGTTTCAGCAAACATACCAGACGCACTGCAGCGCCACGGCAGCCCCAACAGAATTCTAAAAGCTTTATTATACTGGGTGCGCCTGCGCAGGACTCTGTAGGTTCGCTGCGTAGAACGATTGACAGAACGCCTTAAAAGTGTTGTTTTTACCTCGTTAGTGCAACGTGCGAACCTGCGAGCGATGATAGTATGTATCTATTATTAACGTACTACGATATATTAAGTAGAAAGCAAAATTTACTGCTGTAGGCTTAACCTTTTAACCCTTTAACATAAGAGTCACCTGATTCAGACTAATAAGGCGTTTAAATTTATATAATGTCTGTAATCCCTGGTTATTCAGCGTCAATATATTTCTGCAACACAGGTTAATTCTCATAAGGAAACATTAGGAAGTATGATACTTTCAAAAGGCATTAACATTCGATTTGTAGCGGTTGACATTTAGAATGGCACGACCTATGTATTTAGTACACACGGCGAAATAATAGAGTATGCAAGCAAGCAAAGAATTTATGTATTGTAGGTAGGTAAACTATCATTGACATTGTGCCTTAGAAGTTAATAAAGCTGTCACGCAAGCGAAGGTATAACATCATTTTGAAGCGCTGCACAACTGTAGTTCCTAGCTTTATAGGTTTCCCTTCGGAAAAAAATACCAACTTCCATACAAATTTTCATCCCCTTTAGGGGGTGAATTTTCGCTTCCTGTATATTAAGGAAATCTTTTGTAAAATATCATGCTTCCAGACCATATATGTCAGTGAATTTAAGACTTTTATTAAGTAGTTACCATAAATTACAATCCTAGACTAAAGAGTCAAACTGATGATAGTAGCCAATTGTATTCAAATTTCTTTCGCTTAAATTTTTCATGTAAAACCACAAAAAAATTAGGTTATCCTTTGTAAAATTGAAGTAGATCCATTTACTTTAGTTAGAACCAGTCTAACATCCAGTTTTTTATTTATTTATTCTACATTTTTGGATTTCTCCTCTACTGATCATTATTTCTCCTGACAAAGTTTATTCTGTGTGTATGTATGTTTTTTTTTAATTCGAGATGGGGTTGCTCTTGACTCTAGTCTAGGTCGGAGGCGAAAGGCGACATAGATAAAGTCAACGATGGAGAGAGCTTACCCAGAAGAAGCCTGTTCACTCTAACTTTGAAGAGATTAGGATTGTATGCGTTCGGATACACTGACGCAGGTAGAGATTCCCACTCTTTTGCTGTGCGCATCGCACTCTTTTGCGTGTATTCTAAATCGATGTATTTATTCTTGTATTTAATAGTTACTTTCGTGTTATCCATCCTTTATATTGCACCTGCCATGTTTTTCTATCTGTATCACCCTAAGGTGTATTAAGTCCGCCTTTGTACGGTATTTGTTGTTTTACTTGTGCATAAAGTTTTAAGAAATAAATAAATACATTCCATTGTAACTGCTTCCATATCCACCAATCCGTTTTGCTTACTATACACGACGCATATATCGTGCTTCAGCCTTATGTAACTCGCCTTAGACGTAGGAATTGAATTACTGAGCGGTTAGTTCCGTGTGCGCCAGCCCTTTGGCTTAGCAGGGGATATACCTAGACATGAGTTAGTGTGTGCAGTGACTAAGGGTGTCGCCACGACAGGATAGGTATAGGTAGTGAGAGTCGATATGTTCGCTTGGTGTGTAGCAAGAACCAAATGGTGAAGTAAATATGTATAGCTTAAAACTTCAGGGGATAAAAAATTAATACACTTATTCATCTGCCTAGCCTTTCACCAACGATGTTGGGGTCGGATTCCAGTGTAACCGAATGCTGCTGAATACCAGTATTTTACATGGAGTCACTGCCTATCTGACGTCCACAACCCAGTTACTGGGTAAGGCTGGTTGTTATGCTTCTGACGACCCACAGGGTCGGCGCAAACGGGCCACCAGTCACAGCCACCGGTGGCTGTCGTGCGCTACCGCCACATTTGTAACAGTGACCGGGTGGAGCAGCGCGACAGTGGCGGGTGTCGGCGACTTGTGTGGCCCGCAGCGACCACAAGTGGCGAGTCGCGGACACTGCTGTAGCGAGTGGCCGCCACCGGCTACACGTGAGCGGGTGGAGCAGCGCGACAGTAGCGGATGTCTTGTGGGGCCCGCAGCGACCACAAGTGGCGAGTCGCGGACACTGCTGTAGCGAGTGGCCGCCACCGGCTACACGTGAGCGGGTGGAGCAGCGCGACAGTAGCGGATGTCTTGTGGGGCCCGCAGCGACCACAAGTGGCGAGTCGCGGACACTGCTGTAGCGAGTGGCCGCCACCGGCTACACGTGAGCGGGTGGAGCAGCGCGACAGTAGCGGATGTCTTGTGGGGCCCGCAGCGACCACAAGCGGCGAGTCGCGGACACTGCTGTAGCGAGTGGCCGCCACCGGCTACACGTGAGCGGGTGGAGCAGCGCGACAGTAGCGGATGTCTTGTGGGGCCCGCAGCGACCACAAGTGGCGAGTCGCGGACACTGCTGTAGCGAGTGGCCGCCACCGGCTACACGTGAGCGGGTGGAGCAGCGCGACAGTAGCGGATGTCTTGTGGGGCCCGCAGCGACCACAAGTGGCGAGTCGCGGACACTGCTGTAGCGAGTGGCCGCCACCGGCTACACGTGAGCGGGTGGAGCAGCGCGACAGTAGCGGATGTCTTGTGGGGCCCGCAGCGACCACAAGTGGCGAGTCGCGGACACTGCTGTAGCGAGTGGCCGCCACCGGCTACACGTGAGCGGGTGGAGCAGCGCGACAGTAGCGGATGTCTTGTGGGGCCCGCAGCGACCACAAGTGGCGAGTCGCGGACACTGCTGTAGCGAGTGGCCGCCACCGGCTACACGTGAGCGGGTGGAGCAGCGCGACAGTAGCGGATGTCTTGTGGGGCCCGCAGCGACCACAAGTGGCGAGTCGCGGACACTGCTGTAGCGAGTGGCCGCCACCAGCTACACGTGAGCGGGTGGAGCAGCGCGACAGTAGCGGATGTCTTGTGGGGCCCGCAGCGACCACAAGTGGCGAGTCGCGGACACTGCTGTAGCGAGTGGCCGCCACCGGCTACACGTGAGCGGGTGGAGCGCGACAGTGGCGGGTGTCGGCGACTTGTGTGGCCCGCAGCGACCACAAGCGGCGAGTCGCGGACACTGCTGTAGCGAGTGGCCGCCACCGGCTACACGTGAGCGGGTGGAGCAGCGCGACAGTAGCGGATGTCTTGTGTGGCCCGCAGCGACCACAAGTGGCGAGTCGCGGACACTGCTGTAGCGAGTGCCCGCCACCAGCTACACGTGAGCGGGTGGAGCAGCGCGACAGTAGCGGATGTCTTGTGGGGCCCGCAGCGACCACAAGTGGCGAGTCGCGGACACTGCTGTAGCGAGTGCCCGCCACCGGCTACACGTGAGCGGGTGGAGCAGCGCGACAGTAGCGGATGTCTTGTGTGGCCCGCAGCGACCACAAGTGGCGAGTCGCGGACACTGCTGTAGCGAGTGCCCGCCACCAGCTACACGTGAGCGGGTGGAGCAGCGCGACAGTAGCGGATGTCTTGTGGGGCCCGCAGCGACCACAAGTGGCGAGTCGCGGACACTGCTGTAGCGAGTGGCCGCCACCAGCTACACGTGAGCGGGTGGAGCAGCGCGACAGTAGCGGATGTCTTGTGGGGCCCGCAGCGACCACAAGTGGCGAGTCGCGGACACTGCTGTAGCGAGTGGCCGCCACCGGCTACACGTGAGCGGGTGGAGCGCGACAGTGGCGGGTGTCGGCGACTTGTGTGGCCCGCAGCGACCACAAGCGGCGAGTCGCGGACACTGCTGTAGCGAGTGGCCGCCACCGGCTACACGTGAGCGGGTGGAGCAGCGCGACAGTAGCGGATGTCTTGTGGGGCCCGCAGCGACCACAAGTGGCGAGTCGCGGACACTGCTGTAGCGAGTGGCCGCCACCAGCTACACGTGAGCGGGTGGAGCAGCGCGACAGTAGCGGATGTCTTGTGGGGCCCGCAGCGACCACAAGTGGCGAGTCGCGGACACTGCTGTAGCGAGTGGCCGCCACCGGCTACACGTGAGCGGGTGGAGCGCGACAGTGGCGGGTGTCGGCGACTTGTGTGGCCCGCAGCGACCACAAGCGGCGAGTCGCGGACACTGCTGTAGCGAGTGGCCGCCACCGGCTACACGTGAGCGGGTGGAGCAGCGCGACAGTAGCGGATGTCTTGTGGGGCCCGCAGCGACCACAAGTGGCGAGTCGCGGACACTGCTGTAGCGAGTGGCCGCCACCGGCTACACGTGAGCGGGTGGAGCAGCGCGACAGTAGCGGATGTCTTGTGGGGCCCGCAGCGACCACAAGTGGCGAGTCGCGGACACTGCTGTAGCGAGTGGCCGCCACCAGCTACACGTGAGCGGGTGGAGCAGCGCGACAGTAGCGGATGTCTTGTGGGGCCCGCAGCGACCACAAGTGGCGAGTCGCGGACACTGCTGTAGCGAGTGGCCGCCACCGGCTACACGTGAGCGGGTGGAGCGCGACAGTGGCGGGTGTCGGCGACTTGTGTGGCCCGCAGCGACCACAAGCGGCGAGTCGCGGACACTGCTGTAGCGAGTGGCCGCCACCGGCTACACGTGAGCGGGTGGAGCAGCGCGACAGTAGCGGATGTCTTGTGGGGCCCGCAGCGACCACAAGTGGCGAGTCGCGGACACTGCTGTAGCGAGTGGCCGCCACCGGCTACACGTGAGCGGGTGGAGCGCGACAGTGGCGGGTGTCGGCGACTTGTGTGGCCCGCAGCGACCACAAGCGGCGAGTCGCGGACACTGCTGTAGCGAGTGGCCGCCACCGGCTACACGTGAGCGGGTGGAGCAGCGCGACAGTAGCGGATGTCTTGTGGGGCCCGCAGCGACCACAAGTGGCGAGTCGCGGACACTGCTGTAGCGAGTGGCCGCCACCAGCTACACGTGAGCGGGTGGAGCAGCGCGACAGTAGCGGATGTCTTGTGGGGCCCGCAGCGACCACAAGTGGCGAGTCGCGGACACTGCTGTAGCGAGTGGCCGCCACCGGCTACACGTGAGCGGGTGGAGCGCGACAGTGGCGGGTGTCGGCGACTTGTGTGGCCCGCAGCGACCACAAGCGGCGAGTCGCGGACACTGCTGTAGCGAGTGGCCGCCACCGGCTACACGTGAGCGGGTGGAGCAGCGCGACAGTAGCGGATGTCTTGTGGGGCCCGCAGCGACCACAAGTGGCGAGTCGCGGACACTGCTGTAGCGAGTGGCCGCCACCGGCTACACGTGAGCGGGTGGAGCGCGACAGTGGCGGGTGTCGGCGACTTGTGTGGCCCGCAGCGACCACAAGCGGCGAGTCGCGGACACTGCTGTAGCGAGTGGCCGCCACCGGCTACACGTGAGCGGGTGGAGCAGCGCGACAGTAGCGGATGTCTTGTGGGGCCCGCAGCGACCACAAGTGGCGAGTCGCGGACACTGCTGTAGCGAGTGGCCGCCACCGGCTACACGTGAGCGGGTGGAGCAGCGCGACAGTAGCGGATGTCTTGTGGGGCCCGCAGCGACCACAAGTGGCGAGTCGCGGACACTGCTGTAGCGAGTGGCCGCCACCAGCTACACGTGAGCGGGTGGAGCAGCGCGACAGTAGCGGATGTCTTGTGGGGCCCGCAGCGACCACAAGTGGCGAGTCGCGGACACTGCTGTAGCGAGTGGCCGCCACCGGCTACACGTGAGCGGGTGGAGCGCGACAGTGGCGGGTGTCGGCGACTTGTGTGGCCCGCAGCGACCACAAGCGGCGAGTCGCGGACACTGCTGTAGCGAGTGGCCGCCACCGGCTACACGTGAGCGGGTGGAGCAGCGCGACAGTAGCGGATGTCTTGTGGGGCCCGCAGCGACCACAAGTGGCGAGTCGCGGACACTGCTGTAGCGAGTGGCCGCCACCGGCTACACGTGAGCGGGTGGAGCGCGACAGTGGCGGGTGTCGGCGACTTGTGTGGCCCGCAGCGACCACAAGCGGCGAGTCGCGGACACTGCTGTAGCGAGTGGCCGCCACCGGCTACACGTGAGCGGGTGGAGCAGCGCGACAGTAGCGGATGTCTTGTGGGGCCCGCAGCGACCACAAGTGGCGAGTCGCGGACACTGCTGTAGCGAGTGGCCGCCACCGGCTACACGTGAGCGGGTGGAGCAGCGCGACAGTAGCGGATGTCTTGTGGGGCCCGCAGCGACCACAAGTGGCGAGTCGCGGACACTGCTGTAGCGAGTGGCCGCCACCAGCTACACGTGAGCGGGTGGAGCAGCGCGACAGTAGCGGATGTCTTGTGGGGCCCGCAGCGACCACAAGTGGCGAGTCGCGGACACTGCTGTAGCGAGTGGCCGCCACCGGCTACACGTGAGCGGGTGGAGCAGCGCGACAGTAGCGGATGTCTTGTGGGGCCCGCAGCGACCACAAGTGGCGAGTCGCGGACACTGCTGTAGCGAGTGGCCGCCACCAGCTACACGTGAGCGGGTGGAGCAGCGCGACAGTAGCGGATGTCTTGTGGGGCCCGCAGCGACCACAAGTGGCGAGTCGCGGACACTGCTGTAGCGAGTGGCCGCCACCAGCTACACGTGAGCGGGTGGAGCAGCGCGACAGTAGCGGATGTCTTGTGGGGCCCGCAGCGACCACAAGTGGCGAGTCGCGGACACTGCTGTAGCGAGTGGCCGCCACCGGCTACACGTGAGCGGGTGGAGCGCGACAGTGGCGGGTGTCGGCGACTTGTGTGGCCCGCAGCGACCACAAGCGGCGAGTCGCGGACACTGCTGTAGCGAGTGGCCGCCACCGGCTACACGTGAGCGGGTGGAGCAGCGCGACAGTAGCGGATGTCTTGTGGGGCCCGCAGCGACCACAAGTGGCGAGTCGCGGACACTGCTGTAGCGAGTGGCCGCCACCGGCTACACGTGAGCGGGTGGAGCGCGACAGTGGCGGGTGTCGGCGACTTGTGTGGCCCGCAGCGACCACAAGCGGCGAGTCGCGGACACTGCTGTAGCGAGTGGCCGCCACCGGCTACACGTGTGCGGTGCGGTCGCTGTTGCTAGCCACCGGTGGCTGTGGTCGGTGGCTCGTTTGCGCTGAGCCATACCGACTATCAAAGATCCATGTATAACAGCCGGGATCAACGGCATAACGTGCTTTCCGAGGCACTGGGGTCCCGATATGTCAAAATGGAATACACCTATATAAGTAGACACATAAAGAAGACTGATAGAGAAGTATGGAAGAAACAGACGTGTTGCGCTGACCCTAAATAAATTGGGACAAGGACAGGAGAGTGATGAGAATGATGACGATGTAGGTAGTACCACAGACTAATACAGATGGGACACTCCACAGTTTAGGTATGAAGCTACAAGTACGCGGCGGGCCTATCTCACTGGGCCAATTCAGTAGGACTGCCGCGGTCAGAAGGTATAAGAGTTACGTGTTAGAAAGAGAGGCAACTTGTAGGTAATAAGCGTTGCGCGACCGAATTGCACTTTATTCTGTCGTAGCAACAGTCGCTTTTTATTTAAACGACTTTGCGGAGTGTCTCATCTGTTTTAATCTGTGGTAGTACGTAAAGAAGTTCTAGTTCTGAATTCGTGAATATAGCTGGTTCACACATTTTTCTTCCGAACTTGGTTTACTTTTACACTGGAAATGGATCGCATTCATAAATGCTGAAAATTCCGTGCGCAAAATACGCGCTTTGACGTGGAATTTATACAGCTGCCCGTATTACCTATTCGCTAACTTTGAAAATTATTTTCATTTCTAAGTACTTAAATACTTACCTTTACCATAAGATGAAACAAAATATACAGGTTAACTTTTCAAGTGGTCGTGGATGGCCAAATCCGAAACTATGAGGAATAGCGAAAAGTACTCAAAGGAGTCACGGCCTCAATTTTGATGAAAACTAAAACAGCATTATTGGATTTTTGAAAAATCAATAACAAGGTTTAATAGGTAGGTAACATAAGAAAAAAGAAAGTATTTTGTTAAAAATGATCTCTTTCCTTTAGTTTGCCGTATGTCATTTCTTCCCAGAATTCGATCCTTATTAGCGACATTATCGAATGGTATAATAATACAGTGTGTTTTTTTTTTCAAAATTAACGAGTTTGATTCCTGGCTAGAAAAAATGATTTTTCAAAAATCCAATGATTCTGTTTTAGTTTTAATCAAAATCAAGCCCAAGACTTCTTTGAGTACTTTTCGCTATTCCTCATAGTTTCGAATTTGGCCATCCACGCCCACTTGAAAAATTCACCCTGTATATTTTTTCCTTTAATATGAAATTAGATGAAACAATCTTATTTATTCAAACAACAATATAAAATGTTGTCCTATATTTTTCACTAAAACGACAAAGAACACAATGTAAAGTGTAGTACTACCGGATTAGTCCACTATTTCAGCAAACGCTTTATCCAC
Organism: Dicycla oo; assembly: GCA_948252095.1. NCBI lineage: Eukaryota > Metazoa > Arthropoda > Insecta > Lepidoptera > Noctuidae > Dicycla > Dicycla oo. The sequence continues at coordinate 3,459,647 of OX411728.1, read as the reverse complement.
ACTTGATGTTTAAAAGCGTACTTATAAACAAACCATTGGACACAATAAAGTTCCTAAAAAAATACTCTCAGAACGAAGCGGAACAATAAGACCAAAAAAAATGCATTAAAACGTTTTTAAATCTGTTATTCTAAGTTTCTATTCAGCAGCGCTAACCACCTGTGAAAAGGAAATGGTCGCTGTTAATACCGGTACTGTCGAAGCGTGAAGATTGTTGTATTGTTGCTACTAATTGTTGGACATTAGTTTAATGTTTTACAGCTATTGTAGGTTATAGGTTCTTTTGGGGAACCAACGATTTATGAATGTTTGTTGGAATCTCTGAATGTTGTATGGAAATCGGTTGAATAGGCATGTGATGCGGAGGAATGAGGAAAATGTCGTGAGGGAAGTTGTGAGTATGAATGTGGCTGGTTATAAGAGTAGTGAAAGACCAAAGATACGATGGGTGGATTCTGTGAAAGATAATTTGGCTAGAAAGGGGGTGACCACCGAGATGACGACTAATACAGAAGTATGAAAGAAGAAAACATGCTGTGACGAATACAATTAGATTGGGATAAGGGCAGGATAATGAAGAGGAACATTGTGTAGCATATCAATGTACTGTACCATTACTTAGTCGACTAATTAGAAAATAATGATCTGTGGAATTTGCCAATTAGTCTATGACTTTACTACCATCACCTCCCTATAGAACTTGCTAGAAACACAAAGTCTATAAATAGACTAGACGAGGGGAACTCCTTCCCTTTTTCTACGATAGTCACTGAAGCATATATAGTTCCCCGAAATTGGGTGAGTACTCATAGTGTCCTTAGGCGAATCTGTATATTACTATAACTGTGTTTTATCTTGTGTTCATTCTACATGATTATTCTTATCTTGTAAACCACTGTGATGCTAGTTTCCTCTCCTGCGACCCTTTCCTTGTCTTTGGGCTACGGACCTCGTCTGGTTTGGAAACTACGCACATCACAGAGGCTTACCGGATCTTCCTCGGAGCTCACGGATGCACCCTTGCGTGTTTCCAGGGATCACAGCTTCGGCTAGACCACAGCTTTGGCTAGACTACCACCATAACCCACTACACCGACTAGCTACCGTCCTAAACCCACGTCTCCACCTACTAACTGCACCGGCGGCCGTTGAGCAACACCAGAAACTACGGCTGACGGCCACATTACTGGCCCCACTACTCCGGCAGCCTACACGCCAGACGCTGCCCCCTACCCGGCGACCACGGCTGACAGCCAGAACTAAGGCTGACCACGCCAAGCTACCGCAGCGACAGCCAGACGGTCCACCCAGGGCAGTACTTCCACTTTTTGTATAACCTTCGAAAGAACCAACTTAAGACAAGATAACTCCACGTTTATTTTATCCTCCTCTTCGTTAATTTTATAGGTATGACAACAAAGTTTACTGTAGGGACTGTAAACTTTGTTGTCATACCTATAAAATAAACTCTGTTTAAGTGTCACATTTGTCTCATTGCTCTACCCTAGAATCCGTTACGCCACAATTGAATTGAATTTCTGATTACTATTATTTTTTTTTTGTTTCAGATGGGTTTGCTCTTGACTCTAGTCTAGGTCGGAGGCGACAGAGACAAAGTCGACGATGGAGTGAGCTTACCCAGAACCACTCTCACTTTGAAGAGATTAGGGTTGTATGCGTTCGGAAAGACAGACCCAGGTAGAGTTCCACTTTCCACTCTTTTGCTGTGCGCTTTATGAATGACATATTTTGCAAACACTTAGGGCCGGTTTTTTGATCCGTAGTTAACTCAACCAATGGTTAAACATAGTAACTAATGATTGAATTTTGGCTAAATGTGTTTGCCAAAATGCCATTAGTTACTATTTTTTAACATGAATGAGTTAAAATGAATACATTCATATTATTTCAATCAGGTTTACCTTTTCACATTTAGCCAAATTCAACCTTTAGTTACTACATATGTTTAAGGGGGAAGCGTCAGGGTAACCCGCGAAATTCAAATTTTCTTACGTTTTTTTGCAATTTACAAGTCGGTATTATATTGTACGTTGATCAAATTATAATTTGCGGCTGTAACAAGTATCTATTTACATAATTAGATTCATTAAAGTGATCAATACAACTCTTCAAGATCTACTACAGGAGAAACTTACTTCTATGACCATGAAATATACAGCCTCTGAAAACCAAATGAGCGAATATGTATTGGCAATGAATGAGCTGGTAAGCTCACAAACAAACAAATGTGTACATAGTGAACAACCACCTATTCAACCCACACCGGATCATTCATTGACAATATGTGATACCACCGTGCCGCAGTCTTGTGCCAGTTTGCCATTGTCAATTGCTAACTGCTTGCCTAAACAGAGTGTAAATAAAGAGATAGTGTTATTTCTGTGATGAAATTGGAAAAGATCTAGGCCACTTGTTAACAAATAAATATCGAGGACACTCAATAATGAACTAGTGTATGCCTGGTTGTTCTTTATTTGAAATAATGAAAAAAGTTTTAAAATGCAATTTTAACCAGGATACTATATTATTAATATTTGTTGGTAATAGGGGTAATGTGAACAAAGGAGAATTACTCCAATATTATAGATCATTGCGCAACATTAGTTTAAAAAAAAATTGCATGGCCAAGTCGCTTTATTTGAGTTCGAAGATTAAAAACAGTAGTAATGTAATTAAAACGACTTGGAATATTATTAATAGTGAAACGGGAAGGTCTAATAACCGAAGTGCTGACTACAGCCTGTCTATTAATGACAACATAATAAAATCAGACGCACAAGTCGCCGCGGCCTTTGAAAATTTCTTTTCAGATATTCCCGTTTCAACTACTAAATCCCTAAACTCATCAACTTCTGTTGCTGAGTCTTTGCTTAAGAAAAATGTTAATGCTTGCGATTCGGAATTTAATTTTGAACATATTACTTGTAGATATATAATTAAAACCTTTCACACTTTAAATGTAAAAAAGACAGCAGATCTGTGGGGTAATTCTGTAGAAGTTGCTAAGTGACATTGTAGCACCTACTTTAGCTTAAGAGCTAAAGTAGATGCTACAATAACAAGTTGCTAAGTGACATTGTAGCACCTACTTTAGCTTAAGAGCTAAAGTAGGTGCTACAATGTCACTTAGCAACTTCTACAGAATTACCCCACAGATCTGCTGTCTTTTTTACATTTAAAGTGTGAAAGGTTTTAATTATATATCTACAAGTAATATGTTCAAAATTAAATTCCGAATCGCAAGCATTAACATTTTTCTTAAGCAAAGACTCAGCAACAGAAGTTGATGAGTTTAGGGATTTAGTAGTTGAAACGGGAATATCTGAAAAGAAATTTTCAAATATTCATTTTTTCTTTAGCTCTTAAGCTAAAGTAGGTGCTACAATGTCACTTAGCAACTTCTACAGAATTACCCCACAGATCTGCTGTCTTTTTTACATTTAAAGTGTGAAAGGTTTTAATTATATATCTACAAGTAATATGTTGTTGTAAAGTAAAGTAAAGTAAAGTGTATGTTTCTTGGGCATCTTTTGTGATTTATCCAAGGCATTCGATTGCGTTCTTCATGAAACGTTAATCAGGAAACTCCGCCATTACGGGATCCGGAACACCGCTCTGGATCTTCTTACTTCATACTTGAGTAATAGGATTCAGAGCGTTGACGTTAATGGAAAAAGATCGCTCGGATCTATAGTAACAATGGGGGTCCCACAGGGCTCGGTTCTTGGTCCTTTCTTGTTTCTCATTTATATTAACGATTTGCCCTACCTCATTAAGGATAATCATGATATAGTTTTGTTTGCGGATGATACTTCACTTTTGTTTAAACTTAAACGTAAGCAGCTGGTTACGATGTAAACAGAGCGATCTCAAAAGTAGTTCACTGGTTCAATGTTAATAATTTACTCCTTAATGAAAAAAAAACCAAATGCATTAAATTTACGCTACCTCACGTTAGGCAGGTGAAAACTAACGTGTTGATAAAGGGCGAAGAATTGAATCCTGAAGATAGCACAGTATTCTTGGGCTTAACTTTGGATGCTAAGCTTCAGTGGGGCCCACATATAGATAAATTGTCAAAAAAGCTAAGCTCCGCAGCATACGCTGTTAGGAAAATTCGTAATTTAACTAACATAGAGACGGCCCGTTTAGTGTACTTTAGCTATTTTCATAGTGTAATGTCGTACGGTATTCTGTTGTGGGGAAATGCAGCCGACATTCAGACTATCTTTGTTTTGCAGAAAAGAGCTGTTCGATGCATTTATAAATTAAGTCCGAGACAATCTCTCAGAGAGAAATTTAAGGAGATTAATATAATGACTTTGCCTTCTCAGTACATTTTTGAAAATCTTTTATATGCCCATAAAAAACATTAAATTGTTTAAGAAATACAGTGATATCCACAATATAAATACTAGGAATAAACACAAATTTGTTGTACCTCCAACAAGGCTCAAGAAAATAGGTCGCTCATTCAGGTGTCAATGTATACGCTGTTATAATAAACTTCCAAGCCACGTTCAAGATCTGAGCCTTAATAAATTGAAATCATTCATTAAACGCAAGTGGTGTCAGAAAGCTTATTATACCGTTAAAGATTATATTGAAGATAAAAAGGCTTGGGTTTGAACTGCTCTAAATTTTATTTTATTCTTTTATTTTTGCATACTGAATGTTGACATGACTATTTACTTTGTACAGTATTATATTATTATAATTTATTGTGAATGTGAAGACTATGTAGGTCATTGCTTTTTTTGTTTGTTTTATTTTTTCTCTCAGTTATTTTTAATCATCGTCTGGCAGTTTGAGTAATTTATGCGGCCTACCCCAATGTCCTTTCTTTGGTATTGTTCGTCGAATCGTTGAGCTCCTTAAGTTCTGAGTTGAGCTGCGCGATTACTGACAAATGCGTGCACTGACTGGACAGGTCCTCTCAATCTGTGTGGTTCTTTCCTCAAAAGACCATTTCAGACACCAATCTACATGGTCTTCACATGAAGTGACCAAGATTATGTCTGGACTTTATAAGAGACTGTGACCTCTGAGTTTGTTTCGGCCTTTCATCTCAGAGTAGTCAGATAGAAAACGCCGACCTCAACTAGTTTAAAAAAAAAAAAGAAAAACATGATTGACTTGTAAAAGTGTTTGTACAAACCTACTTACAGAAATAAAAATCATTTATCATTTAAGACCAGGTAATCCTAAAAATGACTATTTTTTTTTTTTTTTATTTTTATTTGTGATGGGTTTGCTCTTGACTCTAGTCTAGGTCAGAGGTGACAGAGACAAAGTCGACGATGGAGTGAGCTTACCCAGAAGAAGCCTGTTCACTCTCACTTTGAAGAGATTAGGGTTGTATACGTTCGGAAACACAGACGCAGGTAGTGAGTTCCACTCTTTTGCTGTGCGCATTATAAAAGACATTTGGAAGCGCTTAGTGCGAATTGGTGGAATAGCAACCAGGTAGGGATGGTAACTGGCAGTGCGTCTAGATGTCCGGTGGTAGAAGGGGGCCGGTGGAATGAGGTCGTGGAGTTCTCGGGCACACTCTCCGAAGTACAATCTGTAGAAGACCGACAAGCAGGCAACCTTGCGGCGATGAGCCAAGCTATGAAGCTTGGCATCCACCAGTTTTACGTCGCCAATGAGCCTCTTAGCTCTGCGTTCCACCGAGTCAAGCGCGGCTAGTTGGTACTTAGCTGATCCATCCCAAAGGTGACTGCAATACTCCATGCAGGATCGGACTTGCGCTTTGTAAAGGGTTAAAAGCTGTCCAGGCGTAAAGTATCGCTTCACCCTATTTAGGATGCCCAGTTTCTTGGCCGCAGTTTGGGCCTTGTACTCGATGGTGGCGCCGAAGTTGAGACCAGATGTCAACTCCATGCCTAGGAGCTCAAGTCGATCAGTTACAGGAACAGATGTACCCCGAAAAGTAGGAGTTTGGGCGAAACGACTCTTTTTAGCGGTAAAAAGACACGCCTGCGTTTTGATGGCGTTAAAAGAGACCAGATTATCATCACCCCATTGGGAGACAAAGCTTAAGGTCAAATCTGTCCGCTCTACCATGGCCTCTCTCAAAGAACGAACTTCGGCCCCGCTGGTTTTTGCGCTGGACAAGTATCTCTCTGAAACTGTACTGTCATCTGCGTACCCAACAATACCAGGCCGAAGCAGGTCATTGATGTGCAGCAGGAAAAGAGTCGCAGAGAGAACAGACCCCTGAGGAACTCCGGCATCAATAGCCATAAGGTCAGAAGAGCAGCCGTCAACAACTACTCTGATCGACCGTTCACTAAGGAAATCTGATATCCAGCTACAAAAATCAGCTGGGATGCCATAAGCAGGAAGCTTGCTGAGCAGAGCAGCGTGCCAGACCCTGTCAAAGGCCTTCGAGATGTCAAGCGATACAGCCAGTGCTTCGCCGTGTTTCTCGATGGCTTCGCCACAGCAGTGCGTGACATACACAAGAAGATCGCCAGTTGACCGTCCCCGGCGAAAGCCATATTGACGGTCACTGAGGAGATCATTGTCTTCAAGGTAGTTCAGCAACTTATTGTTCAGTACCCTTTCCAAAACTTTGCACAGAATGGAGGTAATGGCGATCGGACGGTAATGGGCAGGGTCTGCACGGTCGCCTTTTTTGGGCACTGGTTGTACATTTGCAAGCTTCCAGGATTTCGGCACCGTTCTTTTTTCAAGAGAGAGGCGGAACAAACGTGTCAATACAGGAGACAGTTCAGGCGCACACTGCCTCAACACTCTCGCTGGAATGCCGTCAGGCCCGCTGGCCTTGTTCACGTCTAGACTGCACAATACTCTTCGGACCTCTTTAATGTGTACTGCGATCTCCGGCATCGAGGAGTCACAATGAGGTACAGTAGGTGGTTGCTTTGAGCCAGCGTCCAGACGTGAATTGCTTGCGAAGAGAGATGCAAATAAATTTGCCTTCTCAGTTGCAGAGTGAGCCAGCGACCCATCAGGTTTCATCATAGGAGGTAAAGTGGGACGACAGAAATTCGTTTCAACCGCTTTAGACAGGGACCAGAACTGTTTACTACCCGGAGGGTGCGAAGCCAGCCTGGCCCCGATATGTCCGACATGGTCAAAACGTGCCCTACGCAAAACCCGCTTGCAGAACTTGGCGGCAGAATTAAAGGCTCTCTTCTTCGCGCGAACCCTGCGCGCTCTAACTTTGCGGTCGCGGGCCTTGACCCAGGCTTGGTAGGCAGTTTCTTTTCGGGCCTCAGCGTGGGCACATTCTGCATTATACCAAGGCCGGGATTTGTGACCGAGCGGGATGTCGGAGAATGGAATAAAATATTCCATCCCCTGCCGAATCACGTCCGCAACCGCGTCAGCACAGCGCGAGGGGTCACCCGAGGAAAAGCACACTTGCCGCCATGGATAAGACGCAAAAAAGTGCCGCATCTCATCCCAGTCTGCTGACCCGTATCGCCATACTCGCCTCGTGCCTCTAGGGCTCTCATCTGGAGGAGAGCAGGTTGATATGGATTTCACCAGACAGTGGTCAGACGTTCCCAGCGGGGCTGAGACCGATACTGAATGACTGTCCGGATCAGATGCCAGCAGAAGGTCCAAGCAATTGGGTGTATGGCCGTCAACATCCGGTACCCGCGTTGCCACATTCACCATCTGGGTCAGATCTAGCGTTAAAGCAAAATTGCGCGCCTCCAACCCAGCATGGTCAGTTTTCTGGTATGGGAACAACCATTCTTTATGATGGGCGTTGAAGTCCCCCAGAAAAATGAGCTTCGCCGTTGGGTACCGTTGCTGGGCTACGTCAGTCGACTCCACGAGGAAATTAAAGAGCGCTGTTGTCTCCTGGTCACCGCTATGCGATCGGTAGATGCCGATGTAGAGAGATTTCTCCACGCCAGTATCCACAAGTAGCCATATGGCAGAGAAACCCGATTTCTCAAAGCAACGGAGACGACGACAACAAATGTCATCGCGGACGTACACACAGACCCCAGCTTGCCTCTTGAACTTGTGTTCAAGAGAGTACCCCGGGTAGTTGAGGTACGCCACGTCCGACGGGGTTGTTATCTTCGTCTCCGTTAGGAAAAACAGGTGCGGCTTCTCGGTCTCAAGGTGGTGATGTACCGAATCGAGATTGGAGTGCAACCCCCTGATGTTAGTGAGGTGCACTTTTAGTGGGAGGAAGTGCAGCCGTTGTTTTACCTTATTTTTCTTTGCTTTGTGTGTCATATTGAGTGGAGTTGTTGGGGAAAAAGTCGACTTGTCGAGGCGCCGCTCAGTGATCCAAGTGGAACACTAGAGCCAACCACACCTACGGGGAACTCATCTGGAGACTGCGGGGACGCCCGAACCCCCCCGGATATGGCCACCGGGTCCTCCCATCCAGTCGCCGGCTGGCACGGTGGAGCATACCGGGATTTTTCGCGAGTTGGCGGGGCAGCCTTTGGCACGTGGCTGGCGTGCTACTTGGGCCCCCTACTGACTGCGGTCGGCCAACGGCTGGCACCGTGCTTCGGATCCCGCTACCCTCCAAAATGAGTTACCCGGCTAGCTGACTCAGAGACCACAACCGGTTCCAAACAGCGCAACTGACAATCTCCTTCTCCCCCAAAGGCACTGGCACTCCCACACACCGACGGAACACAGCAAGCTGCTTGGCGCCGGACTCCGGTGGGATGGTGGTCGCGAGCCAGGCGGCCCCTTGCGGAGCCTACCACCGCTAAGTGGGATCGTTCAGCCGTACCACAGGCAAGCCTGTGGTGCCGTTGCCCGGGGTGGACCACTAGGAGGTAGATCCCAACACCACCCCAATTCCATGAAATCTTGACATTTCAGGATTATACTAACTTAAGGAGTTGTATTACTGATTCTATTGTATATAATTCTGTAAATACATATTTGTTACGGCCGCAAATCATACTTTATTTAACATACAACTTAATAGTGACTTGCAAATTGCAAAAAACGTAAGAAAATTTGAATTTCGCGGGCTACCCTGACGCTTCCTCCTTAAACATACATATGTAGTAACTAAAGGTTGAATTTGGGTTGAGTTAACTACGGATCAAAAAACCGACCCTTAGTGTGAATTGGTGGAATAGCAACGAGGTAGGGAAGGTAACTTGCAATGAGTATAGATAACCGATGGTAAAAGGGAATTCTCGTGAAAGTGATTGGCTGGGCAAAATACCAAATAGCTAATGACTTAATTGTTTCAGGAAGCAGGAACTAAGCCACTTCTGTGAGATATTAAAGCTAAAACTCCTTCACAACCGTTTTTGTCGTAAAGGCAATTGACGTATTACGGAAAATCATTAATCTTGCTATAGCGACATTCACCTTTATTCGGCCGTTTCGACCTGATGTTTTCTTATGGTGATAGAGTGATATGATGATGATCAATACAAGACGCAAGTGTTATTATTAATGTGTATTATTTTGTACTCTGACACTGTTTGTCTAGTGCCACCATCAACGGGACCTCAACGAGAAACGAGATTATTCAAATCGGACTTGACGTCCCGTTGACTGACGTTCGGTGGACATGCGGTCATAATAAATGTATGTATCGATACTTCGGCGCCATCATATCGTTCATTGTCATCCCGTTGACGGACGTGCGCTGGACATGCGGCCATAATAAATGTATGTATCGATACTTCGGCGCCGTCATATCGTTCGTTGTCGTCCCGTTGACGGACGTGCGGTGGACATGCGGCCATAATAAATGTATGTATCGATACTTCAGCGCCGTCATATCGTTCGTTGTGGTCCCGTTGACGGACATGCGGTGGACATGCGGCCATAATAAATGTATGTATCGATACTTCGGCGCCGTCATATCGTTCATTGTCGTCCCGTTGACTGACGTTCGGTGGACATGCGGCCATAATAAATGTATGTATCGATACTTCGGCGCCGTCATATCATTCGTTGTCGTCCCGTTGACGGACGAGCGGTGGACATGCGGCCATAATAAATGTATGTATCGATACTTCGGCGCCGTCATATCATTCGTTGTCGTCCCGTTGACGGACGTGCGGTGGACATGCGGCCATAATAAATGTATGTATCGATACTTCGGCGCCGTCATATCGTTCGTTGACGTCCCGTAGACGGATGTGCAGTGGACATGCGGCTATAATAAATGTATGTATCGATACTTCGGCGCCGTCATATCGTTCGTTGACGTCCCGTTGACGGACGTGCGGTGGACATGCGGCCATAATAAATGTATGTATCGCTACTTCGGTGCCGTCATATCGTTCGTTGATGTTCCGTTGACGGACGTGCGGTGGCCATGCGGCCATTGTAAATGTATGTATCGCTATTTTGGCGCCGTCATCTCGTTCGCTGGCGTCCCGTTGACGTGGCGATAGACAAACGGCCTTTAGGTACTAATTTGCAATTCATTTTGTTTTTCTTTGAATGTGTCTCGTGTAACGAATATTATCGTTCTCGTGAAACTTATTGTACCTAATTTATAACATTATACGTGAACGACGTGGTCTCCTACAATTGGAAGCGCACAATAGTAGGTATCTATCCCAATTCTTGTATGAAATCAAAATCAAATCAAAGTCATTTATTCAAACTCAACTAAAAGTCAGCACTTTGCGAACGTCAAAATTACATAAGACAGTCCCCCAAAACGCCCGCCCTTCACCACTTCCTCGTGCTTTAGCTGGGGAGAAGAAGTGGCGCAACCAACTCCCAGCAGCAGAGCTGTCTGTTCAGTTTAAAAATTTGAATCTATACAACACTGAGCATAATAATTTACGCAACACAAAACTTTAAACTAAATTATTTGCTATAAGTAAGCTAGTACACGCCAATATACCAAAAAAAAAAAAATAAAAAAAAAAACTATACTCAAGCAGAAATAAAAATACAAAACTAAAAACGTTATACCAAATAAAAACCTCCAGTAATAAAGGGCGTGCATGTAATTGTGTAGCCTCTGTTAACCGCTATTAAAAATAGTGCGTAGGTATAAATAGTCACTTTTAATATCGTAATGCAAGCTTTAATAAAGTGGCCAGCTCTATTTCATAATAACATTATGAAGAAGTTTAAAAAACAGAAAAAAAAAACTCCACCAACAAAATGACTTCGCGTTTCTTTCTTTCGAGAAAATTCTAAGGGTTGAATGGCACTCCCAAAAAACTTGAATCGCCCCATAAAATACAGACACTATAAAAGGGGGTGTGTTAAAAGTTGGCCAAGGGTTGAATTCGCCCCTTATTGTGTTTTATTTTATGTCTGAACTTTTTGCTTATTGCGGACAATGGCTTGGGTTTTTGGATGTAGCGTTTCAGTTAAGATTTTGTAACTTAGCTTAGTTTTTTTATTCTTGTAAGTGGCTGTTTTTCGTATGGCACTGATATGCTCAAAAGTATTGTTGGGTTGCTCCCGTGTAATAGATGAAAATAACTCTGTTAAAAAAAAAAAAACTAAGTATGTATGTATAAATAATAAAAAAAGCGTAGTGAAGGGCTGACCGATTTGAATGTTTTTTTGTGTTAGTTCGTAATGAAGTCTGAATAAGGTTTATAGAGAGAAAAAAAATGAAATTGCCCGGAAAATTGTAAAACTCGGGACAAACTGAAAGTGCTTATATCTACTTAGATATATTGGAATTGAAAGGAGATGTTCCAAAATGTATGGACCTTGGGCCAGGTACGTGTACACTATACATAAAATAGGGAAATATATTTAAAACAATTCTCAATTGTCCAATTACTTTAAAATGGCTTTGTTGTGCAATGGTCGATCTATGGTTTACTGTCAAAGTTTTTATGCACAGAGTAACTAAATCGATGAGACGCCATGTTGAAAGTCGATAAAAATAATAGATAAATTTCAATTGCCTACCACAACAGTATACATTTAAATGAATTAACTTAATTTTAATGAATTATCTGTATTTTTCCCGAATTCAACGGTTTCTTCTCTTTTTTTGAGGTAGTGTAGTTTAGTGTAGGTACACAGACCTGGCCCATTTTGAAACATCTCCTTTGAACATGAAAACATCCGTTGGGTCATCTAGTAATTAATAAATGTTGCTTAACAGTGCAGATACACCTAATACGGGGACTATTTCACAATCAAAAGTCTTTTGACTCGTTACTGGTGGTAAGTTCAATATTTGTGACCAACAAAAACATGTAAGATATCAATCGCTAATAACTATGACACTTTTAATGCTAGAGTAATGGTTAAACATTCAAAAGATAGGTCATGTTTCTAACAATTTTACGCCCAAATATAATTTGCGTATGTCGTTACACTACGAGTGCACGCGCATGCGCGCAACCGTCTACTTTTCACTATGTGTCGAAATATCAACTCGTATAACGCAAAAGCGTGTTTAGCTAAATCAGATATTCTGGTGTCTTTGTAAAGATTTTACAAAGCACTACCAGGACCTAAAGAGAAACAATAAAAGTAGCCAAATTAGGGTTAAAAATGAATATGAAACAAAAATGAGTGACACCACATTCCGGCTCGCTACATGTTTGCGTGTGGGTGCTCCTTGTGGGGCTCCACATCGCTGTCAATGCGGTGAAGAAGTCGACTGCCTCGGATACCATGGACTATCCTGCAGCAAGAGCGCTGGTCGGATGGCACGGCACGCTAGCATTAACGACATCATCCGTCGGGCTCTAGTCACCGCCGGGGTGCCAGCAGTTTTAGAACCCAATGGCTTGGCACGTGACGATGGGAAGAGGCCAGACGGAATGACCATAATGCCTTGGAAGTTGGGTAGGCCTTTGGTGTGGGATGCAACCTGTGTCGACACCCTCGCGCCATCCCATCTTCTTAGCACGGCGGGTTGTGCTGGGGCGGCTGCTGCAGGAGCAGAAAACCTCAAACGGCGCAAATATAGCAACCTTATTGGTAGCTATATGTTTGAGCCGTTTGGGGTTGAAACTCTAGGGCCTTGGGGTCCGAGTGCTTATCGAGTATTTCGGGACATCGCCAAGCGGTTGGTCGACTCTTCACGGGACCAGAGGGCTGGCCTATTTTTAGCCCAAAGAATCAGCATTGCTATCCAACGTGGCAATGCTGCCAGCCTTTTGGGCACTTTTTCCATTGACAGCGATGCGGACGAATTTTTTGATGCCCTATGAGCTTTTCACCTTTTTATTTTTATGATTTTTATATACTTTACTTTATGTATCTTTTAGTTTTAGCTTGTACATATAATCTAGTTTCTGTTTGAAATAAAGAATACATATGAAACTGACAATAGCAAAATAATGTCAGATGTCGTCTCATGTCGTCGGCTGTAAATCTGCTCAGAAATTATGTGAAAACCCCAATCGAAGAATGCTTGCATCAAAAGGAATGCAATGAGCCTAAAAAGTTTAGTGCCGAGCAAATACAATAGCTACGGCAGTGTCAGAAGCCGCAAGAAAATCTGTGCAAATAGCAAAAAAGTTTTTTTTAATTTTTTATTTATTTACCATTTAAAAATTAGTACATTTGTTTCATTTTTGTAGCATTTTTAAACCACTAAGGTTTGTACTTAATGCTTAAGTTTAAAATGTCGTCTCATATCGGCCGTAAATCTGCTCAGAACTGAATAATATTATAATCGGTGAAAGCTTACTCTATAAGGAATGCAATAAGCCTACTATGTCTAGTGTTGAGCAAATACAATGGCTATGGCTTGGATACGGCAGTATCGGAAACCGTCGTAAAATTTTAATTCGTTTTCAAGAAAACAAACGGCGTGGACTCAAACGGCACCTACAAAATTTTTATATTCTTCTTGCAAGACATTGTGACTGAGTGACATCTAGCGAGTGCACTATAGATAACGCAGTGATATTGTCTTTAAAGAATATAAAAAATCTTCTGAAAATAATGCAGGGAAAAAAGGAGCGAGTTCAAAACTGTTTTTAAGGAATAGGTCGCTTTTTAACCGACTTCAAAAAAGGAGGCTCTCTATTCGACCCGTATGTATGTAGGTTTGTAGTTTGTATGTCCACAATTTTCTAAAAAAGCAATTAACCAATTTCGGTGGATCTTTCACTAACGTGATTTACATACTTTCAGGAAGGTTTTAGTATACACAGTCTGGCCATAAATACTGTTACAATTAAAAATAAGAAAGATATTACATTTGAATTTGGAATCTGTCATTTTTATACGATTGTTCATTGAGTTTTCTAATTTTGGCGCCATTACATTGTACAATATTTTGCGATATTAAAATGGAGTGGGGTGATAAAGAGAACAGAATCGCTGTGATTGCATTACACAAAGTTGGTATGGAGCCAAATGCAATTTTTAAAACTCTCCATACGCTTGGTATTAGTCAAATGTTTGTGTACCGGGCTATTAATAGGTACAATGAGACCTCCTCTGTTTGTGACAGAAAAAGATCTGGCCGGCCACGTAGTGTTCGTACGAAAAAGGTGGTCAAAGCAGTAAGGGAAAGAATTCGAAGAAATCCTGTCCGAAAGCAAAAGATTTTATCTCGGGAGATGAAGATAGCACCCAGAACCATGTCGCGTATTTTAAAAGATGACTTAGGACTTGCAGCCTATAAGAGACGCACTGGTCATTTTTTAACTGATAATTTAAAAAAGAATAGTTTGGTAAAATCGAAACAACTACTGAAGCGGTACGCAAAGGGAGGTCACAGAAAAAATTTGTTTACGGATGAGAAAATCTTTACAATTGAGCAACATTTTAACAAACAAAATAACCGTATTTATGCTCAAAGCTCTAAGGAAGCTTCCCAATTAGTCGACAGAGTGCTACGTGGGCATTATCCGACTTCAGTGATGGTTTGGTGGGGTGTTAGCTATGTAGGAGTCACTGAGCCATATTTTTATGAAAAAGGTATCAAAACATCGGCACAAGTGTATCAAGATACCATTCTTGAGAAGGTAGTTAAGCCCCTTAACAACACCATGTTCAATAACCAAGTATGGTCCTTCCAACAAGACTCGGCGCCGGGTCATAAAGCTCGGTCCACGCAGTCTTGGTTGGAAGTGAACGTTTCGGACTTCATCAGAGCTGAAGACTGGCCATCGTCAAGTCCCGATCTTAATCCGCTGGATTATGATTTATGGTCAGTTTTAGAGAGTGCGGCTTGCTCTAAACGCCACGATAATTTGGAGTCCCTAAAACAATCCATACGATTGGCAGTGAAGAATTTTCCCATGGAAAGAGTGCGTCCTTCTACTGATAACTGGCCTCAACATTTAAAGGACTGTATTGCAGCCAATGGAGACCACTTCACTTCACTAGGTATAATAAATTAGGTAATTATTCTTATGTACGAAGTTATATGCATAAATGCAATGGTTTCAGAAGCTGTTAAGTTTTATTATGAAAGTTATTTTATTCGTTTTAGGTTTTTGAAGTCGGTTTTTACTTTTTTTTACTGTAATTTTTTATCTGTGTGGTCCAATATGATTGCCATACTTACTTAAAATAATAGATTCAATCAAAAATACACCAAACGATAACAAATTGGACACAATTAGACTATATTAATGTCAGAAAGAATAAATGTACGGATATAAAAACTAATTATGGAATAATTAATGATTATGATACGTCATCTTGATCTGAAGATACCGCTCCTCAGTTCTCATTAATCAAAGTCGTTATAGCTTCTGATTTGACTTATTAATTACGAATGATATTAATAAATATGAAAGTCTGTTTGTAATTATTTATAATACACATCAAACATGGGAAACGCTTTACCTATTGGTCTTCAATCTGCCTAGCCTTTCCCAACTATGTTGGGGTCGGCTTCCAGTATACCCTGATGCAGCTAAATACCAGTATTTTACATCGAGCGACTACCTATTTGACCTTCACAACCCAGTTATTGGGTAATACGATACCCCTTGGTAAGACTGGTCGTCAGACTTTCGGGCTTCTGACGACCCGTAACGACTGCCAAAGATCCACGAATGACAGCCGGGACCAACGGCTTAATGTGCTTTCCGAGGCACGGAGGAGTCTAGGTATGTAAAAATGGTCACCTATCCACGGACCAAGCCCGGCAAGCGTAGCTTAACCTGATGGATCGACCCGTGCGGCTGTTATTACTTAGCCACGAGCTAACACCTATTGGTCTTATATGGTCTAATTAAGTCTCTAAGAAAACTAATCGTTAATCAAATGGACTACCAACTTCAATTGTACGTATGTTCAACGGATGCCTATAACACGGCAAATTGATGTAGGGTGTCAATTTGCTTAATAATAATTTTCCCTGACTGCACATAGAGGAAAGCTTAATGTCAGTTGCGTAATCTACCAGAACCACAGAATAAATAATAATACTAACGTACTCCTAGTCTCAATTGACCTCACACAAAACCGAAAGCTCCATGTCGGGTTTTCACACATTTTCCAGAAATTTTCAGGATGTTTAGAGGGTTACAAATACAGTTTCATCGTATACCTACTTAAATAAACTCTCTTAAATACAAAACTTTATGGACTGTTCAGAAATAATACTTGGAAATCCATAAAGTTATATTTTATCGCATTTCACATCTTCCCTTGATCCATAGCTATCATTTATCAACTGCATCTGTTATCTCTTTCTTTTTATTTTCATCTCGCTCCCTCGTTACCCGTCCATCAGTACACTTAATGGTAGTTTGATGGACAGCTTCCGGAAAGTTATTCTTATTGGATTCTAGTTAGAAACCATCTGAGACCATAATAATTATCTTTATATGAAAGACTTGTCAAAGATTTGTTGAGTACGTATATTCAAGTGAGGGGATAAAAATAGGTCGAGTATATTTGAAGTAAGAATGTAATGAATGTAAAATACTAAGCTAAAAGAATCTTTTGGCGCGTGGATAAAATTCATATAAATAATAGAGAATGGACTGAGCGTTCCGTATTCAGTTGTGCAGTGAATAGACAAAGTGAATTTGCGGCCAGTAGTTGTCTCTTTCTCGAAATCTGATTGGTACAATGATGTTTTGTCTTTAATGGATATATTATGTACTTTCATGCTCGTAAAATATTAGTATTTTGTTTGACATTTATTCAATACATTTATCAAAATCAAAAATCAATCAAATAAAGTTATCAAAATTTAGTTCGCCTTAAAAGTGAAAAATAAATGTTCTATTATTAATAATATTATAACGAAATTGTTTTCGATATTCTTAATTTTAATTGCGTAAATTTCTATTATGAAGAAAAAAATATTGATAAAAAGAAATCGTTTAGTCTTGGACCTAAGCCAGTAGTTAGTCTAGACAGAGTAATTGGTATCTAACTTATAGTAATAACTACTTTAAGTCACAGGAATTTTCAATGTTTTTCCTATTTATTAAAATTGGAACACTGCGCCTTTGTTTTATCAGGCTAGCAGAAAAGAGACAGGTATTAGCCGCATATTCACTTTGTCCCTTTCTAGAGAGTGATCACTTTTGTGAAGCTAACGCTCAGTCCATTCTCTATGTTTATGGTAAAAACCGAACTAACGCATCCTGCTTTTTTCAATATTATTATAATCTTGTAGGCTTAATCGGAGAAATGCTCATGCATACTGCACTACCAACTACCACGGGGAGATAGTGCAGTTATGTGGGACTCCAACCCACTAAATCTCCACGTTGTCCTCCTCTGCCGGTTGTGGCGGGAACACGGGCACGCGGCTATCCGACCAAACCAGCACATGAGCGTTAGACGGCACCGTGTCTAGGCACCCTTGGTCCCCCTGTGACCGGTCAGGTTAGTGTCCCGGCCGTCTACCACTTTTCAGCCGCAGAGGATAGGGAGAGCGGCCAATGCCATACCGACACTTCTCTTCCTCTGCGGCCCCACCGCGTCCGCCATCAGACGGTGGTGACCCCGTCAAAGCCGCGGAAGATAGGGAGAGCGGCGCACCGCAATACCGGCACTCCTCTCCCGCCGCGGCCTCCAACCTTCAGCCGCGATGCCTCCCATATGACATCGCGGCCCGCCTCAGTTGCGATGTTGCCCAAGCGGCCGCTACGTCGTCGGTTTACCGCCAAAAGCCCTGACAAGCGGCTCCTCCTTCGTTTCACCGTGGGTGAATAAGTCACAGCTGAGCCCCCCCCCCCCGCGCCTCGACAATGTGGGAACCCACCGGGGGAATAATCTAGTAGCCTAACAATAGAATACGGACAACATACCTACCTATATTCCCTAAAGGGTTGGGAAAATTTAAGTACATTTCGCCAGTTATCTCATAATCTTAGTGACAAAATCTTAAAGCTATTCTCTAATCAGCCCAGGATGAAGGAAAATATATATTTTTCTATTACAGCCATAAATAAATATTAAACAGTTCAATCAGAAAAAAACAGTTTAAAATCCGCGCACGTTAAATTGAACCCGCTTAAATCTCGTTGCTATCATCGAACAAAAAAGGCTCGCGTTATTTACAAAGTATCGTTCATTCGTTCACGTTCACTCAACCGTTCAACTCATTCGCAGAATACTTCGTCGATTATTTGTCGATATATTTGATTGTTTACTGCAATTAAATGACATTATAGTTTTAACTAAAATTCGATGTGTTTTTAGCATCGAAGGATGGAAAGTCAGTACTATTACTATAATTATTTTGAAGATGGCTTCGTTGAGTAGCAGCCGCAAAAAACTTAGGTGAGCATGTCGTCGCTGTAAAAATATCACCTGATGAAGTGAGCTTGAAGTGAAGCTTGAGTGTCCACCTGATGCTACGGATTGACAATATTGACAGCTGACTTGAAGCTCACTTCACCAACGTTTTGACGGTGATACGAGTATTGTGCTAGGTATTGAATTTTCCCATCAGATATTTCTCATTAATAATAATAATAATACGAGTGTCCTGGGACATTTTCACACACAGTCATCTGGTCCCAAACTAAGCAGAGCTTGTACTATGGAAACCAGATAACTGATATACTACATATACTACTTTTTTTTTTGTAAATACATACTTATATAGATAATTACACCCAGACTCTGGACAAACAGACATGTCTATGCACACAAATGTTTTGTCCTGGATGGGAATCGAACCCACGACCTGCGGCGTGATAGGCCAACCACGCCAACTGGCCTGTCAAACATTAGCAGCCCGGAGTCTGGATTTGTACCCGGTTGAAGAACTGGCGAAATGTGGGTTAACCCATCAGGGGAAATAGGTGTGACGTTACCTATGTTAATGTATGTACCTATGTTCTAATTACTTATACAGTACATACTTCTTTTTATCACTAGCCAAATTTTCACAGGCTGTTCTACCCATAACTTTCACTATGAGACCAACTCTGCAATCACGAAAAAAAAAACAGCTGTTTCATACATTTTGGTCGAGTAGGTAATGAATATTTGTATGAAACTCCTGATTTTGTTGTGATTTCAGAGTTGGTCCCATAGTGAAAGTTGTTAATATTCATGCGTAGAAAACCCTGTGAAAATTTGGCTACAGATAAAAAAATTGCCATGTATAAAGTATAACATTTTTAATATTATAGTCCATGTTCTGAATCTCACGAAGAGACGCGCGCTTTACTTGTGGTAGGTAACTAAGTGTAAACACGCTGTAACTGTGTGCGTGAAGAAGAGTAGCATCAGCAAATAAAATGTTAAATGTTATTTGCTGACGCTACTCGTCGACTGCTTAATTGCGTGTGTACCTACGCACACGCTCAGACATACTTCCGACTTCGCCATAGTCTCGGACGGTACCGAGAGCTCCTGCGCTTACACACCAATTCAAGGTGTGTTTGTATACTTGGTAACCACATGTAAAACGCGTGTCGCTTCGTAGAGGCACAGATTAATACAGATGGGACACTCCGCAGGTTAGGTATGAAGTTACAAGTACGCGGCGGGCCTATCTCACTGGGCCAATTCATTAGGACGCGTTAGAAAGAGAGGCAACTTTTAGGTGAATATAACTATAGGTAATAAGCGTTGTGCAACCTGAATTGCACTTTATTGAGTCGTAGGAAGAGTTGCTTTTTATTTAAATGATTTTGCGGAGTGTCTCGTCTGTATTAATCTGTGGTAGAGGTAAAAATACCATAACTTACATAACATTGCCTAAAGGAGCAGAGCTGTAATTGCACACATATTGTAAGTTATTTCTAAACAAGACTCGCACAAATCGAGACCGAGATATTCAATGGAAAACCCCACTATCCAATGTTCTTGTTGACCAATGAAGAGTCGAGAACAATCAAAGCCTCACCAAAGTTACGCTACAATAACCATTATAGTGATTCATTAGGCAGAATCACATGTCATCACAGTAATAGGACAATAGAGAGAACCCTCAACTAATTATACCTACAAGCAATAACAACATAAATAATGCATCGCTCCATTGAAAGCTTCGGTTAGCTGAAACAGCTTAATATCGCTTTGATACAAGTAAATGTTTTAAACATAAATGTAGCCACGTGCATGTCGTTTGGGGAGTAAGTAATAAGCGGAAGCGATTTACGTCCAAAATTGAGATTAGTTCTGCCAAAACAAACCTACCCACATCATAACTTCTCCCATTTTCAGAAGTTATTGTAAGGATTTTGAAATTATAAATCGGAAGTTATCATCCGTACTGGACTAATCTTGCTGTATTATACAACAATTGGAACATTGGATTTGTTTGACGTAATTAACTGAATTAATGAAAACGTGTGGGTTTAATTGGCTCATTTTGGCAGAACTCAGCCCAATTAATAATGGATCTCTTGTCCTACCCCTAACCCCATCTTTGATTGATGCATATCGTTCCAACGATCACCACGACCACCCACCACCACGTCCACGTCCACCACCACGGGGTACCACGTCCTAAAAAATCGACTGTCCGAATGTAGAAATATCAAAGCGAACAGAGAGCATAAAACAATTGTGCTTACAATAACTCGGCTTTCATTTTGATACGCACAAACTGACATTTTCCAATCTTTCATCCAAATAGAAATTCAATCAATGGAATAGTTTTTGACAAGCTTCACCCAAAAAGTGGATTGAAATATCAATAATTAATGTCAAAAGTTGCATCGGGTTTGATTTTTGTTCGCTGAATGTGCAGATCCAAGACACTTAGGTGGTCAGAGGAGGTGCCTACAGGTTAGATGAGGTTAGTAGACAATATTATAAAGGATGTTGTGTTTTTGTTAGATTATTTTCACATTTAGTTTGTTTGAAAAATTAGAGTTTGAATTTTGGTGTAATACCTAATTTGATCATTTTAAAGTGTTTTGATTAACTAACGGGGATCGTATTTTCATTTAATGTCGTAACGTCGTCACCACTTTGTATATTTTCCTTATTTTCAAAATCAAAATTAAAAGTAATTTTTTAAACTAGGCTGTGAATCAGTACTTTTCAAACGTCAAAATTATTACTATTCTCCATTATCGCTTATATTACAAGTATTCATACTTTTTCCCCATTATCGCTTATCACATGTACCGGGGTGGTAGGATGTCGGAAGGTGAAAATGCACAAAATTATCATATTATTATTATAACGCCATTGTCCCCTTCCCGCTTTGATTCTAACAAATGCATCCGGTTTCGTAATAGCGGGATACAGGATTAGGGTGAAAGACCCTATTGTCGACCCTAGTAAATTAATTGTTTTACTTTAAAGTTACATGATAGATAAATAAAATATGTTTTATTGTATGTACACCTAAATTTTAACACAGCTTATTTACAAAACCTTTAATAGTCAGGGTACCTACAACGGGTTCTACATGATGTAGTTTTTCAATTCATCAGCATGGATTTTAGAGGGTTCAAGATGATATTTTGAGGAGCTCGAGACGAAGTAATAACAGCCGCATGGGTCGGTCCATCAGGTTAAGTTACGCTTGCCGCGGTTGGTCAGTAGATGGGTGACCATCTTTTCATACCGAGACTCCTCCGTGCCTCGGAAAGTACGTTAAGCCGTTGGTCCCGCCTGTCATTTGTGGATCTTTGACAGTCGTTACGGGTCGTCAGAAGCCCGAAAGTCTGACAACCAGTCTTACCAAGGGGTAGTCGTTCCATGTAAAATACTGGTATTCAGCTGCATCCGGTTAGACTGGTAGCCGACCCCAACATAGTTGGGAAAAGGCTAGGCAGATTGATTGATTCAAGATGATATTTTCAGATACATCCAGCACCCTAATTGCGTAACACACTATCAATAGGTTTCATCATGACAGATCAACAACATTCACTGCGTTATTTACGTTGTTGAGCAGACAAACTTTTTGATCATATGAAGCAACGGATTAGCAATTTGCTTCAAAATGATTCAGGTAGTGTGATACGCAATTAGGGTACAGGTATAGTATAGCTTGGCAAGTCTATGTCTAGTCTCAAGCATAAACTGTGTCTAGACTAATAAAAGTGGTTTATGTTAATCATCGTTCAAACACATCTCCATAAAATTTACGACAGCTTTCTTCGAAACCAGCTCCTAGAATCCATTGACCTTAATGTCAGTGCAATAATATGCATCTAAATTATGATTTCTAACTATTTTACAAGTGTGTTTCATTTAGCATTTACCAGAATATTGCTAGGTCTATGCCTGAAACTCATAACAATTTTATTTTAACCGTTTTTGAAAAGGAGTTTTCTCATTAAGATAAAGTGAAGAATTATTTACATGTCATAAAAACTATGCATTACAATTTTAGTCACCAAAAGTAATATGGCAAAGTTTACTTAGTCCTAATAAAAACCAGTGCTCGGCCGGCAACTGTGCCATCTACCCTACTGTTTAGTATGCAAGCGTGCAGCTATAGTGCAACAACAGACACGTACATTACAACCGCATTAAATCGTCACATTACGTCTATTATCTATGATTTAATACGACTTTTAATGGGTTGTATACTAATTAAGTGGTAGGTATATTAGGTATTAACTGGTCTAAGTAGATACACCAATTACAGACCTACAATATGGTTTTGATTTTGATTTATTTGTTTCACATAGATTAAAAACTCGATATACGTAATTAGGGACATCAAACAACAAGGTTTTTGTGCCTTCCAATACCTAATTACCTCAAACTGTTTCACCGAATTTCAACATAATTTCAACTGTTCAGATCGTCAAATCCCATGATTTAATAAACTCTCAATCAAAACAAAAATAAACCATAACAAAAACCTCTGAAATCTATTAAAGTGCACATATTTCTGCACGTCATTCCTTCAAATAGGAAATATCTCAACGACGTCGGGTGGAGCGCCCAGTCCTCGGTGTCCTCGTCGATATCGCGCCAGACGCGGCAAACATCTCCGCACCGTCAAGAATCTCTCATAAGATTATCCCGATCTATTGTCTATAACTGGGTTCTTCACCCTATTGTTTCGTGGTATGTACTCCTTTATTGAAAACTCATGAAATCTTCTTGATGGTGCTTTAAATTTTTAATGCCTTTTTAATCTTTCTGTATTTATATTGCACGTACAAAAAGAGACTGTTAAACACGATTTTGTAGTACTTAGCTATAAATCATGTCAGTTTTTCGTTATTTTTTTTATTTTTGTAATTTTTTATTTGCCTTATGCATAATGTTTAAAATTATTTTAGGAGCTCGTGGCTAAGTAATAACAGCCGCACGGGTCGATTCATCAGGTTAAGCTAAGCTTGCCGAGGTTGTTCCGTGGATGGGAAAGATGGTCATCTTTACATACTTTGGAAAGTATGTTAGGCCGTTGGTTCCGGCTGTCATTCGTGGATTTTTGACAGTTGTTACGGGTCGTCAGAAGCTCGAAAGTCTGACAGTCTGTCTTACCAAGAGATATCGTATTACCCAGTAACTGGGTTGTGAGGTCAGATAGGCAGTCGCTCTATGTAAAATACTGGTGTTCAGCTGCATCCGGTCAAATTGGAAGCCGAACCCAACATACTTGGGATAAGGCTAGGCAAATTGTTTTTTTTAGTGAGCCTTTGTCATAGAATGTAATCTTGTTCTCATTAATTTTTACTGCTTTAATACTACAATCATATCCTCCTGATCTTGAAGAACTTCCTTATGTAATTATTAATGCACATGCATCACTGTCAGATACAGCCCAAAAATAAAGGATGGCCCACCGGATACCACCTCACGACTATACGGAACCACAATAGTAAAGCGTCCGCCACACTAAATCATTACTCAAATACTTAGCAATCAATGTCGCCACTAAATCAATCAGAACATCTCTATACGAAATTATGGAAGTTCGAATGTGGGTCAATGTGCTACCTAAATAATTATCACAGAAGTCTCACTCTACTACGAATTTACGAGAGTGGCAAGTTTACTATGCGCATGAACTACAGACTTATCGCAGTCCACAGCTCGAAATAGGCCTCTCCCAGGCTGCGCCACAACACTCTGTCCTCCGCCTTCCTATCCAGTCTGTCCCTACCAGCTTTTTCACGCCATCGCCCCATCTAACTGGAGGGCATCCCACACTACGCTTGCCAATACGTGGCCTCCACTCCAGGACACATCTGCTCCACTGACCATCGGTCCTTCGCCAGACATGGCCAGCCCACTGCCACGTCAGCTTGCTTACTCTGCAAGCTATGTCACTCCGGTTCCTTTCCGGATAACTTTATTTCTGATTTTATTCATCAAAGCAACCTGGCGGTGACGTCATCTCCCATCTCTCCACAATTGCCATAGGGTGCATACTCGGTAGGCTCTTTATCCCTTCCATATCCTTTTTTTTTTTTTTTGGGTGGGTGGAGCGGGAGGGCGTGTCAGACTTCTACTGACTAAAACCCACCCGTGTTCCTTCAGTTGCCTGTGCCAGGGCCACGGTAACTCTTTCGAACAACCCGCAACCCTGGCGGGATCCCTTCCATATCCTAAGAGCTCGTCTTCCCTACCATTATCGCGCCCCCGGAGTATTCCTTGATACGCAATGGTCTCTGTTGCACCATGTAATGGTCGGTGCGTTTAATTAATTAATTCATTCATTCATTCACACCACAAAATACTGGATTTGGATCAATAAAAACTTTGCAATTGACGATGCTGTGCTAAGATGTCGCATAAGTAGGTAACACCTAAACTCAGCCTATTTTTTGCATATTTTATGCATGCTTACATGTACCTATGTTTGCATTCGCATATTTGGGCAGGTTCTTCAGGTTAATGCCTGTCTTGCCTAAAATCAGATCGTGCATGATTTCTATAAAAACTGTATCTAACTAGCAAAATGCTTTTTTTATGTATTTATTTAGATAGATAGATCATTTATTTGCATAAAAACATGGTATAAAAGATGTTACAAAATTAAATATAGTGCATACATGTTTTTGCTTAATATTATAAGCGTGCAAATTTTCGTACATACAATTTGGTCAGTTATTTCTTTTGTCAAAAAACTGTTTAACAATATAAAAACTATTAGTGGACAGCCAATCATACAGTGTACTTTTAAATAATCTGGTATTTAGATTTTTTAGGTCGCTTGGTATCTTATTAAATATTTAGACATATACAGACAGCTTTTATTACATTTAGCTAGCCTTGGCATAACATCCAGTACGAGCCTGTGAGGGTCGCGTCGGTTTCGAGGCTTGACATCGTCTGCTTTCGTAAATAATTCCTTATGCTTCCACACAATTATACATATCTCATACCTATATATATTTGATATACATCAAACTACAGAAACTACCGAACGCCAACTTACGATCCTTACATAATCCTTTTGCCTCATTTACGTTCATACATCTGGTCGTACACGCACTCCGGTTGTGAGTACTACGCACCTGACCTTTCTGAAGAACATCACCAATAAGATCACTATGAGTTCCTAGGGCGCCCCTCCTGGCGTTTCCACTAACATCTGCCTTTTATATTTGATGTTATATATTTTAGCACTTTTTGGAGGTTTTGCTGCATATTTCAAGCATATAAGACACCTACATATTTATTTGCATGTAATATATGAATATTTCACAACCATAATCTCTGCAGCTGTAACAGAGACTTATCGTACTTTCTCTGTCTGCGTGTCGATTTAAGTTGGTTTTCTGCATTTTTTTTACTCACAACAAAGAGTTACTGCCTTCATAAAACCGTTCCTAACTGGGGTCGGCAGACTTGTGAGATTTATTGGAAGGCTTATTGAGGTGAATTTGTATTGCCTTTTTATGTTGCCTTGTCATTCCTTTCATTTATTGATTCCCTGATTCAGCAGTAAAAGTATTGTCAAATATGACTATTGAGAGTGATGAGTCTGTTCATGTCAAAGGGTAATTGGAAATTGCAGGTCCTGTAGGTACCTAGAAGTGTTTTGGTAATTTTATTTTATTTATTTTTATTTTATTTTATTGTGTGTGGGTGCCTTACAGCTAACAATACAAAAATTTGTAGTGAGGCAATCAACGAAAAGCCATTTACAAGCCTCCACAGTTAGCAATAAACTATTGTTGCACAAACTAATAACTAAGCATAATATTAATGATATAACTAAGCATAACGTAATAACAATTAAAATCCATCACAAACAACACAGCTTTTAGACAAGGCAGTACTAATTGTCGCTAAGCTGCTTGCAAACAAATCGATTGATGGGTGTTCGTTCATTACCATTTGGTTAAATGCTTTGATTGAACGGAGCAGAAAAGAATTGCTACGGTATACTGTGCGAGCGTAAGGAACACGAAGAAGATTTCTTAAGCGAGAATGGCGAGGTGGAACATTCAGGGACAGCTTAGAAAGAAGTTCAGCACACTCGATCTTTGATTGTGCTGTTTTCACTAGGAACCGTATATCAGATATATTTCTCCGAGTTACAAGTGGAAGTAAGTGAAATCGTACGCATCGTTCCTTGTAACTTAGATAAGGAATTTTAAATTTATAACCTAAGTATCGCGTGAATTCCCTTTGTATTCGTTCCATTCTGTCTGAATGCACTGCAAAATTCGGATTCTAAATTTGACTACCATATTCGAGATGACTGCGGATGAAGCACAATACAAAATTTTCAGGGTTTTCATTCTTTTAAACGAACTCGCATTACGGAAAATGAATCCCAAGGCTTTGGACGCTTTTTTGGCAATATGGTCAACATGACACTCAAAGTAAAGCTTACTTAGTGTTATTTATTTCATCACCACTGTTTTCAACACAGTGATGGAAAACATCGTGAGGAAATCGGCATGTCCTAGAACCAAAAATTCAAAAACATGTGACATCATCACCACCTCGCACTGGGCCCGCGTGGTGGATCACGGCTCACTGGGATCTCACAGAGAGGGAGGCCTGTGTCATCAGTGGGAACATTATAGACTGACGAAGATTATGCTTACTTGGTTTATGAAACTTTTTAATCACTCACAATAGCACGAGGAAAAGCCATCATGAGGGCATGATATTCCTTTGCTCCTACCTATATCACAAAGTTCTGAACTATAATTCCAATTTAAAGAGTTCAAACTTAACTAAAACCAAACTACTGATAGTATCAGGTTGGTGGAAAAATATTGCACAAAAAATTGTAAATTACTAGAATTTTCCAGAATATTTAGTATTGATCTGGGATTCGTAAGAATATTGTAAAAGGTTCTCGAAGTAATCACATCAAGGGTATATAAAGGCGCGCTTGTGAGGATTTGGTTAGATTGTGAAAATGATTAGTGAAGATCAACTTCGAACGATCATCTTTTACGAGTGGCGTCAGGGACACAACGTGAGTGTGGCTATCGCTAACATCAGCAAAGCGTTCGGTGAAGGTGTTGTATTGCGATGGAAGATAAGCCGCTGGTTTGCTCGCTTTGCATCGGGAGATATAACTCTTGAAGATCACGAGCGATCTGGGCGACCATCCACCTTTGACGATGAGGAATTACTCCGCTGTTTAAAGGCTTATTAAGAAATAAATACGCGTGATTTGGCAGAGACTATTGGATGTCATCATTCGACCGTCGAGGCTCATTTACACAAACTCTGCTATCGTTAAGTACGTAAAAGTGGCACGATGGATTCCACATCAACTAACTGACAGTCATCGTCAAGTCAGAGTCAGTATTTGTGAAACGCTTCTTTTTCAGCCACATCGGAAAGAGTTTCTTGAAGATCTGGTAACCGGCGATGAGAGCTGGATTCTCTATGATAACAACACACGGCAACACAGGCCGTCTGGCTTCCTTACGACGCTGAGCCACCAACGCAACCAAAGCCGAACCGTCACTCACGCAAGCATCTTCTCTCCGTTTGGTGGGATGCGAAGGGCCCACTCTATTACGAGCTTCTCCCTGCGAGAAGGACGATTACAACTTCTATTTGTACTGAACAGCTTCAGAAACTGGCTGACGCAATAAGAGAAAAACGTCCGAGCCGTGTAAAAGTTCACTTACTCCATGATAATGCGCGACCTCATGTCGCTTCGGAGACTCGACAAAAAATCGTAGAGCTTGGATGGCACGCGGTTGCCCACCCACCGTACTCACCGGGTCTCGCGCCATCCGAATATCACTTGCTGCGACCACTAAAGCTTTATTTGCGTGAGAAAAACGCAAAACTACGAAGACCAAAAAATGGCAGTGGACAATTTCTTTTCTGCACAGCCTCCGGAACTCTGGGCGAAGGGCATCAACAATCTACCAACTAGATGGGCCAGAGTAATAGAGTTATTTGGGGATTACATTATTGATTGACAAGACTTTTCCGCCAACCTGATAGTTTGAGTACTAGGATCCTTTATACACGAAGGAAAATAGTGTGCTATTAAGGGTTTCACAAGAACCAATTCCACAAACCAACGTGTTAAACCCATCCTTCTCAACGCCACAAATCTTCACCACCGCACAATTTGCACAATGCGCAGTCTTAACTAAAACGCAAGTACAGTGAAACGCAGATTGAATCGAACATTCAATCAGTGTGGTACCTGCAGCCAGGTTTGTTCGCCTTCGGATCTAATAACGCGGTATTGCAGACTACAGCTGTTCTCGTCGTATGCAGTGGGAAGACGCTCGGCGGTATATAAATATCCTGTGGTGTGAGGTGTAAACGAAACGCGGAATGGAACTTAGAAACAAGGCGCTGATGACGGTGCCGTGGTTTGTCCGGCACACCCTGGACTGGAAAGACCACAGTACTACCAACCTGCTGACTCATCATCATTCTGCTGCCCTTATCCATTGGGATAAGGGCAGGAGAATGATGCTGAGTCAAAGAAGACAAGTCTCCAAATAAATTGTTATTTGGGGTCTTCTTCTACCATACTTCTATACTACGTAGTTGTCATCTCGGTAGTCACCATCTCACCATCTTACTATCCATATCATCTTTCACACAGTCCATCCATTGTTTCTTTGGCCTTCCTCTACTCTTATCCACATTCATTCCTACTCAAACCTTTTCACACGCCGGCCACATTTCCACACACCAACCTGCTGAATGGCTTATCCTTTTACCACCATGGGTTGAGTTAATATTCGCGGAATACTCGTGACAATTCCAGAGAACAGGGCAGAGAGAGAACCCCTAACCCTCGGTTTCTAATTTAGATTAAATCAACGTCAGCTGTTGTGAATGTCTGTTGTTTGAACCATATGCCAAATAATCACAATAATCGAGTAGGTTTTCAGAAAATGTAGACTAGAACTAGATCCCAGAGAAAGCAAATAGTTCTGACATTTGAGTTTTCTTAAACTCTCTTTAATGCTGCGGCTACATTATCGCGATAAAGCGAAGTACGTCGAACGGTGTGCGAGAGAGACCGAGCGTAGTGTACAAAGTTTGCTTTATCGTGACAATAGCAAAAGTACTCGTACATTAAAGTATCGTTTTACTCTTGAAGATTCATATTAGACGTTAATTTTTGAAGCAATAGCAACACAAAAGTATTGTAATCAGAGAATAAAAATAAATTGTCATAAGGGCTGGTTTTTCAATAGTCAGATAACTTTTATTTGAGTACAATTATTGACAGGTTTTGTATAGATAATATGTCAAACTGTCAAATTTATTCTTCAGATAAAAATTATTTGACTATTAAAAAATATCAGCCCTTATCATCCGTCAGTCATTCTAATTTATTTAAAATCGCTTCCCGCCTTTATTTTGTACCAATTTTTGAGACAGTAATGCGATTTAGGAGCGCGATAACTTAGTTTTGTATGAGAAAGAATTATATTTTGTCGCGTGTACGTCGGGACATGCATCTACGTCGGCGGAAGGAAAATTGAGTGGCTGCTTTATATTTCTGTACAGACATACGTAGGTTGTTAGGATATGGGATTCTTTAGGAACATGTGTAAAGCTATCAATAGTCCATGTGTTATTCGTATTTTAAATTATTTTTCCCTGCCACTTGACAATCGACGAAATCGGGTAGATTTTAATGTTAATCTATAATCTACGATCAACAGTGTCCGTAGATGCAGCAGTCACTGCATATCACGGATACGTATCGTCTGTGCTGTCATATGGTCTGTTACTATGGGGCAATTCAGTTGAAATTTTAAGGGCATTTCGGGTACAAAAAAAGTGCGTTAGGGCAATAGCTGGCGTCTGGTTCTTGGACAGTTGTAAACCTCTATTTAAAAAACTTCACATTTTACCCTTACCATGCGTGTAACATCAAAGAACTATGTATGCTAGTAAAACAATATCCGGACTATTTTCGCATGTAATCTGAAGTGAGCCACAAAAAGGCTTCTGCTAGAAAATATAAATATGAATTAAATGTACCTCAATGTAGATTGCAAATATTTAGAAAGAATGTACCTATATGTGAATGCCATTCAGGTGTACAACAAGTTACCTAACTCATTTAAGGAACTTCCCATACTTATGTTCAAGAAAAAGCTGACAAGTTGGTTACTAGAAAATTGCTTTTATGACAATGGCGAATATATTATGGAATATTGTAAAAATCTAAGATGACATATACTTAATTGTGACATTGATTTTAAAGTAACGAACACTTAATTATAATAATATTAATTCAAATTGGACTTACTGTAAAACACAAATCTTAAAATGTATTGTAATTATAATATTTGTCACATTATTTATTGACACATTTGAATATTTGTACACCCTATGTTGTGGTAGAATGTATAGAACCTAAAAAAAAAAAAATATTAACACCATACGATGTAAAACTACATTCTTACAAATAAATTAATTCTAATTCTAATAAAAACCGGTCAAGTGCGTGTCGGACTACGCACAATGAAGGGTTCCGTAGTTGGAATGAATTTATCCCAAAAACAAACGTAACATTGTAGTCGAGGAGATCGTGGCTAAATAATAACAGCCGCACGGGTCGATCCATCAGGTTAAGCTATGCTTGTCGGGGTTGGTCTGTAGATGGGTGATAATCTTTACATACCAAGACTCCTCGGAAAGCACGTTACGCCGTTAGTACTGGCTGTCATTTGTGGTTCTTTGGCAGTCGTTACGGGTAGTTAGAAGCCCGAAAGTCTGACAACCAGTCTTACCATGAGGTATCGTATTACCCTATTACTGGGTTGTGGAGGTCAGATAAGCAGTCGCTCCATGTAAAATACTGGTATACAGCTGCATCCGGTTAGACTGGAAGCCGACCCCAACGTACTTGGAAAAAATACTAGGCTGATTGATTTATTGATTTTGTAGTTGAAAAACACGTTCACCCATACATTGATTACATACGTCACGGTCAATTTTCCAACTGCATGTGTATCTAAGATTGTAACCGCAACAAAATATGATTTTATGTGATAAAACTACAAATGAACGATTTTCAGACTTGGGATTTGCTGTGCGGTCTTGCTTCTTGGCTAATTTCATGATTCTAGGTCAACGGGAAGTACCCTATGGGTTTGATTTATTTACGAGCATCAATATGTCGCATAAATGGTCGTATTTTTTATTGTGTTAACCTAAAATTTTTTTAGAGCACCAAGGGTCCGTAGAACTACGTATTTTATATTAATTTCAACTGGATACCTCCACGCCTTCCTGAGAAAAAGGGTCTTTACAGACAGACAGACAGACGGACACCGAAGTCATCCTATAAGGGCTCCATTTTTTTTTCCTTTTGAGGTACGAAACCCTAGAAAGGGGTTATGAGAAGGTAATCTGGACAGCAAGACTGACTTTTATAACAATAAGGTACTAGATTATACCTACCGAATATCTGGATAAAGTGTATATCAGTAAAATCACTCACGATAGTAATCATATTTACAAAACTGACACCAAGGAACTAATTTGTTACGTCATAGCTAGCCACCATGGATTTCAAACCTTCCAAACAGTTAACACTATAACGGCCCACAGTTTATGGTAGCACCACACCACTAACCTGACATCTAACTCAACTTGTAATTTATATTATTGCTACATGAATACTGCATTAGTTTAATACGGGAGCTGACATGGTTTTTAATGGCGTAGTAAAGTTATACCTTGCTATATTTGGTGGTGTAAAAAATATGGTCAAAGGCATTGTTGCGTGGGACGTGGAGAAGTCAAGTTCTTTGTGAAGAAGCTCGTCCCGGGAAGTACCACCTTACCTGCATAACCTATATTGTAAAGGGTTATTGATAATATGTCGGCAATCCATTAACGGGATCCCATGGAAATCGAAGGAAACCCTCGGATTTTATAAGCACATCTATAGCGAATTGGGTACTTTTATAGTAACTCGTGCATTTGCTCTCGGAAAGCATCATTTGGTGAAGTGGAACTGATGATGAAGACCACAGGTGGCCATTGGCTACACCTTGTACAAATTCAAAAATAAATTAACAACCTGGCTCAAGAGTCTAACCTATGACGATATTGAACATTTGATTTCTAATAGGTAATATTAATATGAAGACACACTCACACAACCAAATATTATTCACGCACACACAAAGATGACATAAGTTCCAAAATTCCTTACAAACCGCTAAAATAAATCAGACAACTACCAACGCAACTCCCATATACTTGTAACATCCACTATTCACTCAAAGACCCAGCACACACACACACACTACCCTACACAGCCACCTACATACAAAACAACACTCTCACACACAACACACTACACCCCCACCCTAACATAACACAAACACTCACACCTCACAAAATGTTTTTTGTTTTTCTTTTTTAAATTTAGATTTTAGTCTAGTAAAACCGAAACTATGTATTTTTTTTGTTCTGACATATTTTTGTAATATACTTAACAGGCGAAGACACTGGTCTCTATGATACAGTTAACACTAGTTTAGGGGCCAGGGGATTCATAATTGATTGTAAAATTTATGTCAATAAATATTTATTATTATTATTATTATTGGATCTACTCAATAAAAAGTATTGCGATTCGATTACTTTATTATGGTTGCTAAGCAATTTATGCTCGTCACAATGTATATGCTCCAGTTCTCTCGTGCTTCTTACTAGGAGAACTCCTCAACAATTAACGTCCCTGCATCGAGAAAAGTTATAGGTATTTTGTAAAAGATGATGAGCAGTTGACATTAGGCTGTTGTAAGTTACATAAATTACAAAAAAAAACTGACTACCATTAAAAAAAAAAAAACACTGCAAATTGCAAAATAACATTGTTTGCCACCGACTTCCGAAATTAAACTTATTTTTCAATTTGTAGTGTTTTGTTTTTGAAGTCGATAGTTTATTTTTATAAAAAGAGTTTTTACAAAAATCGACCTAGTTTAAAAAAATCCTGCTCAATTATGAAAATTGTAACGATTTGTAGCTGCGATTTAAAGAACTATTAAAGATAATTGTCGTTTTATGGTTGAAAAGTATGTATTTATTTATTTAGTTATTTACATAATTTACACTCAGTTATAGGCTAGGCTAAAACTTGAGGGTACATGACCCTGTTAGGGCACAGTATTCAAGCAAGTAGTTAATAATAAAAAAAAATATATTTAATGAGTTGCTTTTTTTTTAAATTATTTTTCAATTTTTTTACTAATTGGTTCCGCAAATATCTTAAACAAAATGAGTGTTAAACTACTCGAAAATGGTTGACAGTCATAAGAGGTTTGCGAATGATCTCTCCTATACATACTCTTTATGGATTTCCGACATTATACTGGTAGGTTAGACTGGAAGCCAACCCCAACATAGTTGGGAAAGGCTGGGCAGATGATGATGATCACCAAGCAACATTGCTGAAAACTTTTTTTTACAAAAAATACAACAGTCTTCTAAAAGAAAACACTTAGTAGTTTTAAATTTAAACGAAATCTAGAGAATACTTTACCAAACAAAAAATAATCATCTAAATCAGTTAACAATTGGCGAAGATATCAATGAACATAACTACACAAAAAAAATCGAATTGATAACCTCCTCCTTTCAGAAGTCGGTTAAAAAAGTATATCTTCAGCTGCCCTGCCTTTTCCCAACTATGTTGGAGTCGGCTTCCAGTCTAACCGGATGCAGCTGTATTTTGCATGGAGCGACTGCGTATCTGACCTTTACAACCCAGTTACTCGGTAAGACGAAAACCTTTGGGAAGACTGGTTTGTCAGACTTTCAGAGTCAAAGTCAAAGTCAAAGTAATTTATTTGTCAAAAAACATGGTATTAAGGATGTTAAATACAATAAACAATAGTTCAACATGTTTCACCATTAATTGGTATACAAATATTAGATGATATAAAATAAATGGTGCGCAAATAATATAGATCATAAATACATTAATTATTACACACACACTCTACACACACTCTTAATTGTCAAAAAAATAAAAAATAAATTACATTCATTGGTATTTAAAAATTTCATAATTCAATAGATAATATAATTTTGCATTTTAATATGTCACCATTGTATCTATCATTTCAATATTTTTATTGAGTCATTCTTGTCATTTAAAAATTTTCTCTAACAACCATTCTCGTAACTTGATCTTAAATAATCTTAGCAATCGAAGCTCCCTTATACATTTGGTATTTTATTAAAGATCCGTATAGCCATCATGCTACAGTTTTTTTGATATAAAGAACTCTTACTATATCTGCACAGACTTCTTACTATACCTGCAGAAAAAGTAATTACAGGTCGATTACTGGCAAATAAGACATTTCGTTTTATTAACAAAGTTTACTTGTATATACAACAGACAACTTACTAATGTAATGCAATTAAAATGTTATTATTAAAAAAAAACATTACCTATAATTGCATTTTAATGCAATCAAAATCAAAATCAAAAGTCATTTATTCAAACTAGGCTGAGAATCAGCACTTTTTGAACGTCAAAATTACATAAGACAGTCCCCCAAAAACGCCCGCCCTTCACCACTTCCTAGTGCTTTAGCTGGGGAGAAGAAGTGGCGCAACAAACTCCCCAGCAGCACAGCTGTCTGTTCAGTTAAAAAAATGATTCTATATACCACTGCGCATAATAATTTAGGTACATTACGCAACACAAAACATTAAATTAAATTATTTGCTATAAGTAAGCTAGCACACGCCAATATACCAAAAAAAAAAAAACGAAAACAATACTCAAGCAGAAACAAAATACAAAACTAAAAACGTAAGCAGAACTTTATACCTAAATAAAAGCCTCCAATTGTGGAGTGTGGAGAATTATGATAAAATAGTAAATTACATTTGAAAAACCTAAAATCATCCTTTAAATTCAAGTGTAAATCTTTGAGTCACCACATCATTGGTATTTAAAAATTTCATAATTCAATAGATAATATAATTTTGCATTTTAATATGTCACCATTGTATCTATCATTTCAATATTTTTATTGAGTCATTCTTGTCATTTAAAAATTTTCTCTAACAACCATTCTCGTAACTTGATCTTAAATAATCTTAGCAATCGAAGCTCCCTTATACATTTGGTATTTTATTAAAGATCCGTATAGCCATCATGCTACAGTTTTTTTGATATAAAGAACTCTTACTATATCTGCACAGACTTCTTACTATACCTGCAGAAAAAGTAATTACAGGTCGATTACTGGCAAATAAGACATTTCGTTTTATTAACAAAGTTTACTTGTATATACAACAGACAACTTACTAATGTAATGCAATTAAAATGTTATTATTAAAAAAAAACATTACCTATAATTGCATTTTAATGCAATCAAAATCAAAATCAAAAGTCATTTATTCAAACTAGGCTGAGAATCAGCACTTTTTGAACGTCAAAATTACATAAGACAGTCCCCCAAAAACGCCCGCCCTTCACCACTTCCTAGTGCTTTAGCTGGGGAGAAGAAGTGGCGCAACAAACTCCCCAGCAGCACAGCTGTCTGTTCAGTTAAAAAAATGATTCTATATACCACTGCGCATAATAATTTAGGTACATTACGCAACACAAAACATTAAATTAAATTATTTGCTATAAGTAAGCTAGCACACGCCAATATACCAAAAAAAAAAACGAAAACAATACTCAAGCAGAAACAAAATACAAAACTAAAAACGTAAGCAGAACTTTATACCTAAATAAAAGCCTCCAATTGTGGAGTGTGGAGAATTATGATAAAATAGTAAATTACATTTGAAAAACCTAAAATCATCCTTTAAATTCAAGTGTAAATCTTTGAGTCACCACATGTTTCATACCGATATTAGGTATATTATTCGCGTGGTCAATCTCCTTTTATGATTCTAGGTCAACGGGAAGTACCCTATCACTAAAACTCCACGGTGTCCTCCTTTGCCGCTTGTGGCGGGAACACGGGCACGCGTTAGCACTCACCGCGGACCCGCCGCGGCTGTCCGTCACCGGACCCTCCTCTGGGGAGCACCCCCATCACCGGCGCACCAGAACACATTTCACGCCGTGACCACCTCATTGACCAAACCAGCACATGGGTGCCAGACGACCCCGTGTCTAGGCACCCTTGGTCCCCTACGATGGGTCAGGTCAGTGGCCCCGCCACCTACCACTTTTCGGCTGCAGAGAATAGGGAGAGCGGCCAACGAAATACCGACACTCCTCCTCCCCTGCGGCGAACCGCGTCCGCCATCAGACGGTGGCGATACCGTCAAGGCCGCGGAAGGTAGGGAAAGCAACGCACCGCAATACCGGCACTCCTCTCCCACCGCGGCCTACAACCCTCAGCCGCGATGCCTCCCATAGGACATCGCGGCCCGCCTTAGTTGCGATGTTACCCAAGCGGCACCGCAACTGAGGCGCTTACTTTTTGGCCGCTACGTCGTCGGCTTACTGACATAAGCCCTGACGAGCGGCCCCTCCTCGGGTTCCTCTTCGCTTCACTGTGGGTGACCAAGCCACGGCTACTGAGCACCCCCTCCTCAACAAAGCGGGAACCCATCGAGGTTATCATTTATTTGCGAATATCAAAATATGTCGCAATTTTAATTGCGTTGACTTAGAAGCTTGATTGTTTTAGAGCTCCAAGGGACCGTAGACTTACGTATTTATTTCAATTTGATACCTCCAGCCATTCTTGAGAAAAAGGGACTTGCAGACAGACAACGAAGTGATCCTATAAGAGATTCTTTTTTTCCTCTTGAGGTACGGAACCCTAAAAACGCAAGAATTCAAGAATATTTGAATTCGCGGGCTACTACTGTGGATCCACCTTAAGGCGAAAGGGCCAGGATAGCCCGCCAAATTCAAGTTGTATGATGATCAAAATCATAACAAATATGTTTTTACAAAATTATGATCATCAGCCTCGAGATCAAATTACCCTACTCAATGACTACTTCATGAATTGAGAGTTGTAGGATGTTGATGATTTTAATGATTATAACTGTATTATGAACAACTTTTACTACGGGATCAAAATTGAAAACGCGAAAATAAAATCAGCTGTCCCATAGAATGTATGGGGCATAATTTTTTTTATTGCTGTCCCATAAATTCATGTTCGCATAACTCGTCAACTTGTAGGGAGCAGCTGATTTTTTTCGCGATTTCAGGTTTGGTCCCATAGTAAAAGTTGTTCATAATGATGAGTACAATGACCCCTTTAAGAGGATAACGGTGATTAAAATTACAACTGACCTGCGTAATTGCAAAAAATGTAAGAAAAATTTAACTTCGCTACCAAACTAAATCAACAAAGAAGTCATCTCACCAACAAACAACAGCTTCACAACCCCTTAACCATCGAATCCGATTGAAAATCCGTAAAACTGCATCAAACTGAGATCCTTTCAGAGCGAGCTGGGATCGAAAATTAAATTCCGTTTTACCAACTTATTCTTGTACCACCCATGTGACTCTTACCCTTATGGCTTTGGTATTAAAATTGTTGTTAAATGCAGTTGTAAGGTGGTCGCACAAGGTTCTTTATTGATGTCAAGTAGAGTGGAAGATGGCTGCATCCTTGCTGTCGGGTGAGGAAATAGGTCAAATAGTGAGCTGAGCATACGAAGAGGACATCTGACGAGTTGAAAGGGCTTTGAAACGATTGTAGGGTTTGTGAGACGAGAAATATTAGATACCTATGTATTTGCTTTGTTTTTTTCCAAGAATCACACATCCTGGGCCCCAAGTCTGCTATGTTTTATAAATTCGTCATTCCAACACGATCCCATTGTCATTTTGCTAAAAGTTCGTAATCTGCTAAATTCATAACGGTCGATCATTGGTAGGTCAGTAGTCTCGTAATAGAATCGTGGTACTGATCAAAGAAACTGTCAAAATTTTAGCAGATTACCGCATACGTCATATATTTTATAATAATTTACCAGCGTTGTATCATCGCGCTTCTCTTTCTTTTCTATGCAGTCCGTGACCGCGCTTTAGGTCCAGCCGGTCTGTTCTGTAAAACTCTCACCGTGAACACTTAGGTGAAGTGAGCTGTCGTTCCACCTAATGCTAGGGCTTGACACTATTGACAGCTCACTTCACGCTCACCTCACCTAAGTTTTCACGGTGTTTTTTGTACAGAATAGCACTGCTATAGTTCCCTTAACGCTCTTTGCAAATAATAAAATCAAAAACATTGTTATTGTTTTTGATTGTGCTTTTCTTCATTATGAACTTTTTACTTTTCTGTGTTTAATTTATCGTATCAAATTATATTATGAGCATGCCGCCGTTTTTGTAAATTGCAATGCATAAATTAATAATCCTAGCAATAACTGGAATATTTCCTGAAATATTCACCCCTTCCATCCCTCCGCTTCCATCGCTCCAGTAAAAATAACACCCCTAATTAATTAATACATATAATATCCCCCAGTGTTTCCTTGACATCTCTTTGAATTAAATGAAAAATGATTATTTCATTTTCATTCCCTCCTTTGTTGAAAATACCAATCTAAACTGCACTCTATTTTTGTTTAGATAGAGTTGGTATTTGAATGTTTTTGTATGGATTTCGTTAAGCCGTTGAGAAACTATTTGGGAGCTGAAATTGATTTATGAAGCGATACAGCCCCTGGAACAATTAGGTTTATGCATTCCGTTGATATTTTCAAAATATGTGCAAATAATATTGTAGATTTATGCAGAAAAGAATGTGCTTATTATATAATAGACCAATAACACCGTTTGTATGAATGTAAACTATAGGCAAGTGTTGAGGTACTCAGGAGTGCAGGCTCTGTTTTACCTTAATTGCGCAACGCACCATCAATCGGAATCGGTTTCATTTTGATAGTTCAACAATATTCATTGCATTATTTACGTTGTCGAGCAGACACATTTTTCGAATATAATTATGAAGCAATGGATTAGCAATTTGCTTTAAAATGATTCAAACTCCGATTGATAGTGTGTTACGCAATTAGGGTGCTGCTGCAGGTGTGATTTTAAGACTATCGGTAGTAAGCAATTTGTTTCGAAATTTTGTTAGAAATATGTTACAAGGCAACATGTCGATGGCTCCTAAGTATACTGACTCAACTGTACTTCTAATAAATTTAAATGGAGGCGATAAAAAGAGCGAATGGTTATTAATAAAATAATAATATCTTAAGACATTGTTCACACACGGTCATCTGATCCCAATCTAAGCAGAGCTTGTACTATGGATAATAATTAATAATAATAAATTTATTTGGCACTGCCAATAGGCCTTATTATATTCAATTCACTATGATTAGCTATTTTACTTGATTGTATTAACGTTTGAAATATAACCATTCGCTCTTTTTATCGCCTTCCTTTAAAGTTATTAGAAGTACAGGTGACTCAGTATACTTACGAGCCATCGATGTAAGAGTTGTCTAACCATTACGCATCAGCGAATCGCTGTTGTGTTTTTTTTTTTGAGCAAAATAACTGATTTACAACTACGCATTACATTTAGATGTTACCTAGTTTTAGTGAAAACGGGCATAAAGATCTGTCTAACATTCGGGCCATCTTACTAGACGAGAACTAACAACGATCTATGGTACCTATGTACCTAACGACAGTCATAATAGTATGTAGTTAGGTCCCAAGGTGAACCGAACAGTTAGGCTGGTCATCCATCCATGGACTGACCATGGCATATTAAACCTTGTAGATCCAAAGATTTAAATCGTTAGATTCGCCCTACCGCGTCAGAAGATGGTCAAGTTTCTGTTTAATTTTGACGCACAATGACACAAATGACCAGATTATATGGAAACGATTATATTATGAAATAATTTTTATATTTCGAAATGAATATGACGAAAGCGAAGTTAATGACAAACAGCACGAAATGCAAAGTGGACATGGGGGGTGTGGAGGTTGAATATGTCCATGAGTACATATACCACCTCTCCTTCGCTGAGCACATAAAGCAGGTGCGTTCGCGCGCCGCTTTCGCTCTCGGTAGTATCCACTCCGTTCTGAATGCACGTAGCAAATTGTCACTTAGGTGCAAATTGCGCATTTATACAGCGTGCATTCGCCCCATCATGACCTATGCGGGTTCAGTGTTTGCGCACGCAAAACCCCACCTCATTCATAGGATGCAGGCCCTCCAAAACCGTTTCCTCCGAAAGGCAACGGGAGCCCCTTGGTTCGTTCGGAACGAATTCCTCCACTTAGATCTCGACATTCCCACCTATCTCAGTTCTTGAAACGCAATTCCAAGCGTTTCTTCGACTCAGCCACCAACCATCGCAACTCTCTGGTTGTCGAGGCGGCTAGCTATGTCCCCTCTCGTATTAGTAAGGTCCGCCGCCCTAGGCTTGTCCTCTCAGATCCCGACGACCCCATAACTCTTCTCCAGGAGAGCAGAAGGGACCGTAGGAACAAAAACAAATCGACATTCCGACCTCGCCGCCGAGGTCCCTCGCGATGACCCCGTAGTAATCGTCCTCCCCCCGTCCCTTGCTCGGGTATGAAGTGCCAGCTGGTGGCGTAGCTGAGCCAGTAGCTTTAAACTCCCCTGATAATAATAATCACTCTTATTTTGATCCAGCCTGTCCCATCTTGCTGTCCTCCCCCCAGCGACGCCCTAAGCCGAGGTTCGTTCCCCACAGGGGGAGCCCTTACCGTGTAGTCGCTTAGTCTGTAAGTTTATGCCCCTGGCTGGAGGCTTTGAGTTCGCTTAAGGCAGCCACAGGATAGTCCGGTTAAGTAGTCACGGCTTTTCTAGGCCAACTACGAGATGCCATTTAAAAAAAAAAGTCTCTTTCCAGGCGAGGCAAGATAAAGAGGTTGCTCGAAGCACCGAAAACGCCTGGCAGAGCTACTCGTATTGGTCGATGAAACACCTAATGAAAGGAACACTTTCAATTTCCCTAAAAAGGAAACTCATGGACATGTGCATCCTTCCCACCTTTACCTACGGAGCGCAAACGTGGTCGTTAACGAAACGACAAAAGAAGCGAGCAATGGAACGAAGTATTCTTGGAGTCAAAGTCACAGACCGCTTTCGGAACAGTATACCTTGTTCCAAAACACATTGGTCAGGCCACATCTGTCGCATGTCGCAACAGAATTGGGCAAAAGTAGCCACTGACTGGATTCTGAATAACAGGAATCGGCGACGCGGTAGGCCCAGAAAGAGATGGCGTGACGAACTGGACTCCTATTTAAAGGATTGTCCAGATGTAACAAGAGACAGGAAAACATGGAAAGACGGAAGGGAGGTCGGCACTGCAGTGGGACATAACAGACTCATAATAAAATAATTTTATATTTCAATTTTTTTTTTATATGACGGATGGTCAGCGCCATGGTTGTTTTTAGAGAGGGTGACGTCAGCATTGCTGACGTCACATTCTTGGTTATTTTCCATCTTCTTCAAATGAAAACACTTGGTACACTTTAAATAACTTTTATTCAGTGACGTTACAATCAGTATAAATACAACAGTTTAGCTATGACTCACAGAGATGTGTTCCGTCCAACGGCTCGTGCGCGACTGAGCCGCTCTGTGGCCGTCGCCCGTATTTATACAGACCGACCACGTGCTCGACGCACATGTTCGAGTTTTTAGGTTAGAATTTAAACTTGATAAATAATTATTTTTATAATCTTTTAGGATTGTTAAAAAGATAATTTATTGAACCATGCAATTATAAAAAATTAACAATAAAAATAAATAACAATAACGTAATTTGTGTTTTTAAACAATTACTTCATGATCATAATGTTAATTGACTCTTAATCTAATTTTTCGTTGATGTAACTGCATCTTATGGATTACATCACATTGACGAGGTGCTTCAAATAACGGTCTTGCGCCGATATATATATTTTTTTATATTAATTTGTTTGGACAGGGTCACTAGTTTCTTATAAAAAAAAAATAATTTATAATATTCAAAAAAACTTAATTACACAATATGACCAGTCACGCTTTTATTCTTTTTTTTTTG
This sequence comes from Dicycla oo, assembly GCA_948252095.1. Taxonomy (NCBI): domain Eukaryota; kingdom Metazoa; phylum Arthropoda; class Insecta; order Lepidoptera; family Noctuidae; genus Dicycla; species Dicycla oo. The sequence continues at coordinate 3,416,909 of OX411728.1, read as the reverse complement.
TACCAAAATGGTAAAAAAGAACCCTTATGGTGCGACTCAGTCTGTCTGTCCGTCTGTCACAGCTCGATATCTCAAGAACTACTTATGCTATCAACTTGAATTTTGGAATAGTTTTATATGACCTTTGCCAAACTATTTTGCAAATAAGAAAGAAATAAAAAAAAATTCCAGCCGGGACTGAAAGGGGGTCTTAAAAATTCGAAGTGGGGCTACTAGAACATGTGGGATATCATATGAAAGAGCGCTGTTTGCACATTCTCAAATATTTTTTTCTTTTTTTAGGCCTCATAATTTTCGACTTTTGATAAAAAATGTAAAAAATAATACCGTTCCCCTTATCTCCGAAGTTTGCATAGAGAAAAATCTGAAATTATTCTGTGTGATAGAAGTTTATGTAAAGATTACAGGAAAAATAAAACGGTGTTTCTAAATAGCACACTTTTTATATATGATAGTACGGAACCCTCGGGACGCGAGCCCGACTCGCTCTTTTCCGACTGTTTTTTTTTGTTAGTATGCCTTGCATATGTTAGTTGTTAAGTGTTCTAGTGTTTCTTCTGTGTAAATAAAGGGCATTTTAATAGCTGTGGAGTTGGAATTACTTACTAAAACAATGAAGATATTCGGACGTGTCTTAAGGCGAAAGCTCCAGGTAGCCCGCAAAATTCAAGTTTTCTTACGTGTTTTGCAATTTGCAGGTGAGTATCAGGTTGTATGTTGATCTGAATATGATTCGCGACCGTAACAAATCTGTATTTATAGAATTACAATAATTAAAATCATCAATACAACTCTCTGAGTTCATGTAATCCTAATGAATGACTATTTCGTGAAATCTCGATATCTAGGATTAATAATAATAATATTAATGGTTAGGCAGGGGACATAGTTCTTCCATAGTTCAAGTTACCCGATCCACTTTAGCTACCCAGACCCATAGCCCAATATATTTTGTTTCCACACACAACAATAGTCCTGCACCAACCGGGGGTTGTCCTTGGGTGCACTTGCATAGTGCATACAGGGATAATCGTTGGTTGGTGCCTCCTTATAATTTAAAATTATTTAAGGGGCCTCTGCGAGTTGGCTTCGGCTCCTTGTACGCCTTCCAAAGGTCCGGGACCCCAGGGTCCCGAGAAATGTAAAAAAAAAAAAATAATAATAAAAATAATAATAATAATAATAATATTCCACAACTATCACACAACGCCGTCTAGCCTCAAGCTAAGCAGAGCTTGTGTTATGAGTACTAGACAACTGATAAACATACTTATATATTTCTAAATACATACATATATAGATAAATTACACCCAGACACAGAACAAATGATCATGCTCATCACACAAACATTTGTCCTGGGTGGGAATCGAACCCACGACCTCCGGCATAGAAGTCAGGGCCACTAACCACTAGACCAACAGGCCAGTCAAGTTTAGGATTATACTAACTTAAGGAGTTGTATTACTGATTCTAATGATTATAATTTTGTAAATACATATATCGCACCTTCGGTAAGACAAGGGCACAACTGCACTTTTATGATTTTACAGGAGAGCCACTTTAAGATTTTTTTTACTTTAAATACCGTATTATTCTGCTCATACCTTCTTACCACCTTGAAATGATTGATCTTTGCATGAAATAAGCCCTATACTTTTGTGATTTCAGATAAAATGGTATTTTTAAAGCAGTTTGGTATATTTAACCGACTGTATGAAATTTTGACATTTATGGCCTTGTCTTACCGAAGGTGCGATATGTTACGATCGCGAATCATACTTTAATGAATAAAAACCTAAGAAAAGCAAACACTGCTTTCTATGAGCGAATGATTCGGGATTCCCTCGTTGGTCTAGTGGTCGTAAACACTACTGCTGAGCATGAGGTCCTGGGTTCTATACCCCGGTCGGGTAAAGTGTTATTTGTGCCCGGCGAAATGTGGGTGCAGTTATATATTAGTACACATCTGCATAATGCTTCGGGAAAACAAGGCGTGCAATGTTATGTTATGACCAGAGACCGGAATAGGTAGAGTATAAATAACTAAACTTCGAGATAAGAAGTAACAAGAGAGGATAATACCTCCTATAAAATCCCGGAATGATAAATATGACGATTTAATATCGGGATTTAAGAAATTGTGAATATTAGGTAAATATTTATAGTAAATAATTTAGATTCCGGGATTTTATAGGTGGTAATCCACCCTTGCTACTTCTTTCCTCGAAGTTTAGGTATTAATACTCTACTTATTCCTATATCTAGTCAGTCAACTAAGTATTGTCGCTACTGGCGCGACAATGGTGCTGATTCTGTTGCGCACAAACTTAATTTCGGCAATTGCTAACTTTTTCTCTCTAATAAAACAAGAAAGAGACGGACGTAAATTAGGGCTGTCAAGTTTAGTTGGAACTAATATTTCCATACAAAATCAGACGACACGTAAAAACATGTCCATCAATCCATCAATCTACACGTACACAGTTTCCCGTCATTCACACACATCAATCACGGATCGAACTGATGCTAAACTGACCTTTTCATGAAAAAAAATTAAAATAAATTCTGGAAACGTAACAGTCCAAGATATTTATTTTATAATAATAATAATAATAATAATAATAATAATACTGTTTATTTCTCTCATAAAGGTACATTGTTACAGTAGTGTGTATATACATTTTTGCCTTATGCTAGAACCTTTGTGAGAGCTGGAGTCTGAACTAGGTTCGGGACCTGTATGACAGATCTCCAGGCTCACACCCCTTTAAATATTAATCATATTTATATTTAACGGCGTCTTGATTCACTCTATACATAACACTATTAGCAAACAGTTTAGATAGAGAGGTAAATTTATATAAAAAGATTTGTGAAGTGTAATGTTAGGTGATGTTATTTTAGGAATATGTGTGTAGTGTAGTGTGTGAATGTGTTGTTTGTATGTGCATGTAAATCCTATGAGAGTTTGTGCTTACGAGTATTAGCAAGTATGAGTGGGAAGTACGTTCAAAATTATTGAATGGTTTGGATGATGCTTTCTGTACTTTCATAGTCCATATCCAGCAGCCAGTTCCTTACAGTAGTTTTGCATTTATGTTTAGCCATTGAGTACATATGTAATATTTTATTAACTTTGTTGTATACATAAGGACCAAGAAAGCCAAAGAATCGTTGGGCTAACTTTGAGTGAACAGGAATGGACGAACACACTGCATGCTTACGTCTCAAGGCTTCGAACTTTTTGGGATTATAGGAATTGCGAGAGTGGACTGTTAGAATTAAATTTAGAATGAACAATTTCCGAATAGAGAGGACCTGACAGGTTTCATAAAGTTCGGTGGTAGGAAAACGATAAGGAAGGGACCAACCTACTTTAAGGATTGCTCTTTGAGCACGTTCCAATTTTAACAAATATGTTTTTGCTGCCCCACCCCAGACAACTACACAGTACTGTGCAATTGATTGGCAGAGAGCTAGATAGACCTGTCTAAGCACCTGTGTGTCGGCCACATGGCGGAGATTCTTAAAAATAAATATCAATTTGCGCAGTCGGGAGGTAAGTAAGTCTATATGATTGTAAAATGATAGTGAGTCATCTATTTGAACACCCAAATACCTCACACTATCTATGCGACCCAGAAGAGGACAGCTACATGGTGTTTGAGGTGATGTATTACAGGAATGTGCAATCAATGAAAAATGTGATGTTGAAGGTTTACTAACTTTTGACAGAGAAAAGGTAAGATATTTAGATTTATCTACATTAAGAGTGAGTAAGTTGTGCGACAACCAGTTAGTAACAATGTCGAGTCCTAGTTGTGCGTATTTAAATGTCGACTCCCAGGAGTACCCGTGGAATATTAAGGCAGTATCATCGGCGTAAGTAAAGATGGATCCATTAGAAAGTTCGTGACGACAGAGGTCATTAATATAGATGAGAAACAAGGTCGGTCCAATGATACTACCCTGGGGCACACCGTAGGTTATAGGGAGTTCGTCACTCATCCAGTCACCTATTTTGACACATTGGCGTCTTCCTGTAAGATAACTCGCGAAGAGTGAGAGCTGATCGCCTCTGATACCAATCTTCTCAAGCTTAGCAATGAGAGCGGGAATTGAGATTGTATCAAAGGCTTTTGCCAAATCTAGGAAGACGCCTATAACATACTGTTTATTATCTAGACAGGACACAATATGATTTGTGAGATCTAGAACCGCATTACTGGTGGACACTCCCGAACGAAAACCATATTGGCTAGAAGATAAAAGATGATTTTGCTCAAGGTATTTGACGAGCCTAGTATTCATGAGCCTTTCTAGCAGTTTAGATAGTGTAGGTAAGATTGATATGGGTCTGTAATTATGAGGTTTATCTCTTTCACCGCTCTTATGCACAGGATGGACTATTGCCAGCTTGAACGCATCAGGAAAAACTCCTGCACTAAATGCTAGGTTGCATAAATATGTGAGATGGGGAATAAGTAAGTGCTTAAATTTTTTAAGAAATGTACCTGAAACGTTATCGGAGCCTACTGCACAATCAGTCCTGAGCGCGTTAATTAGAAGTTCCAACTCAGAATTGTCAGTATTTAAGAGGACAAAGGTTTTGTGATTCTGGATATCATGTTGTAAGGGTGTAGCTGGTACGAGTATGTTTTCAGCAAGTGAGCGTCCAATATTCGCGAAATAGGTATTGACTTTATCAACCGATCGTTTGGGATCAGATGATGACAAAAGATCAGTTGCAAGTGTTTTTTGTTTTGTTGTGTTGGTAATTGTTTTTATAGCTTCCCATAATTTTTTATTATTGTTTTGTGCGTTATTAATAAGCTTTTTATCGTAGTTACGTTTAGCAGTTTTTAGCAACATGGAACAGTAATTCCTGTACCTTTTAAATATAACTTGTAAAACCTCGTTTTCTGGAGATTTCTTTATTTTTAGATGCAGGTTATCACGGTTTCGGAGACATCTTAATAGCCCCGGGGTCATCCATGGCTTTTTCAGCCGTCTCCGATAAGGCACAACTGTGAGGATCATGTTTTGTTGCATGATTACATTTAGCGTATTGATTAGGTAGTTAGTAGCTTCATTAACATCATGCAGACTGTATAGAGGACTGAAATCAAATTGGTCAAGCATTAGTTCAATTTTACCGTAGTCGAGCACTTTTGATGTTTTACATTTTAATGGAAGGGCATTTAAAGGATTAGAAAGTTGAACGAACAACAGAACAGTATCGTGGTCAGTGATTGAGGTGTTAGCGACATATGAAAAAGCTGGGAGTTTTGATTTTAGCATTACATGATCAAGACACGAGCTATTGTAGCGAGTGGGAAGCGTATGTGCCGGCAACATACCGTGAAATGCAAACAAAGTGAGATACTCAGTAGCGCGAGAGTCGTTACTACTGTTGGAAATGTCAATATTAATGTCACCCGTGACAATAATATTACTATAGGAGGAAACAGACATAATAAGTTCGTTTAAAGATTGAATGAACGGTGAGACATTTCGGTATGCAGGAGGGCGATATATAGCTATGATTACTGTGTCTTTATTAAATTTAGCCACGAGACAGTTAGCATCCTGAAGCATGTATTCCGTGACGGAAATCGGGTGGTGTTTCCTGAAATAAACCATCACTCCCTCATTTTGTGTGCTATGTTTGCTAGTAGCCATGGAAGTATAGTTATCAAGTACAGGCAGTGAAGGGGAATTATGTAACCAGCATTCAGTGAGTACTATTATATCCCAGGATGTTCCGCTTCTTTCGAGTAAGGCAGTAAGTTCAATAAAGTTCTTATTTACACTTCTTATATTTTGACATAGAAGCTTTAGCGCATTTCTGTGTGACCTAGCAATTTTGTTGCACTCCTCTATGTTACAGGTTGCAGAGTCGGCTACTGAGACGTTATCCAGCTCATCTTGGATACTATTTAGATTATCGAATGATTTACGGTAAGTATAACAGTGTTCGAACTTAGGTTGTGCTCAGAGAGGATGGAACGATGTGGCATATGAGATCTTGGATTACATTGTGAGATTTCAATAGAAATTAAACACAAAACAGATAAAAAGGACAAGAAAGTAGCGTGGCTAATACAAGTATGAAAGCAGTTTGAGTGCAATATAGGATGTAATTTACTGGTGGCTGAAAAGTGTATGTTTGTATATATTTGTGTTAGGTGCTTAATGATTTTAGTGGAGTGTAAATGCGTGATCATTGTCACATATAAGATAGTTAAACTGGGTAACAAAATGAAAACATAAAAATGTACAATGGTAGAACAAACAAAGCAAAATAAGAAGTTCATAACGTTTATGTGAGCACACATCACAAAGCAAGCGTCTACACAGCGTTCTAGGAAAGACATATATCGGTGACCTAGTCATTTTTCAACAGTCTTTATATAAATATAGTCTGCTAAAGCATCCTTGCGCGCATATTTTCCCCTTTTTTATTTTTGGAAAATCACCTCCGGATACCAAGTAATAATGTTTTTCAGATTTTATTTTATTTTTTGATTTTATTTTTTTTTTCTACCTAAAAACTCAACTACGTCGCGCTATTGCGGTTTTTAGAAGGAATTAAATTTCAAAACATAGTGTTAGGGTTGAAAGATAGACTCACAGGCGAAGTTGTTAAACCATTTCTCGGTAAAGCCATGACATATTATGAGGGGGTTCCCCCTATCTGGAAGAATCATAAAGATAATCTTATCTAATCTCCGAAATTTATTTGGCATAACTCACTTGGCATAATCTTCTTTAAACGAATATTTTTAAGGCATATTTTTAGTGAGAGAAACGAATCGCTGCACCACCGACTCCACGTAGTCTGCCCTACCCTAGAGTGGAGGGGGGGGGGGGGGGGGGAGCGAGCCGGCCCGCGAGCTGAGGAGCAGGTGGTTTGTGTGCATGTTTGCATGCTTGCTGCGTGCATGGAGTATGCTTGTTTGCATGCTGCATGCTTGCTGCATGCATGGTATATGCTTGTTTGCATGTTCGCATGCTGCATGCTTGCTGCATGTATGGTGTAAGTTTGTTTGCATGTTTGCATGCTTGCTGCGTGCATGGAGTATGATTGTTTGCATGTTTGCATGTTTGCATGCTGCATGCTTGCTGCATGCATGGTATATGCTTGTTTGCATGTTCGCATGCTGCATGCTTGCTGCATGTATGGTGTAAGTTTGTTTGCATGTTTGCATGCTTGCTGCGTGCATGGAGTATGATTGTTTGCATGTTTGCATGTTTGCATGCTGCATGCTTGCTGCATGCATGGTATATGCTTGTTTGTATGCTTGCTGCGTGCATGGTGTATGCTTGTTTGCATGGTGCATGTTTGCTGCATGCATGGTATATGCTTGTTTGCATGTTTGCTGCGTGCATGGAGTATGCTTGTTTGCATGCTGCATGCATGATATATGCTTGTTTGCATGTTCTTTTTTTTTTTTTTTATTTGTGATGGGTTTGCTCTTGACTCTAGTCTAGGTCAGAGGTGACAGAGACAAAGTCGACGATGGAGTGAGCTTACCCAGAAGAAGCCTGTTCACTCTCACTTTGAAGAGATTAGGGTTGTATACGTTCGGAAACACAGACGCAGGTAGTGAGTTCCACTCTTTTGCTGTGCACATTATAAAAGACATTTGGAAGCGCTTAGTGCGAATTGGTGGAATAGCAACCAGGTAGGGATGGTAACTGGCAGTGCGTCTAGATGTCCGGTGGTAGAAGGGGGCCGGAGGAATGAGGTCGTGGAGTTCTCGGGCACACTCTCCGAAGTACAATCTGTAGAAGACCGACAAGCAGGCAACCTTGCGGCGATGAGCCAAGCAATGAAGCTTGGCATCCACCAGTTTTACGTCGCCAATGAGCCTCTTAGCTCTGCGTTCCACCGAGTCAAGCGCGGCTAGTTGGTACTTAGCTGATCCATCCCAAAGGTGACTGCAATACTCCATGCAGGATCGGACTTGCGCTTTGTAAAGGGTTAAAAGCTGTCCAGGCGTAAAGTATCGCTTCACCCTATTTAGGATGCCCAGTTTCTTGGCCGCAATTTGGGCCTTGTACTCGATGGTGGCGCCGAAGTTGAGACCAGATGTCAACTCCATGCCTAGGAGCTCAAGTCGATCAGTTACAGGAACAGATGTACCCCGAAAAGTAGGAGTTTGGGCAAAACGACTCTTTTTAGCGGTAAAAAGACACGCCTGCGTTTTGGTGGCGTTAAAAGAGACCAGATTATCATCACCCCACTGGGAGACAAAGCTTAAGGTCAAATCTCTCCGCTCTACCATGGCCTCTCTCAAGGAACGAACTTCAGCCCCGCTGGTTTTTGCGCTGGACAAGTATCTCTCTGAAACTGTACTGTCATCTGCGTACCCAACAATACCAGGCCGAAGCAGGTCATTGATGTGCAGCAGGAAAAGAGTTGCAGAGAGAACAGACCCCTGAGGAACTCCGGCATCAATAGCCATAAGGTCAGAAGAGCAGCCATCAACAACTACTCTAATCGACCGTTCACTAAGGAAATCTGATATCCAGCTACAAAAATCAGCTGGGATGCCATAAGCAGGAAGCTTGCTGAGCAGAGCAGCGTGCCAGACCCTGTCAAAGGCCTTCGAGATGTCAAGCGATACAGCCAGTGCTTCGCCGTGTTTCTCGATGGCTTCGCCAAAGCAGTGCGTGACATACACAAGAAGATCGCCAGTTGACCGTCCCCGGCGAAAGCCATATTGACGGTCACTGAGGAGATCATTGTCTTCAAGGTAGTTCAGCAACTTATTGTTCAGTACCCTTTCCAAAACTTTGCACAGAATGGAGGTAATGGCGATCGGACGGTAATGGGCAGGGTCTGCACGGTCGCCTTTTTTGGGCACTGGTTGTACATTTGCAAGCTTCCAGGATTTCGGCACCGTTCTTTTTTCAAGAGAGAGGCGGAACAAACGTGTCAATACAGGAGACAGTTCAGGCGCACACTGCCTCAACACTCTCGCTGGAATGCCGTCAGGCCCGCTGGCCTTGTTCACGTCTAGACTGCACAATACTCTTCGGACCTCTTTAATGTGTACTGCGATCTCCGGCATCGAGGAGACACAATGAGGTACAGTAGGTGGTTGCTTTGAGCCAGCGTCCAGACGTGAATTGCTTGCGAAGAGAGATGCAAATAAATTTGCCTTCTCAGTTGCAGAGTGAGCCAGCGACCCATCAGGTTTCATCATAGGAGGTAAAGTGGGACGACAGAAATTCGTTTCAACCGCTTTAGACAGGGACCAGAACTGTTTACTACCCGGAAGGTGCGAAGCCAGCCTGGCCCCGATATGTCCGACATGGTCAAAACGTGCCCTACGCAAAACCCGCTTGCAGAACTTGGCGGCAGAATTAAAGGCTCTCTTCTTCGCGCGAACCCTGCGCGCTCTAACTTTGCGGTCGCGGGCCTTGACCCAGGCTTGGTAGGCAGTCTCTTTTCGGGCCTCAGCGTGGGCACATTCTGCATTATACCAAGGCCGGGATTTGTGACCGAGCGGGATGTCGGAGAATGGAATAAAATATTCCATCCCCTGCCGAATCACGTCCGCAACCGCGTCAGCACAGCGCGAGGGGTCACCCGAGGAAAAGCACACTTGCCGCCATGGATAAGACGCAAAAAAGTGCCGCATCTCATCCCAGTCTGCTGACCCGTATCGCCATACTCGCCTCGTGCCTCTAGGGCTCTCATCTGGAGGAGAGCAGGTTGATATGGATTTCACCAGACAGTGGTCAGACGTTCCCAGCGGGGCTGAGACCGATACTGAATGACTGTCCGGATCAGATGCCAGCAGAAGGTCCAAGCAATTGGGTGTATGGCCGTCAACATCCGGTACCCGCGTTGCCACATTCACCATCTGGGTTAGGTCTAGCGTTAAAGCAAAATTGCGCGCCTCCAACCCAGCATGGTCAGTTTTCTGGTATGGGAACAACCATTCTTTATGATGGGCGTTGAAGTCCCCCAGAAAAATGAGCTTCGCCGTTGGGTACCGTTGCTGGGCTACGTCAGTCGACTCCACGAGGAAATTAAAGAGCGCTGTTGTCTCCTGGTCACCGCTATGCGATCGGTAGATGCCGATGTAGAGAGATTTCTCCACGCCAGTATCCACAAGTAGCCATATGGCAGAGAAACCCGATTTCTCAAAGCAACGGAGACGACGACAACAAATGTCATCGCGGACGTACACACAGACCCCAGCTTGCTTCTTGAACTTGTGTTCAAGAGAGTACCCCGGGTAGTTGAGATACGCCACGTCCGACGGGGTTGTTATCTTCGTCTCCGTTAGGAAAAACAGGTGCGGCTTCTCGGTATCAAGGTGGTGATGGACCGAATCGAGATTGGAGTGCAACCCCCTGATATTAGTGAGGTGCACTTTTAGTGGGAGGAAGTGCAGCCGTTGTTTTACCCTATTTTTCTTCGCTTTGTGTGTCATATTGAGTGGAGTTGTTGGGGAAAAAGTCGACTTGTCGAGGCGCCGCTCAGTGATCCAAGTGGAACACTAGAGCCAACCAAACCTACGGGGAACTCATCTGGAGACTGCGGGGACGCCCGAACCCCCCCGGATATGGCCACCGGGTCCTCCCATCCAGTCGCCGGCTGGCACGGTGGAGCATACCGGGATTTTTCGCGAGTTGGCGGGGCAGCCTTTGGCACGTGGCTGGCGTGCTACTTGGGCCCCCTACTGACTGCGGTCGGCCAACGGCTGGCACCGTGCTTCGGATCCCGCTACCCTCCAAAATGAGTTACCCGGCTAGCTGACTCAGAGACCACAACCGGTGCCAAACAGCGCAACTGACAATCTCCTTCTCCCCCAAAGGCACTGGCACTCCCACACACCGACGGAACACAGCAAGCTGCTTGGCGCCAGACTCCGGTGGGATGGTGGTCGCGAGCCAGGCGGCCCCTTGCGGAGCCTACCACCGCTAAGTGGGATCGTTCAGCCGTACCACAGGCAAGCCTGTGGTGCCGTTGCCCGGGGTGGACCACTAGGAGGTAGATCCCAAAACCACCCCAAAATGTTCGCATGCTGCATGCTTGCTGCATGTATGGTGTAAGTTTGTTTGCATGTTTGCATGCTTGCTGCGTGCATGGTGTATGCTTGTTTGCATGTTTGCATGCTGCATGCATGGTATATGCTTGTTTGCATGTTCGCATGCTGCATGCTTGCTGCATGTATGGTGTAAGTTTCTTTGCATGTTTGCATGCTTGCTGCGTGCGTGGTGTATGCTTGTTTGCATGGCATGGTGTATGCTTGTTTGCTTGCATGCTGCATGCTTGCTTGCCTTGCCTTGCCTGATCAACAAGATGTAGCAATAAACATTATCGTCGTAAACAAATCAGTGTTCAATCTTTCAATTATTACGGATACGAAATATATGCCAAAAGATGATTCTAAGTGTAAACTTTCTGAGATATGATAGTTCTGCCTTTTAATGACTGTCGATATGAAATGTATGCCAAAAGACGATGCTGACTGTGAACTTTCTGCGATATGATGGTTCTACTTTTTAATTATTATGGATAAGAAATTTATGCCTAAAGATGACTCTGACTTACAAAATTATGAGTTTTGAATGTATGATAAATGAGTGTCTGCCAAACGATTTTCTGCGAAATGAAGTTTCTGCTATCCGCTGTTATGCAAAATAATGTTATGACATAAAAAGTTCTGCTATAAAGGGTAGACCCATTATAAGGAATGTCGAAGGAACAAAGATTAATTAGAAAAAAAAATAATAAACCCCCAACGCAAAAAAAAAACTTTTTAGCAAAAAATAAAACCGACTTCTAAAACAAAACACTACAAAGTGAAAAATAACTTTAATTTCGGAAGTCGGTGTCTTTCGTTTTGTATTTTCGTTTTTTGCCACCGACTTCCGAAATTAAAGTTATTTTTCACTTTGTAGTGTTTTGTTTTAGAAGTCGGTTTTATTTTTTGCTAAAAAGTTTTTATTTTTCACTTTTTAGTTGTGGAACCTACCCCACACAAATTCGAATACATAATTGAGCACAATAATTGTAGATATAGCCATGTAAATAACAGTGATAGGAAGTTATTAAAACATCATCACATCATCCATATAAAATAAGTGGGAAATATACGCATTATTGAAGCTAACTCAAAAACTCCCCAAGCAAAATTAATAAAATTTATATGGGACCACCTCGGAGGTATACCCTTTCAAACAAAAAAAGAATTTTCCAAATCGGTCCATCCGTCTTTGAGTAATCGCGTAACAAACATACAAAAAAAAATACAGACGAATTGAGAACCTCCTCCTTTTGGAAGTCGGTTAAAAAGAAAGCGAACATTTAAAAAGTAAAAATATTACCTATCGTTGAGCCATCAAATTCGATTGAGTAATACCTATATATATTTTAATTATAGAAATTGATGGATGGAACGATAAGGTTTGCTAGTTAGACATCTCTAACTTAGTTCATAGCTATAGCCGTCCTTTTCTCGCACTGCCTGTTTAATTTTAGTTTAGTTATTGAACAAAAGAATCGGCACCAGTGTCACTCATAGTGCATGCAAATCATTGTGTAGATCGACCAAGCATAAATGCATATTGTTAAAAATACATTGTAGCGAAGGTTAGATCGGAGGGCAAAGTTATTATAGCCACAAGCTCTGTATGTTTGTCTGACCATCCAATCAACGTAACGTGATCGGTCCGCAAACAACTGGCCGCTTCGATCAAACAGCTTTATAATGTACCTACACTCCACTCATGATTCAAGTGGCGCTTTGAGTTATATCTCTACATTCTACACATAAAAAGAGTTTGTGTCGTAGTTTGTTACTCAATCTCTCCTAAACGGTTGAACGGCAAAGGCTCCCGCAGACAGGCACGACGCGACTGTTTTAGAACAATTTCAATGAAAACTTCATGCAAATGGTTTTATATAATATATTAGTATCGTGTAGCACCGTCACGTCGCCCTGTTTGTGGGTAGCCTTAATGGATTTATAGCCTGTGACAGTGACCTGGATATGTCTGGATAAGTGTATCGAAAGCACTCGATTGACATAAATATGGTACTTATGTTCCAAAAGTATCTGTTAAATGTGTAAACAATTCCTGTCCAGGTTAATTTTTAGGAATCCAATCACTAAAGGGAATTAGTCAAACTTCATCTGTATTTAGAAGGTTTCAACTTTATATCTCACCACTTTATCCTAAAATATTGCTTGAATAACGTTATTAACCGGCCCCTTCTACCATCGGATATCTAGACGCACTGCCAGTTACCATCCCTACCTAGTTGCTATTCCACCAATTCGCACCAAGCGTTTCTAAATGTCTTTTATAATGCGCACAGCAAAAGAGTGGAACTCTTTATAGATAAACCATTCTAAAAATGAACGCCCCTCCACAACAGTTACGGTCACATGCAAAGAAGGTGTATCGACGCAATACACATAAGTGGTCTTTGTCATTGGTTGCTCAGTCACCGGCGAGACGTGAAAGTGGGACCACGCGTCGATTTTGCCACAAAAGTACGGTCAACATGTCAACGCAAAAAATGTTGAACAAAACTTGTCTATAATGGTTCTAATAAGAGAGAAAATTGAAATGATTGATTTTACTATGTGGGAAAATACATGTAGACATGTTAGTGATATTGAAAAACAATATATAAAAATTTTGACATGGATTTTGAATTCATTATTAATGTTGATTCTGATTCTGATGAAAGTAATTAGGTATAGGTGTTGATAAATGAAAAATTGGTTAATTTATAGTGTATTTCATAATATTTGTTTGTATTGCATAATGTTTAATTACGCATTGCATACTAAATATTAGTAATAAGTCAATAAATGCTTGAAATAATAATAATTTCATCATTTATTTTAAGGCAAGAATTCACATAATATATGCAATAGATATACAGTACTTAAATGAAATGAACCATATTAAATAAATAGCTTACAAATATGGGTACATAAAAATTTTAACAAAAACACTGATTTTTTTATGCAAACCGACTGACCAAACGCCGAAAAGCCGGATTTGTTGGCCAACTTGTGTATAAATGAAACGAACGCGCAAAACAGCGCTAACGTGTCGTGCCATACAAAGCGCACGCTCCCTGCCGTGGCTGCCGTACAATGCAGGTACCTGCTCGCACGATTAGTTGATCGCTAAGTGCGGCGACGAGTCCATGTTTACAGTAAAATCATAGCACGCATACAAGTTTTGGAATAAATATTTCCTCTCACACACTAGTATTGTGGAGGGGCGTTCATTTTTAGAATGGTTTATCTATACCTGCGTATGTGTTGCCAAACGCATACAAATCTAATCTCTTCAAAGTGAGAGTGAACAGGCTTCTTCTGGGTAAGCTCACTCCATCGTCGACTTTGTCTCTGTCACCTTTGACCTAGACTAGTCAAGAGCAAACCCAACTCAAATAAAAAAAAAAAAATCAATTGAAAAATAGTCGAGGAAAATTGAGGTTACAAAAATAACGTCAATTGTCAGAAACATGTTCATGGTGATTTAAAATTAGAATCTCTGATTTATGTATTGAAATAATCAAATGAAAGCACTCAATTTGCAAGTGTGCCACAAAATGACATCCACAAGTAAGTTTTCTAATCCATTTGTTTACATTTTCATCAGATACTTTTGGAACAGATTATTCGTAAAACTTAATTGAAGGGTAGTTTGAAGCTGGTAGTTGAAATAGGCAGGAAGGACATTATCCGATTTTTAACCGACGAAAAAAAAGATGGAGGTTTTCAAGTCGAGGCATAGGTATATATATTATATAATATATAATGTATGACCACGCATAACTTTTTACATAGTAGTCAGATTTTAACGATTTTTGTTTTAGGTATTCCAGTTGGTCCCATGTAAAAATTGACCTTGCCTGGGTAGTTAGCTCCAATAATACTTACGTATTTTCCCCACTTAGTCTATGTGGATGCTGTTCTAATTTATTTTGTAGGTATTAGTAATCGAATAAGTAATTACAGCCGCACGGGTCGATCCATCAGGTTAAGCTACGCTTGCGCCGGGGTAAGTCCTTGGATGGGTACTCCTCCGTGCCTCGGAAAGCCGTCGGTCCCGGCTTTCATGCGTGGATCTTTGGCAATCGTTACGGGTCGTCAGAAGCCCGAAAGTCTGACAACCAGTCTTACCAAGGGGTATCGTATTACCCTATAACTGGGTTGTGGAGCTCTGATAGGCAGTCGCTCCATATAAAATAGTAGTATTCAGCTGCATCCGGTTAGACTGGAAGTCGACCCCAACATAGTTGGGAAAAGGCTAGGCAGATTGATTAGTAATCGAATTTGTGTAGGGTAGGTACCACAAGTAAGTAAGTAATTTTTTTACACAAACAAAAAAGAAAACAACCGTCTTCCAAAAAAAGCACTACAAAGTGAAAAATAACTAAGTCAACGAAGTAATTTTTCACTTTGTAATGTTTTTTTTTTTGAAGTCGGTTGTTTTTGGTTTTGTTTTAAAAAAAAATTGTTGCTGATACAGAATTCAGACAACAGTTGTGCCAAGTTCAAGACTAATAATTATAACTCTGGTTCAATTGTAAAGTTATCTAACAAATTATTTCAAAACTGTCCGGTAACTGTATGGCATTGGTACTGGCTTAGTACCTACGAATCAGAGCAGACCGGCTTTCATATTGATCAAGTATAGACAGAACTTCGAGCCTCAACCAATAACGGTAAGTATTTAAACGGCAAACGTAAAGTCATCAAGTACTTAAATTAATCGTTTCATCATCTGCCTAGCTTTTTCCCACCGACGTTGCGGTCAGCTTCCAGTCGAACCGGATGCAGCTGAATACCAGTATTTTACATGGAGCGACTGCCTATCTGACCTCCGCAACCCAGTTACTAGGTAATACGTACTCCTTATTAATACTGGTTGTCAGACCTTCGGGATTCTGGCGATCCGTAACGACTGTCAAAGATCAACGAATGGCAGCCGGGACCAACGGCTTAACGTGCTTTCCGACGCACAGATCTTGGTAGATATGTACAAATGGTCACCCATCCACGGCCCAACCGCGGCAAGCGTAGCTGATCGATTGAACCGTGCAGCTGTTATTACTTAGCCACGAGCCCCTCAGGGAAATTAATTGTTTACCAACTTAAACTAATTGTTTACCAACTTAAATTAATTGTTTACCAACCTAAACTAATTGTTTACCAACTTAAATTAATTGTTTACCAATTTAAAGTAATTGTTTACCAATTTAAATTAATTGTTTATCAATTTAAATTAATTGTTTACCAACTTAAATTAATTGTTTACCAACTTAAACTAATTGTTTACCAATTTAAACTAATTGTTTATCAACTTAAATTGTCCGTTATTCTATAGACAATGAATTGCCATTACTGTACGTCTCGCAGACTGAATAACCAAAATACTATACACTACCCACATCCTCATATAAATACATTTCAAGCCACTAACTTCACCACGAGTTTACCTAACAATAAGCAACAATGCACAATACATAACACCAATATACACTATTTGTAACAAATTGATTTACCATTGTATAATTTTCTAGATTGACCCCAAATGTACCTACCTGCTTGTTTTTAGGGTTCCAACGGGACCCTATTACTAAGACTTCGCTGTCCAACAGTCAGTCACAGGGCTGTATCTTTTGAACCGTAATAGATAGACACTTGATTTTTTTTCAAAATTTGTCTATTATAGCCGCTATAATAAAAAAAATAAAGTAAAGTAAAAATTATAGGGTGAATGGTAATTAGTGACCGATATTTAAACAGATGATTGTACTCATGGTAACAAAGAATTCAGGTTAGGTCCCATAGTAAAAGTTGTTTGTTATCATGAGTACAATCATGTGTTTAAGTATCGGTTACTAATTACCAGTCACCCTATATGTATATTAAACGGCAATAGTGTTAAATATGGTACCTACGGAACCCTTCGTGTGCGGGTCAGAGTCGCACTTGACCGCTTTTTTAATACAACACGCTTCATTGCACTAAACTCAAGGATGATACCTACATTTTTTTTTGATCAAACAAAAACTATTCAATTCAAAGGTTGCACGACAACCCTGGTTATGCATTTTAAACAACCAGAATATTTTGAATCGCCAACAAAGACGGTTGTTTTGAGTTTACTATAAAAAAAAAAATCGGTAAAAATGCTGTCAATATTCGAGAAAAATATTTTCTTTGTTATTTGTTTTGTGGCTGTCAGTACCGGCATTTATATTGCTCAAGGTAAGAGTTAAAAAACGAAAATACTTATTCGTCTGTAGCTGAAGTATATTTTTGCGTTTTTATTTTCCTTCTAATCACATTAATTGCCATTTATGTGCTATAAAATTTTTCAGAGCTGGTTTCGGGATAATTTTTATGGTCTTTACCTGTGAAATTGCCGATTTTTGATACCGGCTAGTGTGAAGATCCAATATCTTTCACTCTATTTAGTATTCCAAATTCAAATTAATTCTGTAATATAGCATGACATTAAAAAAAAAATCAGTGGTTCATTTGTTTTCCCGCCGTTCGATTTTTCTTTGATATCGATGTTTCTGGTAAAATCGAAATTGCGCGCTATTTTCGAATTCGAGTTCCATCATGGCACGAACACAGCACAGACAGCACGCAATATTAACGACGTATATGGACAAGGTACCGCAAGTGAACGCACGGTGCGTTTTTGGTTTGATCGCTACCCTTCTGGAAATTTTGATCTCCACAACGAGCCCCGGGGAAAAATTTCGATGAAAAACGCCGTCAAAGAATTTATCGAGTCCCGTTCCCAGGATATCTGTAGCAGAGGCATCTACGAAATTTCATTCAAATGGTAAAAGTGCATCGACAATATTTCTTAAAAAAAAATTGTTTGATTAGTTTGTATGTAAATCGGCAATTTCATAGGTACGTTAACACCTAATATTATTAGTTTAGATAGGAAAGTAGATATTCTTAATCAGCGCGCCCGATTACCTCACTGGTAAAACTACAAAGATTCCAAATAATTAAGAAATGCACATATACAAAGAAGTTACATGAAAAAATTCTATAACCCGACTGCGTAAAAAGTGAACTTTAAAAAAGATGAAAACAATAGGTCTTTAGCGTTTTAAGAAAACGCCTCCGACTCGACTGCATGAGATTAGGTCATTTTGTTTCCATCTTTTTTAACTCCCGACGCGACGGTAAAAGAGGGGTGTTATTAGTTTAACGTGTGTGTCTGTATGTGTATATCTGTGTGTCCGTCTGCGCCATCGCACCTCCCAAACGGCTAAACCGATTTTGATTATTATTTTTTTGTTTGAATGGTAAGTTGATCGAGAGTGATTCAAGAAAATCGGTTCAGTTGTTTGAAGATTTGAACTCTTTTCTAGTGAATGGATGTGTGTGAGCATATTCCACAGGTCTCATCGATTCGAAATTTGGTATTTTGTTACTTCAATGATATTAAAAGAACATAGCAACCTTAAACGAATGCTGCAACATCACCTGGAATTCGCAGGATACCCACACCGCTTTACAGCACAGGTATTGTGTTTCGGCTCATTAGTACGGTCTCAATGAATAAAATATATATAAATGATGAACGGGTTCTGATGATGGAGTAGGAAAAGAAATGAGGAAACATTTGTAACTAGCTTTACTGTGGGAAACATACCTACACCTGCGCAGATTTCGGCGAAGCACGTGTCGATTGTAGCGTGTCTAACTAGTAATATTGTACAGGGTGATTTTTAAAACATGCGACATTTAAGGGGGTGTTCTACCCATCAATATGAACAACTTTTACTATGGGACTTTTTAAAGTTCACATTTTACGCAGTCAGGTGTATTGAGTTTTTTAATTAACTTTTTTATTTTACACTTCTTAGTTAGCTTTCAAAGTAGTATAGGAAATTATGGGCTTGTCACTCGATTTTAAGTATTATTTATTGAATTATATGTATTATTATAATTATTTTTCACGTTAATAAGACCTATTATATTATACGAATAGGTATATAAGAACTTTATCACAGCTTTATTATAAGTTATGAAAAGGACATTGCTCGTCGTCCATACATAGCTCGCCTAAGATCCAACAGGGAGGTGTATTTAGTTTTTGGGTTTTAGATAATGTATATATTCGATTGAACCTAAATTAAAACAACGGACACTTTTGAGAATTCGGAAAAAATCAAATCACTTTCGGATTTTGTGGTTATAATTACGTCAATAAAAACATTCAATCGGTAGGTATGTAGCAAAAACTTAGCATTTGATATGTACTGAATGTAAGTACGTACTTACATTGGATTATAAATTGTAGGTAACGTTATATTGCCACACTGCTAGGTCAGTCATAATACTCTGAACTACTGTTTCGAAAACAGCTCTGCTGCTATAATTCTCGTCATATCCCGCTGATGCTGAGTTTTAAAGGCTTGCATCCTTGTTTTCCATCGAGCACAGAATGCGCGCGCCAAGTGACATTACTACCAATGTCAAATGTTGTCATCTGTCAATTCATCATCTGACAGTGTCGATATTATTGCTCGTTTCAAACAGCGCTTTCAATCGAGTTTTTTGATAAGCCGTATTATGGTTCCGCGACATCATAGCAGACTGTTTGTAACTAAAAATCATTATCGTAACAAGTGTTGAGAATACTGATGCTTGTCTGTGTCAAACTCTTATTAACAGTGCTGTTACAAAGACTTGGCTGTATGATCTATAATACCTTTGCCTATAAAAAACCTCAAATTGAACCAAAAAATAATAACACCGAGGATTATGACGGAAGTGAATACTTTTAAAAATGTTTTCGAAATTAATAAGTGTCCGTTCTATTGAAATATTTGTAATATATATTATTAAAAGAACTAGTAATTATAGTAATTTTTTTTTTTCAATGTCCTTTAAGTGAGAATGGTTGCTAACCAACTTTAAATCATTATACATCCTACAATGGTCATTCAAAATGAAAAATGATTAGAGAAACCTAAAGATGATTTTCAAAGACCCAATTATAACTTGACATAGTTCGTCAACTTTCATGTTTTCTTTTTCACAATATGGCGTCTAGTTGTCGCCATATTGAATTTTGGTTACTGTTATGTATTTATGACAAATCGATTGACATAAGGATCATCAAAATCCCCCACGCGTTTGGTCTCTAGAGCGCCACAAACGATCAAACATATAATTAGGTGTAGGCTGATAAGCACATTACTCTCCTTTGCGTCGCGCAGTCGGGTAAAAAGGCCGATCATAATATAACATAATCCCCGAGGGATTAGGCAACGGCCGATCATAGGAGGATATAAAACATTATTTATTTTAAGTCTATCCTTTAATTGTTTTTAAATGCTTGATTTCACATTAAAGAGGCCCCCGAAGCATGCGTAGTTCATACAAACGAAATACCAAAATAATTTGTAAATCAAACATATTCTTAATGTAGTGTGCATTTATTCCGATTGGATTACAAAATATCTAGGTTCCCAAATATATATTTTGAAAAGACACTGATTTGAAGACGCGATATGAGGAATTTAAAATTTCTATAAAGAATTTATTTTTCTCATATTTCATGTTTGAAACAATGTTCTTATTTAATGTATATTTGAGAATCTAGATATTCTGTAATCCAATCGGAATAAATTCTCTACATTTAGAATACGTTTGATTTACAAATTATTTTGGTATTTCGTTTGTATGAACTACGCATGCTTCGGGAGAGTCTTAAGCTATCAAAATAAGAGTAGTTCTCCACAGTTGCATAAAAGCTATGTACCTAAAAATTAACTAAATAGCGTCCCGTAGGTAAACTCATCAGGGCCGCCTGTAGTTTTCGGTTGCGGCAACCAGCGGCTACAATACATGGGCCGAGGGGAAATTCTCGGACTAACCCCTTCCTGAAATAAGAAAATTGGGGTGTAAATAAAGGGTGCTAGTACTATACAAATACAATCAATCTGCCTAGCCTTTTCTCAACTATGTTGGGGGTCGGCTTCCAGTCTAACTGGATGCAGCTGAACACCAGTATTTTACATGGAGCGACTGCCTATCTGACCTCCACAACCCAGTTACTGGGTAATACGATACCCCTTGGTAAGACTGGTTGTCAGACTTTCGGGCTTCTGACGACCCGTAACGACTGTCAAAGATCCACGAATGACAGCCGGGACCAACGACTTAACGTGCATTCCGAGGCACGGAGGGCTCCTGGTATGTAAAGATGGTCACCCATCCACAGACCAAACGCGGCAAGCGTAGCTTAACATGATCGATTGACTCGTGCGGCTGTTATTACTTAGACATAAACTCCTCACCGTAGTGCTATACAAATACATATTATTATATTGTTCGCCATGATTCACTATAGCCGGCAGGTACGGGAAAAAGTCGCTCGGCTTAGTTCGAACTGTGCCAAGCCGACCCGAACATGATTTAGCTAGGGTAGATGCCGAACGGAGTTTGCCGATTGGCACTAGCCGAAATTAAGGTGAATATACAGAGTAAAATTAAATTAGCTAGCGAAACTCCGCAGACGTGATAGGCATCAATATCCAAACATGATAAAACATAAAATAAATTAATTTGATGATGTTTTTTTTTGGGGTCATCAATCGCCGGTAGTGTATTTAAAATATCAGTTTTTTTTTTTTGTGTGACGTGATGGATATCGATATCTCAACAGAATAAAACAGATTGTATCAACTCATACCTCAGGTAACAAAACTACCAGCGCTCATTGGCTCAAAAAAAAAAAAACTATCAAATCGTTTTGACGTGAAAACCTCTTTTCGCTCTGTGTACTGGTGGTAGATAAGTTAAATATTTCTGACCGACAAAAACATGTAAGATTTCAACCGCTAATAACTACGAGACTTTTAATGCTAGAGTGATAGCTGAGCATTCAAAAGATAGGTCATATTTATAACAATTTTAAAACTTAATATAATTTGCGTATGACGTCACACGGGGATTATACGCGCATGCGTGCGGCGACCCTCTACTTTTCACTAAGTAACGAAATATAAATTCGTATAGCGCATATACGTATTTAGCTAGATCAGCTATTATGGTGTATTTGTCAAGAGTTGATAAAGCACTACCAGGATCAAAAGAGAAACAACGGAAATATTGAACAAAATAGGGTTAAAAATGAATATGAAGTTGACAATAACAAAATAATGTAAGATGTCGTCTCATATCGGCCGTAAATCTGCTCAGAAATGAAAAGAAAACCCGCAATCGAAGAAAGCTTGCATAAAAAAAAAATGCAATGAGCCTAAAATAGTGCCGAGCAAATACAATAGCTACGGCAGTGTCAGACACTGTAAGAATATCTGTTGAATTAGCAAAAATGTTTAAGATGTCCTCTCATATCGGCCGTAAATCTGCTCAGAAATAAAAAGAAAACCCGCAATCGAAGAAAGCTTGCATAAAAAAAAATGCAATGAGCCTAAAATAGTGCCGAGCAAATAGAATAGCTACGGCATGCGGCAGTGTTAGAAACTGTAAGAAAATCTGTTGAAATAGCAAAAATGTTTAAGATGTAGTCTCATGTCAGCCACCTTGATGGCCTTGATGGCCTTGACAGGCCAACTGGCGCGGTTGGCCTCTCAAACGTCGCCGTAACACCATTGGAAAATAAGATTATCAGATATAGAATCAACAAGTACTTCGACGCTTGTCGAAGTAGGCGACGTTTGCGTTACTTGCGCATACAGAGGCCCGACGGTCAAGAGGTTAAGAAACCGCCTATCACGCCGCAGGTCGTGGGTTCGATTCCCATCCAGGATAAACATTTGTGTGCATGAACATGTCTGTGTGTCCTGAGTCTGGGTGTAATTATATATATAGTATGTATTTACAAAAAAAAAAGTAGTATATGTAGTATATCAGTTATCTGGTTTCCATAGTACAAGCTCTGCTTAGTTTGGGATCAGATGACCGTGTGTGGAATGTCCCAGGATATTATTATTATTATTATGTCGGCCGTAAATCTGCTCAGAACTGAATAATTTCATAATTGGTGAAAGCTTACTTTATATGGAATGTAGTGAGGCTACACACTTGTGTCGAGCAAATACAATGGCTACGACAGTATCCGAAACCGTAGTAAAATTTCAATCTGTTTTCACGAAAATAACCGGTGCGAACTGCGCCTATATTTTTTTTAAACCGTCTTCAAACAGGAGGTTCTCAATTCGACTGTATTTTTTTTTGTATGTTTGTTACGCGATTAGTCAAAGACGGAGGGACTGATTTGGAAAATTCTTTTTTATTAACTTTGCTTGGGTAGTTTTTGAGTTAGCTTTAATAATGCGTATTTTTCACACTTAGTATAATTATGTGGATGTTTTAATCTATGCGGATGATGTTTTAATAACTTCCTATCACTGTTATTTACATAGCAGGTGGCGGTATTCGAATTTGTGTGGGAGTAGATATCACAACTAAAAAGTGAAAAATAAAAACATTTTAGCAAAAAATAAAACCGACTTCCAAAACAAAACGCTACAAAGTGAAAAATAACTTTAATTTCTGAAGTTGGGGGCAAAAAACATAATAAAATACCAAAGACACCGACTACCGAAATTTAAGTTATTTTTTACTTTGTAGTATTTTGTTTTGGAAGTCAGTTTTATTTTTTGCTAATTTTTTTTATTTTTATTTTATATTTTGTCGTGTTTAGATACCCATACCCGTCATCACGTCAGCGAAGTTTCTCTAGCTAATTTAATTTGACCCTGTATTGTGTAGATTGCGTCGGCGGGTCGGCTTTGTTATTCGACAAATACCGCCGAATCGAATAGGCCGACCCGAATAAATGTGTAGCAATATTCCGACGTGTCGAAGGGTTTTTACGCACAAAATTCAGGTACAAGTGTATTGTGAAATATTTTTACATCACGATCGTGGTTGAAAAATCTAGGCCTCTTCTCCTACCGAAATAAGTAATTAACGCTACACCGATATATGCGGCTAGGTGTTATATAAAATATCACGAAATTACTTCTAATTTCCACGCATTTTCGATTTAAGATGTAGATATATGCCAACGTCCTTGAGTGTTTGGGGTGGCATAACTTGCGTGTTCCGTGCTGAGCTCACGCAACACGTCGTACGCCCACCCAGTAACAGGACTCGCCTATCAATGAGCGTTGTCCCACATTAGACGCATAATTAATTTATTAAACATGAAACAAAAGTATTATAAATAATCAAAATATAAATACTTAAATTATATTTAAAATGGTGAACGTTTCATAAAAATACACTTGATAGTTTTTGCGTCATTCTTAGTTTTATCCGCGTTAGACATAACTTCACAAATTAATTACACTATGTAATATAAATATCTAAACAAATCACATATTAAGTTACTAAGAAAATTTTCTAATTTAATATAATTCATGCGGATAATGTAGTGGGCTGCAATATTGTTAATACTACTTATGAGCCTATATTATTGTTACTTGTTTACTTTTTATATCGTAGCTGTTTATTGTCCCATATTAAATAAAACAAAATAATATATTTTTCCAATTCATTAACGCTGCTCGTTTAGACGTCATCTTCACTTTAAAATCATTTAAATTCGTTTATTGTTGCCTACATATACTGACTAATAGGGTAAAAATTGATGATGAAGAAATTAGTGCAGGCAAAATTTATTACGAGAAAACTCTTTTAGCACTTGCTACGTCTATATTCCGTGAAAAAAAATCATATTAGGTCGGATATTGTGATGTTGTGAAATCTACAAGCATTATATTTATTTCACATATCAGAGGTGCGTGGGTCAGAAATTGGTCTGTCTTTATACCATGCTCTTAACATAAATAATCCAGCACCAGAATTAATTATATTGTATTGTAAACATCTAATTGAATGCACAAGGCCTAGAGAAATATCTTGACTTACTTGCAAAAACAACCAGCTTTGCAATGCGGCAGTCTCTTTGGTGATGACTTGACCCTATCCATACGATCAGCTCGTATCCAGCAGGTGTACTCGTCGTAGAAGGCACATGACCTATGCACCTCACCAGCTGGACATTCTTTACCTGGAAACGATAGTAGATTGTTTACTGAACTGCCCATTTTGCGGAAATTAGAACAGAAAAGAGATGGAAAAGAAAGATACGAGTATTATGACAGAGGACTAATAGTTTCTTTAGTTTTGGTTTTTCTGTCAACAGTAAAATAGCAACGAATAATGTGAAATAGAAGTCTTTTTACTAGATATAGAAGAGAAAGTTATATAGAAATAGAAGTCTCTTTACTCGTGGCTAACTAATAACAGCCGCACGGGTCGATCCATCAGGTTAAACTACGCTTGCCGGGGTTGGTCTGTAGATTGTTGACCATCTTTTCATACTGAGACTCCTCCGTGCCTCGGAAAGCACGTGAAGCCGTTGGTCCCGGCTGTCATTCGTGGATCTTTGACAGTCGTTACGGGTCGTCAGAAGCCCGTAACGACCGTATCGTGATACCCAGTAACTGGGTTGTGGAGGTCAGATAGGCAGTCGCTCCATGTAAAATACTGGTATTCAGCTGCATCCGGTTAGACTGGAAGCCGACCCCAACATAGTTGGGAAAAGGCTAGGCAGACTGATATAGAAGTCTTTTTACTAGATAATAATATAGGTCACACTCTCAGAGGCTCAGACAAATGGAGCAAAAGAGTAACAGACTGGTATCCGAGAAATGGCAAACGACATAGATTAACGGAGACGAAACGCTGGAGCGACGAGCTGGAAACACAGGAGGAAAATTGGACCTAGTTTTGCAGAAAGCAGCCATATGGCACTATATCCAAAAATGAGTTATAAACACAGTCATACTAATTTCGACACACAAGATTTTTTGCAAAAACAGCCATGATGACATCTCTATTTATTACGGAGATAATATATGAGCCGTCAAATGCAGACATGTCCATGCATCCATGAAGCAACTATCGACAGAAAAATGCTTAGAACTCTGTTTCTTCTTTCCCCGACATGGCTGCCGTCTGCATAACACGGTCCAATTATGGACTCGAAGAGTAGTCGATAGAGAAAAGTGGAAGGAATTGGACGAGGCCTTTGCCAATGGGCACACAGACCAAAACAGCCGGGGTCAGTAGTACATTTTTTATTTTTTTTATTACTAAGACTCCGCTGTCCGTCTGTCACCAGGCTGCTGTTCTGTATCTCATGATAGTAAGGCAGTTGAAGTTTTCACAGATAATGTATTTCTGTTGAAGCTATAACAACAAATACTAAAAAAAAACACGGCCCAGTGCAAGTCGTACCATTATTTATAAAAACGGCAAAAAAATCATGTCTGTTCTATGAGAGCCCCCTTGAATATTTATTTTATTCTGTTTTTTAGTATTTGTTAATATTAGTATTGTTATTATCTGTTGCCGATATATATCGGCAACAGAAATACATCATCTGTGAAAATTTCAACTGTCTAACTATCACGGTTCATGAGATACAGCCTGGTGACAGACCGACAGACATACGGACAGCAGAGTTTTAGTAATAGGGTCCCGTTTTACCCCTAGGGTACAGAACCCTAAAAAAAGAATAAAATAAATATTTAAGGGGGCTCCCATATAACAAAAATGATTTTTTTTGCCGTTTTTATAGACGGAACCCTTCGTGCGCGAGTCCAACTCGCTCTTGGCCGTTTTTTTTTAATATTTTTTTTTACAACTTGTCAATAATTTTACTTGTAGTAGCAAAAGCTATATTTTTTTTTATTATTATTTAATACAGGTAAACTATGTACCTAGCAGTTGCCCGCGACTTCGTCGGAAGTGTTTGGTATTTTTTTTATTCACGATGAAAAGATGCCTACCTATGTCCTCTTCCAGGCAGGCTACCTCATCGTCTGCCTAGCCTGCCCCCAACTATGTTGGGGTCAGCTTCCAGTCTAACCGTATGCAGCTGAATACCAGTATTTTACATGGACCGACTGACTATCTGACCTCCACAACCCAGTTACTGGGTAACACTATACCCCTTGGTCAGACTTTCAGGCCTCTGACTGTCAAAGATCTAAGAATGACATCCAGGACCCGAGGCACGGAGGGGTCTTATTATATAAAGAGGGTCACCCATCCACGGACCAACCGCGGTAAGCGTATAGCCTAACCTGATCGATCTACCCGTGCGGCTATTAATTTAATACTTAGGCTAGATAACGATCGTTTCAGTGGTTGACAAACAAACAGAGATGTTGCTTTCGAATGTATTGTATTAGTAGATATAGGTATTGATTGATTTTATGACCACGGGCAAGCGGATGGTATGATGAATCCTACTAATATTATAAATGTGAAAGTTTGTATATTTGGATGTTTGTTACTCAATCACGCAAAAACGGCTGAACGGATTTGGATGAAATTTGGTATACAGATAGTTTATAACCTGGATTAAGACATAGGATACTTTTCATTACGGTAGAAGGTACCCGTGGGATAATTTTCAACATCCACGCGGGCGAAGCCGCTGGCGAAAGCTAATATAAATATAAAAGTAATATGTACTTACGCAATGTGACACTTCTTACTAGATCGATTGTGAAAATCACCACATTTAACACAATGAAAATAGACTTTATTTTAGAAGACATTTCAATGTATTTCGTGATAATAAATTTTAAAGCCAAAAATCTTAAAAAACTGACAGGCAAAATCACTGACTTATCACAAAAAACGTGTTTGTCCGTCACTTATCACTACTTGCTAATCTTCAAAACTATAAATCACTTTACGTAAATTCTTGATCGCCATTTGGAACAGAACTTCTTGGTAGGACTCAACGTTCTTCTTCACGCCGAAAACAGCTCTTGGTAAAAAGATAAAGTTCTATTTATGCAACACAGTAGTTTAAAAATCGTGCAGTTATTATGTATTTTTTATAATTAATATGTAAGAAACACGGTGTGGCCTTCGTCTAGCGATGGAAAACGACACCCAAGTGGCTCATACGCATGAATAGGCATATACTACTAACGGAGAAACGAACACCGTAAGGACTATTCTTGCTTGCAGCGCTCGGCCGCTTTAGTAACGCTTGCTAACCGATGTCATCGTGTGCACAGGTTTTGGTTTTCAAATTGGTCAGATGTAAGTTTTCTCGATAGTACCTACCAACGAAGCGGTAAACTTAGTTATCGGTAAGCGGAGTAATAATTTCATTGATTCATTTTAATGTTTCCAATCAACATAGCCAACGGTTTTCCGAATGAAACTGAAAGCTAATTACTAAGTCAACTGTGAAATCAATCCAGCAATTAATTACAGCAGTTCATTTTTATTGCGTCTTTTTTATGGGAAGCAATGGGAAATCGTTTTCCAATAGATTTCCGAGTGTTTTTTGAGGCTCTTCACACTTGAACGAGTTTGTGAGCAAATGATTGTATCACTTGATAGTTTAATTGGGTTCTCAATTGGAATGAGGGTAAGGAGGTTGTGCGAATTTATTACACGCTCTTGTTTTAATTAAAAAAGTTACGTCATTTACTTCTTGTGCGGAAGATACGTTTACAAAGCATCACGATCGCGTTTTTTGATCCGAAATTAACTCAACCAATGGTTAAAAATAGCAACTAATTAATGGTTGAATTTTGGCTAAAGGTGAAAGACTAAACATGAATGAGTTAACATTCATAATAAGTAAGTCATTTATGTTTAGTTAAAAATGGTAACTAATGGTATTTTGGCAAACACATTTAGCCAAAATTCAACCATTACTTAGTTACTATGTTTAACTATTGGTTGAGTTAACTACGGATCAAAAAACCGGCCCTAAGGGTAACTTACCTATTCTGAGGTCTTAAAGTAAGCTTACCTATAATGATGTCTTTGTTTATGATTATTATCAGACAGCTGTGCTGCTGGGGGATTATTGCGCCACTTCTTCTTCCCAGCTAAATCACTAGGAAGTGCTGAAGAGCGGGCCTTTTGGGGAACTGCTTTATTTGACTGCCCAATTCAAGTCATTACATTAGGGTGCTGACTAAAGTGAATTAACATACAATTGATGTATTATTTGAAGAATGAATGTTTAATGAATGTACCTTAATCACCAAATTTTCATACCACTAGTATAGTTCATAAGAACTTATTCACTAACCCATACGGACCTTGTTGTTTGAAATAAATAATTATTTGATTTATGTAATTTTGACGTTCGAAAGTTTAGTGCTGATTCTCTCAGCATCTACAACGCCACATGCGACCTACGCATCAAAGACCTGACGTCATACAAATCCTGCATCGCACAAGCAGAGTTATTTTTTTTTTAATGGCATCTCGTAGTTGGCCTAGAGAGGCCGTGACTACTTAACCGGTCAATCCTGTGGCTGCCTTAAGCGAACTCAAAGCCTCCAGCCAGGGCCATAAAGCTTACAGACTAAGCGACTACACGCTAAGGGCTCCCCCTGTGGGGAACGAACCTCGGCTTAGGGCGTCGCTGGGGGGAGGACAGCAAGATAACAGGACAGGCTGGATCAAATTTGAGTGATTATTATTATCAGGGGAGTTTAAAGCTACTGGCTCAGCTACGCCACCAGCTGGCACTTCATTCCCGAGCAAGGGACGGGGAAGAGGACGATTACTACGGGGTCGTCGCGAGGGACCTCGGCGACGAGGTCGGAATGTCGATTTGTGTTTGTTCCTACGGTCCCTACTGCTCTCCTGGAGAAGAGTTATGGGGTCGTCGGGGTCTGAGAGGAACAAGCAGAGTTAATCGCGCGACTGGCATATATACAACGTCCCGACATCAATCGTCGGGCAGTAGCCCACCAGACACAACACCCGTCTGGTCGGAGGATCCTCCCTTATCCATAAAGGATGAGTGAACTTTACACCCTGTTCCTCATAAATAGTCTTTTGATTTTTATTTATATAAATATTGTATCCTCATTTCACAGAAGAATGTCCACCGAACGAGGAGTATCTTCTCTGCGGCTCTGCGTGCCCATTCAACTGCACCAACCCTGAGGGTCCTGTCATTTGTTCTGAAGACTGCGTGGAAGGCTGCTTCTGCAAGGCCGGCTACCTGAGGGACGATAACAGCACCTGTGTCACCACGGATCAGTGTGTTGGTACGTTTGGGTTGACATTTTATGTTACTTAAGTTTAGTTTTCTTAAAGAAATCACTTTGATGTGGTTAATTCATGCTTGTTTTTAACTGACGCCAGGGTAGCCCGCGAAATTCAAATGTTCTTCTGTTTTTTGCAAATTGCAGGTGAGTATCAGGTTGTATGTTGATCTGAATATGATTCGCGACCG
The DNA here is from genome assembly GCA_948252095.1 of Dicycla oo. Lineage (NCBI taxonomy): Eukaryota > Metazoa > Arthropoda > Insecta > Lepidoptera > Noctuidae > Dicycla > Dicycla oo. The sequence goes on along the minus strand of OX411728.1, from coordinate 3,386,587 downwards.
TAACAGATCTGTATTTATAGAATTATAATAATTAAAATCATCAATACAATTCTCCAAATTCATATTACCCTATTGAATGTCTATTTCATGACATCTTGACATTTGAGGTTTGGTAACGCCATCTCTTAATCTCTCTTAATTTCCTTCATTCGACGTAAATGTAAGAAAAGGCGATCATATCTCTTATTCCCTCCCGCAAAAGGCACGGTCACTGATTCTAATGATTATAAAAATTCAATTGAAATTCTGTAAATATATGTTTGTTACGGTCGAGAATTATATTTGAATTAACATAAAACCTAATACTGACTTGCAAATTGCAAAAAGCATAAGACTATTTGAATTTCGCGGGCTACCTTAGCGCTTCCCCCTTCAAAAATGAAGGAAGGTTTGCAATTCTTCGGAATCATTTTATGTTCCGTGATCTTTACCTCATCAGCGTCGACCAATTTCAAGTCAAGAAAGTTGATTATTGAGCTAGCTTCAATAATACGTATTAAATATACTTCGTTAGTGACGATGATGTTATAACACCACGAGTTATAATAAAAACTCTTTTGGTAAGAAAAAAAAAAACGGGCTTTAGATTTTTTTCTCTACTTCAATGAAGAAGAACAAGAAAGAGGTTTTATTAATTTGACGATGTATTGGCATGTTATTTGAAGCATCATGGCATGATTCTTTACGTTCCAAATTTACATTTTGAAATTTACATAAGAAAAATAATGATTATTGTAAAATTGCTTTACGCACGAATTGCTGAAACGGTTTTTTTACTGATTACTAAAATTTTAAAACTTTTTGGATTTTTTCTGCAAATTAAACAATTTAATCTTTCTTTTTACATTAAATACCACTTTTTGATATGATAGCGATAAGGGCCGGTAAAATTATAGCCCTACTTGAAGAAGGTTGTTCGCAAACTTACGTGTCTCAGCGGCTAAATGTGAGTCGTTCAACTGTCCAGAGGACTTGGCAACGGTATCAAGAGACCGGTTCGGTCAAAAGAAGACCCGGTTCGGGAAGTAAATGATGCACAGAACCAAGAGATGACCGCTTTTTGGTGAGTCAGGCGTTGTGGAATCGTAAGACGTCAAGTGTGGACCTGAATAAGAGCCTTGAAGAAGTAAGAGGAGTAGAAGTGGACGGTCAGGAGGAGGCTTTTGGCTGCCAATATCAAGAGTTATCGCCCGGCTCGGGGCCCTAAATTACTCCGTGAGCACCGTGTTGCTCGACTTCAGTTTGCTCGAAACTGTGCTTTATGGACTCGTTTTCTGATGAAGCTAGAATCTATTTGTGTGGAGAGGACCGACGCCGGCGAGTGCTGCGAAGACCACGGGAACGCTATGTGGAAGTGTGTTTCGAAGAAATCACTCCTTATGGCCGAGGTTCCGTTATGTTTTGGGCAGCAACTAATTCGACGGAGCGTATGGAGTTAGTTTTCATAGAAAATGGAACATTAAATGCACACCGGTACATAATGGAAGTCCTAATTCCATATGCACAACCCGCATTGACTGCACTTGGGGAAGATTCCATTTTTATGGACGACAATGCTCGCCCGCACCGTTCTGGTGACGTGGAAGCGTACATGCAATAAGTTGGGATCCATCGTTTAGATTGGCCAGCTCGAAGTCCTGACCTCAATCCAATTGAGCATGTCTGGGATGTTCTAAAGAGACGGGTAAGATCAGTGCAACCTGTTCCGCAAAACATCAGGGGGCTAAAAAGTATCATTGCAGAAGAGTGGGTACGTACTTATTCCTCAAAACGTTATTGAAAACATCGTCGAAAGCATGCCATGAAGGATTCAAGCTATGATTTTGGCAAGAGGAGGTCACACTCGTTATTAGGTTTTTACATTTGTATTTTTAATTAATTAAAAAAAAGTAAAAAAAATCTTCTTTTGTTTATTGCCGACCACTTCTGTTTGGCCGTGTACATAGGTTTTAAAGAATTCATCATTTTTTTTTTTAATTTGCCAGAATTCACTTCACGCGTATTAATTTACACGATTATAAGTATGCAGACTAAGTCAAACTATTACATTTCATTTAATTAACTCAAATCGACCTTAGAACGTAAATTTCCTTAGGTGCCCGTTTTTTTTTTGCTAAAGAGTGTATATTATTATAAAAAAAAATAAGTACAAATAAAAAACCAACCGACTTGCAACAGCCACAAAGTGCAAAATAACTCTAGTTTCAGAAAGCCACCGACTTCCAAAACTAAAGTTATTTTGCAATTGCTTGCCCTTCTATCGTCGGCGTTTTTTGCCTTTAGGGCATGCCTGTATAGGTTCATGTCAATGTCAAATGTCAATCGAACTCCACAGTAGTTGTGTACTGTAAGCCTGTGGTCGCTATTGGATAATAAATAAATAAATAAAATGCTTTTATTTCAGACAGAAAGTCCATTTGGTTAGTACAACACAAAACTTAGAAACTAGTGTTAGTACTTACATCTAAAAGGAATGGTAATGGTATATATTGTATGTATATAATATATTTTATATCTGTGCACTTCTATAGTTTTTTCTTAAGATCCAATGGTGTTCGTCCGACGTTCCAGGGGTGATTTCAACATTCTGTCACTTGGCTAAAGAATGCAAAGTTCTGTCCAATAAATAAATAAATAAAAAAAAAATAACTTTCAGGTAAGGCCGAGATCTGCGGCCCCAACGAAGAGTTCCTGTCCTGCGGCACAGCCTGTCCTCTGACCTGCAAGCAGCCGGAGTCTCTGGTCTGTGGGCTCGCTTGCGGCATGGGCTGCTTCTGCAAGGCTGGATACGTGAGGGACACGGTCAATGGCCAATGTGTCACTATAGATAAGTGTCCTGTTGGTGAGTGTTCATAGGGGCTCTTCAGGTTTAAGCAAACGCTTGCCGAGGTCGGACTATGCATTGTATACCGAGACCCTCCGTGCCTCGGAAAGGGTCATGCTGTCATAAGTAGATCTTCGGCAGTCGTTACGGGTACTCAGATATCTGGTTTCATGTAACTCTATGAAAGAAGATTACGTAGATCGCGACATTGCCGCCAGTCATCGTTTTGACAGAGTTACATAGAAACTATACAGTAGTGTCGCTGCGGTGTTCTATTGCGATTGGGTGACGTTGCCGTTGCAGTGTGCGGTTGTGGTTAGAGATGAAATTTTTTTGCACAAGAAATAAAGTAAGTAGGTAGGTATATCGGGTGTAAAAAGACACTTTCCGAAGCTTAAAGCCACATATTCTACCCATCATTTGGATCTTTTTTTTCCACTAGACCATACCTGGGAATCCAATTGTTCTGGAGATATTGTAGGTCAAAGTCACAATTTTTTTTTACTTTTTACGAAAACGAATTCCAAGTGTTCCAACTAAACTTTTTCCAAACAAACATTATCTAAATTTTTGGCATTTAAGTTACAAAAGGCAATGAATATCACACTACCACAAGTACATACGCGAGGTTATTCCGATCTGTCATCCTGCTTTGTCCGCTTAGAGGGACAGATCGGAAAAGAAAAATTGATCTGTCCCCCTGTTAGCAACGAGGGGACAGTTCGAACTTTATTCACTCCTATCTGGGACATATAGGAGTGAATAAAGTTGCTAACAGGGGGACAGATCAAACTCTTTTTTCCGATCTGTCCACCTAAGGGGACAAAACAGGGTGACAGATCGGAATAATCCCCTAAGCGTACGCGTACACGGGGCCGTTTGCCTGACTTCGCGATACATTGCGCGCAAAAAAAAAAATGCTGTTTTTTATACCTAAAAATAAAAATCGTTTCCCAGCAATAATTTTCGCGCAAAGCTACTTAGATGTATCTACAGTATGCATAGTTGACGGCTTTGTGGTGTGTCTTTTTACACCCTGTATTATGGTCAAAGTGAGAAAACAAACGGTATCTCGGGAAAATAAACAGTATTTTAAGTATTTTTTTTTAATGTTTTAAATAGATACAAAATTTGTTAGTGCTCCCTGTGCAACTCATAAATTTAGCACCATTTCGAAAGCCTCACCAAATAGACGAGGAGCATTTTTTTCTTTGTGAGTTTTTTGAAGCTCTATTCTTGTCTTCCCACCACTTTGCATTCATAACTGAATACTGAGGCAGAACTTTATACTACCTAATATCTAAAGGTATTCCGATGACTATTATCTTAGTATGATCATTCGAGACATTAACAGTTTCTGAAATTAAAGCTAGCTGGAGCCACCGCGCCTGTGCCCAGGCGCATGCATAATGTTCGACGTAGTAGATAAATATTCACAAAAAAAAACTGAAATCACAAAAAAAAAAAAATCTGCTGTTTCATCCATTTTGGTTAAGTAGGTATTAAACTTTTATATGAAACAGCTGATTTTTTTTCGTGATTTCAGGTTTTGTCTCATAGTGAAAGTTGTTCATATTCATGAGTAGAATACCCTGTGAGCTAGAGCTCTGGCTGAGCTGGTCTCCTTTAATAAAGATTGATCATTGGCAGCTCTGGACAGAGAGAGGTGGAAGGAGCGTAGGGAGGACTTTGCCCTGCAGTAGGACAATAAAGGCTAATAATAATAATAGCTCTGGAAATCAGTGAAAACAGTATATCCATAACGCACCCCTTCTTTTCGTATAATGTTTTTTCCTATTATTCTTTGGCATAACTATTTTGGTATAATTTTTTTTTGGCATAATAATATAATACTTTGCCATAATGGTTTTTGGTATACAGTTTATTTATGTTGACATAATTATATACTTTATTTTTGTTGAATAGTATTTAGTTTTTTAGAGTGAAAAACAGTTTAATACTCTTTTTAACAATATGGTTGGTTACCCTGATTGCGGTCGCTTCGGAAAGCATTTTAATAGAACATTAGACGTATAACCCAACATAAAGTGGTGCTCGATATCAATTAGCAGTTTTCTATACTTAAGGGAGAAGCTACAGGTAGCCCACGAAATTCGAATTTTCTTACGTTTTTTACAATTTGCAAGTCAGTATTAGGTTGTATGTTCATTAATGTATGGAGGAGCTCGTGGCTAAGTAATAACAGCCTCACGGGTTGATCTCTCCGGTTAAGCTACGCTTGCCGGGGTTGGTCTGTGGATGGGTGACCATCTTTTCATACTGAGACTCCTCCGTGCCTCGGAAAGCACGTTAAGCCGTTGGTCCCGGCTGTCATTCGAGGATCTTTGACAGTCGTTACGGGTCGTCAGAAGCCTGAAAGTCTGACAACCAGTCTTACCAAGGGGTATCGTATTACCCAGTAACTGGGTTGTGGAGGTCAGATAGGCAGTCGCTCCATGTAAAATACTGGTATTCAGCTGCATCCGGTTACACTGGAAGCCGATCCCAACATAGTTGGGAAAAGGCTAGGCAGATTGATTGATTGATTGTTGATTAATGTATCATTTGCAACCGTAACATAATTATATGTATTTACAAAATTATAATCATTAGAATCAATAATACAACACCTTAAGTTAGTATAATCCTAAATATCAAGATTTCATGAAATAGTCTTTCATTAGGATTATATGACTTAGAGAGATGTATTGATGACTTTAATTATTGTAATTCTATAAATACAGATTTGTTACGGTCGCCAATCATGTTCAGATCAACATACAACCTGATACTCACCTGCAAATTGCAAAAAACGTAAGAAAATTTAAATTTCGCAGGCTACCTGGAGCTTTCGCCTTAAAAGAAAAATTTGGAAACCTTTTTCTTAACACTATTCAACATTCAAGTCTTTTATACTTACAGAGCCATGTCTAAACCAAAACGAAGTCTACGACATATGCAACGGATCATGCGAGCCTTCGTGCGAGGATCCGCAGCCGATATGCACTAGCATATGCAAAGGAGGCTGCGTATGCGCGCCTGGTCTCCTTCGTGATGCGGCTGGAGAGTGCGTCAGTGTAGACAAGTGTGGCAACTATACCGTCGGTGCACTGACTCAATATATGAATGTTATTAATAAGATACTACATTTGTAAGATTAAGGAAATAAACAATTAGGTACCTACCTATTTATTTAATCGTATTTTTGTTTGTTTTCAAAGTAACTTTCGTCACGATCTTAGGTCTCCTTCTCATGATGCCTAACCACAACAAAGCAATGGTTTCTTTTTTAAGATGTTTTATATAGGGTAACTGGTAACTTAAACACATAATTGTACTCATGGTAACATACAACTTTTACTATGGGACCAAACATGAAATTGCGAAAAAAAATCAGCTGCTCCCTACATTTTGAGGAATTATGCGAACATAAATGTAGGGAACAGCTGATATTTTTTCGCGATTTCAGGTTTGGTCCCATAGTAAAAGTTGTTTTTTATCATGAGTACAATTATGTGTTTAAGTAGCGGTCACTGATTACCAGTCACCCTATATAAGTAGAGTTTCGATATCGTCTCTTTCTTCTCTCACCTTGAAGGAGTGCGCCTAGCTGTGTTTGCGCACATAATTGTGCACTAATGGCTACTTTCTGCCATCACAGAAATTCGGTTAGGAGGACATGGACATCTATATACAGGGTTATTGGTAAAACACCAACAACCTCTTAAGTCATCATTGTACTCATCATTATGAGCAACTTTTATTATGGGGCAAAACCTAAAAACGCAAAAAAAAAAATCAGCTGTTCAGTACATTCTGACGAATTATGCGAACATAAATGTACTGAACAGCTGATTTTTTTTCGCGATTTCAGGTTTCGTCCCATAGTAAAAGTTGTTCATAATGATGAGTACCTACAATGACCCATTAAGAGGTTGTTCGTGGTTCACCAATAATCCTGTATATAGATGTCCATGTCCTCCTGCCCGAATTTCTCCGCTACCGCATTTGACCTGGCAGTAGCCAACACTTGGTTCCAGAAGAACGATGGACACCTAATTACGTACAAAAGTGGCAATCACAAGACGCAACGCAAAAATTAATTTATGGACTGGTATCATAAACGGTCAAATTGTTGGACCATTTAAACTACCTCCGACTCTGACTGGAGAAACTTATTTGAATTTTTTTACAAAATGATTTGTCTGTGTTGTTGGAGGATGTACCCCCCGAAGTGCGTGAAACCATGTGGCTTCAAAACGACGGTTGCCCCGCACATTATGCGGTAAGAGTACGACAGCATCTCAACGAAACCTATCCAGACAGGTGGATAGGACGTCTAGGGCCAATACTGTGGCCACCTCGCTCGCCAGATTTAAACCCATTGGACTTTTTTTACTGGGGCTGCTTAAAGGAGATGGTTTATAAAGAAGAAATCACTTCAGTTGAACAGCTGCGACAACAAATACGTTCGGCTGCTGACGAAATATCGTCGACAGGATTTGCGCGCCGATTGAAACGGTCCTTCATAAGAAGGTGTAGAGCGTGCATAGTAGCTGAAGGAGCCCACTTCGAACATTTTCTATAATTTTTTTTTTCATTAAATTTGTTTAATTACTAATGTCTTTTATTGTGTCAACACACCCATAGTGATAAAATTTTAAGGAAATTCTCATTCTCTTTGAGTCTAAAATTAGTTACAGCAGTGTTAAAGTAATTTAATTTTAAAATCAAATTTGTATGAAAATTCTCCTTTAAGATTCGAACAGCAATAACTTTGTACTTTATCAAGATACTGGTTATTATTACACCATTTTAGAATCTGCATTAAATAGGCAATTATCTAAAATAATGGGCCAACGCAGTGTAATACATTTTTTTTCGATACAGGGGCCCAAAATTGCGTAATTCTGTAGAAAAAATGTTAAAATTTAAGAATAAGTATTTTTTACAATGTTATCTTAGAATGTAATAAAAAATTTTGATACTGATCTGATAATACAAATATTCAGGAGTGACATAAAAAAAACAAAACGAAAAAAAATCACCAATTGTAGAAATGGCAGCTGATTTTGTAAGAGTAAGTACGATTTTTATTTAAAATATTAAAAATATCAATAATTTTGTCATCCATGGGCATATGACGATATAAGTGGGGTAATGATAGATTATAATCTGGCCAATCGACAGTTTCAGGGTTATCCATTATTTACGCCACACCCTGTATATACAGGATGTAGCAGAAAGGTGTGGTCAAATTTGATTAAGCATGTGGTACAGACCAACAAACTAAACAACATTTTTAATCGAGAAAAAAATATCAGCTGTCCGTACAAAGCTTCAATACCTACTCGACCCTAATGTATGGGGACGGCTGATAATTTTTCTCGATTACGAATTCACGATGTTGGTTCCATGGAGAAAGTTGTTCAGTTTGATGGTCTACCACACCCTTAAATTTGACACACCTTTCTGATACAGCCTGTATAGGTCTCTGATATTAATTATTATTATACTCTTTAATTATAGGTAATAAAATAGTACTTATCAAAGACAAAACTGTATACTTATAATATGTACATTGAGTAATTTTTGTCCGTTTGTATGTTTGTCCAGATTGGTGCCAAAACGTCTGATTGGATTTGGATGAAATTTGGCACACATATACATAGTTTATAACCTGGATTAACACATGGTACTTACCTACTTTTAATCCCGGTAGTAGGTATGTTCCCGTAGGATATTTGCTGACATCCACACCGGCGAAGCACAGACATAGTATAATATATTGGGTTGGCACAAAAGTAATGAGACACTCTACAAAACTCTATACATTTCCTTTTTCAAGTTAATTGTTTTCGATAATATTCTAGAATGTTGTAGAACATTCTAGGTACTTGCGACGTGGGGGTATATAAAGCTGCCCTCGCGATCGGTTTAGTCTTATGCCCTGGCTGGAGGCTTTGACTTCGCTTAAGGCAGCCACAGGATTGACCGGTTAAGTAGTCAAGGCCTCTTTAGGCGAACTACGAGATGCCATTAAAAAAAAAAATCGGTATAGTCAGTTTGAAGAAAAATGTACGAGCGACAAGTTCGAACACTGTACTTATACGAGTACTTGTTAGGCCACAGTGCGCGGGCTGCGGCTGACAATATCAACACTGCATTGTGCACTGGAAGTACAAGCCATGCGACGGTGTCCTGAAGGTTTGACCGTTTTTAGGAGACAGGAGCCTTGAAAGTCAGCCACGCTCTGGACGACCACCCGCAGTGAATGATGACGATTTACGCCGCGAACTGCATTCGAATCCAGATGCTACCACTCGTGAATTAGCGGAAGCACTTAATTGCAATCACCACGCCGTGCAAAACCATCTGCATGAGCTTGGGTATCGAAAAGTTTTGGCTCGGTGGGTACCGCACATCCTTACAGATACCAGTCGTGCAGTCCGTGTTGCTATCTGTCAATCACTTTTGCTGCGACCCCGGCGTAAAGAGTTTTTCTCTGATCTGGTTACTGGAGATGAATCATGGATTCATTACGAGAACGATACACGTCGTGCTTTTTGGCTGCCTGTAGAAGAAACGCCACCAACTCAACCGAAGCTGAGTCAAAAGAATCGTTTAAAAGTTCTGCTTTGCTGTTTCTGAGACGCGCAAGGCATGCTGTTTTATGAACTATTACACAGTGAAACTATAAAGGCTGACAAAATATTCAACCCAGCTCACCAAACTATCTGCTGCTTTCAAGAAAAAATGACGAAGACGAGTCAATGTAGTTTTACTATACGATAACGCTCGACCTCATGTCGCATCTGCCGTTCGCCAACAGTTGGAGAACTTGAGCTGGGAGACGATACCCCACGCACCTGATTCCCCAGACGTCACCCCATCAGATTATCATTTCTTTATAGCCCTGAAGCAAAATTTGCGGGGTAAACAATTTAATGATTTCTCTGATGTAGAGGCGGAGTTGTACAACTCTTTCAAAGCTGAACTTTGATAGCTAATCAGAATTCTGGGCGAAAGGCATCCAAACTTTGCCGGATCGTTGGAAAGATCTTAGATGCTAATGGTGATTACATCATTGACTAAGCTTTTTGTCAAAAATCAATCTGCCTAGCCTTTTCCCAACTATGTTGGGGTCGGCTTCCAGTCTAACCGGATGCAGCTGAATACCAGTATTTTACATGGAGCGACTGTCTATCTGACCTCCACAACCCAGTTACTGGGTAATACGATACCCCTTGGTAAGACTGGTCGTCAGATCTTCGGGCTTCTGACAACCCGTAACGACTGTCAAAGATACACGAATGACAGCCGGGACCAACGGCTTAACGTGCTTTCCGAGGCACGGAGGAGCCTCGGTATGAAAAGATTGTCACCCATCCACAGACCAACCCCGGCAAGCGTAGCTTAACCTGATGGATCGACCCGTGCGGCTGTTATTACTTAGCCACGAGCTCCTTAATTTGTCTAAGCTTTTTGTATTGTAATAATAATAAAAAATATAAAACGTAAACCAATGTCTCATTACTTTTGTGCCAACCTGATACATATTTAGGAAATTATGGTTGTTCTAAACCTGAGTGTGTAAATGAAAAAAAAAAAAGAAAACATTATTTTGTTAAAATATTTGTTTTGACGCCATCTATGATCAAATCAAAAATGTTAAATAAAGAGACAAGTAATATTCTGTAAACGTAACAGATGGCGCTGTTTGAAGTAGTTTTATCAAAGAATCATTAAAATCATCATTAAAAGAATCATTAAAAAAAGCATTTTAAGAGTTTTAAACAACTAAAATCAAAACCTCTGTTTTTATATCATGCTCAAAGCGCTATCTAATATTTATTTTATCACAGATATAGATGTTATCTGCAGATTATGATAGATGGCACTTATTACTGTTGATTCATTTTTCTTACAAAAATGAGTTTTCACCATGAACACGACCAAGGTCGACTTGGAACGGGTGGTGAAGCAAAACACTGGACTGGTAATGAATCTCGTATAATTAACTTGTACCGAATCACAGTGAACCATATATGTACTGTACTGCTCACCTCAAACAAAATTTTATCATAGACTATATACTACGAGCGGGTAACGAAACCATAGCGACTTCTAATTCGATGCCAACGCCATCTATCGAGCTATTGGGTACTAATTTTGTAGTATTTAATTAATATTGATCGCTATGATTTCGTTTGCTCTTTTGTAACCTAAACATACCGCCCACCAAGGACATTATTGCCGAATGTCCTTCAATATCGCAAACCTTGGTGAGAAGTAATTACAGAAATATTTAAACAAAACCCTTGACATCTTTAAAGTTCCTTATAACTATTATTACCAATAAGTCTTGACAAACAATTAAAACAATAACTTCGACATGTTGCTTATATCTAATACATCGTGTTTACAATCGTGTCTCACTTGGATACGGGTAATACACATAATTTAGACGTAGGTCTTTTTATAGTAGACGATTGTGTTCGTAGAGTTACGACACGTGTAAGACCGTCAGAACCTGGATGTTTCTGTTCAATCCTACCTAGCAACCACTTGCCAGGAGGCATATCATCCTCTTTAACTAACACTACTTCACCCACTGATGGTTCCGGAATTTTATAATACCACTTATTTCGTTGTAAAAATTGGTGAAGGTAGTCGTGTGACCAACGTCGCCAGAAATCTTGCATCATTCTCTGATGAAGTTGCCATCGCCTTAAACTATTAATATTTTCCCTTTCATAATTCGAATCGGGAGGTAAAACTAGTGCCTCCCCCACCAGAAAATGCCCAGGAGTAAGAATAGTTAATTTATCCTGATCCTCCACGTACGATAGAGGCCTCGAATTAAGACATGCCTCAATTTGAGCCAATACTGTGATCATCTCTTCAAAGGTAAGAGTCGAATTCCCTATCACTCTCTTAAGGTGATGCTTAGTGGACTTAATCCCTGCTTCCCACAAACCTCCGAAATTTGGCGAATGAGGGGGGATAAAGTGCCACTCCGTACCATTATTCCCTAATTCTTCTGCTAATTCAGGGTTACAGGCTGACTTTTCTTCATTAAATAAATGAAGTAATTCGCGCGCTGCCCCTACGAAGTTAGTCCCATTGTCGCTATATAGTTCTGCACATCGACCGCGTCTTGACACAAACCGCTTAAAAGCAGCCAAAAAGCCTCTAGTGCTTAAATCACTAACTGCTTCTAAATGCACAGCCCTAGTGGCCATACATATAAATAAAACAATATAGCCCTTGTAGGACTTGTTGCCACGACCTTTAGATACTCGCATATTTATCGGGCCCGCGTAATCTACTCCGCTACACAAAAAGGGTTTGTTAGGAATTACACGAGAGGGAGGCAACTGCCCCATAAGTTGAGTCTTTACTTTAGCGGTATATCGGATGCACCTCACACAGCTTCTTACATACTTCTTTGCCAAAGCCTTTACTCCCATGATCCAATACTTGGAGCGTAAGTACGTAATCATTAATTGCGGACCACCGTGCATAGTTTTCTCATGTGCGTCCGCTATTAAAAGATTTGTTAAAAATGATTCTTTTGGTATTAGTATAGGATGCACTCTTTCATAAGTTAATTGTGACATTTCAAGCCGTCCTCCAACACGAATTATTCCTTTACAATCTAGAAATATGTTCAATGAATCTATTTTTGCATTTCTTTTTCCTAACTTATGATTTTTTAATTCCTCCAATTCGATGGTAAATCCTTCTTCTTGACACCTCTTTACACACATTTCTGTGGCAGCTTCTAATTCCGGTTTAGATAACTGTCGTGACCTAGCACCAACACCTATCGCTTTATTTTTTCTTAAATTTAGAAACCTACGACAATAAGCCATAACTCGAATCAACCTTGATAACGACGAAAATTTGTTCCAAAATGAAACATCTAGAATGCTCGTATGCACCTTAACTTCTTCTAGACGTGTAATAAGATGTTTTGGTCTTTTGTATTCTACTACCGGTTCTCTTAGGAAATTTGGACCTTCCCACCAAAGTGAATCATCTTTAAGTTCCGATGGAGAAACTCCGCGTGAAGCACAATCTGCTGGATTTTGCTTGGACGATACGTGCGCCCAGTGGTGTGTATCCAATGTGGTCAAAATGTCGGAAACTCTGTTTGCAACAAAAGTTTTCCACCGACTTGGATGACAATTCAACCAAGCTAACACGACTTCACTGTCTGTCCATGCATGCCAGTCAGTCTTTGGTATAGTCATTACCTCGCCTACTTCCGCAATCAACTTTGCTGTGAGAACCGCCCCACATAATTCCAACCTCGGGATGGACACCTGTTTAATGGGTGCCACCTTTGTTTTAGATGTGATTAAGGAGATGTGAACATTTCCCATGTCATCAATCACTCTAAGATAAACCACGGCTGCGTAAGCGGTTTTAGATGCATCGGAAAATCCATGCAACTCCGACTTCCAAATATTGGAACCAATATGTAACCATCGTGGGATTTTAATGCTAACAAGAGAAGCTAAACTATTGCGGTAAGTCTCCCATTCTTGTAGTAAACTATTTGAAATTTCTTGATCCCATTCCAACCCTGCTAACCATAATTTTTGAATAAACATTTTAGCTAGAATTACGCTTGGTGCTAACCACCCCAACGGATCAAATAAACGTGAAATGTCCGAGATAATTTTTCTTTTTGTTACAGGTTTAGTTATCGGCGTGAGTTCCAGAGAGTATTGAAAACAATCATCGCGAGCGTCCCAGGTAAGTCCCAATATTTTTGTTACTTCGTCTATTTTAATTCTTAATTCTTCATCGTTTCCATCCCTAATTTTATTCAATAATTCTTTGCAATTGCTTTTCCATTTTTGCAATTTAAATCCTCCTTTCGCTAGTACTTGAGCTAATTCCGTGTAAATTTTAAACCCATCTTCTATATTTTCAGCCCCTGACATCAAATCATCCATGTAGAATTCATTTAAAATTATTTTAGCTATGCCTGAATTATCCCCGCACTCGTCATAAGCCAACTGTTGTAGCGCCCGTACAGCTAAGTATGGAGCCGAGGCCGTACCGAATGTAACGGTTATCAATTCATACTCCTGTAGTTCCCTTTCAGGACTATCTCTCCAAAGTATCCGTTGATATGGCGTATCTTGTCTATTCACTAAAACTTGCCGATACATTTTTTCTATATCCGCCACTAGACATATCTTATGTGCTCTCCAGCGCATTACAGTATGACGGAGTTCATCTTGCAAAGTTGGACCAATCATTAAATCATCATTTAGTGACCTGCCATTAGTTCCCTTACAGGAAGCATCAAACACGACACGCACCTTTGTAGTGTCTTTATCCTCACGAACTACTGCGTGATGAGGTAAGTAAACAGCCCCTTTATTATATTTTTCTTGCTCTGTTACTTCTACCATATGGTTAAGCCTTAAATATTCATTCATGACATGAGTGTAGTCTGCTTTTAATTTGATGTTTTTACCTAACCTTACTTCTAACCCCCTTAACCTTTTTTCAGCAATCATTTTAGATTCACTGCATCTACCGATCAGGTTTGGTTCACGTACCGGTAATCGTACTATGTACCTGCCATCTTTATTTCTTGTAGTGGAAGTTATAAATAACTTTTCACATTTTGTTTCCTCCTCCGTCAGCATCCTTTTTGCTCCAGATGGTTCCTCTAATTCCCAGAATTTTCTCAATAATTCATCATCTTGGAGGCTGGCATGCATCACGGTAATTTGTGAGTGAGTATGAGTCCTATTGTCAACTTCGCATACACCCGACAATATCCAACCTAAGGTGGTTTCTTGCGCTAAGAGAGTACCGCTTATATTCTTCTTAACTCCGTTCTGAATGACTTGGCTGTAAACATCAGCACCCAATAATGTATCAATTTTATTAGGTCTGAAATATTCCGGATCAGCCAGATCATTATCACTCAAGTCTACCCATTCTACCCGACTTACCCTTGAAGATGGGAGAAGAGCTGTAACCGACTTCAGAACGTAAGCATCGACTTTTATTTGAAAAGAAGGATTAACTCTCGAACGGAGCTTGATAACCACCATGGATGTCGAAGTTGTACCTTTATTTCCACCCACACCTAACACCGTATTTTTTGACGGTATTTTATTTAATCTTAAGTACTGAACCATGGATTCTGTAACAAATGAACCCTGGGATCCTTGATCCAGTAAAGCCCTAACCACATGGTAAGTCCCACTCTTCGACTCAGCCTTTACTAAGGCTGTAGTTAATAATACACTTTTTCTGTGTCCTGTCGCAAGACATGAGACTAGTAGTTTATCCTCCGCCTGATGGGCGGCCTTATTCCTCTCATTTTCTACTGATAAGGTTTCCGCGCGAGCAGCACTACTACCTTCACCAATATCCGATCCTACCACACCCTGCGGGTGTAACAATGAATGGTGGCGGCGTTTACACACCTGGCACCTAAGAGTGTTCCTACAATTTTTTGCAGAGTGGTTACTATATAAGCAAACAAAACATAAATTCTTTTCTTGGGCAAACTTACGGCGGGCCTCATTGTTTTCTTTGCTAAACTTAGGACATGAACTAATTTTATGATCTTCTGCGCAATATGCGCATGATACCTTTTTGTTTTTAATTACATGAAGTGCCTGAGTAGCCTTTGGGATCCTGGTGTCTGTTTTAGTTTCTATGCTTTCTAAACCTCGATATCGACTCACTAAAAATTCCCTAAATTGATCAAAAGTAGGCAAGTCATCCGTTTTATCCGATGCTACCATCAATTCCCAAGCCCTTCTAGTCTCTCGATCTAATTTAGCACTGATAATGTGTATAATTAGGATATCCCATGACGACACATCTACTCCTAAATTTTTTATTGAGTCTAAACAGTCAGATGTTGTACTAATGAGTCTTTTTATGTCTGTTGCGGACTCGTTAGTCATACCCTTTTGATTTAAGAACCTTTTTAAAATTCCGTTCGCTAGAAATCTTTTGTTATTGTACATAGACTCTAATTTATCCCAACTAGCCCTGTAATTTTCAGATGTCACGTCGACATTTCTCAGCAAGTATTCCGCATCCCCGGTTAAATATCCTTTCAGGTAATAAAGTTTCTGTGCATCATTTAACCTACTATTGTTGTGTATTAAACCTACGAATAAGTCTCGAAATGTTTTCCATTCAATATATTTACCTGAGAAAACTGGTATTTTGACCTCTGGTAATCTAAAATTAATCAGTTCCTTACTATTCCCACCAGATCCCGGACTACTGTTAGGTTCACCAGATTGGACGTTACATTTCGTTATTAATTCCTTTAAATCGCTTTTGAATTGTATATATAATTCTTCCACATCATCATAAACACAGTTTTTATAGTAATTTGAACTATATAAATCTGGCTTTTTCATTTCGCTAATTATTGTAACGTGAGTCTTACTAAATAATTGCCACTGTTGTTCTAAACTTTCTAAGCGTGTTTCAAGGTATGACACAGTACGACGATCTTTTGGACATTTTTTGAAATTCGTAATAGCCTTGTTAATCTTTGCCCTCACGTCTTCTTGGATGTCATTTAATGAATCCATTTTGTACACAATAATTCAAATTACAAGAAAACACAAAATATCGAGAAATGACACACACAAATAAAAAACACGTAGGTGCCCCACAAATATAAAATCCACACAAAAAACAAAAATAATTGAAGGTGGAAGAATATATATATATATAAGTAGGTATTTGCTAAACTTAATGTCCACTAAAAACAATCTTCTTCCACTTTTTACGTTCACAACTTTGTCTCGAATAAGATTTTAAAATTTTACAAGTTTTTGCCACTTTATTTCGTTATAGAATTCTCGTCTCGACCACTTTTTCTTTAAAGATTTACAAGTTCCAAATCACTCAAGAATGTCTAAGTTAGTTTTTCTAATGATAATAAAGTTCAAAACACTTTTTTAAATCTTCAAATTTAAATTCTTCCTGACAATAAGATTGAAAATTGTACTCACAATTTTTCCACGCAACTCACTCACTGACACCTCGTGACGCTGCGTCGTCGTGATGTAATGCACCACATGCAAGTGGCGCCCTCTGCTTGACCACGATCTGCCGTCTTTTCCTCCCTTGCGTCGTTCCTCCGGTTGTAGCTGCCACCAGTAGTGCTGCACCACGCTCCACTGGCTGCTCCAACCAGTTCCACCTCCAGCTCCTGGCACCTCTCACCTGGTGTACCCACTTGAAGGGGATGCTCTGGACAGCGATCCACTGCCCAGTAATGACGCGAAGGGTGGTAATCTCTACCACCACCGGAGACCACCAAAAACACTCCCGACCATCCCAGCTCGAAGGACCATGAACACGACCAAGGTCGACTTGGAACGGGTGGTGAAGCAAAACACTGGACTGGTAATGAATCTCGTATAATTAACTTGTACCGAATCACAGTGAACCATATATGTACTGTACTGCTCACCTCAAACAAAATTTTATCATAGACTATATACTACGAGCGGGTAACGAAACCATAGCGACTTCTAATTCGATGCCAACGCCATCTATCGAGCTATTGGGTACTAATTTTGTAGTATTTAATTAATATTGATCGCTATGATTTCGTTTGCTCTTTTGTAACCTAAACACACCAACTATAAGATAGAATTATAAGCCCGTCTTGGGAATATGTAAAAAGTACTCTGTGATAATTATGTTCTGTGATTATAAGTGGAAGATCTTAGAATAATAACAAAAGCATTATTCTAAGTGGAAGATAAAGACTGACAGTCTTTGATTGACAGGTTGACCAGTATTGACAAATGACACATATTGACATGAAGGTCGCAAACTCGCAATGGCAATCTTATCTATATTGGAGCAACAAATCTAACAACAAATCCAATGTGAATTTAAAAAGGAAACCAAAACGTACCTGCTTACTTTTATGTAGCGTATAAAAATACATGTATGTGTACAAAATAAATAAATAAAAACTTTATTGAATCATAAACAAGTAAATAAATAAAATAAACAAAATAATAAAGCAATCACTCTAATTTAGATAATTGTGACAAAATTTTCATGTAAACCAACAAGTATAATCAAATACCTATCTTTGAAAGTAATCCACTGACTAACTAACTTGTAACCAAAGAGATTCAAGACACTAGGTATATTTAAATGCCTTTGCCTGTAAATAACTTACAAAATGGCTGAGAAAGTACACAAAGCTCAGCCCATGCCAGGATATATGAACTTCGCAATAGGAGGAACAAGTGGGTAAGTTATACTTATTTGAAATTGTGATGGGATCAGCACCTTTCTTATATCTATGGTCAGCACAGACAGAGAGGCATCTGCTCGAGCATGCTCCTGTAAAATGGGCCGCGTGAACTCGGCGGACGCAGCGGATGTTCGAGCAGTCTCGCGGACGCTCGTGAGCACTATCGTTACCAGAACATACAGAATACTCAATTATGAACAATTTGAAATCCCTTCTTAGTAGTTTTGTCTCTGTGGGTCAGGTATTATATATTTAGGTACTCATGTGCTGCGGTGGCCCGACTGTTCGCAGGCGTCGTCGCTCTAGCATGCTTTAGCGTACGCGCGAATCATAATATATGTTGCACGTAATTTTTATCTGTATTCCAGTTGCAATTAAGTTCATTATCAATGAATCAATGACCATTATTCGCGTATATTGCTGCTTAATCCGTGTTGACACTAAGGTGCTGACAAGAGCCAAATTCTCCAAATAGCCCTTTTACTTTGTATTATTATAATAATGATTTTGTACTAAACTAGCTTCTGCCCGCGACTTCGTCCACGTGAAATTTCTTGTTCCCCCGACGCACCGCGTCGCATCGCATCGTCACAGCGCTGTTGCTTCGTTTTCGCTTAGCGTTCTTTCTGATTTTTTTTCCTTTTTACTCGGCTCCTGAGGGTCGTAGCGTAATGTTACATGGCTTATAACCTTCCTCAAGAATTGGGCTATGAAATACAAAAATATTTTTTGAAATCCGACGGGCAGATCCAGAGATTATCCCCCACATACAAACAAACAAATTCTAGCTCTATAACATTTGTATAGACACGGGTTATTGATAAGGATTATTAAGGATAAAAATAAAATAATGTTTGTTATCTTCACAGATTGTTGGCTATTTCTATAGTGCAACCAGCTGACTTATTGAAAACTCGGATGCAGCTGATGGGGCCGGCTGGAAGGAACGTGTCTGCATTCAATCTAGCCAAGGATATCGTGGCGAGAGAAGAAATTTTGGGTTTTTACAGGGGTTTATCTGCCGCCCTATTCCGACAGGCTACCTACACCGCTGGACGACTCGGTGTTTTTAACGCTTTGTTCGACATGCATAAAACGTGAGTATATTACTGGATGTTTATTTTGTACCGTCTTGAAAAAAATGGTGTACAATGGGTGAACGGAGTAGAAGCCAATGGCATACCTAGTTTTTTTTGTTTCAATAGCTTATACAGAAATTGCTCTATCAATAAACACTAGACATTTGAAGTAAACTAGAACAATAAAACAGAATTTTTTTTTTCATTCAATATAGCTCTCTTCTTGGTTATAGCAGCATGTTTACTTGGATATTAGAGTAGACGTATTAATCTGTGGTAGAAATGAAGCAATGAAAGAATTTATACGGGACTACCCTAGCGCTGTGAATTTATACAGGACTGCCCTAGCGCTGTGAATTTATACAGGACTGCCCTAGCGCTGTGAATTTATACAGGACTGCCCTAGCGCGAGCGCTGTGAATTTATACGGGACTGCCCTAGCGCTGTGAATTTATACGGGACTGCCCTAGCGCTGTGAATTTATACAGGACTGCCCTAGCGCTGTGAATTTATACAGGACTGCCCTAGCGCGAGCGCTGTGAATTTATACGGGACTACCCTAGCACTGTGAATTTATACAGGACTGCCCTAGCGCTGTGAATTTATACGGGACTGCCCTAGCGCTGTGAATTTATACAGGACTGCCCTAGCGCTGTGAATTTATACGGGACTGCCCTAGCGCTGTGAATTTATACAGGACTGCCCTAGAGCTGTGAATTTATACAGGACTGCCCTAGCGCTGTGAATTTATACAGGACTGCCCTAGCGCGAGCGCTGTGAATTTATACGGGACTACCCTAGCACTGTGAATTTATACGGGACTGCCCTAGCGCTGTGAATTTATACAGGACTGCCCTAGCGCTGTGAATTTATACAGGACTGCCCTAGCGCTGTGAATTTATACGGGACTGCCCTAGCGCTGTGAATTTATACAGGACTGCCCTAGCGCTGTGTATTTATACAGGACTGCCCTAGCGCTGTGAATTTATACAGGACTGCCCTAGCGCGAGCGCTGTGAATTTATACGGGACTACCCTAGCACTGTGAATTTATACGGGACTGCCCTAGCGCTGTGAATTTATACAGGACTGCCCTAGCGCTGTGAATTTATACAGGACTGCCCTAGCGCTGTGAATTTATACAGGACTGCCCTAGCGCGAGCGCTGTGAATTTATACGGGACTACCCTAGCACTGTGAATTTATACAGGACTGCCCTAGCGCTGTGAATTTATACAGGACTGCCCTAGCGCTGTGAATTTATACAGGACTGGCCTAGCGCGAGCGCTGTGAATTTATACGGGACTACCCTAGCACTGTGAATTTATACAGGACTGCCCTAGCGCTGTGAATTTATACAGGACTGCCCTAGCGCGAGCGCTGTGAATTTATACGGGACTGCCCTAGCGCTGTGAATTTATACGGGACTGCCCTAGCGCTGTGAATTTATACAGGACTGCCCTAGCGCTGTGAATTTATACAGGACTGCCCTAGCGCGAGCGCTGTGAATTTATACGGGACTACCCTAGCACTGTGAATTTATACAGGACTGCCCTAGCGCTGTGAATTTATACGGGACTGCCCTAGCGCTGTGAATTTATACAGGACTGCCCTAGCGCGAGCGCTGTGAATTTATACGGGACTACCCTAGCACTGTGAATTTATACAGGACTGCCCTAGCGCTGTGAATTTATACAGGACTGCCCTAGCGCGAGCGCTGTGAATTTATACGGGACTGCCCTAGCGCTGTGAATTTATACGGGACTGCCCTAGCGCTGTGAATTTATACAGGACTGCCCTAGCGCTGTGAATTTATACAGGACTGCCCTAGCGCGAGCGCTGTGAATTTATACGGGACTACCCTAGCACTGTGAATTTATACAGGACTGCCCTAGCGCTGTGAATTTATACGGGACTGCCCTAGCGCTGTGAATTTATACAGGACTGCCCTAGCGCTGTGAATTTATACGGGACTGCCCTAGCGCTGTGAATTTATACAGGACTGCCCTAGCGCTGTGAATTTATACAGGACTGCCCTAGCGCTGTGAATTTATACAGGACTGCCCTAGCGCGAGCGCTGTGAATTTATACGGGACTACCCTAGCACTGTGAATTTATACGGGACTGCCCTAGCGCTGTGAATTTATACAGGACTGCCCTAGCGCTGTGAATTTATACAGGACTGCCCTAGCGCTGTGAATTTATACGGGACTGCCCTAGCGCTGTGAATTTATACAGGACTGCCCTAGCGCTGTGAATTTATACGGGACTGCCCTAGCGCTGTGAATTTATACAGGACTGCCCTAGCGCTGTGTATTTATACAGGACTGCCCTAGCGCTGTGAATTTATACAGGACTGCCCTAGCGCGAGCGCTGTGAATTTATACGGGACTACCCTAGCACTGTGAATTTATACGGGACTGCCCTAGCGCTGTGAATTTATACAGGACTGCCCTAGCGCTGTGAATTTATACAGGACTGCCCTAGCGCTGTGAATTTATACGGGACTGCCCTAGCGCTGTGAATTTATACGGGACTGCCCTAGCGCTGTGAATTTATACAGGACTGCCCTAGTGCTGTGAATTTATACGGGACTGCCCTAGCGCTGTGAATTTATACAGGACTGCCCTAGCGCTGTGAATTTATACGGGACTGCCCTAGCGCTGTGAATTTATACAGGACTGCCCTAGCGCTGTGAATTTATACGGGACTGCCCTAGCGCTGTGAATTTATACAGGACTGCCCTAGCGCTGTGAATTTATACAGGACTGCCCTAGCGCTGTGAATTTATACGGGACTGCCCTAGCGCTGTGAATTTATACAGGACTGCCCTAGTGCTGTGAATTTATACGGGACTGCCCTAGCGCTGTGAATTTATACAGGACTGCCCTAGCGCTGTGAATTTATACAGGACTGCCCTAGCGCTGTGAATTTATACAGGACTGCCCTAGCGCTGTGAATTTATACGGGACTGCCCTAGCGCTGTGAATTTATACAGGACTGCCCTAGTGCTGTGAATTTATACGGGACTACCCTAGCACTGTGAATTTATACGGGACTGCCCTAGCGCTGTGAATTTATACAGGACTGCCCTAGCGCTGTGAATTTATACAGGACTGCCCTAGCGCTGTGAATTTATACAGGACTGCCCTAGCGCTGTGAATTTATACAGGACTGCCCTAGCGCTGTGAATTTATACAGGACTGCCCTAGCGCTGTGAATTTATACGGGACTGCCCTAGCCCTGTGAATTTATACAGGACTGCCCTAGCGCGAGCGCTGTGAATTTATATGGGACTACCCTAGCACTGTGAATTTATACGGGACTGCCCTAGCGCTGTGAATTTATACAGGACTGCCCTAGCGCTGTGAATTTATACGGGACTGCCCTAGCGCTGTGGATTTATACAGGACTGCCCTAGCGCTGTGAATTTATACGGGACTGCTCTAGCGCTGTGAATTTATACAGGACTGCCCTAGCGCTGTGAATTTATACGGGACTGCCCTAGCGCTGTGAATTTATACAGGACTGCCCTAGCGCTGTGAATTTATACGGGACTGCCCTAGCGCTGTGAATTTATACAGGACTGCCCTAGCGCTGTGAATTTATACAGGACTGCCCTAGTGCTGTGAATTTATACGGGACTGCCCTAGCGCTGTGGATTTATATTACTACCAGCTTTTGCTTTTGCAGCTTTGCCCGCGTGGAGGTCGGAAGTTATCCTTCGGGAACCATCGATCTCTGGTGGGAACGTACCTACTACCGGGATTAAAAGTATCCTGTGTCCTAACCCAGGTCATGGTTTAGGTAACGGTGTGCCATTCATCAAAATCCGTTCAGCCTTTAACGCGCCAGACAGCAAGTGTCTGGCACTACCTTCATTGCTAAAATTAACCTTTACTATTTGACGCGTGCGACACACACTCACACTGTATTTTAAAGCTTTTCACTGTTATATTTTTTATTTTGTTGGACCGTGTTTCATGAACTCATCATCTGCCTAGCCTTTTCTCAACTATGTTGGGGTCGGCTTCCAGTCAAACTGGATGCAGCTGAATAATCCTAACTTATTAATTTTATAAATGCGAAAGTAAGTTTGTTTGTTTGCTTGTTACCTTTTCACGCCTAAACCACTGAACCGATCTTCCTGAAATTTTGCATATACGTTGTCAGGTGTACAGAAACTAAGGCGGGAGGAAACGCCCGGGTGTCACCATTGTGTGGATCGCCCAGAGGACACGGTGGAGCATACAGTGGAGGTCTGCCCGACTTGGGCAGAGCACCGCCGTGTTCTCACGGAGGCGATCGGCGGCGGCGATCTCTCGCGTCCGAGCCTGGTCCAGGCCATGGTGGGGAGTCGAGAGCCGATTCCCAGCCACCGTAGGCGCGGGCTTGCGGACGGTGAGTAGTGGGTAGCTCGCCGACCGGTGAGGACCAGGCCCGGGTCGACGGCGCGTTGTGTTCCACGCGCGCCTCAAAGAGATGTCAGCAAAAGATGGGGTCCAATAGGGCCGATGCCGCTGGGGTCGCGGGTTGTTTGCAAAAGATACCGTGGCCCTGGCATAGGCAACTGAAGGAACACGGGTGGGTTTTAGTCAGTAAAAGTCTGACACGCCCTTCCGCTCCACCCAGAGCGGGAAAAGTTATTTGATGATTACCCATCCACAAAAAAAAAAAAAAAAAAAGATGTACAGAAACGGACATAGGGTACCTTTCATCCCGAAAAAAGTACTGTTCGCGAGGAAAACAGCAATAACGTTCTTATGATAATAGTTGGCGCCACGTGTCTTTCGAATCATGATTGAATTATATTATATAGAAACTTTTTGCGGAAACGGCTGAACGGATTTGGATGAATTTTGGCACATGGGTAGACCATGACCTGGAGTCGGACATAGGTTACTATTCATCCTGGATCGCAGACGAAGTCTCGGGCGACAGCTAGTGTTGCTAGTTGTGCAAAAAGAGTACCAATCTACCTTCAAGACCAAAACCATTAATATTAATGGCACCACCGTGGGCTTTAACCAATGGGCTACTCCAGGTATTTATAAAAGTAGAGCGAGACTATACGAATTATATGGTTTGAAAAAACACAGGTTTGATACTCCTTTCCTAGAGTATGTCAAAAATTATTCAAAATTATTTAAAAGTATTTGTGTTTTTGCTAAATCTAAATTTTTAAGCGATACAATTAAAAATTCCAATAATAAAGTAAAAACCATTTGGAAAATTATTAATAATGAAACGGGTAAGTCGGTTAAACAAGACAAACAACTTGAAGTTATGGTCGACCACAAATTAGTTAATAAAGCAGCAGACGTTGCTGAGGCATTTAATGAGTTTTTTGCCAACATACCTATAACTACGACTCGCTCCTTAAATTCATCCCCGTCTAAAGCTGAAAACCTTTTGCATAGTAGTGTGCCCAAATGTGGTCGCTTATTTAGCTTCGAACATATAACACCTCGTGATGTAGTTAATGTTTTTAACACACTTAAGTCTAAAAACACTGGTGATTACTGGGGCATCTCAATTAAACTGTTAAGTAATATAATAGACATAGTAGCCCCCTATCTAGCTGTTACTTTTAATAAATGTGTTGATGTAGGAACTTTTCCTGACCTCATGAAAAGTAGTAAAGTCTTACCTTTATTTAAATCAGGTAATAAAAATGACGTTGGCAATTTTAGGCCTATTTCTATATTACCTGCATTTAGCAAAATATTTGAAAAGTTAATACTCAAGCAGTTGCTAAGACATTTTAATTTAAATGGCCTCCTTCATGATGAACAATATGGCTTTACTAAAGGTCGTTCGACTACAGATGCGGGTGTTGCTCTGCTGAAACATATATTTAACGCATGGGAGAACTCGCAAAATGCTATTGGAATTTTCTGTGATCTCTCCAAAGCCTTTGATTGCGTGCACCATGACACGCTTTTGCGTAAACTACATCATTACGGTGTACAAAACGAAGCTCTTAAAGTAATTAATTCATATTTACATAATAGGTTTCAATGTGTAGATGTAAATGGTGTGAAATCTTCCGGGCTACCAGTTCTGTTAGGTGTACCTCAAGGCTCAATATTGGGTCCATTCTTGTTTTTAGTGTATATCAATGACTTACCATTCTATTTAAAGGGTATCTGTGACGTTGTACTGTTTGCAGATGACACCTCTCTTATTTTTAAAGTAGACAGGAATAGACAAAATTTTGACGACGTAAACAGTGCACTCTCAATGGTTACAGATTGGTTTACGATAAATAACTTAGTTCTCAATGCTAAGAAAACGAAATGTATAAAGTTTGCCTTACCGAATGTTAGAAATCTAAGACCCAACATCGTTTTAGATAAAGAAGTGCTTAAAACTGTAGACTCGGCAGTTTTTCTGGGTATAACAGTAGATGCCAAACTTCAGTGGGGCCCACATATATCAAGCCTAGCGGGAAGGCTCAGTTCAGCCGCCTACGCCGTCAGGAAAGTAAGACAATACACTGACGTTAATACAGCTCGGTTAGTCTATTTTAGTTATTTTCATAGCGTTATGTCATACGGTATTCTGCTCTGGGGCAAAGCCGCTGATATTCAAAATATATTTGTTCGTCAGAAACGAGCTGTTCGTGCTATTTACCAGCTCGGTGCCAGAATTTCTCTGAGAGATTTTTTTAAACATATTGGTATTCTCACGGTGGCATCACAATTCATCTTCGCCAACATCTTATATATTAGACAAAATATACATTTATACACTAAAAACAGTGATATTCACAATGTTAACACCAGAAATAAGGACAAATTACGTGCTCCATTTCACCGGCTTCATAAGGTTCATAACTCATTTGTTGGGCTTGGTATATCCTTTTATAACAAGCTACCCTCTTCTTTGCTAGATTTGCCTTACAATGCGTTTAAAGCCAAAGTAAAATCTAACCTTTGTTCAAAGGCATACTATTCTATCAACGATTACTTAAACGATAAGAATAGTTGGTCGCTGTGTTTAACTTAAGACAATGTTTATGTTCTTTCTCCAGAATTAGCTTACCTACTGACAGGTTATATGGGTTCATATAATTATTTATTTTCTTTGACTGTAAAGGTCAATTTATTTTAATTTTATTTTTATTTATCATTGACATAATCTACTCATTACAATGTTTTTTTTATGAGTGGTATTGCAATATGTGGTTAGCTAGTGACCTCGACAATTGATCATAATTATTCTTGTCTGAGCAACCGGCAGCAGGTTCGTCATGCTCCCTTAGATGTCACTGCTTGCGGTAGCGTCGGGGGTCGGGTTGCCTCCTTCCCTCAAATATGGCGCGGGGGGTAATGGCTGATCTTTGCGTTATGCTCGTGAACGGGTGCTGCTTGTGGTGACTGGTCGTCTTGCTGACCTTGGTTTTGTTTTGTTATTAGTAATTTAACTCGTTTTTTTTACTTCGATGGTCCTAGTTTATCATTTGTGACTTCGAGTTACGTCTATATGTAAGTGGGCACGCCCTTTATTACTGGAGGCTTTTAATATAGGTATAAAGTTCTACTTACGTTTTTAGTTTTGTATTTTGATTCTGCTTGAGTATAGTTTTCGATTTTTCGATTTTTTTCTTCTTTTTTTAAGTATATTGGCGTGTGCTAGCTGACTTATAGCAAATAATTAAATTGAATTTAATGTTTGTGTTGCGTAATGTACTAGCATGTAATTTGCACAGTGTTGTATAGAATAAATATATTTTTTAAATTTTTTTATTTAACTGAACAGACAGCTGTGCTGCTGAGGAGTTTGTTGCGCCACTTCTTCTCCTCAGCTAAAGCACTAGGAAGTGGTGAAGGGCGGGCGTTTTGGGGGACTGTCTTATGTAATTTTGACGTTCGAAAAGTGCTGATTCTCAGCCTAGTTTGAATAAATGACTTTTGATTTTGATTTTGATTTTGAGTAATAATAATAATAATTTATTTCTCACCATTAACAGTTAAAATTACAAACAGGTACATGATAAGTAAACAACTTTTTTCTGTGGTGGTCATAATACGGTGCACACAGTATTGACCCCTGCCCTGAACTAGTCGGGAACATATATCTCAGGAGATAGTGTTCAGCTATCGACATCCTAATCTAAATCCTAAATCTTAGCACATTTGTGTATCACTACTATTTTTTTTATTTCGTCTTCGTACCATTAGGGAGTGAATACCAATATTTTACATGGAGCGACTGCCTATCTGACCTCCAGAACCCAGTAACTGGGTAATACGATACCCCTTGGTAAAATTGGTTGTCAGACTTGTGGGCTTCTGACGACCCGTAACGACTGTCAAAGTTCTAAGAATGACAGCCGGGACCAACGGCTATCCCGCGCGTTTTTAATAGACTCTCTAGATTGTTGGTATTTATAAGTATGTAGTCATAATTTTTTTATGAGTAAATACTAAAATAACTGCAAAAAATAGCATACTTAATTCTAAATACCAACGATGTATTAAAAAAAATTGTAATTTGTTTTAAATGTATTAAAATAATCACGAAAAACCTGTAGTAATGCGACGTAACCAGCCCGCGCGGTATATTCCAAGACACGGCGAGGTCACGGAGTGTAAAGATGGTCACCCATCCACGGGCCGACTGCGGCAAGCGTAGCTTAACCTGATCGATCTACCGTGTGGCTGATATATACTCAGCCATGAGCCCCTCTCCGTGTTTCATGAACGATTGCCAAATGGTTGTTATTTTTTTTGTTTCTGACAGGCCAGTTGGCGTGGTTGGTTAAGATACCACCTATCATACCGCAGGTCGTGGGTTCGATTCCCATCCAGGACAAACATTTGTGTGCATGAACATGTCTGATTGTTCTGAGTCTGGCTGTAATTATCTATATAAGTATGTATTTACAACAACAAAAAAGTAGTGTATGTAGTATATCAGTTATCTGGTTTCCATAGTACAAGCTTTGCTTAGTTTGGAATCAGATGACTGTGTGTGAAATGTCCCAGGATATTATTATTATTTTTTTTATTTCTTTTATTAATAGTTTTATTTACATTTTTCAGAAAACGCGGTGTCCCTTCCTTTCCAATGAAAGTAGGGATGGGTGTAGTGGCCGGCGGCTTCGGTGCTTTTATAGGGACACCGGCCGAAGTAGCCCTCGTCCGAATGACTGCAGATGGCAGACTCCCGCCAGAAATGAGGAGGAACTATAACAACGTGTTCAATGCTTTAAGCAGGTGATTAAATTCCTTTTATTTCTAGTGAAGTTTTTCATTTCATTCTAGTGTCAATTATTCTCGTAGGTACTTAAAAAAAAAAAATGTAGGTGTAGTTCGAATGCGCGTCGTTTGTTTTCGTGAAAACAGATTGTTTATGACGGTTTCCAATAATACCGTGGCCGTTGTATTTGCTCGACACTAGACTTAGTAGACTCATTGCATTGAATATGATATTTTCAGTTCTGAGCAGATTTTCGACATGAGACGACATCTTAAACTTTTTTGCTATTTGCAACAGATTTTCTACCGGCTGACACTGTCGTAGCTATTGTACCTACTCGTATTTGCTCGCACTACACTTTTTAGACTCATTGCATTCCTTTTGATACAAGCTTACTTTGATTGGGTTTTTTTCATTTCTGAGCAGATTTACAGCCGATTTGAGACGACTACGAAGTATTTTGCTATTGTAAACATCATATTAACTTGTAACCCTATTCTGGCCAATAATTCTGTTGTTTCTCTTTAGATCTTGGTAGTGTTTTGTCAACTCTTGACAAAGACACCAGAATAACTAATCTAGCTAAACACGTTTCTAGCATAAACGAATTGATATTTCGACACATAGTGAAAAGTACTCGCGCGTATGCGCGTGCACGCAGTGTGACGTCATAGGGAAATTGTTACTTGCCTTAAAATTGTTATAAATATGATCAAATTTTTTGAATGCTCAATCATTACGCTAGGATTAAGAGTTTCATAGTTATTAGTGGTTGAAATCTTCCATGTTTTTGTCGGTCAGACATATTGAACTTATCACCATATACATCGGGCGAAAAGACGTTTTCACGTCAAAAAACGCCTAAATTGAAGTCACAATTGTATAGGTAAATGAGACTAAGATTAGAATGCGGACGTTGTAATGGAAATTACACCTCAATTACACGTGCTCAATAGCTCGACCCCGTGGTGAAAATGTAAGTAAAGATCAACGCACACAGATCGGCATCGCCCCAACTCGAGCTATTCAGCATTCTTTTTGAAACTCTATATACCGCTAGTAAACGTCAGTCATGGAACTTACGTTGGGGCTAGAGCATGCAATATTAGATGGTTTTCTATTTCGGAACTGTGTTCCGATACTGGGATTTCAGAACTGGTATTTTAACGATTTTTGGTTTCGAGAAAATGAAATGAATTTAATAAAAATCAAGGAAGATTTATTATGATTATCTGTCTTTTCACCAAATAAAGCCACATTAAAAAAAATCTATGAATATCGGAATAACAATATAGCTCTGAATTCCGGAATTGAAAAAAATCACTAACATAGGGTCGTCGCCCAGCCAGTCAACCCAGCTGTAAGTGCAGCACCCGCGGCGTCACTTAGGTGTCCTATCTTACGATAGTTTGATGCTACTCTTGGCAGGATAACGAGAGAAGAAGGTATAATGACGCTCTGGAGAGGCGCCAGCGCCACTGTCGGCAGAGCTATGGTCGTGAATGGCGCTCAACTAAGCACGTACGCGCAGGTTCGTCTATAAACTCAATTCGCTCAATTCTTATTAATATAAACCTTTCGCCGTAAATACAGACTACTGCATTAATTGAGTACGTCACGTGTGCACACAAGTAGGTACTGTAGAAAGCGCCTCCCGTCTTCTACACTACCTACTTATGTGCATTCATACATACATGTCAAATATAGGTTTTAAAAGACAGTTCTCTTCAGAGTCGAGAGATGCTGCTACCGTATATGGGCGATGGGTTACATTTACACGCAGCAACTGCTATGATCGCTGGGTTCGTCACAACTGTTGCATCCCTGCCCATCGACATCGTCAAAACCAGGTACCGCAGCATCATACACTATACCCAAGTAGCCAGCACTCAGATAATCCGAAGGATTTTGAAGAAAATTTCTAATCCATTACTTCATATGTTTAAAAAGTTCGTCTGCTCCATAATGTAAATGGCGCAGTGAATGTTGTTGACTTGTCAAAACGAAGGGTAATGTTGTACCTATTCCGATCTCTTATAATTATAAACTAATAGTTGCGAACAATAGACCTCGCGTAGAGCGGTGCACAGTAGCGCCATCTAGTGACCTTATTGTAAAACTAACATTGATATTGGTTTTAAAGCCTCGTTTTTAGAGAATTCTGATAATTATTTTCAGAATTCTCTAGTTTTTTGATGAGGAGGTGGTCCCAGGTGCTCCATCAATCCCCACCTAGTAGTTAAAGGGCCGAATGCACTGGTAGAAATCTAAAAGTGAGCAATTTACTGCATTTTGAGGAGATTTTCTGCTCATCACGCCGAAAATCCTCTTTAGATCTTCAAAAAAAAATTTTGAGACCAACTTA
Source organism: Dicycla oo (assembly GCA_948252095.1). NCBI lineage: Eukaryota > Metazoa > Arthropoda > Insecta > Lepidoptera > Noctuidae > Dicycla > Dicycla oo. Next base: position 3,355,819 of record OX411728.1, on the reverse strand, counting down.
AAGTTACCTTTTAAATAAAATAAAAAAGAACAATCGAAATCGGATTACCTATGTATAAATCGAAATATTTTGAAGCAAATTCCTAATCCATTGCTTCATATGTATGTTGAAAAAATTCGTCTGCTCGACAACTTAAATAACGCAATGAATGTTGTTGAACTATCAAATTGAAACCGATTCCGATTGATAGTGCAATTGCCTCGCAGTATTTTACATGGTGCGTCTGCCTATCTGACCTCCACAACTCAGTTACTGGGTAATACGATACCCCTTGGTAAGACTGGTTGTCAGACTTTCGGGCTTCTGACGACCCGTAACTTCTTTATTTATTTATTTATTTAAATATAATGACTTGAATACCTATCTGTTGCAGAGTACAGAACTCAGAAAAAGGCGCAAGCCAGTTGTACGTGTTATCGACCATTATCAAGAACGAAGGCGTTTTGGCGCTATGGAGTGGCATGCTGCCGGCCTATATGAAGATCGGACCCATGACAATCCTCATTTTCATATTCCTCGAGCAGCTGAACTCTTTGTATTACAAAATAGCCGCTTGAAGTCTTAACAGGTAAATATTCACTTCATAATACGTTGATAGCGCGCCTGTTTCCCATGGGGGTAGGCAGAAACTATAGAACAACATCTGCTATGATCACATACACCTTTCGCTTCGTTTACGGTCAGTGCCGGTTTTAGTACTACCGGCGCGGTGAGACGCGGGCGCCCCGGGCGAGGTTTCTGTGGCGCCCCTCACGGTAGGTAGTGAGTCTTGGATAGTAGAGGGGCGAACATTTTAGCTTTTGTTCCAGTGCATTGATACAGTTTACTATACTCGATCCACACGCTCATGACACGCGGGGCCATAAAACACGTTTGTGACGTCAGTCATTAGGGTTGCGCATACCATTAATTAACGCCTATAAGGTAACTAACACTATCGATAAAAAATTTGTAACATCACTACTTCCGCCCATAAGACCCATAAGTGCAAGGGAGCGCGAAATATGCGCTACTCCGCTCCCATGTTTTATAGCCCCGCGTGCCATGTGCGTTTGGACCGAGTATAAGAGATACAACTTATGCAGAAAAGGGAGAATGTAGAAAATTTTTGGACCCTCCTCGGATATGTTAATATGTTCATACAAAAATAGGAGCTACTTTGTCGACTCATGTAGTAATGTTTGAGTAATAGGAAAATGCAGGATGCAAGAGCGAGGGAAGCGAGCTCAAAAATGTTTAGCACCTCGCCTCTGCTTTGCTTTGGTCCATTCATGTTATATAGAAATAGTCAACTTTGTCGACTTGCACAGAAAAGATAGAGAAAAATATAACCCTGTCTTTGCTATCGCGCAGTTGGGCAAAACGAGAGTATGAGTTAAATAAGAGAAAAGTAAAAGAAATAAGAGGCCGGTGGTTCACGTCGAGCACCTCTTCATGTCTGGTGCCCTGGGCGTGGGCACCCAGGCGCGCCCTGCCCTAACGCCGGTACTGCATCTGGTCACGCACGCTGGTTGCGAGTACCTACTTACTACGCACCTGAACCATTCTGAAGAACATCACCAATAAGGACACTTATATGGTCATATAGCGTCTCACACCTGTCTCTTTTTTTAGTCACCTTTCATTCATTCTCTCAACAGGACCGAACCATATAAGCAGAGTCTTTTCAATTTGTGTCACTTCACTCTTCTTTTTAAACAGCAACGTTGCCTTATCACATAATTTCTCCGCCTATCATTCATAGTCATACCACACATGCTTCGAAAGGAACGCATTTCCACAGCATTTATTCTAATTTCATGCTCCTTTTGCCGCACCCAACATTCACTTCACAACTCTAAATTCTGTAGTCTTGCTCACCGCGAGCATTCGATTCGCTTTTGTTTTGTAAACATTTACATGATCCGGGGCGAGCTTGTTACGTTGCTGCATTTTATCCGGCTGACCCGTTGCACATATTATTAACTAAGTATGCTCTCCTTATTTTTCAGGAGAACTTCTTTTGCAGCAATATGAAGCTAAGCCGTCACTGTAGGACAGCAAAACCTGCACACGTGTTGAATGTGAACTTATTGCTGGGATACATAATTTATTTTGGTATAAAAAAACGCTGTTTACGGTACCTACAAGCTGCACAAATGTTGAGTTATAACATTTAAGAGTTTTGTTTTTTTAATTATTAAAAACTTGTGATGTCCCACTGCAAAAGCAAAATCAAAATCAAAAGTCATTTATTCAAACTAGGCTGAGAATCAGCACTTTTTGAACGTCAAAATTACATAAGACAGTCCCCCAAAACGCCCGCCCTTCACCACTTCCTAGTGCTTTAGCTGGGGAGAAGAAGTGGCGCAACAAACTCCCCAGCAGCACAGCTGTCTGTTCAGTTAAAAAAAAAAGAATAATTCTAATTTATTTATTATTAAATCAAAGGCCTGCCTACTCTTTTTCCACTTCTCTCTGTCGAAAGCTAGTAAGGACCACTTCTTGTTGAAGGAGTCCAGCTCATCCCGCCATCTCCGTCTGGGCCTGCCGCGATGATGGACCCGTTGGGTCGTAAGTTTGGCTCACTGGTCGTCTGAAATGCGGCAGAGATGTCCAGCCCAATTCCATTGTAGCGTGGCAGCTTTGTTTCGAAAAAAAAGAAACGTATAAATTGGATTTTTGACCAGACTCTCCCTAGGTGCGACCTTAATAGATAGGTGCAATAAAATCGCAATGATGAGAAGAATTAACTTCAGAACTTTTGGGTTGGTGACAAGTATTTTTACACCCGTTATAACATTTTAATTTTGGTGAAGTATTAATGACAGTTTTGTTAATAAAAAGGTTTTGTTCCTATTTCGTGTTTTCATTTTATTATCGTCATAATACTATGCCTGTCTAGGGGTCGTCAACACGACGGCTGAGCCTGTATTCCTGGGGCTGCAGTATCGGCACAGATCGGTATTACAGTCAAGATTGCTCGTCAAGCACGTGATTTTTTCCTGTCCAGTAATTTTGATCGTCTAGGGACCCCCTAAGGTCTGCGACTGACTTCGGTCGTATCTATCTATGCGATCTCTATCTATGTCGAGACTGCAGCCCCTGGATTTAATAATAAAAACAAGAAATAAAAAAGTTTTAATGTTTCTCAAACAATTGTTCTACAGCACAACATTGAGGCAGCCCAGGTGAGTTATAAGGATACTTGTGATGGGGTTACCTCGCAACTTCCCATTATCTACAATGTTCTCAACATTGTAGATAATGGGAAGTTGCGAGGTATAATTTAAAAAACGGGTCAAGAGTGAGTCGGACTCGCGCACCGAGGGTTCCGTACCTACCTACTTATCCTATTTCCTACTATCCTACTGCCTATCCTACTAATCCAAATAGGATTAGTAGGATAGGCAGCCTACTAATATTATAAATGCGAAAGTTTGTGAGGATGGATGGATGTTTGTTAGGTACTCGTTCCAGATATTCCTACGGGTTCGAGACTTGCGCGGGGTACTGCTAGTCGTATATAAATAAAAGTGTGCTATTTAAAGACATCGTTTTATTTTTCCTCTAATCTTTACATAAACTTCTATCACACAGAATAATTTCAGATGTTTCTCTATGCAAACTTCGGTGATGAGGGGGGCGGGAGGCAGTGGCGTGCACAGAGTTTTTAGACAGACTAGGCAGAAAATTTTAAAAGCCAAAATACTTACTGCATGTTGGTTTTGGTTCGTCGTCTTGTCGATTAAATAATGACGTAGGTAATAGCCACCTCAAATATCCATACATTGACTGATTTTATAGACATATCGATCCTTTAGTTTGTACTAATTGCAAATCCGGTGTACAACGACCTTTTACAATCACTTGTTTTTATCACCGAATGATAGTTTTGAAAACGCATCATTTTTTATTTTCTCTATACACACACCACCTGAACAACTTTCACAGGGAACATTATCCATTTTTCACACTATTATCGACGTTAAACTCATTAAATACCAATTATTATGGCTCACAACAAAAATAAAAACGAATCAAGGAAACAATATGGCGGTATGGCCACGAGACAAGTCACAAACTCGGAGATAGTGCAAAAAATAATACGACAAAAAAGAAATAGTGTAAGCTAGGATGCAATATAAATGAAACAATGCCACTTTTAAAAATAGTTGTATAGCTAATTTCGGTTCGGAAAACATCGGATGATTTCGTAATTTGTCGTGTTGTGAAAAAGACAAGTGTCTATTCTGTACGGTTGTGTGCGTTATTGTGACATTGTGTGCTACGTATTTATAGGAACGCACACCCATTCAATCCGCATGACCACGAGAGCACACATATAAACATTTAGACTCGAATAGTTTGTGTCTTTCCCGAGGTACTCCTGGTACTCAGGTCGTCGCGGCGCTAGTGCCGCGCGCAATGCCACAATACAATACTGAACGAGCTTGCTTGGAGCGACTGTTTTTAATTTTTTTGTTTATTGTTAGTAAGTAGGTACTCGTCGGACTCGTAGATAAAATAATAATAGATATCAGAACAAGATTATACTGAATTAGGTAGGGTAGGCAGTGTCTTTCTGTCTTTATGAAACGCACGCCACTAGCGGGAGGTATTTTTATTTACATTTTTCATCAAACGACGTTTGTCGTTTGACGTTTACCCCCTTTCAGTCCTTGTTGCAAAAAATATATACTTATATATACATTTTTATTTCTTTCTTATTTGCAAAATAATTGGGAAAAGGTCATCTAAAACTATTCCAAAATTCAAGTTGATAGCATTAGTAGTTCTCGAGATATCTAGCAGTGACAAACAAATAGACTGAGTCGCACGATACCTTTTTACCATTTTGGTACGGAACCCTAAAAAGAAAAGAAAAAGTTTAGGTTCTAGGATGTTACAAAAATTGTTGTAGCATGTTCAGGTATGTGTAGTGTGTGTGTGTGTGCGTGTGTGCTGGGGTGGATGTGCGGGGTGTATGGGTGTGAGTAGGTGTGTTGTGTGTGTGTGTTAATGACTGAAGTATGCTATGATTGGGTACAGGTTCTTCATTAGCATATTCTGGTTAATATCACTTCGATTTCATCGTACGTTTGTGATTTTAACCATTTCGTTTGAGTTTTTTTTTTATATTCGTATTGCAACATGGGGTATATACGTATAATATATTCAATTTAAGGTTCAATTTATTATAAGTTGATTGAGTAATAAACTGACGCCTGGCGAACACCGTACGGACCCGAGGGGAATGGGCCACAATATCTTTTCCTCTTTTAGCAATATTTGATGGATCAAATGAGAGGGTCTTGTGCAGGTGTATGTTCAATATGTATAATTTCCTAACAGTGAGCAGATTACTAATCTTGTAGAGGTTGTCTGTAGAATATCGAAAGTGTTTAATGTACATAACTTTGATGAGAGACCTTTGAGCCCTTTCTAAGTCTAGATATTTGGTCTTGATGGCCCCTCCCCAGATCGGTATACAGTATATGATGACCGATTGTGCCAGAGCAGTATAGATTTTATTAAACAATAACGGTGGCATCACATTATTGTAGGTATGTTTTAAAAATCCATATAAGTTTTCTGACCCCGGCCATGGTATTTTCGAAATGGGTGTGCCAGGAAAATTCTGGTCAAGTGTTATAGTGGATTTGGTGGATCTAACTCTCTGTATGCTTTGACAATTGCAAGGATAATGGGAGTATGCACACTCATGGATCACGATCCCAAAATCAGCACCTGGCTGTGTGCTTTGAATTGGAGTAAAGCAGATGAAGGTTGTTTTAGATACGTTAAAGGTTAAAAGATTAGCATTTAACCAACTTGCTATTACCACTAATCCTCGTTCAATCGCAGCACGCACGGAAGCCCGAGAAACGCAGGCGAAAACTACTGCTGAGTCATCTACATATGAGAATACTCTTCCACCACTGATCCCGATATTACACAAATCATTTATATAAATCAGGTACAGCGTCGGGGCAAGCACTCTTCCCTGAGATACTCCAAAACATACAGTTTTTTTCGTTACTAGTTAAGTTTCCAATCCTAACCTGCTGTTTTCGGTTAGATAGGTAACTACCAAAAAGAGAGAGCGCCATACCTCTTATGCCGATTGTTTTAAATCTGTGCAGAAGGATGGGGATAGAAACGGTGTAAAATGCCTTTTTTAGGTCTAAAAATACTGTAAGGCATTTCAGTCCATTATCTAAATTATAGACTATATCGTCAGTTAATGCCTTTACAGCGTCTTGTGCAGATATACCCTTCTGAACCCATATTGGGAGGTAGATAATATAATAATACTTATTAAGGTAATTAATTAGTCTGTTATTTAGTTTTTTTTTTAATTATTGCGATGCAAGATATAACCGATATAGGGTGGTAGTTATAAATATGGTCCCCCCCCCCCCGTGCACAGGCGTAACTATAGATCGCTTAAAAGCAGCTGGAAATATCTAGTTTCTAAAGCAAATGTTAACTAGTTGGCTTATTAAAGGGACCCTGAAGTCTCTAGAAATTTTCAAAAATGCTGTTCACTCCTTAGTGAACAGCATAAAACATCATTCGTACTGCTTGACACTGACCCGCAGGAAGTGGATGGCAAACTCATCGGTCTCGATTCTGAAAGCTCATCTGGCTGGGACGGTATACCTACAAAGTTTTTGAAAATTTCTAGAGACTTCAGGGTCCCTTTAATAAGCCAACTAGTTAACATTTGCTTTAGAAACTAGATATTTCCAGCTGCTTTTAAGCGATCTATAGTTACGCCTGTGCACGAGCCTAAGGACCTAAACCTAAACCTAAGGAGGTTTGAAGAGCTAGAACCAGAGAGATTAGATTTTTAAGTCTTCTGCTAATGTTTTTTTTGATTTTGAAGGATTTGATCACCAGCAAGCACTGTCACTGGGTTTTCATAATTTTCATTAGCAGGAGTACTATCTTGCCGCTGGGGTCGCGGGTTGTTTGAAAAAGATACCGTGGCCCTGGCATAGGCAACTGAAGGAACACGGGTGGGTTTTAGTCAGTAAACGTCTGACACGCCCTTCCGCTCCACCCAGAGCGGGAGAAGTTATTTGATGATTTCGCATTCACAAAAAAAAAAGGAGTACTATCTTGTTGTGGCCGGTTTTGGAAACAACCAAGTTTTCAGAAATGAGTATGTTTACGATTAAAATTTAATTATTTTCTCCTCTGGCGCAAACTATGCTACTACATGTATGCTCTTGTTTTTTTTTTTTTTGTATTTTACCATCTTTTTATACAATACTTTTAAGCAAAAAAATATTATTCTGTTCTATTCTATTCTAAATAGATTTGGCAATATCCTAACTAATATTACAAATGCAAAAGTGAGTTTGTTTGTTTGTTACGCTTTCACGCTTTAGTGGCTGAACTGATTTGGATGAAATTTTACAGACGGGTAGGCTGAGATCTGGAGAAGGACATAGGTTACTTTTCATGAAGACGCGGGCAACAGTAGATTTTATGAACAAGTTTATTTGCAGAATTTGGCTCTTACCAGCGCCTTATTATGGTCAATTCCTTGTTGCGCATTTACTCTTGAATTCCAAGAAGATCAATTGTTGGTAGGTATTTGTTTTAATGAAACTTCAAGAAAAGTGTGTTCCAATAAACAATAATATATTTTCATTACATTTTCTTAAAATATACTTTCATTAGGTACCTATTAAAAAAAATATAATTGTTAACATAACATAATTTACCCTTTTATTCCCTGAAGGGATGAATAGGCGTCCAAATACATTAGCGTTGTGTGTGTTGTGAACCTACGTTTAAGTAGTATCTATCTGAATATGTATACTTACAGTTAGTTTGTTGCAAACATAGATTTTTATTTATATTTCTATGGTTGCGAATAAAGCTGCATATTAACAACGCGTTGTTTTCTTTTAAAAAAATCAACCTTATACATTGAACAATAGGCATGATAAATATTTACATGATATGTGTATTAAACACCTGGCAAATTAATGTAAGTACCCTTACGATAATTGTAAATGTAGGTATTTACACTAATTTGTCCGTAACTTTTAGAATTACCCCTAAAAAAATAAAAATATTATAACGTAGAAATAAGTAATAACGATAATATTGTTATAATCTTGAAACCATTATGAAGCATTAGTTCTTTATTTGTTGGTACCGGTAGGGTTATAATATTTGCGACCTGAAAGAAAAAAATAAAGTAACTTGTATTTTGTATATTATTTTTTGCTTTCCGTAATTAAGTTAAACGCCATCTATGATCGAAAGCGGTCTTTGATAAAGTTAGACGATTTGAAAAAGTTATTTCATAGAAAAAAATATTAGAATGAGACCTGCTTTAATCTCTTCGACAGGTTATTTGGCACTACACTTCGAATTAAATATTGACTTCGGATGTTTAATTTACATCAGCGCCAGCTATGATTTTTTCTCCATACTAATTGTGAATGCCACCCAGTGTGATTCTTATTTGTGTACATAGATGGCGCTATTATAAAGTAATTGATGATTTAATTTACTTTTATTGTGTTATTTTTGTATCGCCTCGTCTGCTAAAGGACTAAAACTGAGGGCTATTCCACAGTTACCTTACAATACGTACAAAAAAGAAGAAGCTTTCAGAAAAGTTCATGCTTTTGGTTATCAGTATCACAGTAGAGGCGATTAATTACTAACCTAAAGAATACCATACGAAGCTGACATCACCTTTCGATACTCTTCTTCCCTGATGCCATAAGTCATGTAGGAGTAGGACAGGAAGTCGCTATGGTTGGAGACCAGTTGAAAGACCATGGTGGTAGACCCTGTCTGACCTCGGATGACCCTGAAGTCTATGGTTCCCCCTGAATCAACAGTGGCTGTCACTTCTAAGTACGTTATTACGAAGTTGTTCTGTGAATTTGGAAAAGTAACATGTTAATAAGTATATAGGTTTCATTGAAATAACTTTACTGTAGGACTGAAAAGGGACATCGTAAGTAGGTACTCATCATTACGAACAACTTTTGAAATCACAAAAAAGTCAGGATACTCTATTCATTTCGGTATGTTCGCGTGTCTCGACAAAAAGTTGGGAAGTGTTCAGTGTTGCCAACAGTTATACCAGCTCTCCACCAGACTCAACTTCGAAAACCACCAGAAAAGCACTAACAAAAAACGGGCGCACTTTAATAATCGCTAAAATTTCTACTAAACTTTTTTTTGTTGTTACGAAAGGAACAGGAAGTAATTAGAAATTAAGTTTAATAATACTTAATAAAAAATATTAACAATCAGTGAATCAACAGACAATAGAAAAATCAACACAAAAAATCAAAATATACAATTAGTAGGTAAATCAACATATAACAACAACTACTATTTTTGTCTGCACCATTATCGTCGGTTTCACATTGATACAATTCTTAGGTTACTGATTTGTTTCAACTTTTATTGGAATTTCATATTCATTGCAGCATTTGCCTTCTAACCACAAACCACAGCGTATTCTTAATAAAGCAGTTAAAAGGTTTAACTGCATTCTGTTCCTCTGCTTGTTTTTTATTACATTCATACTGCTCAAATAATAATAATAATAATAATAATAATATTCCACAACTATCACACAACGCCGTCTAGCCTCAAGCTAAGCAGAGCTTGTGTTATGAGTACTAGACAACTGATAAACATACTTATATATTTCTAAATACATACATATATAGATAAATTACACCCAGACACAGAACAAATGATCATGCTCATCACACAAACATTTGTCCTGGGTGGGAATCGAACCCACGACCTCCGGCATAGCAGTCAGGGCCACTAACCACTAGACCAACAGGCCAGTCCAGTCAGTAAATAAAAGTACTTAACTGAAAATTAAATGAAGTAGGATACAAATAACTTATTTTGTAATGTGTTAGTGGCTTAGTGGTTGAGTGATATCATTTACAGTAATTGAAACTAAATTCTACTAAACCACTAGAAAAAACCACCAGCCACTAAAAGCAATATTTCGCCACTAAAAGAGGCGTCGAAACCACCACTTTTAGTGGAAAATCCACTAAGTTGGCAACACTGGAAGTATTTATTTAAGGATTTAAGAAAGAAAGAAAGAAAACATGTTTATTCGGCACATGCCAGAAGTGCACACAACATTTACAGGTTTTATTTTTTAGGGTTCTATACTTCAAAAGGAAAAAAACGCAACTCTTTAATAGGATTACTTCGTTGTCCGTCTGCCTGTTTGTCTAGACCCTTCTTTTACCAGGAACGCGTGGAGGTATCAAGTTGAAATTAATATCAAATAGGTACGTAGGTCTACGGTCCCTTGGAGCTCTAATAAAGCTTCTAAGTCAACATAAAAAATACGGCCTTTTATGCGACATATTTTGATACTCGCAAATAAATCAATACCATAGGGGACTTCCCCTTCCCCCCGGAGGTTCCCGCATTGTCGAGGCGGGGGGCTCAGTAGCCGTGGCTTGGTCACCCACGGTGAAGCGAAGAGGAACCCGAGGAGGGGCCGCTCGTCAGGGCTCTTTCCAGGAAGTCGACGACCGATGTAGCGGCCAACAGGTAGGTTGCGGTGCCGCTTGGGCGACATCGCAACTGAGGCGGGCCGCGATGTCGTATGGGAGGCATCGCGGCTGAGGGTTGGAGGCCGCGGCGGGAGAGGAGTGCTGGTATTGCGGTGCGCCGCTGTCCCTACCTTCCGAGGCCTTGACGGGGTCGCCACCGTCTGATGGCGGACGTGGTGGGGCCGCAGGGGAGGAGGATTGTCGGTATTTCGTTGGCCGCTCTCTCTATCCACTGCAGCCGAAAAGTGGTAGGCGGCCGGGCTACTGACCTGACCGGTCGCAGGGAGACCAAGGGTGCCTAGACACGGGGTCGTTTGGCGCCCATGTGCTGGTTTGGTCCATGGGGTGGTCACGCCGCGCAAGGTGTTCTGGTGCGCCGGTGATGGGGGTGCTCCCCAGAGGAGGGTCCGGTGACGGACAGCCGCGGCGGGTCTGCGGTGAGTGCTAACGCGTGCCCGTGTTCCCGCCACAAGCGGCAGAGCAGGACACCGTGGAGTTTTATTGGGTTGGAGTCCCACATAACTGCACTATCTCCCCGTGGTAGTGCAGTATGCATGAGCGTTTCTCCACGCAAAAAAAGGGTACTTCCTGTTGACCATGAATGATGAAATTTGCCAAGGAGCAAGGTCTTACAAGCACAAGTTAAGGAAAAGTTCCGAAAATCGTTAATTTGTAGTTTCATCACATTTTTTTTTTGTAAACTTACAGATACAGTTGGAGAATTGACCGTGACGTATATCGATGTATGGCAGAACATTTTTTCAACTACAAAGTTAAGTTTGTTCTTAGGATAAATTCATCCCAATTACGGAACTCTTCATTGTGAGTCCGGCACACACTTGGCCGGTTTTTATTTCAATTTAATTCAGTTCACCTTGTACCTTTATATAAAATTCCAATATATATATTTAAATTCTAGGTCATATTCTGCTTTTAGTTAAGAAAAAGGGTGGCTATTTTTGGCCACACGTTGCCAAAAATGTGTGATGCACATTTGAACTAGATGGGCCGGGACGCAATGCAAAGAACTTCTTACTTCATGTCTTTTGAAAATCTTGTATGAACCATTACATGTAAGTCGGGCCGCATCGCGCGGCTTAATGTGTGTCTAGTTTTATGGCGAAACACATAACATAGCACCATGTCTAAAATTCCTGAAGGGTTAGGCAGACGTGTAAACTCACATTTCACCAGTTATGTCCAATGTATTTATGGCGAAACTGGCTCTTAAAGTCCTGTCCTTGGACCATTGATAGCCTAGATCTGAGGCAGATAAGTTGTAATTTTTTCTTATCACATAGGTGGCTATCAGACCAGTATACCAACAGAAGTATCTTAAGTGATGATAGTGCACTAACCTTGGATATGGCAGTGATTCCAAAAGAGATGAATGAAAGGCATGCAGCTGAGATGAGAATGCTAAGAGGGATGTGTGGTGTTAAAGAAGACATGAGTACTGAGATAATGAGAGGAAATTTGAAAGTGGCACAGGTGACGGAAAAGTTGTGCGGAAATCGATTGTCATGTTATGGGCAGAATGAGGAAAATGTCGTGAGGAAAGTTTTGAGTATGGATGTGGATGGTATATACTAGTAGGGGAAGACGAAAGAAACAATGGATGGGCTGTGTGAAAGATGATATGGCTAGACTACCGAGACGACTACTAATAGAGAAGTATAAAAGTATGCATTAGCGGCAAGAGAGTGATGATGATGATAGGGCACTAACCTTGGATGTGGCAGTGATAGTGACAAAGAATGGATCGTAGTTATTCATATGTCGGTATCTGTCTGAACCGCCGTTCATTGGGAGCGACTCTGGAATTAAGAAATATATAGGTTATAGAGCAGTAAATAATAAGAAATTTGTAAAATCCAAAAGCGCATGCCTCACTGACAAAAACATGTTGACGATAATTTTTACGGAAAAACATCCAAAAAAATTCATCGATTTTTGTTAATATCTTTCGAACGGTTATGATTTCGATAATGAAAATCAATAGGGCTCATCCGAAGGATGTAAGAAAACTTATAGAAGAAGATTTAAATAATCCATTGTGTGTGACGACGTGAATCGTGACGACAAACAGGCACACGTCACAACGGAATAGCACTGAACATAATTTTTTAATTCAATTTTTGTTATATATATCTAAAAATATGTTAGTCTTATAATTCCAAGTCTCTAGTTTTAAAAACTTCCCTGCTAATAATGTATAATTGAGAGTATAGAAACAATAATTTACGTAGGAAAATTTTGACAAGGCGACATATGGAGAGTCCACTCTCACACGCTGAAGCATTGTATAAGGCTTGCAAAAGTATAGCAAATGAATAGGCTTGCAACTGGTGGTCGAGAGGTCGTCAGTTCGAAGGCCCATTTGCATTTATGGCGTGAATACACTGAACTGCGAGAGAGTGAAGGTTACACTGTCTTGATCTAACCGTGTTAGTCTGTGGTAGCCTTCAAAGAATGCTTTATGGATTCTCAGGCGTGCTAGCCTTGTTATTGTCGGCATTAGTCAGCATAGCTGGGCGGCATAGTCGAATTTATTATGTAAGTCTCAACTAAGTACTTACTCTCATATTCAATCCCAACTTTGAAATTCTCCGTGTGAAACCAGCTACCAGGATAACAGAACACAGAGCTGGTCGCCAACAACAGATATAACCAATTTTGTAACATCTTTATTTGCTACTCCTGACGGCAAATATTTGACTACTGAATCATTTCATCTGTGCAACATGTTATCGGGATTTATCAGTGATAAGGATGATAAGAGAAATATTGTCATCTTCTTAAAATTAATATTGAGTAACAATGCGTTTTCATAAAAAAAAGTTTTGTTTTACCGAACTGAAAAAAGACAAGTTCATAGTTTCATTTGTGTGTTAGGATTTGTACGATTTTCTCAAAAACTATCGATAGCCGAAAGCCTCGTAATCGTCTTCCTACTTTTAATTAGTCGTATTTTTTTTAATCCACTGCGTAGTTACCCTAGAAGAGTAACGAAAAGACGGAAAAACACAATATTTTCCGATAGCATTTTTCTGTAAAATGAAAAACTTGATTTCCATGTCATTTAGCTTGAAAAATGTACTTATAGGTTTATGTATCAGAACAAGGAAGTAGGGAGGAACGACTCTGAACTTCCCGAATAATAAACAGTAATAACGTTCTACAGGGTCAAATTAAATTAGTTAGCGAAACTCCGCAGACGTGATGGGTTTTGATAATTAAACATGATAAAACTAAAAATAAATTCATTTAATTTTAGTATTTTAATTAATGTAATTTTTTGGGGTCATCTACTGTCGTGTAGTCACTTAAAATAACAGAATTTTTTTTTCGTAATAGTATTTTCTTTTTAGAAGATAGAAGATCGATATAACAACACTACTGAACAGATTTTATCAACTGACACTTCAAGTTACACTACCAGCGGTCACTGACCTGCTAAAAAAAATCATCAAATCTTTTTTTTATTTTTATTCTGTCGTGTGTAATATCGATCACGCCTGCGCCTGATCACGGTTTCGCTAGCTAATTTAATTTAACCATGTATATTTCATTCGCCTAAAAGTCATTTCCTTGCATCACCTTTCATGAACTTTTTTAAGTTGTTGTTCTTTATTTTTCCATCAAACTCTGAAATCTTAGACGTAAGAAAATAGGTCGATGAAGGGCGGGTTCCAACTTATAGAACAAGTTAAAATAATAAAGATGTTTAATATGAGTTTTACCTGCCCTAGAAAGGGAATGAGCGTGAGGATAGGGATAAAGGATATTATGTACTTATAAAGCAAAGAAACGAAAGAAACGAAAGAAAACGAAAGAAAACTCTCATCCAATCATAGTAGATTTCACCACAGCTCTTACAAAAGATAAAATCATCAGTGGAGTGAAGAGTTTCAATAAAGCAAAGGCTAAAGGAGATAAATTAAACACCTCCCATCTTCGATTACAAACTCCAGTGAAACCAGTCTATGTCTCTGAATGTCTCACATCAAGAGCGCAAAAGCTATACTACCAGGCCAGGTCTTTTCAGCGGAGCCATGAATACCAGTTTTGCTGGACTTCATTCGGTATTGTGTACCTTCGAAAAAAGATCAACGATCCACAAATTCGAATAATTTCGGAATCTGATATCGAGAAACTTAAGTGTACCGTGTGACTAGTCTTAGAATCTGTTTCATCATTTTTGTCTAATTGTGAACCCTATGTTATGTATGCCTCAAACTTGTTATTTTTATTTTTAATTTATTACTACTTTATTTCTACAACACTAAACATAAAACACTTCATCCACATTAGACTAGACTTAGAACTTTTTTTGTCATTTTTGTCTATTTGTGAACCCTACATTATGCATGCCTCAAACTTTTTATTTTTTATTTGTTACCACTTTATTGCTACAAAACTAATAATAAAACACTTCATCCACATTGAAACATTTTATGTATCGAACAGTCAATACATCAAGTATCATTGTAATTCTTTTCCAGAGTTGATTTTTAATTTTCTTAGCTTCGTTTTCATAACAGCCTTTATTTTCGCTTTGTCCAATTTTCCTGCTTTGATTCATTTTTGGTGACATGAATACATTAACTAATGAAATTGACAACTGCGCTGTCTCTAGGGCCTCAATCTGTGATATTGAAGACTGCCATAAATTAATAACTTTTTCGCCTAGCAAACGTCTGACTGTACTCACACAAAACATACGTAGCATAAATTGTAATGTCTCGGGTCTTGAATTACTACTAAATAGATTAAAAATTGAATGTGACATTATCGTCCTAACGGAGTGCTGGCTAGTAAAAACTAACACTATTCCAATTTTAACTGGTTTCCAATCGTTCTCTACTAAAAGAAATTTGAAACAAAATGATGGCGTTATTATTTATTATAGAGAACATATTGATTTAAAGTTCGAAGAACCGCTTTTTCGAGAAGGAAATTGTCTTCTGGCCCGTCTGGGCAAGCAAATGGTGATTGTCTCCATATATCGCTCTCCGTCATACAAAAACACTGAACAATTCCTAGAATCATTACATGAAACACTTTTAAATCTAGAGGTTACAAATAACGTGATGCTTATTGGAGACATTAATATTCCTATTAATCATGATAAAATCAATCAAGCCGGTGAGAATTATTTAACACTAGCAGCCTCTCATGGACTACTACCTGCACATATAGAAGTTACCCGTGGCAAGAGTGGTACCTGTCTTGATCATGTTTTACTGAAAAGCTCACATAGTACACATGTATTGATTCCTCAAGCCACCTTAACGGATCATTACCCTGTGCTTGTTTGTATGGATTTTAACATGCCTCGAGTTTTTGCAAACACTACTTTCAGCATAACTAATAAGGAAAACCTAACTCAGGATTTACAAAATATAGATTTATCGCCTATATATCAGTCTCAAGACCCAGACTACTCGATGAACTACCTAACAACGGCAATACAGGATGCTATTACTAAAAATACCGTAATTACTGTTATGTCTAGGCGTAAAAAGATCATCAAACCCTGGATCACTCCTGGGTTATTAAGGTGCATGAAAAATAGAGACAGGCTTAACAAAAAACTAAACTCATCACCTGATAATGAAATCTTGAAAATAACTTATACGCGTTACAGGAACTTTTGCAATGCGATTCTAAGGAAAGTAAAACGTGCGTATGAAAAATCTGAGGTCGAAAAAACAAAAAATGATCCAAAAAGACTCTGGAAAGTACTTAGAGACATTTCTAACATGAATAATTCCCCTAACCACTCTAATCACCTTCTGAAAACTAATTCCTCGCCTGATAAATCGTTAAACGAAATAAATGGTTATTTCATAAATGTTGGTAAGAATTTAGCTGAAGAATGTCAAAAAAATATCCGACGTGACTCAGTGTTGAAGGATGATAGCCACTCTCTAAAGTTGGACTCTTTTGTGCTGGAGGATACCAGTGATGATGAGGTTTCTCGCCTTGTCATGGGTTTAAAAACCGAATGCTCGGTAGGAAGGGATAATATCTCAAATAAGTTCCTGAAACAAAATAGTGACTTCCTAGTCCCACCTCTTACACATATTTTTAATCATTGTCTTCATACAGGTGTCTTCCCATCCCAATTAAAAAGTTCAGAGGTTCGTCCGATTTTTAAGGGTGGCGACAAAAATTTGGTAAGTAATTATCGCCCAATCTCAATTCTCCCCGCAATGTCTAAATTATTAGAAAAAATAATTAATAATAGACTGACAAAATATTTGGAAAAAAATATCTTGCTTGCTGAGAATCAGTTTGGTTTCAGGGCTGGTAGATCAACAGACCAAGCCGTTCATACCCTTACTAATTATATTTCTACCAATCTCGATAAAGGGCGTAAATGTTTGTCTATTTTCTTAGATCTAAAGAAAGCCTTCGACACTATTTCAATCCCCATATTAATTACCAAACTTGAAAAGCTTGGAATTAGAGGAACTCAGCTAAAACTTTTTGAGAGCTATCTTACCGGTCGAAATCAAAGTGTTCGAATAGGTAGTTACGTAAGTTCTGATCTACCGGTTTCCTACGGCATCCCCCAGGGCAGTATTTTGGGTCCAACCCTCTTTCTCATTTATATTAATGATCTCACAAAGATCAACATTCCAAAATGTGATTTAATATCTTATGCTGACGATACAGTTCTTCTTTTCGCTGCTGATTCCTGGGATGAGGTCTTCATTGTTGCACAAACTGGGTTCAATATTGTGAACAACTGGCTTCGACATCATCTTTTGACTCTAAATAATGATAAAACTAAATACCTTACATTCAGTATCCGTCAGTCGATGTGTAATATGAGCAACTATGGCATAGTCCCTCATCAATGCTCCCAAGGTAGCAACTGCAGTTGTAAACCAATAGAACACGTTCATAAAATCAAATACTTGGGGGTCATTATAGACAGTAACCTCAGTTTTAAAGATCACATAAAATTACTCTCCTCGCGGGTCAGAAAGCTCATATATGTATTTAAAAAGCTGAGACATGTAGTTGATCTTTTGTTACTAAAGCAAATATACTTCGCCTTATGCCAGTCGATAATAACTTATTGCATCTCATCCTGGGGAGGTGCTCCTAAAACTGTTATTAATCCGGTTGAGATTGCTCAACGTGCGATCCTCAAGATCTGTACTTTTAAGCCCAGGTTTTTCTCAACCACTTTGTTATACCAACATTGTGAAGTTCTTAACGTTCGACAGCTTTTCTTACTTACTATCATCTTACGACAGCATAAAAAATTAATATATGACCCCAAACTTACACTTAGACGTAGGAATAGTTTAGTGTGTACTCGTGATCACCAACCACACACATCATTCATTAAAAGATTTTTTGCATTCTTGGGTCCTTTTGTGTATAATAAAATAAACTCTAAACTTAATATTTATCCCCTAAATAAGACAAACTGTAAGAATAAGGTAAAAGAGTACCTTTTAACTTTAACATATGTAGAGACAGAAAAGCTTATAATTGTACCAGAATAAGTAACTTCATAAGTTCTTACGCTTACATACTATAATTACCTATATAGTACTGTTCGACACTTATTTTAATAATTCTAAGTCACTATCACACATCCAAACTCCCATACATCCATTCATTCATCCACTCATCAAGCACCCACACATTCACACACCTACCTACACCAACACTTAACTTAAACTTCAATCACACACCTACACTCTCCAACACATTTATGTTTTTGTTATTTTTGTTTTTTATATTCTTTTATTGTATTTAAAATTGTCCTTATGACATTAGGTTTTTGAAACAAAATTGCACATGTTGGCTTAATTTTTTTCATTGTATCTTAATATCTCAGAGGATTGGCGCTGTTTGCCGAGATACAGGTTTACACCTAGTTCGGCTGCAGATGCTCCCATTATGTATTGTTTTAAAATAGCCTACTAATAATTTATGAATATTTCTTTGTAACAAACTTATTATTAGTCTCAATAAAAATTATTATTATTATTATTATTATTATTATTATTATTATATAAGAGGGAAGGATAAGTAAGAAATATGAATGGGAAAAAGTTTTTTAACGATTATGTTTAGAGTCTTGTTGTGAGAATCTTTAGGCGCATAAAAGTTGATATTTATGTATCTACTAGCTTTTGCTGGCGGCTTCGCCCGTGTGGAGGTCGGAAATTTCCACGGAAATGTAGTACCAGGATAAAAAGTGGGTTACTCCATGTTATAAACTAACTGTATGCCTCATCTAAATCTTAATATTAGAAGCATAGGTAATACTAATGATTTAAATATTATCGTTAATTCATTCAAGCCTAATACTTTTTGTTAGTTTTACCTCTCAGAAATTGTGCACAATGTGTCGTGTCTTGAATTGGAATACTATCTTGAATTCATGCAATCCTAGCAATTTTAGGTTACTTTCCGACTTGCTAGGTTTTATATTATAGCATTCTTTTTCCATTTTTCCAAACGGACATATTTTTTTTACTTATGAACCGATTGAAATAAAGTGAACACAATAGATTAGTGAAAACCACATCCAAATCGGTTAATTCGTTTCTGGGATTAGCGTGGTCAAACGCACAGACAAACAGATAAAAATTCAGAAAAATATTTTTTTGGGTTATATTGCGTTAATAAAAACCCCCAAAAATAGTTTTTCTCAAATACCTTCCATGTACTTTTATTATATGTAGGTATATAGATTTTTGAAATAATAATTATATCCTAGGACATTGTTCACATACGGCCATCTGAACCGAAACTAAGCTGAGCTTGTACTATGGAAACCAGATAACTGATAAACTACATACACTACTTTTTGTTTTTGTAAATACATACTTAAGTTACACCCAGACTCAGGACAAACAGACATGTTCATGCACACAAATGTTTGTCCTGGATGGAAATCGAACCCACAGCATGACAGGTGGTATCTTAACCAACCACGCCATCTGGCCTGTCAAATACAGCAAGTTTAAATGCTTGGCGAAATGTGGGTGTACTACAGGAACACCTTTGTCTAATCCTTCGGGGATTACAGGCGTGATATTATGTTCATATATAAATCCTTGAAGAAACGTATATTTCCTTATTCAACCTTTTTCATCCTGTTCAGGTATCTACATCATATCTACTAAAGCCACAGATTAATAC
Source organism: Dicycla oo (assembly GCA_948252095.1). Classification (NCBI taxonomy): domain Eukaryota; kingdom Metazoa; phylum Arthropoda; class Insecta; order Lepidoptera; family Noctuidae; genus Dicycla; species Dicycla oo. The sequence goes on along the minus strand of OX411728.1, from coordinate 3,336,077 downwards.
AGATGGGACACTCAGCAGTTTAGGTATGAAGCTAAAAGTACGCGGCGGGCTTATCTCACTAGCGTAGGACAATTCAGTAGGACTGGCGCGGTCAGAAGGTATAAGAGTCATGCGTTAGAAAGAGAGGCAACTTGTAGGTGAATATAACTGTAGGTAATAAGCGTTGTGCGACCTGAATTGCACTTTACTGTATCGTAGCAAGAGTCACTTTTTATTTAAATGATTTTGTGGAGTGTCAAAGTGTGGTATTAATCTGTGCTAAAGTTTCGGTTTCCTAAGAAGGTGGTTCAGTCATAATTATTATATCGGCCGTCATAACAATCTTTCATTTTCACCAGTACATATTTGACATTAAGCCAAACCCCGCCCCCAAAGATTTAAATCGCTAGATTTGCCCTCACCTTACTTAGTCACGCGAAAAACTGTCCATACGGAGAAGAGTGAGCTCACACATTTATTAAATAGCGTTTCCATGACAACCTTGTCAAGTCACTGCGTCATTTTGTGTCAGAGGTGTCAAAACGATACAGAAACGCGACTGTCTTTTGACGCGGTAGGGCGAATCTAACGATTTAAATCTTTGTCGATATCATCATTTTCATGACAGCTGTCACTGTAGCTGTTAAGTGCGGTGACCGGTCTTCTAGGAAACCGTAGCTTTAATAAAAATCTTAATTCATTCATTCACTGACTGAAAACGCTCCGCCTAAACCGCCGAATTTACACGAGAGTTATTTATTTTATTATAGCATATGAAATTAGGTATGCAAGGTCGTTATTTTTGCCGATAGGAGATCCCGTCGGCCACACGGTTTGTCATGCTCAGAATTTTGTATGAAAACACACAAATGATTTATTATGACTAACTTATAGATAAACATTGATACCGAATATGCAACATTGAAAAGTAGTTTCGTAATCACACAAAATAAAATGTTATCTTTGCAAGAAGCTTATCTATCTATCTTTTGGGTTTTTAACCCAAATAAATGTAGTGATAACTTTGAATCTATGGATACATATTTTTAACGTTTTGCCATTTCGTAAACAGAAAAATAGTGAGTAGGTATGTACCGTCGACAAACGCTAGGCCTTTCCAATTTTGAAACAATATTGCTTGCAAGATGCAATATTGTACTTATGAGAAAGTAAAACAAATTACCATAGGGGCAGGGTTTTTTCAATGAATCAGTGCATACAATAAAAAAAAATTAAAGAAAATATTAAACCGACTTCAAAAAGAAATTAACTCAAAATTATGAAATAACTTTAATTTCGGAAGTCGGTGTCTTGGGATACTGTATTTTAGTTTTATGCCACCGACTTTCGAAATTAAAGTTATTTCATAATGTTGAGTTAATTTCTTTTTGAAGTCGGTTTAATTTTTATTAAATATATATATATCTTTTTATTTCGTATTTTTTAGTTTTTAGTAGAAACTAGAATATTTGTTGTAATAAGTAATTAATAGTTGTTATAAATATTGCACTAGAATTTGACCAAGGTTTTTAAATGTTTTCTCTTTGACACTACACCCGTAGCTCGTATCAATAAGCCAGGCCGTCACACTTCCACGTATTAGTCCGTTATCTTGAAAACTACTGAACCGATTTTGATGAAACTTGCACTGTTCCCTAAGTTGAAGTAAATGTAAGCTAATAAAAATAAGATGGACACGATCGAATTAATAGTTTAAGAAATGCGTGGACAAACATACATACATCTATAAAATTTTGTATATTTGTTTGGAAGCCCTAATAGATTATCATATGTGAATATCTTGCAGTTCCAATAATATTCCATACATACGTGTCGAATTAATAATAGTAATTAGGTGTAAATGCGTCCGCTTTGTTGATAGTACAGACGCCAGGTCATCGAGCTACTACAATCATTCAAATTTCTGTAATAGATTTTCAACTTTATCGATAAAGCATTAGGTTCAAGGTTGAGTGGGAAAATTTGACAGTTTCGGGTAGCTTGACATGCTGGCGTCTGTACCTATACTCTGTTTCAAAACTATTTCAAAATGTTAACTCATGGGTCAGAAAATGTACCTGCCGATACCAATTCGTAGGGTCACTTACAAATTGAGTGGTTTGATGTGGTTACTTGTTTACCCGAAATTCTAATTTTAAATCACTTCAATCGAGGTAATTTTCAGAACCCCAATTTTCGTGGACAGCTTTTCAATTACAATTTAATTCTTAATGTTACTCAAACAGTAGTAGTTCGAAAAAGTGGTATGATGTTATAAAGTTGAAACCTTCTAATTACAGATGACTGTGTTACTGTTAATTCCCTTTGTGAGTAATTGCGTAAGAATTTAACCTGAACAGGGTTTGTTTACACTTTCATCAAAAGTTTTCGAATATATTATAGATGCCTCATACGAAGTGGGCCGCATTTAGACAACTGAATGACATTCTGAGATCAGCTAAAATTCTACAATGTCTGAAGTCCCGCCTCTGTACCAGTGTGTGCTGCCCACCATGACGTACGGTGCCGAGACGTTGACGCTCACGCAGAAGTCTATGTGTAGGCTGAGAGTTGCAAAGAGAGCTATGGAGCGTTCAGGCTAATAAATCGAGTCCCAAGCGTAAAGATCCGAAGACGTACGAAGGTCTTCGACATCAGAAAGCGTATTATGGAATTCAATTGGAGTTGGGCAGGACACCTGGCAAGGCGCAGTGATGTCAGGTGGAGTAAGCCTGTGACAGAGTGGCGTACAAGGACTGGAAGACGAGATGTCGTTCATCCGGCAGTGAGATGGGCCGACGAAATTGTTGCCATCGCGGGAAAAACTAGATGAGGCTGGCACAGGAGCGTGGGAATTGGCACAAGAAAAGAGAGGCTGTGGCGCTGTGGGTTATGATGACGATGTCCTTCGTACCACCGGTTTCTAAACTTGGTAAGGTGACTCTTTTATTCGTATTGGTTACTTTCTACAGTAAGTAATTATAATTAACGTAACGCATGCGCGTAACGCGGTAACGTATGGTAAAGAATAACCTTTACTTTGTAGCATGAGAATGCCCACACGCAATGACTAAGAAATTAATCAAAATCAATCAAAATCAAAAGTCATTTATTCAAAATAGGCTGCGAATCAACACTTTTCGAACGTCAAAATTACATAAGACAGTACCCCAAAACGCCCGCCCTTCACCACTTCCTAGTGCTTTAACTGGGGAGAAGAAGTGGCGCAATAATAATAATAAAGCCCTTTATTCTGGGATCAGAGATGATGTACGCGATTGCATCATTCGTTATAAAATGTCTCTAATCTCAGTGTGCATCTTGGCATAGGCCTCCTGTAACAATTTCCACTGTGCTCTTCCTAGTGCTTTAGCTGGGGAAAAGAAGTGTCGCAACAAACTCCCCAGCAGCACAGCTGTCTGTTCAGTTAAAAAAAAATGAATCTATATAACACTGCGCATAATAATTTAGGTACATTACGCAACACAAAACATTAAATTAAATTATTTGCTATAAGTAAGCTAGCACTCGCCAATATACCAAAGAAAAAAAAAAACGAAAACTATACTCAAGCAGAACTTTATACCTAAATAAAGGCCTCCAGTAATAAAGTATGTGCCCACTTACATATATGAAGCCGAAACTCGAAGTCACAAATGATAAACTAGGATCATCGAAGTAAAATAAACAAATTTAGTTACTAATAACAAAACCAAACTAAGGACAGTAAGACGCTCAGTCACCACAAGCAGCACCCGTAAATGCACCATTCTCCTCTGCGGGGCTTAACGCGCATTTTGCTACCATGGATTCAGTACCAGACCCACCAGCGTCGATGTCCCTTATACCGAGTATACTGGGTGGCAGGGACATCGACGCGCAACCTGTCACCATGGATTCAGTACATAATTCTGGACGGAAATTATCAACGGTTATTAAAAAGAAAAAAAAAATGCTGTTCCATTGATTTGACCGCCAGTTACTTTTGTAGGAAACAGCAGATTCTATTTTAAATAAACGCCGAAAAATTTCAACGCACGGGAGTCTAAAATCATGTACCGTAAGGGCGGGTTACTTTGACTGTAGTTCTAGGGCATAACTTTATCCCAAATCGAGACAGATATTTAGTGTCATTTACGCGTCTATATCGCCATCAATTCTTTACTGAAGAACATACGACGTTCGAGTATGTGGTCGCAACACTACGAGCAGTTTAAACAGTTGTCTTGATTCGGGCCAAAGTTATGCCCTAGAGTCAAAGTAACCCGCCCTTACGGTACTGAATCCATGGTAAAAGGTTGTGCGTCGGCGTCCCTGCCACCCTGTATAGGATAGCCTTGGCTCTGCAGTGGGCCTATCATGGATATTTCCTCCTCTCGTATTAAAACAAGGTATACGAGGATAGAGGTCACGCTACCTACTGTAGTATTTAAATTAGGTAGTCAAGCAGAGCTGACTGTCCATAGAATAATGGACGTAGATACGTCGCCATTGAATTGTAATTAGTATAATAATACGGAATACCAGCTTGTTATTGTCCCACTTGCAAGGCAAAGGCCTCTTCTCATACAGAGAGAGCACAAGCATTGATCACCACGCCTGCTCAAGACGGGTTGGCGATTTTAAAGGCCAGGTTTATTATAAAGGCCAGGTTTATTATAAAGGCCAGGTTTACTTTAAAGACCAGGTTTACTTTAAAGACCAGGTTTATTTTAAAGGTCAGGTTTATTTTAAAGGCCAGGTTTATTTTAGAATAGAATAGATAATAGTTCTATATTTGCACGTAATTACAAGAGACAGATGTTAAGTTTAAAATGATCCTTATACTAACTACCTTAACTAAGGCATGCAAACAGTTTAAGCTGTAATAATATAGACTCAGTCAATATACAGGGTTATTGGTAAAACACCAACAACCTCTTAAGAGGTCATTGTACTCATCATTATGAACAACTTTTACTATGGGACCAAACCTGAAATCGCGAAAAAAAAATCAGCTGTTCAGTACAGTTAGCATAATTCGTCAAAATGTACTGAATAGCTGATTTTTTTTCGCGTTTTCAGGTTTGGTACAATAGTAAAAGTTGTTCATAATGATGAGTACAATGTCCCCTTAAGAGGTTGTTTTGGTGTTTTACCAATAACCCTGTATATTATTAACATATTCAATCAAATCTATATAAGTTTATCATGTCAAAATGAAATTCAGTCAATAATTTCCTCACTATGTTGAATTAGAGTCATAATAAAGGGTCCGCCAGATAACTTTTTTTTTTGTAAATGCAAAAAAAAAAACTACTGAATACTTTCTCAAATTTCTTTTTTTATTTGAAAGTACAATCCTTCCGGTTAATAATGAAAAATAATTTCATTAAAATGGCTGCCTCGGCTGGCCATGCAGTAGCCTAAACGATCGGTCCAATTTTTAAGCACATTATCGATTGTGTGCAGCTGTATTTCACCAATGGCTTCACGAATATTGTCCTTTAAAGCGTCAATTGTCTCTGGCTTGTCGGCGTAACACTTATCTTTGACGGCACCCCACAAATAATAGTCCAACGGTGTCAAATCGCAGCTCCGAGGTGTATCCTCCGAGGTGTATCGAGTGTAGCTTCGGCTGTGTGGCATGTAGCGCCGTCCTGTTGAAACCAAATGTTGCCAATATCCTCCTCTTCCATTTTTTTGAACAAAAATTCGTTCAACATGGCCCGATAACGATCGCCATTGACTGTAACGGCCACTCCTTGCTCATTTTCGAAAAAAAAATGGCCCAATTATGCCTCTGGACCAAAATCCGCACCAAACAGTGAGTCGTTTTGGGTGGGTCAGCTTTTCAATGTATGCGTGCGGGTTTTCTGTGCCCCAAATGCGACAATTTTGCTTGTTTAAATACCCGCCAAGATTAAAATGAGATTCATCTGAAAAGATGATTTTTTTGGCAAAATCGGCATCTTCTGTAAGTCGATCGCAAGCCCACTTAGCGAAGCGAAAACGAAATACACACCATATTCGTTCAGCGGATGGATAAAACTAATTATCTGTCAAATCAGACATGAGCTAAGTGTTACCATTCACGAAATAAGTACTAGGTGGAAAAAAAAAAACGTTAGATGCACCCGTTATTTCTTAATCACAAACGAGTACTTAAGAGGATTGTGAAGTGTCGATACGCGGCGCGATTTTTAGAGGCAATTGCGTACATTTCATACAATTATTTACATAAATATTGTTTCGGGCGATAACGTTTTTACTCCCCTAAACCTTTACGAAATGAGACAATTTTAATCTCATTACATTCAGTACACTTTAATCTAGGTCTGTACGTTTTTCATTTTTAGTAATTCAATTTAATTTAATTTAAAAAAATAAAAATGCTCGAGGATGTTTTTATGTCAAAAATATAGATATTTAGATGCTAATAACTTATATTGTATACAATATTTCTTTATAATAAAAACGTACGGACCTAGTTTTTCATTATACCAAACATTTCCAATAATTATGAAAATTAAATTATGTTTCCGGGGAGAAAAACGTTATCTCTTTTTGTATGAAAATTTACAGCTTCACAATCCTCTTAAGTTATTCGTAACCTACCAAAAGTTTTTAATTTAAATGAAAAATAACTGAACCAACCTGGTACGTGGGGCCATTCGACCCTCGTCACAAACAAACTTGTCAAAATAAGGGAAACTAGTATTCCATATGAGAATAGGAAAATGGACGCATAATGTTTTAATTTTCTAGGGAATCCTACTGTTATGTTTTGTGCAAAACCTTTTGATTAATCACAAGGTTGATCAAATTCCACTGGATTTTCGGAATAGGAAATTAATAGTAAATAATGTTTTTTTTTGTTAAATATTGTGATTTGTTATTACCTAGTTTGATTGTTTTGTGGAATGTTGGTCTAGCGTAGGCGTTAACGCCGAGTGTGAGTTGAGTAGGCGTCACTAGTTTCAATACAATCATTTACAAATTATGGATTCCGACAAGGAAACAGTAGGTACTTACCTCCAGTTTCTTCATATTTTTTGTAGCTACACGGTAACCTGGGCTTTTTTGCAAAAATAACATCAGCATTTTCTCTATTAAATTTGTGTGTACATGAATAAATAAATCTATACTATACTAATCATAAAGCTGAAGTTTCTTTGTTTGTTTGTTGTGGTTTGTTGTTTGATCTTGCTAATTTCTGGATCTCTCTACCAGTCGGATTTCAAAAATTCTTTTGCTTTTGATAGCCCAATTCTTGAGGGAATAGGCTATTTAACAACAGGCTAGGAAATATCGCGGACGGGCGATGCGATGCGACTAAATAAAAACTTTTTAGCAAAAAATAAAACCGACTTCCAAAACAAAATACTACAAAGTGAAAAATAACTTTAATTTCCGTGGTGTCTTTGGTTTGTATTTTCGTATTATGCCACCGACTTCCGAAATTAAAGTTATTTTTCACTTTGTAGTGTTTTGTTTTGGAAGTCGGTTTTATTTTTTGCTAAAAAGTTTTTATTTTTCACTCTTTAGTTGCGGTACCTAGCCCACATAAATTTGAATACCACTACCTGCTATGTAAATAACAGTTAGGAAGTTATGAAAACATCATCCAGATAAACTAAGTGGTAAAAAATACGCATTATTGAAGCTAACTCAAAAACTACCCAAGTAAAGTTAATAAAATTTATATAGGACCACCTATATAAATTTTATTAACGTATAGCATTTCAAACAAAAAAAATATTTTCTAAATCGGTCTATCCGTCTTTGAGTAATCGCGTAACAAACATACAAAAAAAAAAAACACATACAGACGAATTGAGAACCTCCTCCTTTTTGAAAACCTTAGCTGTTGTTAGGAGCAGAGATTACACGATACTACGAATCAGATATTACCATCATTATATTTACTTTTAGCCAATTAATTATTTATGTAAAACTTATGTACCTCACTCATGACGTGTCGGTGTGTTTCCAGCCTTACCGTAGTGGTGGTATATTAAAACGTCATTTGGTTAATTAATCGCTACAAGCACCTCTAGAATGAATTATTAAATGGTTAGATTGATTACGACAGCTTTTAGTTAGGATACAAGCAATTTGGGGGTGCATACATAGTAATTTATCAAGTAGGTATGTATGTAAGCAAACGCATTGTAGGTAATGAATAAACGGTGCCGACATTGCTGGGGTGATTAAATCTGAAAACTGCATCAAAATCTAACTAAGCCTCTTTTAGAAGGTTTCAACTTTTTGTCTCATAACTAATTATTTTCATCAATCAATTTAATTTAAATTATTTTTATCATAACATTATTAAAATTGTAGTTGAAAAATCATCGAGGTTAAAATTTATTAAAAAAAAGTAAAAACCGAATTTAAAAACTTAAAAGAATAAAATAACTTTCATAAAAATACTTAACAGCTTCTGAAGTTGGTGCGAAGTATTGAAGAATTGAAGACACCGACTTCAGAAGCTGTTAAGATTTTTTATGAAAATTATTTTGTTCTTTTTAAGTTTTTGAAAAAGGTTTTCACTTTTTTAAAAGTAAATTCATTATTCAATTTTTAGTTGAATATATGAATACATAATTCCAAGACAAACGAAAAGAAGAATCATCAAAATCCGCTTAGAAATGCCGGAAATACAGTCTAAATATGCATATAACTTCGTACAGAAGAATGATTACCTAATGTATTATAATACTAATAAAACCTTCCTGAAAGTATGTAGATCACGTTAGTGAAAAAACTATCAAAATTGCCTAATTGTTTTTGAGAAAATCGCGGACATACATACACACATACATACCTACATATGAGTCGAACACAGAACCTCCTTTTTAGCAGTCGGGTAATAAATTAACCTCAATTAGGTACCAAATTACCTTTTTAATGTGATTCAAAATTATAATTTCGGGCTTAAGTATTCAAATAATCAAACCAACACTCAATTTGTAAGTGGCACTATAAATTGGAATCCACAGGTAGGTTTTTTGACCCAATTGTTTACATTTTCATCAGACACTTTTTGAACAGACTATAAGTGAATTATTTGTAGCTGCATCATACCATCATACCAAACCGAAGTTACTTACTCGTGGCTGACTTACTCGTGGTGTGCAGTGATTGGTCAATTTTATTTGTATATAGTTTTAACCTCTCGCGTGTTACCTTACTTTCTCATAGAAATGCCCCAACTGTCAAAGATAACCAAAAAAAAAAATACGTTTTGGGTAGACCTTCAGAAAAACGAATATTTTGTCGATTAATACATATGAACACAATATAAATTATACCTTCCCGGAATCCTTATGAGTTTTCCTATCTACTTATTAGTAGATAGGAAAACGTAATAAAATAAAACTGACCTGACTTCGCAGTGACGTGATATGGTTTCACTTTGATAATTTCGTACACATAACCTTGACACTTTATCACAATACATCGAATTCACACATATTTCTACAAAAACTATACAACCACACAATAACACATATGTTTACATATTCATATCATAACTCATATCACTTGTAAACATACTATTTGCACGACACAACAACTTTTTCGTGAACCGATAAAAAAATTCCGTACACACACGTCAACCGCGTGAAATGACAGATGAATTTTATTTTTTATTTTGTCCGTTCAAAACTGTGTTGTTACCATAGAGGTTTACTAAAATAGTGAGTCACTGAGTTGTTTAGTACAGATAAGCAATAGGAATTGCCATAACCATGCAATAAACGTCAAAAAACCGCGACCAATAGTGGCCGATCTGAGTTGAGCACCCATGGGTTCGACCGACACTTGAGGCATTTTTTGAGTTGAGCACCCAATGGTTCAACTTGACATTTGAGAGGTTAAGTCACCCGCATGTCAATTTTTATTAACTGTTAGAAAAAAGTGGTTACTTATATACTAACAGTTAATAAAAATTGACATGCGGGTGACTTAAAACTATATACAAATAAAATTGACCAATCACTGCACACCACGAGTAAGTCAGCCACGAGTAAGTAACTTCGGTTTGGTATGATGGTATGATGCAGCTACAGTACTCCCCTTCAAGCGAAGCGTACGGGTCGCCGGACAGTCCGTCCGGATGAGGTCTTCTGAATGGGTACTTCAGGCGCCAGCGTCGATGAGGCGTCGTCGTTGACTATGTACGCTGGCTTCAGCCGATCTATCGACACTGAACTTTGCCGGCCTGGTAGCTGCAGTGTAAACACTTTGTTCTCGCGCTTCAACACTGTGTAGGGCCCGTCGTACGTTGGTTGCAGTGGTTTTCGTACGGCGTCTACTCTGATGAAAACAGAATGGCATTTATGTAGGTCGGAATGCACGAATATGGCACGGTTGTTGCTGTGCGGCTGGCTGAGTGATGGTTTCAGACTGTCTATTGTTCTACGTATTTTATCGACGTATTCTGAGTCCATGATTTCACTCCGTGGTGTTGATGAGAAAAAATCACCTGGGAGTCGTACGTTACACCCGTAGGTGAGCTGTGCAGCCGTAACACCAGTATCAGTGCGACACGCGGCGCGGAGTCCAAGCAGTGCGGTTGGTAGTTCGTCGATCCATGTGCTCCCCTTTGTAAGGCGCGCAGTGAGCGTGACCTTGAGTGACTTGTTCCATCTTTCAATAAACCCGTTGCTTTGTGGGTGGTATGGCGTCGTACGAACACGATGTATTCCCAGTAGGTTAGTTAAGGCATTGAACAGCTGACTCTCAAATTGCCGTCCCTGGTCAGTAGTCAGAGTCTCTGGGCATCCAAATCTCGCGATCCACGTCTCATATGTTGTCCTCGCAATGGTTTCAGCAGTAATGTCTATAATAGGCGTTGCTTCAGGCCAACGAGTCTTGCGGTCGATAATGGTAAGTAAATAACGATGACCGGTTGATGACGTAGGTAGCGGGCCAACGATATCAATGTGTACATGCTTGAAACGATCGGTGGGTGCGAATGTTGATAACTCGCTACTTGTATGTCGTTGCACTTTCGCTCGCTGACAAGCTACACATGCCCTAGTCCACTTGCTGACATCTGCATTCATGCTTGGCCAGAAGTATTTGTCTTGCATGAGTTTCCGCGTTGTTCTAATACCAGGATGACTCATTCCATGCAGCGCGTTGAAAGCAGCTAATCGGAAATCTTTTGGTAAGTATGGTCGTACCTTGTTAGTCGACGTTTCGCAGTATATTTGGTCATTGCTATCGGGCAGACTAATTTTCTTGAGTTGAATATTACTTTGTTTCGTTAATGTGGGTAGTTCCTCATCTTTATTTTGCGCTTCTCGCAGGCTTGAATAATTTATAGTTGTGGGGCAGGTAATTGTCTCAATGCGTGATAATGCATCAGCCACAACGTTGTCCTTTCCACTGATGTGTCGAATATCAGTCATAAACTCACTGATGAATAACAACTGTCTAGCTCTTCGTTGGGTTTCACTGTCCGATGATAGTTTTGATAAAGCGTAGGTAAGTGGCTTGTGATCGGTGAACACGATCAATTCACGTCCCTCGTGCATTTTCCTGAAGTGCTTCACTGCCATGTACATTGCAAGTAGTTCCCGGTCATAGGTACTGTACTTCAATTGCGTATCCGAGAGTTTCTTTGAGAAATAACCGAGTGGCTGCCATACGTCGTTTACGTGCTGTTGTAGTACGGCGCCAGCACAACTATTCGATGCGTCGCACATTATCGCAAGTGGGGCGGTGTGGCAGGGATGAGCGAGCAGTGCGGCCTCGCGTAAACTGTTCTTGCAATTCTCAAATGCTCGTGATGATTCATCGGTCCACTGGATTATTGTTTTATCGCGCTTTTTAGAATTATGTAGGTAGGCATTGAGCGGCGCCTGCACACTTGCGGCGTTAGGAATGTTATCACGATAATAATTAAGCATTCCTAGAAAACTGCATAATCCCTCAACCGTCTTGGGTTTGGGATAGTCGGTGATGGCCTTGACCTTTGCTTCTGGTGGCCTGACGCCTTCGCTTGATACTGTGTATCCCAAGAAGTTGACTGTTTGCTGGCCAAAAATACATTTTGCTGGATTAATTGTTATCCCGTTATCTTCTAATCGCTTCAGTACAGTGCGCAGATGTTCTCGATGTTCGCTGTCGTCTGTTGACACCACTAATAAATCGTCGACAAATGGGAAAACATAATCTAGTCCTCGCAGAGTATCGTGGATAAAGCGTTGGAATGTCTGTCCCGCGTTTTTGAGTCCTGGACACATTCTCGGGAATTCGTATAGTCCAAACGGGGTAATGATGGCAGTTTTTTCAATGTCATGCTCTCGGACAGCAATTTGTTGGTATGCACGATTTAAATCGATTGTTGATAGTACTTTTTTACCGGCCAGATGGTAGGTAAAATCTTTGATTCGAGGTATGGGGTAGCGGTCCGGTTTAGTGACTGCGTTCAGTCGTCGGTAATCGCCACAGACGCGTAGATCGCCGTTTTTCTTGGATACCACATGAAGTGGGCTTGACCACGGGCTTTTGCTTGGTCTGCATAGTCCTTGGTTGATCATATCTTCGAACTATCGTATGATGGTATGATGCAGCTACAAGTTCATGGTGTGATAAAATACTAGCTAGTCTGCAAGGTGTTGCTCGAGCCATATTCATCGTCATCATCATCAGCCTATAGCAGTTGGGCATAGGCCTCTCCTATCGCACGCCATTCAGCTCGATTCTCGGTAACTGTCACCAAGCTGCTACCAGCCACCCTGCGAAGATCGTCACTCCATCAAACCTAAGGGCCTCCTATCTTACGTTAGCCGATTCGCAGTCCACTCAAGAACACGTCTACGGTCACGGTCATCGGTTCTACGGCTAATATGGCCAGCCCATTGCCACTTCAGCTTGCTTGTTCTGTGAGCTATGTCTACAACTTTGCTTCTCTGCCAGATCACCTCGATCTGGATTGGATACCACAGAGAAGCAAGCATAGCCCGTTCCATATCTCGCTGGTAAGCTTGATTTTATTGAACAGCCGTGTCCACTTCTCGGCTCCGTAAGTCATGACAGGCAGGATGCACTGATTGAAGACCTTCGTCTTTAGGTTCTGTGGAATACCCAAACGCTGCCCAGCCCAGCTGAATTCCTCCGTTCACCTCCCTCTCAAAGTTGTTCTTACCAAACTGAACGCCCAATTTGAGCCAGACGTATATTTTTTAGTAGGTACATATCGACACTAGTGGAGAGTATTTTAAGCGCCCTACTATCCACACGATACAGTACCATCCATCCATATTAATACTATTAAGTAATTTTATAAATAGAGACACATACGAAGCTGACATTAACAATTCTATAAAATCTATGATACAATGGTTAGAAAACAACAACCTTAAGATTAATCTAGAAAAACGAATATTATACATTTTGCCCAAAGATCGACTATTCCAAATGTTAAAGTGCACTACTGTGATCATAACATAGATCAAGTTGACACAACCAAATTTCTTGGAGTAACTATAGACTCTAAATTAGATTGGAAGGCACATACGGAAGCCTTAAGCAAAAAAATGAGTAAGTCCACATATGCACTGTATAAATTAGCCCCGATGTTAAATATTGATGCGCTGCTAACTGCCTATCACGGCTTAGTGTCCTCCAACTTAAGATATGGAGTGATTTTTTGGGGTAATTCGACAAATAAAGATGTAATTTTTGAAATCCAAAAGAGGTGCCTGAGAACTATGTTTGGACTTCAGGTTACCGAGAGCTGTAAACCCTTTTTCAAAAAAATATAAAATATTAACTCTTCCATCTTTGTACATTTTAGAGACCATTATATTTGTCAAATCAAACCCATACCTATTTCCCCTATTGTCGGCGAAAGTAATTCGGAATAGACGCGACAATAGCAAACTTTGCATTCCTAGATCCAAGACTGCTTTAATGCGTAAAAGTATATTCTGTATGGCACCAATCCTTTACAATACGTTGCCAAAATATTGGAGAGAATATACCATAGAAAAATTAAGAAGTAGGTTAAAAAGCCTTCTGATAGAGAAAGCCTATTACAGCACTGACGAATTTCTGAAAGACAAATTAATCTAATTTTTGTATTTTTATTTACTTTGACATTTAACTGACTAATTTTATTATCAATGATGAGATGATGACTATTCTCTATTCTCTATGCCATTCTTATTTACTTTGACATTTAATTGACTAATTTTATTATCTATAATGAGTTGATGACACTGTTCTTAGTACAATTTTAATTTTGATGTTTAATTGTTTGAATAATTGATAATTTATATTATTTGATGTTTATGTTATAACCTACCTATTTATATTTGTACGCCGTTAACGCAAAACATGACTGTGAAATAATTTTATTGTGTTACAAAAAGTATGTATATAACCCCCCCCCCCCTCCTCGGTGGGTTTCCGCATTGTCGAGAAGGGGGGGGCTTAGTAGCTGTGGCTTGGTCACCCACGGTGAAACGAAGAGGAATCCGAGGATGGGCCGGTTACACGGCTTTTCCCAGGAAGTCTACGACGTAGCAGCCAACAGGTAGGTTGCGGTGCCGCTTGGGCGACATCGCAACTGAGGCGGGCCGCGATGTCGTATGGGAGGCATCGCGGCAGGAGAGGAGTATTGCGGTGCGCCGCTCTCCCTACCTTCCGCGGCCTTGACGGCGTCGCCACCGTCTGATGGCGGACGCGGTGGTGCCGCAGGGGTCTAGGAGTGTCGGTATTTCGTTGGCCGCTCTCCCTATCCTCTGCGGCCGAAAAGTGGCAGGCGGCCGGGCCACTGACCTGACCGGTCGCAGGGGGACCAAGGGTGCCTAGACACGGGGTCGTCTAGCGCTCATGTACTGGTTTGGTCCATGGGGTGGTCACGCCGCGCAATGTATTCTTGTGCGCCGGTGATGGGGGTGCTCCCCAGAGGAGGGTCCGGTGACGGACATCCGTGGCGGGGTCGCGGTGAGTGCTAACGCGTACCCGTGTTCCCGCCACAAGCGGCAGAGGAGGACACCGTGGAGTTTTAGTGGGTTGGAGTCCCACATAACTACACTATCTCCCCATGGTAGTGCAGTATGCATGAGCATTTCTCTACGGAAAAAAAGGTATGTATATAAACGTTTGAATGGTTATTATCCGTTTATGTACCCTTCGAACTTTTTGTTAGGCTGTCTAGGGAACAATTCTCTCGAGGTCAGAAGAAAAAATGACCAAATTATTAATATGTATAAAATCCTTCATGGAAAAACAGATGCACCTGAACGGCACGACGAACTGTCCCATCTTTTTGCTCCAATAAACTATAGCCGTAACAGGAGGCACAGATTGTTCTCCGTGCCTTGGAGTCGAACTGTCGCTCGAGCCCAGTCTCCTGTCCCTCACACACTCACTGCGCTCAACGCTCTCTTGGATGCTATGCCTGACTGTGATGTCTTCGCGGATGAAGATCTTGTCAGTATGTCTGGAGTATTGTGAGAAGAGCGTATGACTGTCGAGTTGTTATATACTTTTATTATTGTTATTGTACTTACATAATGTGTTTTAATGTCTTAACTAATGTAATTGGCTTTGGCCGTTTTATGTTAATATAAATAAATAAATAAATAGAAATATACTTTTATTCTTTTTAACGTTTTTTAATTTCATTATTATTATAACTCTGCTCACTGCATCAAAACAAACCGAAGATTTTCCCTCACAACTACAAAATGCCGTCATAAGCAAATCCCCTACCCTCCCATGTGAATTAAATTAACACAATCTCCTGAAATCACATCATGATTAAACAATATACATAAAACAGATATCAACCCTCCATCGCGGTCGGGCAAAGACAATGCTCAACCTCTCCTGCAAATGGCTAACATAATATTGTAATATTATAATGTAAACTTTACAGATTTACAGGGTTATTGGTAAAACACCAGCAACCTCTTAAGGGGTCATTGTACTCATCATTATGAACAACTTTTGCTATGGGACCAAACCTAAAATCGAGAAAAAAATATCAGCTGTTCAGTACATTTATGTTAGCAAGTGTACTGAACAGCTCATTTTTTTTTTTGCGATTTCGGATTTGGTCCCATAGCAAAAGTTGTTTATAATGATGAGTACAATGACCCCTTAAGAGGTTGCTGGTATTTTACCAATAACCCTGTATAGATGTATGGTGGTTAAGTTTCAGTCAAAATTCCTAGCTAGTTAGACTGAGTTTTGGCTGAAGAGATCAGCCAATGTGATGGAAAGAGGTTACGTGGATGAGAGGAATGAAAATTAAGACCACGTGCGTGTCGGTCTACGCACAATGAAAGGTTCCGTGGTTAGGATGAATTTATTTATCCCCAGAACAAACTTAACATTGTAGTTGAAAAACATATTCTCCCATACATTTCAACTGCAAATGTAAGTTTGGACGCACAATATTGAGAGATTTCCCACGTTGTTTTAAGACCATAGACTTCTTATAGGTTTTCCTGTACCTAATCTATAGGTACAGAACTATTTTCTCAATCTTTTTCAAAATTTTAGTCTCAGTTGTTTCGGAGATAATCGTCAATTTTCATCTATTTTTTTTTAAATAACTTAAGAACAATTTATTTTAAAATTATAAAAAAATATATTTGAGACCTTCACAGTAAGCCACACGGTACAGTTTGCACATTTTTTTTTTAAGCTGAGGAAGCGCGCGCCGTCCGTGGCCTATTGTAATATCTGTGGCGTGGCGTTAGAAATGCCACTGCGTCATCACAAATCAAAATGGTGGTTCGGGACTCGCCCGTGCACCCGCTGTGACCCCGTGCGATGTGCACGGGGTCACAGCGGGTGCACGGGCGGGTTTTATAATTTTTATGTTTGCGTAGGTATTTTGCTTATTGCGTCGCTAACATAAACATTCTCCTCAGTAGGTTTCAGTCGAATCTTTATTCAATCAATCAATCTGCCTAGCCTTTTCCCAACTTTATTGGGGTCGGCTTCCAGTCTAACCGGATGCAGCTGAATACCAGTATTTTACATGGAGCGACTGCCTATCTGACCTCCACAACCCTGGGTAATACGATACCCCTTGGTAAGACTGGTTGTCAGACTTTCGGGCTTCTGACGACCCGTAACGACTGCCAAAGTTCCACGAATGACAGCCGGGACCAACGGCTTAACTTGCTTTCCGAGGCACGGAGGAGTCTCGGTATGAAAAGATGGTCACCCATCCACAGACCAACCTCGGCAAGCATAGCTTAACCTGATGGATAGACCCATGCGGCTGTTATTACTTAGCCACAAGCTCCATACCATGTTATTTCAGTCAAGGGTTTGTCAACTAGAGTACTGCAACCCGCATGAGGTCCTGGGTTCAATTCTTGGGACGAGAAAAGTGGTATTGTGTTTTCCATCTGGAATTTCCTGGAGTTTGGATGGCAATAGGCTCGCTCCCTATAAAACATTATTGGCGAAAAGTGGGCGTGCAGTAGTTGCACCACTTCCTAACCCTTCGGGGATACACAGGCGTGATGTTTTGTGTCACCACAACCAGTTTCTGTCTGCAAGATCGTACCTTATTATAATATTATTTTATTTATTGGTTCACCAACAATAGGGATGATGCCTGGGTAAAAAAAAAGAAATTCTATTTAGTCCGTCAGTCAGATAATAAAAAAATATTAGAAACGTTTTTTTTGCTTTATCATATTACTAAAAAATGACTTAGATAACTCGCATTAAAGTTCGGGAGTGGGGGCTCGCTACGTCACTTCTACGTATAAAATCTACGAAGACGTGACGTCATGCCACATTTTAACTCAATGTATCGCCGTAATCTTTTGATTACGTAGAAAAAGAAAAAAATACGTGTCCAATACATTTTAATAATCTACATGACGGACAAAAAAACATTTTTTAGTCATCATCCCTATTGTTTACACTGATTTCATGGTTATAGGTAACATGCAATAATGTATATATGCAACAGTGCCACAATCACTTACAGGTAAAACTTCGCATGCATAAAGAAGTTGTACAGAAATTTAATAATAATTAATTAATCTAGTTTTAAATTACGAAGTATAAATAATTAATATAACAATATATTTATTATATGTAAAACATTTATTATACATATATATGTAGGATCGTCAGGATTTACTCCGTTACATTCGGACATCATGTGGGCAGAAGATAGGTTTCGTGCTATGAAAACACACTGGGTGCGATACACGACGTTTATTAAAATCACAATCTAACACAATAACTCCGAATTATAATTAACACACCAACTGAGCACAACGAATCGAGTACAGTTCCGCGACGTCTTAACTCCGATGCGATCAGACACTAGAATGTCCTCCTCGCCGTGGGCTTAAACATCACGACTCTGTAGAAGCACGCTGTAGGTGTGGGTAGATCACCCTGATGTCTCCAGTAGCGCGCTTGCGAAGCGTTTTGTATCCGTACTAATGACCGGATCCGACATATATATATAATGGTTAAGTTTAAGTCAAAACCCAATCCAACCCAGCTAATTTGGGGTCGGTTTCCATGTAAAATACCAGTATTTTACATGGAGCGACTGCCTATCTCACCTCCACAACCCAGTTTCTGGGGAACACAGTAACCCTTGATAAGACTGGTTGTCAGCCTTTTGGGCTTTTGACCCGTCGACCCGTAACGAATGTCAAAGTGATCCACGAATGACAGCCGGGACCAATGGCTTGACGTGCTTTCCGAGGCACGGAGGATCCTCCACGGACCAACCCCGGCAAGCGTAGCTTAACCTGAGGGATGGACTCTTGCGGCTTCTATTCCTCAGCCACGAGCTCCTACAGGCTCAGTCTAAGTACTGTACTTATGTTTATAAATCATGGTAGATTTATCACGGTAATCTGTATCCCTGTTTAGCTTTTTTATCTGTGTAGCGTATGTAATTTATTGTCTTTGTTTCGGTAGAAAGGGTTTATGTTTATAATAAATGGTACATTGTTGGCCAATTACGCGTGAAATTTACTTTACAATCTACTAATTTTAGGACCAAATTATACGTGAATAAATTAGGTATATTGTTCGTGTTTTAACCGAACATTCAGCGAAAATGCATAATTACATCGAACGCGAGTAAGCACATTCGCACGTTCACCAAAACGTGGGTCAGTTCACGTTCAGATCTCATTAGATACACCACGACTGAAAACTATTACCTTACCATACATTTTACTAATAATTTAGTTATAAATTTTACCTCTTTCTTACTAATTCTTGTAACTAAGTGTGTTCCCTACAATCCAAGATTTTTACTTTTACCATATTTACCGTATCCTATTAATACGAGAAAGGTGTGTTACGTCACATAATCAATCTGCCTAGCCTTTTCCCAACTATGTTGGGGTCGGCTTCCAGTCTAACTGGATGCAGCTGAATACCAGTATTTTACATGGAGCGACTGCCTATCTGACCTCCAAAACCCACTTACTGGGTAATACGATACCCCTTGGTAAGACTGGTTGTCAGACTTTCGGGCTTCTGACGACCCGTAACGACTGTCAAAGATCCACGAATGACAGCCGGGACCAACGGCTTAACATGCTTTCCGAGACACGGAGGAGTCTCGGTATGAAAAGACGGTCACCCATCCACAGACAAACCGCGGCAAGCGTAGCTTAACCTGATGGATCGACCCGTGCGGCTGTTCTTACTTAGCCACGAGCTCTTCACAGTCACATAATATCTATAAACTAATATTATAAATGCGAAAGTGAGTTTGTTTGTTACGCTTTCACGCTAAAACGGCTGAGCGGATTAAGATGAAATTTGGCACATGGGTAAACCATGATCCGGAAAAGGACACAGGCTACTTTTAATCCTGGTTCGCAGATGAAGTCACGGGCAACAGCTAATTTGCCATAAAATAGAAAGAAGTACCAAAAATGTGCGAGGTGTAGAAAAATTGCTACTAATTTACAACTTTTTAATAACCTCAGGTAGGTACTAACTCGAATATTATTCTTTTGTAAACTTGATTTGTATAAGTGTTTCAGCAAAATATTACTTAGCCACAAACACCAAAAACACTAACACTATACGTATATTTAAATAGTCATAAATACAGTAGTCAGAAACTTTAAGCAGAATCACAAATTTCCTTATTATTGGGGTACATCCCTTCGTGCCTCGGAAAGCACGTGGAGCCGGTGATCCAGGCTGTCATTCGTCGATCTCTGCAAGTCGTTACAGGTATTAAGGGCCGCTTTTTTGATCCGTAGTTAACTCAACCAATGGTTAAACATAGTAACTAATGATTTAATTTTGACTAAATGTAAAAGGCTAACATGTTAGCTCATTCATATAAAGAAAAAACAGTAATTAATGGCATAACTGATTCATATTTAGCCTTTCACATTGAGCTAAAATTCAACCATTAGTTACCATAGGTTGAGTTAACTACGGATCAAAAAACCGGCCCTAAGAAGCCCAAGAGTCTGACAACCAAAACACTGGTATTCAGCTTCATCCAGTTAGACTGGAAGCCGACCCCAGCATAGTTGGGAAAAGGTTAGGTAGATTAATATATTGGTAGCTCTGTTAATGATAAATGATAAATGATTTTTATTTCTGTAAGTAGGTTTGTACAAACACTTTTACAAGTCAATATTTTTTTTTTTAAACTAGATGAGGTCGGCGTTTCTTATCTGACTACTCTGAGAAGAAAGGCCGAAACAAACTCAGAGGTCACAGTCTCTTATAAAGTTCATAATGTACACCACTTTAAAAGTGCTCGTGATATAATTAATTACGCAGGGACAAGGCGCTCATTGCTAGCTGTACCGTATGTAAATGTGTATCTAACGACAGAACTGACGCAGTGTGCGCCTTCTGTGCTCGAGGTCGCGGATTCGTCCCCTGCATAAGAATAAACATTTGTATGGCTAACCGACCTCTTTGTTTTGATTATTTTTGTATGAGATTTGTATGTGTTATATCACCAAATAACCCTGTCCTGATGTCCTGTGTAGGATGAATAATGTAATTAATGGCAGAGGCGTAAGGGACCAAGGTAACCGACAAAGCCCGGAGAATCCAAAAAAAAAAAAAAAATTGCGCTCTCGGCAGCAACATTGCTCGCAGAACAGATGGCCGGTGGAGCCGAAAATCTCTGGAGTGGCGACCGCATAAGAAGACGTAGCGCCCTTCCTCGTCCCTTGGACGTAGCGTCTTTCGGTTTTTCCATGGTTCAGAAATATCGATATCAAAGGAAAATCGAACGGCGGGAAAACAAATGAACAAATGATTTATTTTTAAAATGTCATGCTATTTATAAAAATAATTTGAATTTAGAATTCTAAATAGAATGAAAGATAAAGATCTTCACACTAGCCGGTATCAAAAATCGGTAATTTCATAGGTAAAGATCTAATATTTAATTTTAGAATCGCCATGCAACGTGGTAATTCTACCAGATCTTTGCTGTCTATAAAGATGCGGATGAATTTGTATAAATGACCCGTCGAAGACGTAGCACGAGTCGCTTGAAGACGTAGCGGTGGAAAGCCTCCCACAAGGTGGACCGATGAACTTGTGAAGTCCGCAGGAATCGGCTGAATGCGGAATGCACAGGATCGGTCGAAGTGGTGATGGCGGTGCTTGAGGGTTCAGTAGTGGAGCTGTTTCAGTTGAAATGATGAAGATGATGATGAGAGGCGTAGACATTCACACTAAAACCTTATTCAAATTATCATAGATTCAGAGTAGGCATTGGTTTCGCCTTTAGAATAATATTCATTATTTTTACAATCATCAATCTGCCTAGCCTTTTCCTAACTACGTTGGGGTCGGCTTCCAGTCTAATCGGATGCAGCTGAATACCAGTATTTTACCTGGAGCGACTGCCTATCTGACCTCCACAACCCAGTTATTGGGTAATACGATACCCGTTGGTAAGACTGGTTGTCAGACTTTCGGGCTTCTGACAACCCATAACGACTGTCAAAGATCCACGAATGACAGCCGGGACCAACGGGTTAACGTGCTTTCCGAGGCATGGAGGAGTCTCGGTATGTAAAGATGGTCACCCATCTACGGACCAACCCCGGCTAGCGTAGCTTAACCTGATGGATCGACCCGTGCGGCTGTTATTACTTAGCCACAAGCTCCTCAATTTATTATGAAGGTATCTTCAGTAAAGACAAGATAATAACAAGTATTATAAATATTACTTTTTTTTTCTTGTAGTTACTAACCCTCTCAGGCATGCTGGTTTCCTCACAATGTTTTCTTGTAGTTACTAACCCTCTCAGGCATGCTGGTTTCCTCACAATGTTTTCTTGTAGTTACTAACCCTCTCAGGCATGCTGGTTTCCTCACAATGTTTTCTTGTAGTTACTAACCCTCTCAGGCATGCTGGTTTCCTCACAATGTTTTCTTGTAGTTACTAACCCTCTCAGGCATGCTGGTTTCCTCACAATGTTTTCTTGTAGTTACTAACCCTCTCAGGCATGCTGGTGTCCTCACAATGTTTTCTTGTAGTTACTAACCCTCTCAGGCATGCTGGTTTCCTCACAATGTTTTCTTGTAGTTACTAACCCTCTCAGGCATGCTGGTTTCCTCACAATGTTTTCTTGTAGTTACTAACCCTCTCAGGCATGCTGGTTTCCTCACAATGTTTTCTTGTAGTTACTAACCCTCTCAGGCATGCTGGTTTCCTCACAATGTTTTCTTGTAGTTACTAACCCTCTCAGGCATGCTGGTTTCCTCACAATGTTTTCTTGTAGTTACTAACCCTCTCAGGCATGCTGGTTTCCTCACAATGTTTTCTTGTAGTTACTAACCCTCTCAGGCATGCTGGTTTCCTCACAATGTTTTCTTGTAGTTACTAACCCTCTCAGGCATGCTGGTTTCCTCACAATGTTTTCTTGTAGTTACTAACCCTCTCAGGCATGCTGGTTTCCTCACAATGTTTTCTTGTAGTTACTAACCCTCTCAGGCATGCTGGTTTCCTCACAATGTTTTCTTGTTGTTACTAACCCTCTCAGGCATGCTGGTTTCCTCACAATGTTTTCTTGTAGTTACTAACCCTCTCAGGCATGCTGGTTTCCTCACAATGTTTTCTTGTAGTTACTAACCCTCTCAGGCATGCTGGTTTCCTCACAATGTTTTCTTGTAGTTACTAACCCTCTCAGGCATGCTGGTGTCCTCACAATGTTTTCTTGTAGTTACTAACCCTCTCAGGCATGCTGGTTTCCTCACAATGTTTTCTTGTAGTTACTAACCCTCTCAGGCATGCTGGTTTCCTCACAATGTTTTCTTGTAGTTACTAACCCTCTCAGGCATGCTGGTTTCCTCACAATGTTTTCTTGTAGTTACTAACCCTCTCAGGCATGCTGGTTTCCTCACAATGTTTTCTTGTAGTTACTAACCCTCTCAGGCATGCTGGTTTCCTCACAATGTTTTCTTGTAGTTACTAACCCTCTCAGGCATGCTGGTGTCCTCACAATGTTTTCTTGTAGTTACTAACCCTCTCAGGCATGCTGGTTTCCTCACAATGTTTTCTTGTAGTTACTAACTCTCTCAGGCATGCTGGTTTCCTCACAATGTTTTCTTGTAGTTACTAACCCTCTCAGGCATGCTGGTGTCCTCACAATGTTTTCTTGTAGTTACTAACCCTCTCAGGCATGCTGGTTTCCTCACAATGTTTTCTTGTAGTTACTAACCCTCTCAGGCATGCTGGTTTCCTCACAATGTTTTCCTTCCGTTTTTTAAGCTAGTGATAGTGATAATGACAGACAGCTGTGCTGCTGGGGAGTTTGTTGCGCCACTTCTTCTCCCCAGCTAAAGCACTAGGAAGTGGTGAAGGGCGGGCGTTTTGGGGGACTGTCTTATGTAATTTTGACGTTCAAAAAGTGCTGATTCTCAGCCTAGTTTGAATAAATGACTTTTGATTTTGATTGATTTTGATTTTTGAATACGCACATGAATCCAAAAAGTCAGAGGTGTGTGCAATTATTTTCGTAGCTTCGCCAGCATTACCTAAATCAACAAAATAATTTACCATTCCCTAATCTGTACAAGAAAATATTTAATTAAATCCTTGCGCATACTTTAATTTACTCACTTTGATTTTGTGTTAATTATTTGTTTATCGAGATTTTCTCAGATGTCGTAAATAATTTAATATTAAGCGTACACAATAGCTATTGTTTTCATTGATTGTTTGAACTTGATGGAGTTGCAGCAAGTATTGTTTCAATCATTGATGTGTTTTGATATTAATATCCATTGATCTAAAAGTATTCTGATACTTTTAAAAACATATGATTAGTTCCTGTTTTTTGCATTGAAATAATTATGATTTTTACTTAGGTCGATTAAAACAGAAAAGGACACGCTACTGCCATCTGTCATCAAGTCGCAGAATTACACGATTCGTCAATTCGTGACAGATATATTCTGGAACATTCTGGACCCTTCCACAATTTTCTAGATGTTTAGTGTCGTGTTGCATCATTCTAGATAATTCCCGTAAATGCTCCAATTATGTTGTCCAACATGCATGTTGAGGCCTGTTGCGGCCCGTGCCTGTTGAAGCCTGTCACGGTCCGGGCATGTTGAGGCCTGTCGCGGCCCGGGCATGTTGAGGCCTGTGGCGGCCCGTGCCTGTTGAGGCCTGTCGCGGCCTGGGCATGTTGAGGCCTGTCGCGGCCCGGGCATTTTGAGGCCTGTCGCGGCCCGGGCATGTTGAGGCCTGTCACGGCCCGGGCATGTTGAGGCTTTTCGGGGTCCGTCCATGTTGAGGCCTGTTGCGGCTCGTGCCTGTTGAGGCCTGTTGCAGCCCGTGCCTGTTGAGGCCGGTCGCGGCCCGGGCATTTTGAGGCCCGTCGCGGCCCGGGCATGTTGAGGCCTGTCGCGGCTCGTGCTGAACATTCTACGGATCATCCCATATATTTGATCGGACTGGTGATGACAGGCCACCACAGGCCGCGACTGGCCTGACCTGGCGTGGTCTGGCCTGTAAGAAAGCGGGCCGAGAGCCCGCAACATATAAAATAGAACAGGAATGAATTACTTCAACATCTTTTTTTTTTTATTAGTGATGGGTTTGCTCTTGACTCTAGTCTAGGTCAGAGGTGACAGAGACAAAGTCGACGATGGAGTGAGCTTACCCAGAAGAAGCCTGTTCACTCTCACTTTGAAGATATAAGTGTTGTATGCGCTCGGAAACACAGACGCAGGTAGTGAGTCCCACTCTTTTGCTGTGCGCATTATAAAAGACATTTGGAAACGATTAGTGCGAATTGGTGGAATATCAACCAGGTAGGGATGGTAACTGGCAGTGCGTCTAGATGTCCGATGGTAGAAGGGGGCCGGTAGAATGAGGTCGTGAAGTTCTCGGGCACACTCTCCGAAGTACAATCTGTAAAAGACCGACAAGCAGGCAACCTTGCGGCGATGAGCCAAGCTATGAAGCTTGGCATCCACCACTTTTACGTCGCCAATGAGCCTCTTAGCTCTGCGTTCCACCGAGTTAAGCGCGGCTAGTTGGTACTTAGCTGAACCATCCCAAAGGTGACTGCAATACTCCATGCAGGATCGGACTTGCGCTTTGTAAAGGGTTAAAAGCTGTCCAGGCGTATAGTATCGCTTCACCCTATTTAGGATGCCCAGTTTCTTGGCCGCAGTTTGGGCCTTGTACTCGATGGTGGCGCCGAAGTTGAGACCAGATGTCAACTCCATGCCTAGGAGCTCAAGTCGATCAGTTACAGGAACAGATGTACCCCGAAAAGTAGGAGTTTGGGCGAAACGACTCTTTTTAGCGGTAAAAAGACACGCCTGTGTTTTGGTGGCGTTAAAAGAGACCAGATTATCATCACCTCATCTGCATCGAATCAAGCATAAAAGTACACTAATAAAAAGAAAGATTTCAGTAAAGAGTATTCTGTTCAAATTCAAATTCATTTATTGCGAATATAGGTATATAAAATACGGATGTTATCCAATAATGTCTGTCTATTATCATCATCTGCGTAGCCTTTTCCCAACAACATTGGGGCTTCCAGCCTAACCGGATGCAGTTGAATACCAGTATTCAGTCTCATAATTTACTCAAAATCGAAATCCGTCATATTTGCCTGAGTATTTGAGTATTGTACTCGTATTCTATTTTATTTTATTTACCAATAGAATAGAATAGGATAGAATAGAATAGCTTAACCTGATGGATCGACCTTTAACAGCCGCACGGGGCAATCCATCAGGTTAAGCTACTCTTGCCGGGGTTGGTCTGTGGATGGGTGACATAAATGTACAAAATTTTACACAGGGTGACACAGTGGGTGGTCTTCTCGATAAAATCGATCAATGTACCAAATCAGTAAAGCAATGGAATATGCACTTTAGTTCAGTGTATTTTTCATTAAACTAAAAACTAGCTCTGACAGAATCACCTTAAGTATTAGTTTTAGAAGAAATAGTACCTAGGTAAAGTGTTATTTGGTTTTCCATCTGGAATATCTCAGTAGCAGCCTGGAGTCTGGATTTGTGCCGGTTGAAGGCTCGCCTCTTATTACATGGGACTTAAGACGCCCCCGAAGCATGCGTAGTTCATACAAACGAAATACCAAAATCATTTGTAAATCAAATGCAGTGTGTATTATTCCGATTGGATTAAACAGAATATCTAGTTCCCAAACATATATTTTGAAAGGAAGACGAGATATGAGGAATATAAAAATTCTATAGAAAATTTATTTTTGTCATATTTCATGTTTAAATCAATGTTCTTATTTAATATAGATTTGGGAACCTAGATATTCTGTATTCCAATCGGAATAAATACACACTACCTTAAGAATATGTTTGATTTACAAATTATTTTGGTATTTCGTTTGTATGAACTACGCATATTTCGTGGGCGTCTTAAACATAATTGGCGAAATGTGGGTATACTATAGATACAACTCAGCCTAACCCGTCAGGGATTCCAGGCGAGATGTTATGTGTTACTCGTAGTACCTCTACAGCATTCTGATTATATCAAAACAAAAGAAAATCAAAGGCCTTTGCGCCTACGACACTGAAAACAATGGGATCCTCATTAGAAACTGTTTGTGAGAAGGAAACGTGCACAATAGTTAAAACTATACTCCGTGAGCTTTTCTTTGGCTCTGTGCATTCTGCTGAGAGTGTTGAAAGATGTCTGCCAGTGAGCAAAGGAAATACAAAACTAGATTAACAACTTTGGAGTTTGCTTCAGTATTTTTTTAGAGTTGGATAGGAATCGTCTGCCCGAAAATGGCGAGGAGGTAAAAGTGTTACAATGCAACATAATTACTGAGTAAGGATCTTTTTGAGAACATAACAAACTACCACACTAGATTATATTTCGCACTCACCCTCCCACACACTCATCCATCTACATTCTACACAAAAGGAGGACTTTATATAATCACTACGACTTTCGGAGGACTTTTCTTTTTTTCGGAGGAAATTATACTTATTGAAAATAACCTTACATCTGCACAAGACCCTCTCATTTGATCCATCAAATCTTGATAAAAGACGAAAAGATATTGTGGCCCTTTCCCTCGGGTCCTTTTTTTGATTTTTAGTACCATTTATTTAATTTCTACTCAACTTATCATTATTTATATTAATTGAAAATACCTACAATCTATCCTTATATCCTTTATCCTTATTAATTTAATTATTTTATTAATAGAATTGCTCAAAGATTCATTGCATTACTATTAATTACAGGGTGTATCTACATATAATATTTTGCAAAGAAAAATGGTATTTACAACTACAGAAATTACCCTTGTATATGCATAACTGGTTTTAACTGCAG
Organism: Dicycla oo; assembly: GCA_948252095.1. Lineage (NCBI taxonomy): Eukaryota > Metazoa > Arthropoda > Insecta > Lepidoptera > Noctuidae > Dicycla > Dicycla oo. The sequence continues at coordinate 3,308,287 of OX411728.1, read as the reverse complement.
ACGTTTGTTGCCAGACTATTTAATTAAAGCTACTACAATCTGTCAGATTTCTTGAATAGAATTTCGACTTTATTGCTAAAGCATTAGGTTCAAGGTTGATTGGGAAAATCTAACAGTTTCGGGTAGGTTGACCTGCTGGCGTCTGTACATTTTTTTTTTAAGATTTCAGGGGTGTAACTCCATGCTAACTTCGTTAATATCTCTCGTACATAATTGTAATTAAATGACGCAAAAGACGACCAAAATTTAAGAACTTCCATCTTAAAACTCAATTTTATAAGTATAAAAACAAAAAAGAGTTATTTAAGAAAGTTTTCTTTGTTTTTTTTTTTTAGTAATTTGCTAGAGAAAACTTCGATATATCCCATGTTGCGATACGAATCTAAAAAGACTCTAACGGAATGGTTAAAATCACAAACGTACGATGAAATCAAACTTATATTAACCAGAATATGCTAATGAAGAACCTGTCCCCAATCATAGCATAAGTAATTAATCAATCATTAACACACACACTCATATCTACTCACACCCATACACCCCGCACATCCACTCCCCACACACCACACCCACTACACGTAGCTGAACTTGCTACAACAATTTTTGTAACATCCTAGAACCTAATTTTTTTCTTTTCTGTTTTAATTATGTCTCAACATTATAGACAATAACCCATGGGATATTGCGAGGTAACCCCATCACAAGTATCTTCATAGCTTACCGGGGCTGCCTCAATTTTGTGCTGTAGAACAATTGTTTGAGAAACAATAAAAACTTTTTATTTATTTATTTATATCACCCTCTTTTTATAAATCTCTTTAGTTTTTCTTTTTTGCATTAATTTTTATATTGTCAGAGCCACTTTAGTACTCGTTAGCCTTTGAATGTTATATTTACGTATAGAGAAGAGCGCTGTTATCTGAGATACAGATATTAAATGATCTAGTTCAGACACAGAGACGTCTTGTAAAACTTATTAGATTAAGCTTAAATAATCATATTGTATTATTAGAAAAAAAACAGAAATTGAAATAAATAAATTATATTATAAACACACATGTGTCTTTAGATACATATCTGCCTAACCCTTCGGGGATTCACGCGTGATGTTGTATTATCTTTGCGATAACTTCCGCATTAAAAAGCTGCAGGCGTTCTCCAAACACGAAGCCGCTGAAAAAATCATGGCTTGCAAATTCAACATTTATGTAAGTGATGCTGAATGAAAACCCACTAAAAGCGTGCTCGGTAGTTCCATCATAAACTTGAAAGGCGCAAAGGGGTCGACTGCAGTGCGTGCAGGCCACAGGTGGGGGTGGAAATTCTCCCCTTCATCTCATTTCATCCCAGTGCCGTCTGGACGGCCGTCGGATTCGCACGCGTCTGTGCGCTGCGCCGTCGCAAAAACACGCGTAGAAAACATCAACAAACCGCGTTCGCGATCAAGTGTCATTTTAGAAAATAAAAAAGGTTCGATTCGAAATTTGAAAAATAACGGTTTTGGGTTTTGTCTGTGATCGGTTTAGTGTTGTGAAATAGTTTCTAATGTTTATTAAAGTGAGGTAACAGGAATGGATGGAGAGAATCGTATCATTTTGAACGTTGGCGGTATAAGGTGAGTAGTTGAGATTTGCTTATAGTAAATTGATAATGATAATGTTTATTTCCCAAAAGCAGTGCTTTACATTTCCTTATTGTAGTCTACCTTAATAGCTAGATTTACATTCAAAAACAGAAGACGTAAATGAGACATTTCACTACTAAGGTATTAGAGGTTGCTTAATCAAAAAAACCGGTCAAGTGCGTGTCGGACCACTCACAATGAAGGGTTCCGTAGTTGGGATGAATTTATCCCAAGAACAAACTTAACACTGTAGTTGAAAAACATGTTCTCCCATACATTCCAACTACAAATGTCTATAGTGATTTGTGTGTTTTATTTTTCTTTTTGTAAAACTCGAGTAAATTATATTTTTGTATGCACGTGTTTCTGTGACAAATAAACATATTTTTCTTTCTTTTTCTTTCTTTCTATAGTTAAACAAAAAGGTACCAACCTACATTACAACTAATGTGGGTTGGCCCCTTTTCGTTTAACTATGGAAAAATGTAAGTTTGTACGCACAATATTGAGAGATTTACCATGTTATTTTAAGACCATAGACTTCTTATAGGTTTTCCTGTAATCTATAGTATAAAATTAATTTCTTTATTTTTTTCAAAATTTGGAATGGGCAATTTTCGTCTATTTTCTTAAATAACTTTAAAACAGTTTATTGTAAAATTATCAAAAAAAAAAAATATATATTTGAGACCCTTACAGTAAGCCCTTTCATTTGATATATCACACGGTACAGTTTGCAATTTTTTTTTAATTTTCTTATTTGCCCCCCAATTTAGACCCCGATATTCAAAATTCGTTAATTTACATTACACGTCCGTGTTTGGGTCACAGAAATACATACGTGTACCAAATTTCAACTTAAACGGTCTATTCGGAGCACTAGGTTGTGACAGACGGACAGACAAACACATAAGTGATCCTATAAGGGTTCCGTTTTTTCCTTTTGAGGTACGGAATCCTAAAAACTACCTTAACAAGGTTGGAACTAAAAATATATTTGCCGATTGTGCTAAGTACCTGATGTTTGAGGTCTAACAAAATAATATAATAAATAAATAAACGAATGCATGTAACATGCTCTCTCCTTTCATGTTCTCTCCTCCAGAAAAATGGAGTAAACCAAAGAGAGGCTTCAGTGTTTTTTATATTTATTGATTTTGACAGATAACTGTCCCCTTTAACTATGACTGTTTGTGTGTTTTCTTGAAACCGTGACCAGAAGCAATTTGAAGCCGATATGAAATTTTGTGGTTCGGTATTGGTAAGAATTTTTTAGTTGGCGTAATGAATTTGACGCATTTATTGGAGAACTTTCAGTAGTATTGTTGATTTTATCTTTTTTTTTTTAAACGACTTCAAAAAAAAGGAGGTTTTCAGTTCGTCGGAATCTTTATTTTAATGTAAGTATGTTCCCCGATTACTCGAAAACGGTTGGAACGATTTGAAAAATTATTTTATTTTGTTTGAAAGGGCTTCCTAGGTGGTCCCATATAAATTTTATTAATTTACTTGGGTAGTTCTGAGTAAGCTTCAACAATGTGTATTTTTCCCACTTAATCTATGTGGATGAAGTTATAATAACTTCCTGTCATTGTAATTTAATTGGAATTTGTGCGGGGTTTTTACTTTTTACAAAAAAAAAAAAAACAACCGACTTCCAAAGATAACTCTTATTATTAGTTTTTTTTTTGGTTATTTTTCACTTTGTAGTGTTTTGCTTTGTGTTTTTTTGGATGTCAGTTGTTTTTTTTTAAGTCTCTATGGGTAATAATTCCAGTTCAAATTAAAAGTAAGTTAAGTGCTTTTATCACATAAACTATTGATATGATTTTAAAAGATTCTTGCTGTAGTTAACCATAACCTCTACTTACTTTGGCTTTAAGAATAAGAATAAGAATAAGAATAATTTATGTACACACACACTAGTTAGGTAACATACAGACACAGAGAATACAATGAAAATAATAAACAAGCAAAGTAGAAATAGCCGTGGGCCCCAAACTAGGCTCAGCCTGTATCTTGGTCTCCTTAGTCTCCTTAAAGATAACTTAACTTTACCTATGCCGCCCATCTCTTGGGTACATTACCAAATGACAGCGATGCACCGTGGATTCGTGCCTTCGTGCACAGGCCACGGCATTATGCTGAGCGTTAACCGTGACGCATATTTCCGCCCACTTATTATAATATTTTTTTTTTAAATAGGTTCTCATTTGTTTATGATTTTAAGCTGCTGTTATGCAATCATTTTATGTATGTATGGGCGTCACTTTCTCGCTGAATAAACAGTACTTATTTCTTTCGTTCTTTTTTTATGAAAATGAATTTTTCATCGCCATGTTTTAGTTTGTTAGGATATAATTTTGTTATTTTTACTATTGTTAATTTAAAGGCCCATCAAAATAAAACTTTTTTTACTTTACCTACGAACATAGCGTCCTGCAAAATCTTTCTCTCTTCCATGCATTAGATAATTGATTTCCTTCCGACGTAAAGACATGAGTAGTGAGGATAATCTTCCAAATGGTGCAGCTGAGCCCCGAATCTTGCTAATAAAGAAGAATGGCTAACGTAACCTACTTACTGGTACCTGCTCTTAGTTGCATTTTAGTTAGGGAAAATTATATTTCCAACTACATACATATTGTAGGTCATTGCTTTTTTTGTTTGTTTAATTTTTTCTCTCAGTTATTTTTAATCATGGTCTGGCAGTTTGAGTAATTTATGCGGCCAACCCCAATGTCCTTTCTTTGGTATTGTTCGTCGAATCGTTGAGCTCCTGAGTTCTGAGTTGAGCTGCGTGATTACTGACAAATGCGTGCACTGACTGGACAGGTCCTCTCAATATGTGTGGTTCTTTCCTCAAAAGACCATTTCAGGCACCAATCTACATAGTCTAAACATGAAGTGACCAAGATTTTATCTAGACTTTATAAGAGAATGTGACCTTGAGTTGGTTTCGGCCTTTCTTCTCAGAGTAGTAAGATAGGAAACGCCGACCTCATCTAGTTTAAAAAAAAAACATGATTGACTTGTAAAAGTGTTTGTACAAACCTACTTACAGAAATAAATAATTTATCATTTATCATTGATATTCACAAAGTAACATTTTATTCTGGAATTGAGGCAAAACAAGTTCGTAATTAGTAGAACAAAAAAAAGGGCAGCTTCACAGTTCAACTCAGTGTATTGCTACATATCAGTCTAAGTACCTATAATTATTATCAAATTAAGAGCTGATTTTTCAATAGCCAGATAACTTTTATCCGAAGAATAAGTACGACAGCTCGACATATTGTCTATAGAATAGTTGTCAAACCGCCATATTTATTCTATAAATCATAAATCATTTATTTCGTCAGAGATATCCATGTACAATAGCTGTTACAAGAAAGTTGTGCTTTACACATTTCCCTTTTAGGAGGCATGCGAAAATTTGCTATTAGATACAGTCCAAATAGAAAACAAAAGTTCACAAATACAATAGATCAATACATAGTTCATAGGGATTAATTCATATAGTTAACACATTAACTGCTGAATTATTTGGCGAATTTGCTCCAAGTGCTGCTTTATGATACACTAAACCCTGTGCGGCAAACGCTCATGCGCGCCCAAAAAATACTTCGTGTGGTGCTATGAGCGCGCATGCGCGGTTGAAGAAACTCTACCCAGTGCGGCTGGGCGCATATGTGCGGCGTTATAAACTTGTCCCAAGTGCGGCGTGACGCTTATGTGTGTTTGAAAATTTTCCAGTTTTATGAGTCATAAAACAATTACGCCAATAACAATAGAGATGCACAAAAAACCCACAGGTGCGGCGCGCCGCACTCGAAGGAAGTTATAAATTGTATGGACGTGCATAAGCGCCGCCAGCACATGTGAACGTTCGAAATTCGCGCATGCGCGTTGGCCGCACAGAACGTGTTAAAGAATTCACCTAAGGTATAAGCACATTTCTCTACTAACCATTATTCTATTTGCTTTTGAAACTTATGTAAGGGAAGTTCTCTCAACAGACATGGAATATGGTTGTATACTTTGATGGATGATCTGTAAATAAAAGTTATTTGTCGATTGAAAAATTAGCCCTTACACAGTACAAAACTATCTTACGCAGTATGTTATAGAAATAAGGATCCTTTTAAAAATACCTATTCACATATTCGCTGTGTCCAGTACAAATTTAGCATCATGACCTTGACTCAGCTACCTAGCCAGAGCCTTTTTAGGTGTCGATTGAGGCACCATACTATCCTCAATTTATACCACTACAGGGTGACCTGTAAATTCGACGTAATCATTTGGGTTCCAAACCAAAGTAACATTCGATTAGAAAGTAACATGTATGGGGTTGACAAAAGCTATCGAAATGTCACGTGATCATAGATCAGCATTTCCATAGAGATGCGCGTCGATAGCGATTGTAGAAATAGAATCGCTCCGAAGCGAATGCCATATGGCTAGGCCTACTGGTCATCATATATAAGCACGCCGGTTACGTGACCTTTCTGAAGAACATCACTAAAAGGATCACTAAAATATGTACGTTTAAATATCCCACTCACTCTCTCGGTTACTGTATGTATGTTTACTATCGACATAAGGGTTCCCTAATCCAAATTAGATACTCCATTGTGAATTATTGTTTAATGAAACCCAAATCTTCAGGATTATCCAAAGTAGAATTAGTAAGATATATTTGTTCAGGTCATACGCTCATATTTCATGATTAGCAAAGCAAATACGCACAATCCCGTGAGGAATGGAGTTAAAACATTTGCTTTTGAACGAGGAAGTTTAATTAATTTGCGTAATTTATGTTGGCGTTCTTTTTGGCTGGTTGTGTGAGAAAATGTGGTCATTTACGTAGATGATGCTCGTAAACTCTTAACTCGTTTTTTTTTTGTTTTTGAGCATTAGTATCATTTTATCCTGTAAACACGGTCTGGTGAATATTGGCTTGGTACTGGACCACTAAGGATTGTGGAGGTAAGATAGGCTGTCGCTCCATGTAAAATATTAGTATTCAGCTGCATCTGGTTAGACTGGAAGCCAACCCCAGCATAGTTGAAAAAAGGCTAGGCAGATTAACCGCAATTTTAACTTTGACACTGATGTATTTTTTAATCGATTTCAAAAAAGGAGGAGGGGTTCACAATTCAGTCGTATTTTTTTTATTGTTTGCTCACTCCATCATTTATAAACCGATTTCGAAAATTGTGTTTTTATTTCAAAAAATATATTTTCAGATTGGTCCCATTTTTATCAAAATCCAGTTCTGATGATGGAATTCATAACTCCTCAATTATTATAGGCATACTTAATAGCGATTTTGGTATTTTCATTAACAAACAAAAATACCAAAATCGAAAAAAAAAAATATTAAAAAATGGTTGTTTATAAAATTTATTTATTTACGTTACACGTCCGTGTTTGGGTCATAGAAATACATATGTGTACCAAATTTCAACTTAATCGGGACTTTACATTCAGAGAAAATTGGCTGTGACAGACAGACAGACACACGAGTGATCCTATAAGGGTTCCGTTTTTCTTTTTGAGGCACGGAACCTTATAAAGTACACAGTTGAAACCGTCTTCCATTGATTTCTTCCTTAGGAGATATAGAATCACTACCTCTATTTAGTTATCCCTTAATAAGCCATCCAATATTTAGCCTAGCAATTAAAGTTCAGCAAATTTAAACGGAGCCAATGGCCATTTCCCTTCTGAACACTGTTCTATGTTATTTAGCTAAGCGTAACTCGAAGATATGTAAACGTTTTGGTCTCGAGACCTCAATTTGTTTCTAAATAATGGATGGCTGTTTATCCATCGCCCGTCTGAACGAAGCCATTACTCTCAGTTTAACGAAATTGGTGGTTAGAAAAATAATATTTTGTTTTTTTTTTTTCTTTCATTTTGTTGTTTACTTATTAGACTGCCTCGTTGGCCTAGTGGTCGCAAGCGCTAGTGCTGGGCACGAGGTCCTAGGTTCGACTCCCAGGTCAGGCAAAGATTTATTGAGTTTTTCCATCTGGAATTTCTCAATAGCAGCCCGAATTCTGGATTTGAAGTCGAACAGTCTGCTCATCGGTCGCATCACAATCCCTCCAAAATAACAGCATCTGAATTAAAAGATTCGCGGCGCTGTGATGGAGTAACAAATGCGTCAATCACCAGAGACTGTCTAACGTCAAATCTCGACTAAAAACGGGAACACACGGAGCGCGTTTGCTGAGCGGGTTTGCCGTTTACCTGATGAAAGTGAGAGGCAAATGATGAGAGAGGCACTTCTGCTATGTAAGAGGGAGACAACGGCTTTATCTGCTTTGATCGACTTCAAAAGAAATTAACTCAAAATTATGAAATAACTTTAATTTCGGAAGTCGGTGTCTTGGGATCTGTATTTTAGTTTTTCGCCACCGACTTCCGAAATTAAAGTTATTTCATAATTTTGAGTAGTTAATTTCTTTTTGAAGTCGATTTAATTTCTTTTAATTATTTTTTATTTCGTAATTTTTAGTTTTTAGTAAAAACTGGAATATTTGTTTGTAATAAGTAGTTAGTAGTTTTGTTATAAATATTGCACTAGAATTTGACCAAGGTTTTGAGATGTTTTCCCTTTGACACCACACTCGTAGCTCGTATCAATAAGCCAGGCGGTTACACTTTCGAATGGAGGACACGGTGGAGCATACGGTGGAGGTCTGCCCGGCTTGGGTTGAGCACCACCGCGTCCTCGCGGAGGCGATCGGCGGCGGAGATCTCTCGTGCCCAGCCCTGGTACAGGCTATGGTACGGAGCGAGAGTGCATGGGAAGCCGTCACCTCATTCTGCGAAGCAGTAATGCTCGCGAAGGAGGAGGCTGAACGCGTGAGGGAGAGGCAATCTTTGCGCCCTCACGCCCGTAGTCGCCGCAGGAAACGCCCTGGGCGTCGGGAATCGATAGCCGATTCCCGGCCACAGTAGGCGCGGGCTTGCGGATGGCGAGCAATGGGTAGCTCACCGTCCGGTAAGGACCAGGCCCGGGTCGACGGCGCGTTGTGTTCCACGCGCGCCTCAAAGTGATGTCAGCACTAGCTGAAGGGGTCCGCTAGGGCCGGTGCCCGCCAGGGTTGCGGGTTGTTCGAAAGAGTTACCGTGGCCCCGGCACAGGCAACTGAAGGAACACGGGTGGGTTTTAGTCAGTAGAAGTCTGACACGCCCTCCCGCTCCACCCAGAGCGGGAGAAGTTATTTGATGATTTCCCATCCAAAAAAAAGGGCGTCACACTTACACGTATTAGTCCATTATCTTGAAAACTACTGAACCGACTTTGATGAAATGTGCACTGTTCCCTAAGTTGAAGTAAATGTAAACCAATAAAAATAAAATGGTTACGATCCGATTAATAGTTTCGGAGAAATGCGTGGAGAAACATATAAAAACATAAAATAATAATAACACTAACATACATACAAATATTTGTTTGGAAGCCGTAATAGATTATCATCTGTGAATATATTGCACTTCCAATAATACATACATACGAGTCGAATTGATAACCTCCTTTTTTGAAGTCGGTTAAAAGTAAGTTTTTATCCTGCATTCCAAATATCAGCCCAATGCGTCCCGATACACAAATTAGCAAATTAGTGAAGTTAGTAAAGGCATTAGTGCATATCATTAGAAAGAAGATAGACTAGATATTTTTTAAAGAGTTCGAAGAACATGATCCCTTTTATAGTTTTTTTTTTGTTGACATTTCACTGTTCTTCTTGATAAACATTTGCCGGTTAATGAAAAAAAAAGCTAGATGTTACTTGCAAGTAATTTTGATTTTGATAGAACCATGCAACATTAAACATTACAATAAAAAAAAATAGGAAGCTACACCAATAACTTAAAAAAAAAATCAATTTCAAAGCCAGACTTTTGGGATTTTTCAAAAATAAAAATAAAAAATTGACAAAAGAAAAATCGCGTGAGGCCAAGAATATTTTTTTGGGACCTGAGGAGATAGCACTTGACTCCTCCTATCCGCTATTTTTATTTGGCAAGCAATAGACCAACCATCCATCTACTTAATAAAAATCCTCAACTCATTCATTCATTCGCTAAAGCATACAATTTTGCACAAGAGTAAAGAAAAAAAGAGAGAGGAAAGCAGAAGATTCATCTTCAGAAAATTCATCCCCTAAAGGGGTTAGATGAGCATGAACCCCCTCTATGGGTTCCTGAATTGTCGAGGCAGAGGGGCTCAGTAGCCGTGGCTTGGTCATCCACGACGAAGCGAAGAGGAATCCGAGGAGGGGCCGCTCGTCAGGGCTTTTGCCGGTAAGCCGACGACGTGATGTAGCGGCCAACAAGTAGGTGCCGCTTGAGCGACATTGCAACTGAGGCGGGCCGCGATGTCGTATGGGAGGCATCGCGGCTGAGGGATGGAGGCCGCAGCGGGAGAAGAGTGGCTAGTATTGCGCTGCGCCCGTCTCCGTACCTTCCGCGGCCTACTGATGGCCGACGCGGTGGGGCCGCAGGGGAGGAGGAGCGTCGGCATGGCGTTTGTGACTTTCCTGAACCTGACCCGTCGCAGGAGGACCAAGGGTACAAGACACGGGGTCGTCTGCGCCCATGTGCTGGTTTGGTCCCTGGAGCGGTCACGGCGTGCAATGTGCTCTGGTGCGCCGGTGATGGAGGGTACTCCCTAGAGAAGGTTCCGGTCACCGGTGACGGACAGCCGCGGCGGGTTCGCGGATGAGAGCTAACGCGTGCCCGTGTGCCCGACACAAGCGGCAGAGGAGGACACCGTGGAGTTTTAGTGGGTTGGAGTCCCACATAACTGCAGTATCTCCCCGTGGTAGTGCAGTATGCGTGAGCATTTGTCCACGCAAAAAAAAAAGAAAAGATGAGCATGAAAGTTTGTATGGAAGTTAGTTAACTTAACTTAATTTTTTGTGTTGCGTAATGTACCTAAATGATTATGCGCAGTGTTATATAGATTCAATTTTTGTAACTGAACAGACAGCTGTGCTGCTGGGGAGTCTGTTGCGCCACTTCTTCTCCCCAGCTAAAGCGCTAGGAAGTGGTGAAGGGCGGGCGTTTTGGGGGACTGTCTTATATAATTTTGACGTTCAAAAACTGCTGATTCTCAGCCTAGTTTGAATAAATGACTTTTGATTTTGATTGAGTCATTTTTCCCGGTGGGAAATCCCATTTGGCACACGGCCACAGAATAAATTAATAATAGTAGGTAATAACGTAACATGGCTTGTTATCCTATAGGTATTAAATGGGCAATATTTGTTTGTATAAGTATATATACATACATATATACAGGGGGTCTGAGAAAGAGTATCGCCAACTTAAGGGTGTGTGATCACCAAACTGAACAACTTTTTCTCGGGGACCAACATCGTTATCGTGAAAAAATAAAAATCAGTCGTCCTATACATTTGGTCAAGTAGGGCATGAGTTTTGTATGGGACGACTGATTTTTTTTTTTCACGATTACGTTGTTAGTCCCCGGAAAAAAGTTGTTCAGTTTGATGGTCTGTACCAAACTCTTAGGTTGGCGATACCCTTTCTCAGGCATCCGTTATATATATTTGTAATCACGTTCTCGAAAATGGCTCTAACGATTTCGATGATAGTTGCAATATAGGAGTTTACGGGGGCGAAAATCGATCTAACTAGGTCTCATATCTGGGAAAATTCATTTTGTCTATTTTCACCCGAGCAGAGGTCGGTCGCCCAGGTACTGCATAATAAAGCCTATATAGTAGTATCTATAGGGCCTAATACTCTGGGCACTAAAGTTCAAATTTCCACAACTATCTAAGCTGATTGCATAAGACATGTTGTATCGTAAGAGGCTTCTAAAGGATTATGTTTGACATAAGTACCGAATGGAGAAGTTGTCTATTTGTTACAGGCTTCATGAGGTCATTCTGCCCACCCTTATAGACCGCTAGATATGTTATGATCGCTATCTTTCTTAGAATTTTTCACGAAGAGAATTTAGTCGAAGCTGTTATTTGAAAAAGGCGTTAGTCACTATTGATGAGTAATGTTTTGTTACAAAATAATAGACCTAGATAACCTATGAAATTGCCGATTTTTGATACTGGCTAGTGTGGAGATCAATATCTTACATTCTATTTAGAATTCCAAATTCAAACCAATTTTATGATATAGCTAGACATTAAAAAAAATCAGTTGTTCATTTGTTTTCCCGCCGTTCGATTATTTTTTGATATCGATATTTCTGTAACCATGGAAAAATCGAAATTGCGCGCTATTTTCGAATACCAGTTCCGTCGTGGCACAAACGGAGCACAGACAGCACGCAATATTAACGACGTGTGCACGCACGCACGGTGCGTTTTTGGTGTGATTGCTCCCGTTCTGGAAATTTTGATCTCAACAATGAGCCCCGGAGAAAAATTTCAAATCCAACGAGACGTTGAAAAACGCCTTTAAAGAATTTATCAATTCCCGAGAATATCTATAGTAGAGACATCAATGAATTTTCATTAAAATGGCATAAGTGCATCGACAATATTTCTTTTAAAAAAATGTTTGATTTTTTTCTATGCAAATCGGAAGTTTCATAGGTAAAGACCTAATATACTTAATATAATTTGAGTGTCTGTAGAGTTTATTGACCGTTCTTTTCTATAGGGTCCTACCACGCTTTCGAGTGGGCAACGAGTTTCATATTTCTGACTGACTGACTCTTTGAGAGTTCAAAAGTGCCTGTAAATGGTCTAATTGAATATGCAATTTCGAAATGGGCACATGTTGAATATTTAAATTTTAAGGAAATGAAGAAAATCTAATATTTTTTAAAGAAGTATAATGAATTAAAAAAAAATATTTTTGAGTTACATTCTGGAGCCAATTTGCAATCGAAGTTACAGAATTAGTATTTTGATGTTAACGTTATTATATAGAATATTTTCGATATTTCAAATTTGTGAGATGTGCCCTTTTCGAAATTTATGATCTTTTTTTAATGTTTGGGTACACCTTTTCCGTAAATTCTTACTGATAAAGGTTTAGATTTAAAATTTAGTTAAGCCCATTTCTTGAAATCAATAATATTTTCTGTATTTACTTTTTCAACGTTAAATTTCTTGGTGCAGAAGTATTACAATAAATTCGAAAAGGGCACATCTCTTTAGAGATGTGACCTTTCCAAAATTATTGCTATAGACGCAATGACGTCGACAGTAGAACAAATTCCACAGTGTTCTCTTTTCGTATATAATAGGTAGAGGGGAGCATTTAGAATTCATTGATTTGAAAAAACGTATTTGTCAAAATATGCGAGATTTATTTATTTATTTACCCTCCCACTGGAACGCCATAAATTGGTGTAATAACCAACGGAGCAAACCATTACTTGATGTGCTGCTTTCCATCCATCCTGTGCGCGGTGGACATCGAACGGGCGGCGATGGATCACGCACGCTCACGCAGCGTCAAAACATTTCTCTATAATTCTATAACTCCATCCATATTGCGCACATTCTTTGCAATTTTTTGAGACCTGATAATTTTTAAAATAAATACATTAAAATTGAAAAAACGGAAATTTTTGGTATGTCATTCTGCCTGACGAGATGTGCCCTTTTCGAAATTGCATATTCAAATAAAATAAATAGTTTCAGTTTGAGTTCATCATAACCAATAATAAATGCTTTTTAGGGTTCCATTCCAAAATGGTAAAAAGGAACCCTTATGGTGCGACTCAGTCTGTCTGTCTGTTCGTCTTTCACAGCTGGATATCTTAAGTACTACTAATGCTATCAACTTGAATTTTGGAATAGTTTTAGATGACGTTTGCCCCACTAATGTATTTATTTATTTTAATTTTATTTTATTCGGGAAACTTACAGCTAGCGTACACAACGTCCTTAAACAATATGAATCTGAAAACAAGTTTCCACTGACAAACATTACTATTACTGACTATTTTGCAAATAAGTAAGAAATATATATATAAACTGTTTATTTCTCACACCAAAAAAATCAGCGTTCCACCGTAAGTCCGTCGTAAAATCTAGCTCTCGCCATTTTTTCCTTTCTCTCTCGCACCCACATGCTTCCCTTTCATCCGCTGCGTCGTTCCGTTTTAACAATTGTAAGCTGAGTTCATACTTTAACGTAATACAATATTTTTATCCCACATATAAGTATATTTTTATGCAACAGGGACTGGATGGGGTAGTTACCGCTCCCCCCTTATCTCCGAAGTTTGCATAGAGAAAAATCTGAAATTATTCTGTGTGATAGAAGTTTATGTAAAGATTACAGGAAAAATAAAACGGTGTCTCTAAATAGAACTTAATTAGTACTTTTTTAATAAATGATAGTACGGAACCCTCGGTGCGTGAGTCCGACTCGCTCTTGACTGGTTTTATTTTATTGTACAGACGCCAGCACATCAAGCTACTACAATCTGTCAGAATTCTTTAATAGAATTTCGACTTTATTGCTAAAGCATTAGGTTCAAGGTTGATTGGGAAAATCTGACAGTTTCGGGTAGGTTGACCTGCTGGCGTCTGTACAATAGTCTAATTTACGGATTATACAACTATTTCAGGAGTCATCTTATGTGAAACAGCTCGGTGGATAGCCAACCCGTTAATTTTCTTGAAAAGACGACGTTCATGAGATAAAAATGTGAATATCATCAATCTTGATGAGAAAAATGTTTCCAACACTTAGGGCCGGTTTTTTGATCCGTAGTTAACTCAACCAATGGTTAAACATAGTAACTAATGTTTGAATTTTGGCTAAATATGAAAGGCTAAACATGAATGTATTCATGTAAGTTATTTCATATTAAAAAAAAATAGTAACTAATGGCATTACTCATTCATGTTTAACCTTTCACATTTAGCCAAAATTCAACCATTAGTTACTATGGTAACCATTGGTAGAGTTAACTACGGATCAAAAAACCGGCCCTAAGTAAATGTCAGTTAAATAACTGAAGACTTAAATACTTTGAAATAAAGTGCATTTTCATTTGTGAGAGTATAATTTAATTTTCATAATTGCGTTACTTGCCGAGATTTGTCCAACTGACACAACTTTACACAAGTAGTTTTCATATAAATTTCTAAATAAAGTTTTTGATCATGTTTCATTGCTAGTGGAATTCCTGCTAAGTCTAAAGTAATTAGTAAAATGTGATTAAATTAAATGTTATAATTATCAAGCTTCTGACCGCGACTTCGTCCGCGTAAAACTCATAAAACATTTCCTGTGGCACTCGGCAATAGTGTACCTTTCCATCATTGAGAGATTTTTTTTACTTCCTCTTCTTCGTCGTTCCCTCAATGCTCAGGATCGCGACCACATACGACGCGTCTCCAAATTATGCGGTCTTCTGCAGTGTGGACCGCTCGGTAAATAATAATAATACAATATCCTGAAACATTCATCTCTTCCCAAACTAAACAGAGCTTGTACTATTTAAACCAGATTATTGATATACTACATATACTACCTTTTAAATGCTGCCTCCAACAGCCTTCTTGATCGTATCTGACCATCTTGCCGGTAGGCTACCTTGAACGCATTATCCTTCCACCCGACCCAGTATCATAAACCTTTCCAGACCATGCTTAGGTGAACGCTCCTGGCATATTGTAGATAGTCGCTTGGTGATGTTGAGTTCCTTCAGTATGAGTTCCTCCAGTTATTGTAGTTAGGAAACTATATATTCATTAGGAACAGCTACTGCTGAGCGTGGAATCCTGTGTTCAATCACTAGGTCTTAAAATGAAAATAGGGTTGCCAGTAGGAGTTTTAATTTGTCTTTGGTTAGTGGCAAAAGGTTCGCCTCCTTATTACATAGGACTTTTAACAGCACTTACCAGAATGTGTACTAATAATGTTCATATCTACTCTGTCGGGATCCTCGGGTATTACTTTAAAAGGCTGGCCAACTTAAATGGGACTGGGCAGGACATGTCTGCTGCATGCGACTAGCTGCGACTAGCTGTGGGCCCAAATAGCGCGGCCTCGCCTCACTGGCTCGGAGTTCTACTGCCCTGAGACAGTGAGGTGAGGCCGCGGCAGTCCATGTAGGAGATGACGGGACGAGCTGGATCGGATCCGTCAAAGCTGGAAATAGGACGCGCGAGCTCGCGAAAGATTGAATAATTACATAAAATAAAAATAATTGTATTTTTGCCGGATCATAGTGTATTATTATCTTTATGCTGTCAGAAACGAACTAACCCTTAAATTTCCCTCTTTGCCAAACATTTTCTTTATAAACCTAAATATCTACTAACAAAGCTTTTCAATCGAAAAGCTTTTCAATCGAAAAGCTTTGTTAACCTAGAAAGATAACCTACGCTTCAGAGCAGTTCAGAGGCGCCCGCGTCGGTTTGACATAGCTGTCTCTTTCTAATGAGCGCCCGTATCTACCTGTCCTTTTAAGTTAGCTCAGTCTGTGGCTCAGTGGTCGGTGCACAGAGTCGCGGGACGGCCGTTTTTACGCGGTAAGTACCATAGTTTTGCAGTTATGACTAAGTGTTGCGCTCCAAAGGCGCATGGTTATCTTTTGTGTGACTTTTAGTGAAAGTATGAATTTGTTTATACTTACATAAAATGTTTATTATAACTGTTTATTTCTTTGTTTTAGCATGAAATCTTTTCGCCTTCATCATGACGAACCGGAGAACACTATCTGATAATGCAATGTCTAGGTTTATCGCTGAAGAGGAAGAGAACCAGCATGAACGAGAGCAAGGCAGTGACAGTGAGATAGAAGATAATTTGAGTGAAACTGACTTACAGAGTGAATTCGAAGACGAGTTTATCGATGATGAGGTGCCACAGCAATTGAATGATACACAAAATGAAGACGATATAAGTCCGCCTGTATCTTCAGAACCCACTGGAACTTCGGAATCATCCCGTCGTGATCACCGCATAATTGTTCCTGATCGCCGTGTGCTTAGGGGTAAGAACCAACATTGCTGGTCGACAATAAAAGGACAAAGCCGCGGAAGGACATCTGCCATATATATTATTCGCGCAAGTAGAGGTCCAACGCGCATGTGCAAAAGAATGTCTAAGATGACGTGCGCCAAATGCAGGAAAACAGTTTGCGGCGAACACATAAATGATGTTTGTTTTGAATGCCTATCAAACCAAATTTGAGCCAAACGATTATAGTTTTGACTGATTTATTTTTAGTTGATTAGTTAGTAAGAAATAATATAATTCGTTTTTATGAAAAAATATATTATTATTTGATACTATGTTCATGTAAACAGAAGACTGCTAATTTTGTTGACTTTTTCTATAGGTTTTTTGATTTAAGTTTAATGTTTAAAATATATAAAATATTTCACTTAAAAAAGTTTTTTATTATTAGTTCATTAACCACATTTCAAAACAATCTAGTAAATAAATACAATAAATAGGTATTTCATTTAAAAAAATCATTAATATATCGTGCGCCTCCGAAGCGCATGGTTATCTTTTATGACAGTCAAAATATGGTTATCTTTAGGCTAGGAAGATATTTCTGGATTCCCGACCTAGACATGTAGTTGTTACTACAACTCTAGCTCTTCACAAAGAGGTTACACTAGATCGGGTTTCTTTTGTCCCAGTGATTAGTTCTGAATTTGGATTGGAGTTTCTTGTACAGCGCTACAAAAATATTTTTTCGCTACAATGATACTGACAGGGGGGCGGGCGTAGTTGGTAATAAGTTGTGAAATGGATTGAAAAACAAGATGGCGGCATTACATATAATAGTTACGCGCCAAACGATCCTTGTATGGTAGTAGGTATTTATATTGAATTTTTAATCGACAATTTAAAATTTAATGACAATTTGAATTTTTAATGGCAATTTGAAAACTTTTTAATCGACATCTTCGACATCTATTTGTGAATAATAATTTCACATGTTCTATTCTATTCTATTTTTAATAAATGGCAAGTAAAGCTGCTGTTGACTATTCTACTATTCTGTCAATGTCTAAAGTAAGCTAAAATAACAAGTGTGCATGGGAGAAAAAAAAAAGTTAACATGAAGCCCCATTTACAAGGTGCAAGTTTGTTGCCTGTGGAATACCTAGGTACCATAAAATTGAAGCAACAATTGTCTGGCACAGTCTAAACAACGCGCGCAATTGTTGCATGGTAGGGGCAAGTTAGTAGCCATTCAGAACTGTTATCTAGATGTAAACATCACATACAACGCATGAAAATTCTGACATGAAAATTTTCTATCATTAAAACATGAGCGAACGAAACAAGTTAAAAAAAACCCCGATAAGACGATCAACAAAACTGAATTAAATATTTGGCAGCTCAAATACGGCCAATACTTGAATCAATTGTACAGACGCCAGCAGGTCAAGCTACCCGAAGCTGTCAAATTAACCCAATCAACATTAAACCTAATGCTTTAGCGGTAAAGTTGAAAATCTATTAAAGAAATTTGACAGATTGTAGTAGCTTGATGTGCTGGCGTCTGTACAAGGACGTGCAACTTATTTATTTATTTAATTTGGCTCTTCAACAATGAGTACCCTATTAAATATATTCCAAACTTAAGTTTAAGTCCCCCATCACTTAAAGAAAAGTACTGCATGCACTGTATTTTGCGCGTAAAAGAAACAATGAGAAAAAAAGTGAAATATTACAACCAAGAATTATACACATCAAGATAAACAGATATTATATAGGTATATATAAAAAAAATACAAAGTTTGTGTTTACACGAGGTAAAAATTGCTTGCTTGCAACAATTGCCTTGGTGTAAACAGAGTCGCATGCAATTTTTAAATTGCAAAACTTGCATTCCACTTCTATACCATTTAATGTAAATCACTCGCGCAATAATTGAACATGCTTTATGGCATGCAATTATTGCTCTTGAGCATTCCAGAAACATGCAACGTGTAAATGGGGCTTCATAGTTATTTAACACGCAAATCACATTTTTCGTCACAAAATTCGTCATTCACTGAAAACAAATAAAAACACACCAATCCCACACAAAGACAAAAGCTTTTTATAATGCCGAGGCTTCAAATGTTTACATTTTCTACCTAAAATATTATTATTTTATCGGCGCTCTGTAAACAAATTTATTTCAATTAAAGACTCAAGGAAACACCATCAAAAGAAACAAAAGAAGCATTTATACTGAAGTAGAATTTATTTGAAGTTCTTCCTTGATATCCGCAAATTATTTAAAAGGTCTTCGTTCAAATATAATTAATTGATATCAATAGACTTTTCAGGAAAGGAAATATAATTTTCGGCTTGACGAAAATCGTAAATTAAAACTAATGGCTTTCGCGTCACTAGCAGAGTTGGTCAGGAAATTATAAAAGTACTTATTGAATCGTTTATTGGGACTGAATATTTTACGTAACGAGGATTTAAGTTTAGGTCTGTTTTGGTAGGCAAACTGTGGTAACTCAATGGTTAAGGCTTCGCCTCTCATGTACGTTGGTTGTGGGTTCAAATCCGCGAAAGTATGTGACTTTTTCAATTCATATTACCTAAGTACCTACTTTCTGAGTTTGAAAGAGAAACCAGGGGGCTTACTCTTCAAACTAATTTTAATTCCAATCTAAAGCCAATCCGATTCCAATATCAATTTTGCAGTCACGTGATTCGGTACTCTTGAAAACAATTTTGTCAACATTGGATTGAAATTGGGATTGCCCCGCGATTGTTTTGTTACGTGTGAAGTTAGCTATTTTACAGGCCGCAATAGTGTGGTTCAACTCATTACGATAAACGGGTAATGGGACTTTAAAATGTTTTATCCTTTAAATCACAAGGCTAATAAATAAATATGATATAAATAGTTGTTTAATTAATTAATTGTTACATATTAAATTCATTTGGGCGTAAGAAAATGATTAAAATCATAAAATTAACCATGACTTAGGCTGCGTGCGCTAGGATCGTTGCCTACACTATATAAAAAAAGACGGCGTATAAGTTCTCCAATTTCTAAAACAAAGTCAAGTGGTTTTAGGAATTAGTCTTAGGAATTTTAAGTGAATAGTGAATTCGAAATGTAGTTTGTTTAGAAACTTGAAGTTTGTTTAGAACAGTAACTGGTTCGCGTTTGGTTCCTTGTTAGTAAAATAATTAACTAATATAGTTAAGTGTTAGTGTACTTATACAGTTAAGTGGTAAGTAAAAAATATAAAATCATACCTACTTATGTTATTATTTAAAGTAGGTACCTAATGTTTTTAAAACTTTAATTAATGAAGTATTTTTGTTAGTTATTTTCTTGGTCTATGTTTTAAATTATAATATGTTGTACATAATAAAAGTTTTCGCATTTGAGTTACAATGGCAAATCTTCTTAGTTACGCCCAATTAGAAGGTTTGGTAGAATTCTTGAAGCAAAACCCAGGCATAGCTAAAGGTAATTCAAAATAATGAAGTAGGTATTAATAAACATTATATACCTACAGTAATTTCATTGAAATTAATGCGTATTTTTAGTATTGGTAGATCGCCTCAAACAAATCCTTATTCACTCTATAATTTGCTTTAAATTCGTCTTTATTCATAGAAAAAGCTTTGTCCGTATAACGCATCATCCGACGCTCATCTCGTCTTTGTTTCAATTGTTTTTTATGGGAATTATGTAAAACATTGTATATTAATGCTAATCGTGCCATATTTTACACTTATTATTTACGGAAAACCACTTAAAACGCAAACCAATTTCTAAAAAGTTACACTTTTGTTATTGGAAAAATCACAATCAACAAACAATTCCAACGCAATATTAACGCAATACACAGCTGTCAAAATGAACTCAAGAGTAGCGTTTACCGCACGCCAAGTCCGATCCCGATTCCACTTAGTTCCTCCTAATGGACACGCAATTCAATAACAATATGGCGCTAGCGTCGAATTCAAGAGTACGAAACGTTAAAATTCCAATGTCGATCGGTCGGAATTGGAATCAAGAGTAAGCACCCTGGACTTATAGTTATTTTATAATTCTGAAATCACCTACTAGTCATGAGCAAGTCGTGATAAATGCTAATGCCATCTCTGTATGAGAACAGTCTTCGCCCTGCAGTGGGAAAATAATAGGCTGTTATATTGGCTATAATAAGCAAAACGAAAACTAGTTTGGATAATAATTAATTAATTCCAAATAAGAATAGGATACAAGTAATATCATATGGCAATTCCTAGAAAATAGTTTTTAATTTCGAAAATGATATCTTTGGTCTTAGAAACTTTCTAAATTCTATCCTTATGTGGTTACAAGGGGTTTAGGTTGTACTTTGTCAACAATTAAATCAATCATCGTGTAGTGTGTGTGTGTTTATAACTGTTTATAACAAGTTCTAAATTAAATCTAAATAGACAATCCAATATGCCAGGTTTATAATATCGGAAACAATAGACATTTATATCAATAATGGTGGGTAATCAGATAGGTAAGTATGAAACATTGTTTAAAAACTTATCAAGAAACATTTCAAGACAATCTTTTATCAACAATATCTATCCCATTGTTTATACGCATAAAAATCCAATAAAGCGTGGTACAGATAAAGAGAAACTCGAGAATTCAGCCCGTGCGAACAAATATTCATGTTGCATCTACATTCTGTGATAAAGCGAAGCGATATTGAACATATGAAGTGAACACTAGCCTTTTGAGAATTTAATGTTTCGGAGTGCAAACGCTTTGGCAAAACTTTAGGTACCAAATATTTCTGACACTTTCCATCAACATAGATTGAATCGTTTACTAATCAATCAATCAACTCGGTCTAATCAATGTCAATCCGCAGTCCACTGCTGGACGCAGGCCTCTAACAGGCTGCACCACAACATCCTGCTCTCCACCTTCCGCATCCAGTCTGTCCCAGCCACCTTCTTAAGGTCGTCGGTCCATCTAGCTGGGGAGCGTCGCACTCCAGGACTCGTCTACTCCACCAGCCATATCAGTCACTTCTTCACTATGTATTACTTCTTCCAAAAACACCACAAATGTTCTTCATTTTATTTCAGTTTATTGTACCTATCTTACCCACTCCCACACTAACACACCAATTGATTTGATCGGCCTGTTCTATAAACAGCGTGGGATAACAAAATACTGCTGTGTTTGGGTGGCGCTGATCGTTTCATTGGTTCCAAGATGTGTGGGTAATCTCAGAAAATATCGATTAGAATTAGTATATTTAATTTGTTTTCGCAAAACTATCTAGAATAGAATGATCGGTACCTAGCAACTGCTTGCTTATTTTATAACTAGAATCATATCGAAATACTTACTAAGGACTTTTTTCGTTTGCTGTTTACTACCGACATAAGAGTGAATCATTGCTTTTCGGAACCAACGTGTTCCCTGAAACATTCACATCTTAATAATACAATGTTTGGACTTTAAAACAGATGACCTCTGAGTTTGTTTCGGCATGTCTTCTCAGGGATCAGTCAGCAATGCAATGCCGGCGTGATCTAGTTTTAAAATTTTTATTAATTTGACTTGTAAAAATGTCTTAGAAGATCTACTTACAGAAATAAATATTGAATTGAAACACTGCTAGGCCTTGGGGAAAGAATTCGGAATCTCCAAAACTCAGCGCTCAAGATTGCAACCACAACCAAAAATAGATGGAAGTAATAACCGAGACATCCAAAGACATACATAAATCTATTAACCAAAGGGTCTTACTCCACAAAGCCACAGACGCTCATATCTTCTTAGAAAGGCAGACAGTATCCATTAGAGCCCTGAGTGGCACTTCTACTGTGATCAATCAGCCTTCGTGCCTTCAAAGGCAGGCTGTCAGTACGAAAGAACTGACTTATTGGAGGCACTGAAGACCTTTTTATCATTAGAAAGGGAAGGATACATAAGGTAATGTAATATGGAGGCCTAACGTTATAATAAAAAAATATACAACTACTTAATAAAGATAACTTCATTCATTCATTCACTGACAGGCCACTCACATCCCAAACCATACAGGAAATGAGTGATGCATGAAATTTTGCACAAGAGTTCCTTTATAGAGCATAAGTGAGCACTGAGGTATGTTGTAGTATTGATAATGACTAGTGATCGAAGTAGGTAGAGCTATTTTTTGTACAGACGCCAGCACATGAAGCTACTGTCTGCTAATCTGTCAAATTTCTTCAATAGATTTTCAACTTTAACGCTAAAGCATTAGGTTCAAGGTTGATTGGGAAAATTTGACAGTTTCGGGTAGCTTGACCTGCTGGCGTTTGTACTTGCGATACGTTGTCTTAATATGGACACTCCCGGAATCCTGGGATTTGAAATATATATTAATTATGTAATGTATGTAAAAGCTATTCACGTCTTATGGAATTATGCCCCTCCGACGGGAACCGAGGTTATGGAGTGAGCCAACAAGTTATTGTTGGAAAACAATTAAATGCTGTGGAAAGAGACATAACAGGTGCGTTCCTCTAGCGGCGCAGCCTGCTATTGTATTCTTTTGTTTCCACTATTCATGTCGCGCGTTACACTTGAGCGGCAACACCGCGCGTTACACCTGAGCGGCAACATCGCGCGTGTGCGCATTGGAAATTAGCAACCTGCGCTGATGTTAGTTTGATACCGACTTGCGCTCACTGCCAATACATAAGACAAGCTTTCCTTCATCCTTGTTAATAAAAATTAAATTTATTTTTTCGAATACCGGAGTTTCAGTTAGAATCCCGCGGAATGTCCATATTAACATCACCGTTTGCGGTCATTGAACCAAAATAGCTCTACCTATTTCGATCACTGGTAATGACGTAATAACTTCCATACAAAATTTCATCCCTTCTTAAATAGAATTATTTAAGGAATTCTTGTATAAAATTTCATGCTTCTAGACCCAGATAGATAGGGTTGATATGGTGGATTACACCGTTGGTATTATTTAAGGTGACTGCGCTAAGTTGCAATTTGCAGGTAATGTTGTATCTTGATCAAAATATGATTTGCTCCGGATTCGTCTGATTTCGGAAATCTAATGATGATTTTAATGTTTAAAATTATGTAAACACACATATTTCTTATTCTCGCGAATAATATTTTTATCAAGATCTGCAAATTGCAAAAAAACGCAAGACAATTTGAATTTCGCGAGCTACCACAGCGGATAAACCTTAAGAGAAAATGATCATTGAAACCTTTACAAAGCACACTTAAGAGGGAAGCTACAGGGTAGCCCGCGAAATTAAAATTTTCTTACGTTTTTTGCTATTTGCAAGTCAGTATTCGAGTATGTTAAATAAAGTATGATTTGCGGCCGTAACAAATATATATTTATAGAATTATAATTATTAGAATCAGTAATACAACTCCTTAAGTTAGTATAATCCTGAAATGTCAAAATTTCATGAAATAGTCATTCATTAGGATTACCTGGTCTTACAGAGTTGTATTGATCACTTTGATGATTCTAATTATGTAAACAGATACTTGTTACGGCCGCAAATTATATTTTGATAAACGTATAATCTAATACCGACTTGTAAATTGCAAAAAACGTAAGAAAATTTGAATTTCGCGGGCTACCCTGACGCTTCCCCCTTAAGAGAAAATGATCTTTGAAACCTTTACAAGGCACACTTAAAGTGAACAGAACGCCTTTGATCCAGCATTTCAGTAACACTAGATCGTGATCAATTAGCTGCTTCTGTATTCAAATCCTGCGCTGGATACTAGAAGCTGGACTGAAGTGAACAGTAGTTTAGCATCAGCCTACAATTTTCACACTACTAGGACACAGGTGTCCTCTCTGTGAGTGGAGTCGGCCTAGTGCGGGTTGGTGGATGTAACATGTCTTCAAATTTTTGTTTCTTAGACATGCCGGTTTCCTCACGATGTTTTCCTTCACCGTCTTGTCAGCAACGTTGATGAAATAAACTAAACAAAGTAAAGTGATCGCCTGGGCTCAACCCACGACCTACGACACGTCTGGAAAGTGTTTACATTGGTCCAGTGTTACTGGATTCCAGCACTGGCTTGAAATCAATTTAAACGAGCCTTTGTACTTATGATTCCTAACATATTAACTTCCTAACATAACACCAATAATTACCTTTTGCCATTTGCAGCTTATCCGACATTGTCGCAAAGGTACGTCTGCTGAAACTCATAGCTTTGCGGTGCTATCCGTGTAGTGAATACGAATGCTCTATTTTTGTGCCTACCTCTGTGCTTGCCTATGTTCCATTACTGGATAAAGTATGGATCATCAGTGGACTGTAGTAACGTGCTGAGATTTTAGTGGGTGTTGTTTTGTTTAAGGTGCTACCCCGAGCAAAACATTGCGATAGTGCGTTATTCGGAAGCTATTAACTCACTACATCTAAAATCACATTATTAATGTTCGATATCCTATCATCACACTGCATGTTCTTATTTGTTTTTATGTGTTATAAATTGCGGAATCCACTATCAATTAGAATCTGAATCATTTTGAAGCAAATGGTGCTTCATATGTTCAAAAAATTTGTCTGCTCGACAACGTTAGTAACGCAGTGAAAGTTGAACTGTCAAAATGAAACCTGTGCAGTGCACGTACATGTTTGTTAAAATTTTTTAATAAGTAATTAGTTGTGCAATAAGTAGTCTCGCATCTTTAGAATGCATGACAATCATGCAGAAGCAGCAGGCAGAGCCCGGATGATGCATTCTGTATCAAAATATTGTTTCATTTCATTTTCATTTCATTTATTTATTTATTGTGTTCTAATTGACGCGGTTTGGGTCGGACAACTTGCATTTTATTTCTTGATTCAAGCCCGTCGGCACTCACTGAGATTCTACATTACACTGACAATTGCATTGAGACTATATAGTTAATGTTAGGGTGTATTTGCATTTGCACTCTACATTTTTTTTGATCCTTCGAGCCGGATTATGTACGGTGCACGTACATGTTTATTAAAATTGTTTAATGAGTAATGAGTTGTGCAATAAGTAAGCTCTCATCTTTGCACTTACACGTCCGACCTAGAATGCATGACAATCATGCAGCAGCAGCAGGCAGAGCCCGGATGATGCATTCTGTATCAAAATATAATTTAGTGCTCTAATAGACGCGGTTTGGGTCGGACAACTTGTATTTTTATTTCTTGATTCAAGCCCGTCGGCACTCACTAACATTCAACATTACACTGACAATTGCATTGACACTATTTAGTTAATGTTAGGGTGTATTTGCATTTACACTCTACATTTTTTTTTTGGTCCTTCGAGCCGGATTATGTGCGGTGCACGTACAAGTTTGTTAAAATTGTTTAATAAGTAATGAGTTGTGCAATAAGTAAGCTCGCATCTTTGCACTTACACATGGGTCCTAGAATGCATGACAGTCATGCAGCAGCAGCAGGCAGAGCCCGGATGATGCATTCTGTATCAAAATATAATTTAGTGTTCTAATAGACGCGGTTTGGGTCGGACAACTTGCATTTTTATTTCTTGATTCAAGTCTGTCAGCACTCACTAACATTCTACATTACACTGATAATTGCATTGACACTATTTAGATAATGTTAGGGTGTATTTGCATTTGCACTCTACATTTTTTTTTGTCCTTCGAGCCGGATTATGTATGGTGCACGTACAAGTTTGTCAAAAGTAGGCTCGCATCTTTGCACTTACACGCACGACCTAGAATGCATGACAGTCATGCAGCAGCAGCAGGCAGAGCCCGGATGATGCATTCTGTATCAAAATATAATTTAGTGTTCTAATAGACGCAGTTTGGGTCGGACAACTTGCATTTTTATTTCTTATTTCAAGCACGTCGTCACTCATTGACATTCTACATTACACTGACAATTGCATTGACACGATATAGTTAATGTTAGGGTGTATTTGCATTTGCACCCTACAAAACCGATTCCGATTGATAGTGTGTTATGCAATTGCCCCGCTTTTCTCGTCATTGATATACTTTTATTCTAATTATAATGATAATTTTGTATCACGCCACGTCAGCTATCTTTGTTTTGGAGATGATGAAAGTGAAAGATGGAAGGTGTGGAGGGAGGCACTGGCCCAGGAGTGGGACAGAGACGGCTAGTAACTCCAATATCACGAGTATTTTCTTCTAAACAATGAACCGCTAAGAATACGCTACGACGATAATAATGGAAATTCTAAAAATTTATTAATTCTAAAATTCTTCGTCAAAAACTCGCAAGTCTGACAATAGTCTTAACAAGGGGTGTCGTGTCAGATAGGCAGTCGCTCCATGTAAAATACTGGTATTCAGCTGCATCTGGTTAGACTGGAAGCTGACCCCAACATAGTTGTGAAAAGGCTAGGCAGATGATGATTAATGAATATTCTAGAATATTATTTTCTCTGCATAGAAAGAGCTCCATGAGAGGGTATTCAGGTACAGTCAACAACAAAAGTCGATTAACACTGTAACTTTTACATAATTAATATTATCATCTTAATTGATTCAAAATGATTCTGTATTTCATGTAATAGCAAGGAATATATGTATATATATACGTATATGTATATAATACTCTTATGCTCGTTCACACTAACACTAAGCGACAACTAAATAAATGCACGCTGTTGGATTTTCAACGCTCGACTCAGTGCTGAAAGTTGAATATGTAATGCTAGTGAAAAAGTTTTATACCAGCACGTATTTTTGAAGTGAAAATTCATAGGCGGCGCACGGAGCGGTATTTAGGCGGAACACCTGGACAAAACCTATCATTTGCTTTGTCGAAATCAAGCGCCTCTCTAAATGTGTTATTTGAATTTACTTAGTTCATTTATATTAGTTCAGTAGTTCATTTATATTTGGGGTGGTGTTGGGATCTACCTCCTAGTGGTCCACCCCGGGCAACGGCACCACAGGCTCGCCTGTGGTACGGCTGAACGATCCCACTTAGCGGTGGTAGGCTCCGTAAGGGGCCGCCTGGCTCGCGACCACCATCCCACCGGAGTCCGGCGCCAAGCAGCTTGCTGTGTTCCGTCGGTGTGTGGGAGTGCCAGTGCCTTTGGGGGAGAAGGAGATTGTCAGTTGCGCTGTTTGGAACCGGTTGTGGTCTCTGAGTCAGCTAGCCGGGTAACTCATTTTGGAGGGTAGCGGGATCCGAAGCACGGTGCCAGCCGTTGGCCGACCGCAGTCAGTAGGGGGCCCAAGTAGCACGCCAGCCACGTGCCAAAGGCTGCCCCGCCAACTCGCGAAAAATCCCGGTATGCTCCACCGTGCCAGCCGGCGACTGGATGGGAGGACCCGGTGGCCATATCCGGGGGGGTTCGGGCGTCCCCGCAGTCTCCAGATGAGTTCCCCGTAGGTGTGGTTGGCTCTAGTGTTCCACTTGGATCACTGAGCGGCGCCTCGACAAGTCGACTTTTTCCCCAACAACTCCACTCAATGACACACAAAGCTAAGAAAAATAGGTTAAAACAACGGCTGCACTTCCTCCCACTAAAAGTGCACCTCACTAACATCAGGGGGTTGCACTCCAATCTCGATTCCGTCCATCACCACCTTGAGACCGAGAAGCCGCACCTGTTTTTCCTAACGGAGACGAAGATAACAACCCCGTCGGACGTGGCGTACCTCAACTACCCGGGGTACTCTCTTGAACACAAGTTCAAGAGGCAAGCTGGGGTCTGTGTGTACGTCCGCGATGATATTTGTTGTCGTCGTCTCCGTTGCTTTGAGAAATCGGGTTTCTCTGCCATATGGCTACTTGTGGATACTGGCGTGGAGAAATCTCTCTACATCGGCATCTACCGATCGCATAGCGGTGACCAGGAGACAACAGCGCTCTTTAATTTCCTCGTGGAGTCGACTGACGTAGCCCAGCAACGGTACCCAACGGCGAAGCTCATCTTTCTGGGGGACTTCAACGCCCATCATAAAGAATGGTTGTTCCCATACCAGAAAACTGACCATGCTGGGTTGGAGGCGCGCAATTTTGCTTTAACGCTAGATCTGACCCAGATGGTGAATGTGGCAACGCGGGTACCGGATGTTGACGGCCATACACCCAATTGCTTGGACCTTTTGCTGGCATCTGATCCGGACAGTCATTCAGTATCGGTCTCAGCCCCGCTGGGAACGTCTGACCACTGTCTGGTGAAATCCATATCAACCTGCTCTCCTCCAGATGAGAGCCCTAGAGGCACGAGGCGAGTATGGCGATACGGGTCAGCAGACTGGGATGAGATGCGGCACTTTTTTGCGTCTTATCCATGGCGGCAAGTGTGCTTTTCCTCGGGTGACCCCTCGCGCTGTGCTGACGCGGTTGCGGACGTGATTCGGCAGGGGATGGAATATTTTATTCCATTCTCCGACATCCCGCTCGGTCACAAATCCCGGCCTTGGTATAATGCAGAATGTGCCCACGCTGAGGCCCGAAAAGAAACTGCCTACCAAGCCTGGGTCAAGGCCCGCGACCGCAAAGTTAGAGCGCGCAGGGTTCGCGCGAAGAAGAGAGCCTTTAATTCTGCCGCCAAGTTCTGCAAGCGGGTTTTGCGTAGGGCACGTTTTGACCATGTCGGACATATCGGGGCCAGGCTGGCTTCGCACCCTCCGGGTAGTAAACAGTTCTGGTCCCTGTCTAAAGCGGTTGAAACGAATTTCTGTCGTCCCACTTTACCTCCTATGATGAAACCTGATGGGTCGCTGGCTCACTCTGCAACTGAGAAGGCAAATTTATTTGCATCTCTCTTCGCAAGCAATTCACGTCTGGACGCTGGCTCAAAGCAACCACCTACTGTACCTCATTCTGACTCCTCGATGCCGGAGATCGCAGTACACATTAAAGAGGTCCGAAGAGTATTGTGCAGTCTAGACGTGAACAAGGCCAGCGGGCCTGACGGCATTCCAGCGAGAGTGTTGAGGCAGTGTGCGCCTGAACTGTCTCCTGTATTGACACGTTTGTTCCGCCTCTCTCTTGAAAAAAGAACGGTGCCGAAATCCTGGAAGCTTGCAAATGTACAACCAGTGCCCAAAAAAGGCGACCGTGCAGACCCTGCCCATTACCGTCCGATCGCCATTACCTCCATTCTGTGCAAAGTTTTGGAAAGGGTACTGAACAATAAGTTGCTGAACTACCTTGAAGACAATGATCTCCTCAGTGACCGTCAATATGGCTTTCGCCGGGGACGGTCAACTGGCGATCTTCTTGTGTATGTCACGCACTGCTGTGGCGAAGCCATCGAGAAACACGGCGAAGCACTGGCTGTATCGCTTGACATCTCGAAGGCCTTTGACAGGGTCTGGCACGCTGCTCTGCTCAGCAAGCTTCCTGCTTATGGCATCCCAGCTGATTTTTGTAGCTGGATATCAGATTTCCTTAGTGAACGGTCGATCAGAGTAGTTGTTGACGGCTGCTCTTCTGACCTTATGGCTATTGATGCCGGAGTTCCTCAGGGGTCTGTTCTCTCTGCGACTCTTTTCCTGCTGCACATCAATGACCTGCTTCGGCCTGGTATTGTTGGGTACGCAGATGACAGTACAGTTTCAGAGAGATACTTGTCCAGCGCAAAAACCAGCGGGGCCGAAGTTCGTTCTTTGAGAGAGGCCATGGTGGAGCGGACAGATTTGACCTTAAGCTTTGTCTCCCAATGGGGTGATGATAATCTGGTCTCTTTTAACGCCACCAAAACGCAGGCGTGTCTTTTTACCGCTAAAAAGAGTCGTTTCGCCCAAACTCCTACTTTTCGGGGTACATCTGTTCCTGTAACTGATCGACTTGAGCTCCTAGGCATGGAGTTGACATCTGGTCTCAACTTCGGCGCCACCATCGAGTACAAGGCCCAAACTGCGGCCAAGAAACTGGGCATCCTAAATAGGGTGAAGCGATACTTTACGCCTGGACAGCTTTTAACCCTTTACAAAGCGCAAGTCCGATCCTGCATGGAGTATTGCAGTCACCTTTGGGATGGATCAGCTAAGTACCAACTAGCCGCGCTTGACTCGGTGGAACGCAGAGCTAAGAGGCTCATTGGCGACGTAAAACTGGTGGATGCCAAGCTTCATAGCTTGGCTCATCGCCGCAAGGTTGCCTGCTTGTCGGTCTTCTACAGATTGTACTTCGGAGAGTGTGCCCGAGAACTCCACGACCTCATTCCACCGGCCCCCTTCTACCACCGGACATCTAGACGCACTGCCAGTTACCATCCCTACCTGGTTGCTATTCCACCAATTCGCACTAAGCGCTTCCAAATGTCTTTTATAATGCGCACAGCAAAAGAGTGGAACTCACTACCTGCGTCTGTGTTTCCGAACGTATACAACCCTAATCTCTTCAAAGTGAGAGTGAACAGGCTTCTTCTGGGTGAGCTCACTCCATCGTCGACTTTGTCTCTGTCACCTCTGACCTAGACTAGAGTCAAGAGCGAGCCCATCACAAATAAAAAAAAAAAAAAAAAAAATATTATTTTTAAAAGTTTGGAGAGTAAATAGGGGGAAAATGGAATTTTGAATAAAAATTATATATTTTTATTTTAAAATAAGGCTCGGTTTTAAACAAGAATACATTCTATACAAGAATCAGTCATCTTCATCATTCCCTTTCTCTTCATTGTGGTCTGGTCCCGTAGATTGACTATATTGTTCCTGTTGAAATAACTCTATGGCATCTTTAGAAAATGCTTGCATCTTTTAAATCAGTTTTGGGCGTATGCTTGTCAAATAAGGGACATATGTCAACAGCAGTCGATTCAATATCTCTGATAAACTTTTCTCTCGAAAATTTACGAGCAAAAATTAATAGTTTAAAAATCAAACATTTAAAGCGATTTATTAAAAAAAATATATTAAAAAATGTGAATGATGGGGAATAGTTTTTCAAATAAGAATAAACATAACTTTAGTGGCTAAGAAGCAATCAGAACATGGTTAAAATCATTATGGCAAAAAAAATATTGATGAAATATCTTGTTTCTCAATGGTAATGTTCAGACGCCAAAAATAATAATTACGTTTTGTTCAAATGAATAAACTTATGTTTAAAATAAGGTACATACCTTCTACTTCAATAACCATTTCAACAATTTTCACGAAAACACTTGCAAGCAGAATGATAAGGTAACGAGTAACTTGATCACAAAAAAAGCGCCGAGAACAAAGACGTCCGTGTTTAGCGAAGGCTAGGTTCCGACTACGAGCATGAGTCAATAATAAGCAGTGGGTAATTAGTCATTAGTCATTTATTCATTAACAATAATTTGTATCTGAATTTACACAATATTAGTAATCTTTTAATAATAATAGTAAGTATAATTTAACAATAATAAAACAATGAAATACAATATAATCATAATTAACATTTTGGCATTAATAATATTTAAAATTCAATAAAATTTTGGCATCAGTAAAATTTACAATTCATTAACGGCATCTGATGGTATAATAAATTAAATAAATTGCTCAGTAATTACTAAAATAATAATAAGATACAATAAAAATAACATCATTCGTGGATTTAAAATATAATATATGGTAATTAATATTGATGACAAATGACGTCATATTTATCTACCTGTTCTGGAACACGAGCACAAACTGACCAAGGAAAGTTTGCAATTTAGGGTTTTGTACAGGTTTTTTAGACTGAATACCGTTCCGTGAGGCGGCGGCGATTCGATAAATCGGTATGTAAAGTTTTTTCAGGTATTTTTTTATATTTTTAATTTATAGATTTAGTTATTTTGAGCAACTAATTTCAATATTTTGGATTTCCAAGCAGTAATTAATTTTAGATAAATTTTCTAAATTCTACTTGGAAAATAATAAAAATCCTAAATACGTTTTTGCTTGACATCAGAAACTTCAAGCATGACGCTTGACAGTTGGTTGATGGACCCATGAGTTGAGAGGTTATACTGAATGCCACCTGGTACGATCCTTACATACCACTTTTGCCTCATTTTCGTTCATACATCTGGTCATACACGCACGCCGGTTGCGAGTACTACGCACCTGACCTTTCTGAAGAACATCACCAATAAGGTCATTATTTGTCTTCATAGGGCGTCCCTGGAAAGCTGGGTCATCCTAACTATTTCTGTTACTGAGAACCGATAAGCACTTACCTGGTCATCAACAGACCTTCAGAAAGTATCATGTAGCTGCATCCGTGCTCAATTAGATAAATGTTGAAAGCTAGGTCATCCTAACTATTTCCGTTACTGAGAACCGATAAGCACTTACCTGGTCATCATCAGACCTTCAGAAAGTATCATGTAGCAGCATCCGTGCTCAATTAAATAAATGTTGAAAGCTAGGTCATCCTAACTATTTCCGTTACTGAGAACCGATAAGCACTTACCTGGTCATCATCAGACCTTCAGAAAGTATCATGTAGTAGCACCCGTGCTCAATTAGATAAATGTTGAAAGCTAGGTCATCCTAACTATTTCCGTTACTGAGAACCGATAAGCACTTACCTGGTCATCAACAGACCTTCAGAAAGTATCATGTAGCAGCATCCGTGCTCAATTAGATAAATATTGAAAGCTAGGTCATCCTAACTATTTCCGTTACTGAGAACCGATAAGCACTTACCTGGTCATCATCAGACCTTCAGAAAGTAAAGCCCTCCCGGCGATTCCACTCACATCTTCCTTTTGTTAGTCGCCTTTCGAGTCGTTTTTTGACATCAACTGGCTAGTCACAATCGCATGTACGTATAGCACCATTCACTTTATTTCTCATATTTACTCTCCTTTCCACATCCTCATCAATCTTTCCATGCCTTGTAAACAGACTCTCCAACACACTAACTTACTTTGCTCCACACTTTTATCACTTCTATATGTGTATGGTACTGCACGCGCAATTTTTGTAAATATTTTGTTAATTAAATTAAGATTTGTGCCGCTTGATGGCAATAGGCTCGCCTCCGTTACATGGGACTTAAAATGGGTGTACTGTAAGCACACCTCTGCCTAAACCTTCCCCAAAGGTTTAGGCAGAGGTGTGCTTATATAATATATTACTTATATAGTAGTAGGCGTTAAATTAATTAACATTTAAAAACTCAAGAGTTAATTATCAACTTTTATTGCTGATCATACTTGTGGCACGCCATTAAGGCTCCTACAAACAGGCGCGAATCGCATGCGACACAAAAGCGTCGCGCGATGAGCGGTGCCTTTGTGTCGTGCGCGATTCGCGTTGCGTGTCGGGCCGTTTTGAAGGAGCCTTTAGTGACCCAAGTTTATTCCTGGATCCAGCATTGCCTATTGGCATGAACCATAAGCCACTCTCAAGAAGAAAAAGCCTCTCAAATGTCGATGATACACCATTGGATAATATTATAAATGCGAAAGTTTGTTTGTTTGTTACCTTTTCACGCCTAAACCACTAAACCGATCATCCTGAAATTTCGCATATACGTTGTCAGGTGTACAGACACAGACATAGGATACCTTTTATCCCGAAAAACAGTGATGTTCCCGAGGAAAACAACAATAAATCACTTATGATAATAGATGGCGCCACGTGTCTTTCGAATCATGATTGAATTATATTATTATAGAAACTTTAGTAGTATGTTAAGAGTTTTTTTATTTTTATTTAAGTACATAATATATTTTATGGGTCTAGAGTGTCGATAGACCGGTTTCATCTTCCTTACTATGATAACTAATATTATAAATGCGAAAGTGTTTGTTTATTGATTACGCTTTCACTCTAAAACGGCTGACGGATTTGGATGAAATTTGGCACTTGGTTTAGACCATTACCTGGAGAAGGACATAGACACTATTCATCCTGGATCGCAGACGAAGTCACG
Source organism: Dicycla oo (assembly GCA_948252095.1). Classification (NCBI taxonomy): domain Eukaryota; kingdom Metazoa; phylum Arthropoda; class Insecta; order Lepidoptera; family Noctuidae; genus Dicycla; species Dicycla oo. The sequence continues at coordinate 3,273,864 of OX411728.1, read as the reverse complement.
GGCAACAGCTAGTATGTATATAAACGTATATCATATATATATAAACGTAAAGTACCATCGTCCAATGGCGACCGCGGGCTTACAGTAGCTGTGAACCTATGGGGTTCGGTTGACATTCGAGCACACATTGACATGAACCTATGGGGTTCCTTAAGTAGATATATAGCGCACACTTGTGGGGAGGAAAAAGCGCTTCAAATTACATAACGATTTTAATAATTATGGGCCAAAGTCACGTGATGGCTATATTACAATGTGCAACGAGTGAAGCCTTGCAATGAAATCTTGGATAAAGTTCCTAGTTATTCATTATGTAAATGTTAACTTTAGCTTATAAAGTTATTAGTAAGGGCTGGTTTCTTGATAACTAGTTAACTCAACCAATCAATGGAAAAACTAGTAGGGTCAGGTGGGGTAAATGCGAGTACCATAACTTGAATGACATATTCAACCTTAGACAACATTTTACTTTTTAGCAGTATTAAATTTATAATTATCACGTGTATTAAGTATTTAGTAGGCTAAAGTTTTAAGTTATTTGTTTAATTATAATCACTCTGATAATTTAGGTAATCAAATTTAAAAAAAAGTTATCTCACTTATTACATTTACCCCGTGTTAGGATAACAAAGTGTGTAACACGCGGCATCGACGTCACTCAACTAATGACGTTTCATTCACTCATCGATACGTCAAACTCTCCCGAGAATTGATAGGCGCGAAGTTCAAAAAGTACTTTACACATATCAGAGATGGCAGCACTAGTTTTCTTTAGTAGTTAGACCGTAAACAAGCCTTATTGCTTATACCCCGTTATTGCAATTACCCCACCTGACTATATCTTGAATTTTAGCTAAATGTGAAATGCTGATGTATTATTATTAGTATTCATGTTAAAAAATAGTAACTAATGGCATTTTGGCAAACACACTTAACCAAAATTCAACTATTAGTTACAATGTTTAACCATTGGTTGAGTTAACTACGGATTAAGACCCCGGCCCTTACTGTTGAAACCTATTTCAGTACAGTTCTTGATTATTAAAGCACTGCTTTGTTACTTTCCCCGGAGTTATGACTTCGGGTAGTACCTAAGTCCCATTGAGATAGGCTTCACCGACGAGAGGCTAACTTCATGAAGAGCTCTCTTAAAGCTCCTCGTGTACCTATAAAGCCACAAATCGCTCGAGCTTTGGGCGTAAACGCAGACTCTGTACTAAATAAATCTTTGAGTTGTCTAGTTCTGTTCTATCTATCGCTAATGACCCGCACCTGCTCCGCTCGGGTGTAACGGTGATATGTAAAAATCAAGATTTCCGTGAAGTTAATTATTAAACATATAAACTCCCAGAATAAATTCTTTAAATGGTGGTGAGAACCACATCAAAATCCACACAGTTTACGTTTACAGACATCAATAGCGACTTTGTTTATAGATATTTAAGATATTGTTGGTAGATAAAAGCCCCCTAGAAAGACATATTGTGACCTTATTGGTGATGTTCTTCAGAAAGTTCAGGTGCGTAGTACTCGCAACCGGCGCGGCGTGCGTGTATGACCAGATGTATAAATGTAAACCAGGCAAAAGTAGTATGTAAGGACCGTAGCAGTTGGCGTTCTGTAGTGTCTACCTAACCCCCTGGGAAGAAGGCGTGAATATACGTAGGGTGTTCTGAAAGTCTTTTTTTTAGATTTAACTTTAATTTTCCGAGTTTTTCAAAATAAGGCAATTATTTTACCACAGTTAATAATGAATTGAAATGAAATGAAATGAAATTTAATTGCAAGAATTGTAGTTCATTTCAGATGGTCTGGTTTTCAATTGTTTCTAACACAATTCGCTATAACTAGCATGCAAAATAATTTATATACACTTAAATTTATTTATACATATAATAGTGATACCGAAAAAAACCACGATCATTTTCTTTTTTATCAACTTAGATTTTTTTTACTTCAGTCGGAGTTTCTTCGCCTTCTATCACCCGTATTCCATTTTGCTGCTTTGTGGGCACGTCGTAATAATAAAGCCACGTTTCATCGCCCGTGACGATTGAAATGATGTCTTTAGATTTTCCGTATTCAAACTTTGCAATCATTTTTTTACACCATTTAACTCGCTGTTCATCGGTAAATTTATGTGGAATCCAAAGAGTACAAACTTTTCTATTATATCCTAAATGATGGTGAATAATTGAATGTGACGCTGCTGAGCCAATCTGCAGTAAGGACTCTATTTGCCGGTAGGTTATTCGCCGGTCATTAAATTTTTAACTGCAGAAATATTTTCTGGAGTAACTGCTTCCGCCGGTCGAAATGAACGCGGGTCGTCTTCTAGGTTAAAACAGCCACGCTCAAACGTTTTGTAACATCTGTACACGGTTGCACGAGAGGGACAGTCATCACAAAGGGGCTTCATTTCTTCTATACAGTTTTCTGGAAATAATCCACGTAAAAAGTTATAACGCAAAATTGCGCGATATTCGATAGTCTACGAAGCCATTATAGTGAACTTGTTCGAAAACGATCTCCGGCAATACTGAATGCAATCAAATGACAACTGACACCAACGTATATCATAACATAAACAATCAAACTTCATGCTCGCGTCGGCCATCCGCCTCTGTATTATTAAGTATCTCAAGACTTTCAGAACACCTTACGTATGTACTAGCAGCGCCCCGCGGTTTCACCCGCGTAATTCTCGAACTCGTAAGAATATAGGGATAAAAAGTATCCTATGTGATAATGCAGGTTATAAAATATCAGTGTGCCAAATTTCATCAAAATCCATGCGTGAAAGACTAACAAACATCCATCTATCCTCACAAACTTTCGCATTTATATTATTATTAGCAGAATGTAGCTACGAGGGATTACTATAACAACATGAGTAACTTATCTTGCTATAAAAAACATGCACACGCTTTTATTACAATACAATCACACAGGTCCCAGCCGTTGGCAGCCACATTTGGGTTACCGAATCGTATCAACTCGGTGAGCGATGATTCCAGTTCACTGGACATATTCAGCATTGATCTGGATTCTAGGCGAAGTTGGACGAAGTAACCGATGGAATTGTGAAGCTTTAAATGAAGATTGGTAATTTTATATTAATGAAGTGTGATGACTGAGGAAGGAAATTATGGAAAATAATAAAAATACATGACTCGATTGTGTTGAAAATTACTACACTACTTAATGAACTCATCCAATCTATTAAGATTTTTGAGAACTTAAATATTTTATAAGGACCTTACTGTAGGTACCTTTTATTTTATTTTATTGCATAAGGGAAAACAATCAGTAGTACAGGGTGAGGCAAAAGGTATGCATCGATTTTGAAGGGCTACAGAAAAAAAATAACGATTTATATATATGTAAATGCTGTTTATCTTATTTAAGTCACCGAATGCCATTTGTTACATTAAGTTTTAACTAATTTATTAATTATATGTGCTAAGCACATGTTATCCATACCTTGTATGATATTCTTAAGTAAAATCCATCCTTAATAAAAATTTAAATCTATGTTTGTTGTTTCATATTAACTATATTTTCTACTAGCTTTTGATTTAGTTCGTCTAATTTAGAATTCAGTCCATCTTGTTTCATCACATCCTCTTGCAACTGCTTGACATTTTTGAAACAACAATGTGCATTTAGTAAATTTTCATTACCTTCTGCTAATTTAATAATAATATCAGCAAGATGGCGGCCATCAGCAGCGATGCACTGATGAAGGCGATTTCTGAAATTGTCAACAACTTTTGAATAGGTACGGCGGTTATTTCTTCCCTTATTGTCATCTTGAGTTCATCCAAGGTGTGAGGACGATGTTTGAAAACTTTTTCCTTCAGGTAATCCCAAAGGATGGATGTTGATAATGATAATGCCTTGGAAGTTGGGTAGGCCTTTGGTGTGGGATGCAACCTGTGTCGACACCCTCGCGCCAACCCATCTTCTTAGCACGGCGGGTTGTGCTGGGGCGGCTGCTGCAGGAGCAGAAAACCTCAAACGGCGCAAATATAGCAACCTTATTGGGAGCTATTATGTTTGAGCCGTTTGGGGTTGAAACTCTAGGGCCTTGGGGTCCGAGTGCTCATCGAGTATTTCGGGACATCGCCAAGCGGTTGGTCGACTCATCACGTGACCAGAGGGCTGGCCTATTTTTAGCCCAAAGAATCAGCATTGCTATCCAACGTGGCAATGCTGCCAGCCTTTTGGGCACTTTTACCATTGACAGCGATGCGGACGAATTTTTTGATGCCCTATGAGCTTGTCACCTTGCTTGTATTTTTGTACCCAGCTTGTATTTTTATGATTTTTATATACTTGTACATAATATACATATATATCTTTTAGTTTTAGCTTGTACATATAATCTAGTTTCTGTTTGAAATAAAGAATATCCCAAAGTAAAAAGTCACAAATGCTCAAATCTGGGGAGCGTGCAGGCCACCCTACGTCACCTCTAAGAGAAACCAGTTACGCCGGAAACATTTGCCTCAATTTCACCATTGAAATTCGAGCTGTGTGAACTGTCGCCGAATCCAACGACTTATTGAATTGCCGTGAGGAAACTCTCCATGACGCGCAATGTTGAACTGACGCTGGAACGTCCTTAGTGTGGCGACAACAGAACGACCATTTTCTAAAAACGTGCGAACGGCAAACCCACGATGCTCTCCCGTCCAAACCATTTTGCGTACTAAAATGGCACGCTCGAATGAACACAATGAGGCCTCACCAAACGTCCTACCCTCCTCGCAGCCCGACCCCTTCCCCTCCAAAACCGATGCATATCTTTTGCCCCACCCTGTATTCAAAATAAACAGAAATAACTTAACATTTAGCTTAAAAAATATACTGCTCTCTACATTTTCCACAAATTAAAATTCAATTACATATAAACTGATAGCAAACGTCAACACTGTCGTCAGGGCAAAATCAAATAAATAAACAGAAGAAACTAAATCTAACAAAACAATACTCTTGTTTGTGTATATATTGCATGTTACGGGTTATAATAATAATTTGTTTAAGAATACGGAATCTACCAAAAATAACAATAATAAATTATATGATTTGGTACTTAACCGCTTGAGTGTCGCATGACAGGTTTATAATAGAAAGCGCACGAAATGTCAACCGAACCTCATAGATTCGCAATAACTGTTAGCCCGCGGTCGCCATTGGACGATGGTATTCTACGTTTATGTGCACTTGCAACACGATCTGTTGACTTCCTTTATCATGTGACATCTCAAGGGGTTGATTGTAATTTAAATCACATTATTTTCTTAGAAATGCATCAAAATCCGTTTGTTCAATCGTTTATGCATGATTGAATAACCAACATCAACACAAACTTTTACATTTAGGTATGGTTAGAGGGACAAGGATTTGAAATCAAGCAAATTTGAACGTATCATGAATCATTCTGAATTTAAGGCGATTGTCACCAATGAAACTGAACACGATTAGCGAATCTAAACTGCGATCAAGAGCTGTCAGAGTTAATATTCCATTACATGATGATCAACAGAGACAGCTCGACATTTAACGCGGTTTAAATGTGCGGATCGCGTTCTGTTCTTTGGTGAAATTCGCACATAATCAAACCAGTTAATGTCCCATTCCTTGTAATCTACATTACTGTTATATTTCAAAGCTATCTTTCGCATCGTCACTGAAATTATACATTTGAAAACGTTTCCATGCAGCATAGCCTTCCGATTCTTTTTCCCACTGCATTAGAGAAAGTTACCACCATTTAGACTTCCACTGGCTTCAGTAATTACATGAAATAAACTGACATCTACGTTTATCAAGCCTCTGGAACCTTGACCCAGATCGCGTAGTGTCAATGGTGCATTTTCTAAGGGATCCCAATGGAGGGTACGCCTCGACATCATTCATTGTTGATAAAAACTGGGTTTTTGTGTTTGGGTTTTAAATTCAAATAGACGAATAGAAAAGTGTGTTTTTTTAAATAAATATTGTTTTTTGTATGGTTATTTGAAACTGTTGAAGTACCGAAATCGGGCATAGAATAATGTGACTCTTGATATGTACGTACAGTGGACTACAAGTAGGTCAATATTTTTGATAATATCATCTTATCTCATAGCTTTTTAACCACACATTATTCACAGACACTGCAGACACAGGGAGAGATAGAATATAGCTTAGGAAGAAGCTACAGAATCCCCCTATCCCACAATTTTATTAAAATCCACTTTCCCAACAAATCAGTTTTTTTTTAATTACGAAAAGCGTTGTAATTTTTTGCGAGCGGACCCGTATTTGAATACGCACATACATCCTCTATCATACATTCACTCCCATGACCCTCCCATAGCCGAAAGCCCTTAATCATATTAAGTTTGAGCATCACAGGAACACGGATGACATACGGCGCGACCCGGCAATACTTTAGTCAATTTATACGGCGTCGTGGGACCCGATGCCATCAAGTGTGCCGTTTACCTCGTATTTAATCATAAAAGTGTGCCGTTGAAGTGCTGAAGGAATGTGTGTGAATATTGATTTCAGATGTGTTTTTATTGGGATTTATTGGGTTTTGAAATTTGATGGAACACACTCCCTTAACATCGCCTGTAATGTGTTTGTAATTCGTGTATGAGCACTGTGTGGGCGTGTGTGTGTCTTTTTACGGTTGTTTGATGAAGTTGGTAAATTTTGGTGAAAAATAATGAACAGTTTCTGAGGTTTTTGAGGGAGGGATTATTGGTTCGATATCGTGTTTTTGAACACTTCGTTAAGGACGCGTTTGTAAATCCGACAAAAATAAGCTATTTTTAGGTAGATTTTGCGATGAAATGAAACTAACAATTGCAACAAATATTACTTTTCATCTCCAAATAGTGGCCGTTTTTAGGTTTGAAATTTTTTTTGTAGAATTTAGTTTAAAAGTAGAGTGAATTACTATCGAGGGTTTATCTGAGGACCTCAAAAACCGAGCATTAGGAAGGAATTCGCTTAAATATATAATTTTGTCGAATTAATAGTTATTGAGAGTTTAAACTCCGTTGTTTAAGAATTCTTCAGAAACCGGGCATAAGAGGTTTAAGAGTATATACAACCTCAGCTCAAATTCTAATTTCGTCCCCACTTCCCCGCGCCACCTCACTATCAGTATGTTCATATTAGTGTGTCCTGAGCGCAAGCGACACAACTCTCCCGTTCGAAAGCCAAAGCGAGACTGAGCGCGGATGTCGGGCGGCAGGAAGCAAACGCTGATAGTGTAGGTAATTTCTTTTTACGGTGAAAATAATGGCGATTTGAAAAAAAATAAAACATAAGACCTGCTTTATTGTTAGTTCAGTTAGTATGCAAAGTTTCATGATTTAATTTGAAGTATTTTTTTGAATACCAGCGGTTTATTGTTCGGTTTAGAGGTAACTTTGGAATATTTTTCTTTCGAGAAAATTTTATAGAATCGTGTTTTCGTCACACATAGTACTTAACATTAATCCTCAACTTTACCATATATTTATTTAAAAATTCACTTTACCATATATTTATAAAAAAAAAAATTACATAACGGAGGATCAAATCAAATCAAATCAAATCAGTTTATTGCAAACATGTTGTACAGAGGTTGAGATAGGATAAAAAAGCTCATGCAAAAATCATGCTAGTATAGGCTCTTAAGTCGTCAATAAAAATACGAGGAAGATATTTTAAATACTGAAATTGATTTAAATGAAATCTAAAGTGATTCAAAACAGAATGTCATATTTTTTTGTTGGTTTAAAGTTTAGGATCCAAAAAATAAAACTGAATTACCTACATATAATTTTACCACCTTTGCTTAAAGCTAAGCACAATTTATTTCAGGAAATAGGTTAAAAAAAAAGCTTTTACAATGTTCCAACAGAATAAATAAACCTACAACTCAGTTAACCTGTCACTGCCAAATACAATTTGATCAACTTTCGGGTCCAGTCTAGTTGACGGGTTAGTCTGCAATGTCCGTGCAATTTTCCGGTACTCAATGATTTAGGTTGATATTGTGCTCCTCTAATTATTTTACTATTGTATTATTACAACTACTCCATCATCCTGCCTAGCCTTTTCCCAACTATGTTGGGGTCCGCTTCCAGTCTAACCGGATGCAGCTGAATACCAGTATTTTACATGGATCGACTGCCTATCTGACCTTCACAACTCAGTTACTGGGTAATACGATACCCCTTGGCAGTCAGAATTTCTTGCTTCTGACGACCCGTAACGACTGTCAAAGATCCATGAATGACAACGGCTTAACGTGCTTTCCGAGGCACGGAGAGGCCTCGGTATCTAAAGACGGTCACCCATCCACGGACCAACCGCGATAAGCGTAGCTAAACCTGATCGATCAACCCGTGCGCCTGTTATTACTTAGCCACGAGCCCCTCAACTACTACAACTACTCGGTGCTTTCTATTATTCAGGTTCTGATTGAAAATAAAACCGCCGCGGAACTCTACCTAGGCCACAGACTGACATACCACTGTCTATGTACGTGTGGGTTCACTCGTGTTTTTGGAAGGCTATTAAAAATTCTTTCTAGGCTGTGGTTCTATCTTTGTGCTTTGAAAGCTGTTATTATACTGTGATGTAAAGGTTTAGTGAAAAGGACTGAGAGGCAAAGGAAGGTTTACTTGTTGATTCTGAAATAGCTAGCTAGTAAATACACGTAGGTACAGCACCTTCTGAAAGGAAATACAGCAAGTGGATATAGCAAGTTCACCACACATATCTTTTAAAGCCAACAAAACACAGGCGTGTCTGTTTTAGGGCTAAAAGGAGTCGTTTCGCCCAAACTCCTACTTTTCGGGCTACATCTATTCCTGTAACTGATCGGCTTGAGCTCCTAGGCATAGAGTTGACGTCTGGTCTCAACTTCGGCGCCACCATCGAGTACAAGGCCCAAACTGGGCATCCTAAATAGGGTGAAGCGATACTTTACGCCTGGACAGCTTTTAACCCTTTACAAAGCGCAAGTCTGATCCTGCATGGAGTATTGCAGCCACCTTTGGGATCGATCAGCTAAGTACCAACTAGCCGCGCTTGACTCGGTGGAACGCAGAGCTAAGAGGTTCATTGGCGACGTAAAACGGGTGGAAGCTTCATAGCTTGGCTCATCGCCGCAAGGTTTCCTGCTTGTAGGTCTTTATTGTACTTCGGTGAGTGCGCCCAAGAACTCCACGACCTCATTCCACCAGCCTCCTTCTACCATCGGACATCTAGACGCACTGCCAGTTACCATCCCTACCTAGTTGCTATTTCACCAATTCCCACTAAGCGCATCCAAATGTCTTTTATAATGCGCACAGCAAAAGAGTGGAACTCACTACCTGCGTCTGTGTTTCCGAGCGCATACAATCCGAATCTGGTCAAAGTGAGAGTGAACAGGCTTCTTCTTTCTTCTGGGTAAGCTCACTCCATCGTCGACTTTGTCTCTGTCACCTCTTACCTAGACTAGAGTCAAGAGCAAACCCATCTCAAATAAAAAAATAGCTGCCAAAAACAAGGCTATATCCTGATTTGAAAAGTACGGTCATTGCTCTTATAAAGAAGAAGAAGGGAAAAGGGATCGGGTTATGCAGGTCATGTGCCTGTACCTTACTCACGGAACAAAATCACTCATCATCATCAATGGCCTTTTTTCCGCCCACTGCTGAGTGTAGGCCTCCTTCCTTTTGTGCCATGCTGCCCTGGTCCGTGCGGGTCTCATCCAGGTCTTTCCCGCAATCTTCTGTAGGTTGTCCACCCACCTGGACATTGATCTGCCAAAGCTCCTACCGTTTCTCGGCAACAATTTCGTTAGGACTCTGCTCCACCTGCCATCACCACATCTAGCCAAGTGTCATGCTCATCTACATTTCAAAGCCGCTAGCTGTACCCGTATCAAAAAAAAAAAAAAAATTCACTCACTGAATGACAAATGAGTACATTTCCGGCACGCATCGTAGGTACCTGGGTACCTTTCCGTTCTGGATATTGGCGCCACGTTGAAAAACCGGCCAAGTGCATGTCGGATACGCACAATGAAGGGTTCCGTAGTTGGGATGAATTTATCTCAAGAACAAACTGAACATTGTAGCTGAAAAACATGTTCTCCTACACATTCCAACTGCAAATGTAAGTTTGTACGCACAATATTGAGAGATTTACCATGTTATTTTAAGACCATAGACTTTTTATAAGTTTACCTGTAATCTATATCTATAGAACTATTTGCTATATTTTTATCAAAATTTTAGGCTCAGTAGTTTCGGAGATAAGAGCGGGAATGGTCAATTTTCGTGTATTATCTTAAATAACTTTAAAACTATGTTTCAAAATCATAAAAAAAATGAGACCCTCATCCCTTTCATTTGATACTCGGTACAGTTTGCAATTTTGTATTTCTGATTTGCCCCCAAATTTGACCTCCATATTCAAAATTCATTTATTTACGTTACACGTCCGTGTTCAGGTCACAGAAATTCATAAGTGTACCAAATTTTAATTAAATCGGTCTACTAGATTCGGAGCAAAATGGCTGTGTTAGACAGACAGACACACGAGTGATCCAATAAGCGTTCCATTTTTTCCTTTTGAGGTATGCAACCCTAAAAATTGTGTCTTGAACTGACCTGGTAAAAACTGTCTTATCAGGCTAATAATAGATACATCGCTAATTCTCGTGGTGTTGCAAGCGTCCACAAATATCAGTTAGAGTTTCGTACTTGGAATGCTAACTCGTAAGCATTTGCCATCATTCGGCCACCTCCTGAAAATCTCCCACCTGGACATGAGTTGCTTTGGCTTACCTGGAATTCAGTTACAAGACAAGTTTGCTATAAGACGTAATAACTATAACTCTTCTTCAGATACTTTCTTGATTACTACTCACTCATGTCAGGTCCCTTTAATTTGGGCGAATTAAAGGGACCTGACATGAGTGAGTAGTAATCTTGTCCTAATCTTAGCAGAGCAATCAGCGTTAAATATCTAGGTGTACAAATAGATAGTGAACTAAAATGGGATAAACAAATTGATGCTCTCACCACCAGAACCCTCCGTCTCTTACGTATCTTTAAGTCCCTGAGAGAATCCTCTAATCTTGACACTTTAAAAATGGTGTATGGCCTATGTCAGTTGATACTAGGATATTGCATTACGGTGTGGGAGGGGCGTTTAAAACATTCTTTCTCAGACTAGAGAGAGCACAGAGAGCTATACTTACAAGTTATGGCCAGAAAACCCTACAGATACCCAACAGCCCCACTGTATTCCAACTGTCAAGTACTTACAGTACGTCAACTCTTTGTGCTCTACTCAGTCCTTAAAATACATTCATCCATACCTCCTTCAAACCGAGAAAAACGAACCCTTATCCCTCCAAATACTCCTCATAGAACAGCCAAACATCAGTATCTTATTCTGAGCTCTCTCAATTACAGAAAAACTTCAACAAGACTACGATCACACAAAATCATTATTAACCTACATAACCTAGCACATGCACACTCATGCACACACGCACATTAATACACACACACATACACCCTCACGCACACACCCTTACATACACATACACACTCACAAGAATTACGTTCATTATTTAACTTTATTTAATTTTACTTATCTTTCTGATAATTGTTTAATTGTGGGTAGATCGACAGGGTCTTCACTTGGTAAATAGGTAATGTTAGAACATAACCTTATGGCCGTCCACTGTCTGTATACTCTAGTTTAAGAACCAGGGTAACAGAAATTGTCAACAGATATACCGTGTACTTACATCAACATGTTCTACCATAATAATATAGTTACATAACTTTGTATATCTTGCTTGTGACTAGTTTAAGTTTTGTTTTCTCACCACCTTCTTGATCAATAAACAATTTTATTATTATATTATTTTATTTTAATTTATTCTTTAAATAGACTCCAGGCCCTGGTTAGCCGAAGAAAGGTAAACCTGTTTATGTCTAGATTCACTGATGACTCCGCCCTGGAGAGAAATGTAGTATTGTTCCACAAACAAAATCAATCAATCTGCCTAGCCTTTTCCCAACTATGTTGGGGTCGGCTTCCAGTCTAACCGGATGCAGCTGGATACCAGTATTTTGCATGGAGCGACTGCCTATCTGACCTCCACAACCCACTTACTGGGTAATACGATACCCCTCGGTAAGACTGGTTGTCAGACTTTCGGGCTTCTGACGACCCGTAACGACTGTCAAAGATCCACAAATGTCAGCCGGGACCAACGGCTTAACGTGCTTTTCGAGGTACGGAGGAGTCTCGGTATGAAAAGATGGTCACCCATCTACAGATCAACCGCGGCAAGCGTAGCTTAACCTGATGGACCGACCCATGCGGCTGTTATTACTTAGCCACGAGCTCCTCTTCTCCTCTGTTCCACAAACAATGGGACACTTAATATCGTGTCCAGCGTGTCCTGTTGTCTGCATGTTATATGAACTGATCATGGACGCTACTGAAGGTGCCAAATTCTGGGCCGACTCACGCTAAGATGAAAATCATTCGGCTCGTCCTTAAACACTTCTATTAAGCTTATTCTAAAATACATAACACAAAGAGAAAACATAATAAAAAAGTTTGCGTCACTCCGATGCACGACTGGAGTTTACTCCTTATATACGATTTGAATATAATGGACAGATTGACCGCTACAATTAAGACTGGCCGAAAATAAAAAAAAGACAAAAACGCGAGAACGCTTCGCTTGTTATTTTATTCCTCATATTTTTGCTAGACCAGGGGCCTTATATGAAAATCGATTCTTAAGGAGTAAACTACAAAGACTGAGACTCCAATAAAGTCATTTTTTTATATCTATAAAAAAGGAAAAAAAAACTACCTTATTCTAAATGGGTTTTATGTGCGGAACCCTTTGAGCTTAACAGTAGCTCGTTAACGTTTTCGACGATAATTTGTTGGACCCTGCTCCATTTGTTCGCATCGTGATTAATTTTCCTTTTTTTGGGGGGATAGTGAATCGTTTCGCGATGTTTTTGGGTTAGATTGGCTAATTTTGTCGGTCTTGTGCTGGTGACCCAGATAAGGAGAACATAAACATCATGCCTGTAAGACTAAATATATAGATAGACAGCCAGTCTCATGTCTTAGCTCAGAAATCGGAGCTGAGGAGGAGGTGTAAGAAGGCTTTTCAGAGTCTGTAGCTTTCGAATTTCAAAAACATACCAAATGTCAGCTCTCAACTTTGAACAAAAATGTTTACAAGTGTATTCTATTATCAATCAATCAATCAATCAACTCAGCTTACCGCAGTCTACTGCTGGACATAGACCTCCCAGGCTGCGCCACAACATGATATCCTCCACCTTCCGCTTCCAGTCTGTCCCAGCCACCTTCCAGTAGTCGATCCATCTAGCTGGGGGGCGTCCCATATACTATCCGTAACCGAATTCTATTATTATTTTTTTATTACATAAAAAGAAACAATAAGTGACGATTTTAGATAACAAAAAGTCCAGAACCTCATAATCGGCAGTCATGCTTTCTATCACAACACCAAGCCAATAAGGAAAATGATCTGTAATGGATCGACATAACTTCCGCAGTTAACCAATGTTAAATGGTTTTAATCTTAGGGGGATAATGGCTTAGTCATGTTAACTTTTTTTGGGTAGCCATAAGGTAGCATTTGATCGGGTGCTATGATAAATTAAGACGAAGTCAACGTCACAGTTCAAGGTCAACCAGATTCAGGAAGAAGATGACACATTAAGAACTGACAATAATAACTTAGTATAGAGTAGCGACAGTGGAGAAACGAAAGAAAAGAGATAGGATAGTATAACACCCATATTTAGACAGATATTTGTTAGAAGCCCTATGAAATACGCCAGGGCCCTCGAGACTAAGGCTGTTCCAGAAAAAAAAAAGAAAAACCCTATAAGACTTTTTCCAATCCCGAAATTGAAATAAAGACTCCACGTAACGCAAAAGCCAGCTCCCGTCATACGTCAAACACTTTTAGACGCATAACAACCTTCGACATCAAAACTAAAAATACCACAAACATAATAATATAAATAAATATACGACCGATACAGTTTATATGAGAAAAAGGTCAGTCGTAAAGTTTTTACTCACGTCAGCGTGGTCTCAAGTTCAATTCCCGGTCATGTTTTGAGGAACGTTATGTAACGGAAGGAATAGATCGTAAAGTAAATCAAGAAATGATTTCAAATGACCTTCGATGAGTGTGTCAATCAGTTATATTGTTTGAGAAACTTTTTATTTGAGCGTTATAGCGATCGATTTTTCAAATCCGACGGCAGTTTTAGGTTAAAATTTTTAAAACCATTTATGCAAATACCTTGCCTTCTCCATAACTTTGTATCTTTTTATCCTTGCGTTAAAGAAAAAACGATTCACGATTTCTGTTCTTGGTTAAATATATTCATGCACTCTATCTCATCTATGCGCATGTACTTAACACACACACACGCACACACACACACACACACGTTGATAACCTTTACTATGGGATATAATGGGGGGCCTGGAGTTCTGAAATACAGGCCTAGGCTTAGTTTGGACTCCAGATCTCCCACAAATTGCAAAATTTGGTCCAAATATCTGTCAACTTAATATGTCTAGTATTGTAATTTGTGGAGATAAATAAACATAACTTTATTACTATTATTTATTCATTCGGCCTTCATATATACAGGAAAATTTAAGTTAGATTCTTCTCCGTTCAAACTAAAAATTCCAAACACAGCCAACACATATTTCAACAAACGTGTCGACGCTAAAAGACGTGTTACATTAACTAGTTTCAAATACCCTCGTTCCCCGCCATACTTGCCCAGATACCCTGAACACTTGCAGTTGATTTATTGCTAGTAATATTGGGATTTATTGCACGATAACCATGTCTTGACGTGTAGCTAACACAACACGGATATTGCTATGGTTTTTCTGTGACTTTGCTCGTGTTTGAATGTATTACTAATACCTCCACTCTCCCCACCGCGGTGGGGAGAGTGGAGGTATTAGTAATACTATATATAATCTATACTATGTATAATACTATGTATAATCAACGCGGTGACGGTGCACCGTCACCGCGTTGATTGAAAAGTCATACAGCACGTCATTAAATCTTCCTAAAGATACCCTGGCTTTTTCCCTTGCCTTTGTTGGGGTCGGTTTCCGGTCTAACCAGATGCAGTTCCTAGTCGGGCCTAGAGGTTGCTAAGCCAACAATGCACAAGCCTCAGTCGGCGATAGAATTTCAAGACAACAAATAAATCTAAAAAGAAACCGCTGTGCGAGGGGCCTCCCACGTCCAAAGTTTATGCGGTTTTCCACAACTTATGAAAAAGAAGAAAAACTAGCCAATCCAATCCCAGGATTCCGAGGTGTTCCGGGTGTTACCATTGTGTGGATTGCCCGGAGGAAATGGTGAAGCATATGGAGAGGCGCAGAGGCGATCGGCGGCGTCAATCTCTCGCGTCCGGCCAGTCCAGACCATGGTATGGAGCGAGAGTGTATTTGAAGCCGGCACCTCCTTCTGCGAAGCAGTAATGCTCGCAAAGGAGGAGGAGGCACGCGTAAGGGAGAGGCATACTTTGCGCCCTAATGCCCGTAGTCGTCGCAGGAGACGTCGGGCGTCGTGAATTGAGAACCGATTCCCGGCCACCGTAGGCGCGCTCTTGCGGACGGCAAGCAATGAGTAGCTTTCCGTCTGGTTAGGACCAGGCCCGGGTCAACGGCGCCTTGTATTCCACGCGCGCCTCAAAGAGATGTCAGCACTAACTGATAGGGCCAATGCCTGCCAGGATCGCGGGTTGTTTGAAAGAGTTACCGTAGTTTTTATTCAGTAAAAGTCTGACACGCCTTCCCGCTCCACTCAGAACGGGAGAAAATATTTGATGACCAATCTAAAAAAAAAAAGGATTCCGAGGTGTGCTGCTAAAATGATTGAGCTCGCTTTACTCGCTCTTGAAGTTCAGGTTGTCTCAATTGTTAAAATTTACTGCAATATACTTAAAGTAACTCTTATTTCTCTATGTATGGTCAAATCCAGTATTTTCAAGGTGAAACTATCAGTTTCAAAAGTCATTTAGGATAATCATCGTAATCGATGTTTTTTTCACCACTCGTGATCGTGACAAATGCATTGACGAGTTTAATTTGCTATAGGAGACTAGCTTTTGTCCGCGGCTTCGCCCGAGTTGGTGGTGGATAACATCCCACGAGAACGTACCGGGATTAAAAGTACCCTATGTGTTATTCCAGTATATGAACTATCTGTGTATCAAATTTCATCCAAATCCGTTCAGCCGTTTTTGCGCCAATCCCAAACATATATCCAGACAAATAGACAAACGGACAAATTAATGGCTACTATTTTGTCATATGTATTGCCAGAACTAGCTTCTGCCCGTGACTTCGTCCGCGTGAAATTTTGGCCCCCGACCCACTGTGTCCCGTTGCATTGCCCATCTGCACTTCGTTTTCGCTTAGCGTTCTTTCTGACTCTTTTTGTTTTTCTTCCTAAAGGTTTAGCGTGATGGTAAATAGCGTATAACCTTTCTCAAGAAATGGGCTATCAAATGCAAACAAGAATTTTTCAAGTCCGACTAGTAGTTCTTGAGATTAGAGCGTTCAAACAAACACACTCTTCAGCTTTATTATTAGTATATAGACGATAGATTAGCAAATAGCAAAATAGAGGATAAGCAGCATTTATCATCTTGATACTATCCACAATTTGCCTAACAAGACTACGTCGGTTATTCTTACAGTTCAGTAATCAAAATCCTGATGAAAGCCCAGTTTAACAACAGAAAATCTGCTCCCAATTAAAATTTGTCACGAATGAATAAGCAGAAACTTTTGGGTATTTTTAACGGATAAAAAAAGCTTTATAGGCGACGTCCTTTGAAGTTTTCTAAAACTGTTTTAATTATGAATAAAATATTCTACAATTTTATTATAATGCTTAAAACCTCTAAAATAATCACAGTGACTTGAATTTTAATAAAAGTTATTACAATAGTTAAGATTACAACCCATGTTACCTTTCCAGACGTGTGGTTTTGACTTTTATTTATTTATTGATGCATATCAGGTTTTACGCCCTCTTCGATGCATGGACAGGTCTCCATATAAAAAGTATGACTACCCAGCAATCCAATGATAGGAACAACTTAACCTCACATATCGATCAGATTACTTCAAGTTAGTAAATAAATTAAGTTTTCTTTTCAAAAACATATATTAACAGACATATAGAACAAAAAAATGCTTTTGATGGATTGTAAGAGTAGAATTTCGACGTCGATGACCTAAGTCGGAAGTTGTGTGATACCTTAACAAATACAGCAAAGGAACATCTTGGCGGAACACGATGAAAACCCAAATCAACCCTAAAACTTTGACGACGATTGAGCAAAGAAGGTTTTTGAAACAAACACAATAGGCGACCAAAGACAACTCGAACGAATCAGTAAAGAATTCGAACCGGGATACCATAATAAAAACATTAGCGGCAAACCGAAACCAAAAGTTTTTCGAAATAAACTTAGCACTAGAACATCGCAAATTAGAACCCTTATAAAAGCTAGAGGATCCGTTGGCACCGTAACAAATTGGGACCAAATAGAGCGTTGTGGAAGAGTTCTTCAAATAATTGTACTCATCGACTGCAGCACAACGGAATCTCATAATTGAAGACCCAAGAGCCGAACCAACTGAGTGTCATATTCAGGATTTTCTGCATGCTATTCTACCAGATGAGGTGGAATGGGCACTTCAACGCATGAAAAATATAAGTCTCCGAGCGAAGACGATATCTTAGTGGAGTTAGTCCAGACAGGAGGAGATCGTATGGTGAAAGTGTTAGAGGAACTCTTCAACAACGTACCATATGGTGGTCACACGCCTCAGTCGTGGAAAAACGCCGTGGTAAAGTTTCTACATATAAAGGGAGATTGCTCCAAACTTCAAAACTACCGACCAATAAGTCTTCTCTCTCAGGTCTCGAAGGCCGTTTGTCACCCTTTTTTTTTTGGGTGGGAAATCATCAAATAACTTCCAAAAAAACCTGAGAGAGAAGACCTGAGAGACCTGAGAGAGAAGACTTATTGGTCGGTAGTTTTGAAGTTCCTTCAGTTGCCTGTGCCAGGGCCACGGTAACTCTTTCGAACAACCCGCAACCCTGGCGGGGCCGTTTGTCACCCGCCACGTCGACGAGAACGAGATGACGGCGTCAAAGTAGCGATACATATAATACATTTACTAAGGCCGCGTGTCCACCGCACGTCCGCCAATGAGACTTCACAGTCGGTTCGAATAATCCCGTTTCTCTTTGAGGTGCTGTTGACGGTGGCGGTGGACAAACAGTATAAGTAGTCAGACGACTGGTCGTGCGGAATTTCTTCTTGATCGGAGCTCCTGCGGCCAAGATTGCGGTGTCAAGTCGTTGTCGTGGCGGTGTAGTACGCAAGCAGGGCGAGGACCCTTAAGACCGTGCATTATTAAATGGGGAAATGTCGCAAATAGCTGTCAAATATGAAAACATGACATCACGACTTGTTACCCCGAAATGTCAGGCAGAGGTGTACTAGAGGTGTACACCCACATTTCGCCGGTTATGTTAAGTCCCATGGCGATATAAGAACAGGGGGCGAGACGTTTGCCATCAACCGGGCACTGATCCAGACTCGGGGCTGCTACTTTTTAGTACACATACAACACAGTAACATTTTTCAGCTATTTTTTATTAGCTGAATAATGTTAAAAGGAATGTATATGTTACGGCTAAAACCCGAAGTGTGACTACACCTTGTTTAGCCCGCTAGAACTAGGTGTTGGTAACCGATTGCATTCAGACCCTGGCACTCTCCGGCCGCTGTCGCGACACTGCTCCCTTCGCTCGCTCGGCTCGTGCATTGTGTGGTCACAGTTCTAACCTAACCTAACCTACCTTTCAGCCTACACCTAAGTTTAACCAACTGCTATAGTTGTAACCTAGCCGCACTTCGGGTTTTAGCCGTGAAACATACATAACATTCGTTTTAACATGACCTACACTAATATTCTTTCCTTTAAATGGAATAACATTTTATATAACACCTTTTGTGTTTCACGAACTGCGTCTAAATAAATATTATTCTTTCTTTCTTTCTTATATTCTGATGAACTCCGAATGCTAAAATCTTAGACTAACAATTTGATTTATGCTCAAATATGAAATCCTTGTGCTACAAGAAACTTCTGAGATGTTTTTGGAATTGTAAATACTTACTTAAATGTCAGGAAATTGGAGCGTGTGTTTATCTTCTGTGGTAAAGTTTTCATTCACTTGATAAGGTAACTTTTGTGGTTCTGTCTTGTTTTACGTAAATCTCTTTAGAACAATTATTTTTCAATATATGTATTTTCATACGTCCTAATGACGGAGACTGAATTTTATTTGAATATGTATATTTTTGCCATATCAGAGTAAATAGAAATCTACGCTTTAGAATTAAAACAATGTGTAACAATACAGTTAAAATAACTGAAACATCCACGAGCAGAATCCATTGAAATATAAAACTTTAACGATTGTAAAGTGCCGAAAATATAGTAGTAGGTCCATGTTCAATTAACGGTAAAATAAATACGAATCATTGTTTTATTTTAGTTGACCGTTTTTTAAACATGGACCTACTTTTTAGACAACTTAAATAACAAAATATTTAAAAAAAGTTAAATCGACTTCAAAAAGAATCGAACTCAAAATTATGAAATAACTTTAATTTCGGAAGTCGGTGTCTTGGGATCTGTATTTTAGTTTTTTGCCACCGACTTCCAAAATTAAAGTTATTTCATAATTTTGAGTTTGATTCTTTTTGAAGTCGATTTAATATTTTTAAATTATTTTTTATTTCCTAATTTTTAGTTTTTAGCAAAATCTGGAATATTTGTGTGTAATAAGTATAATTTGACCACGGTTTTGAGATGTTTTCCCTTTGACACCTGTAGCTCGTATCAATAACCCACACTTACACGTATCCATTATCTTGAAATCTAATTAACCGATTTTGATGAAACTTTCATGCCCTAAGTTGAAGTAAATGTAAGCCAACAAAAAAGAATGGTCACGATCTGATTAGTAGTTTCTTAGAAATGCGTGGACAAACATACATACATACAAACATACATTCATCTATAAATTTTTGTATATTTGTTTGGAAGCCCTAATAAATGATAAATGATGATAAATGATAAATGATTTTTATTTCTGTAAGTAGGTTTGTACAAACACTTTTACAAGTCAATATTTTTTTTTTTAACTAGATGAGGTCGGTGTTTCCTATCTGACTACTCTGAGAAGAAAGGCCGAAACAAACTCAGAGGTCACAGTCTCTTATAAAGTCCAGACATAATCTTGGTCACTTCATATGAAGACCATGTAGATTGGTGTCTGAAATGGTCTTTTGAGGAAAGAACCACACAGATTGAGAGGACCTGTCCAGTCAGTGCACGCATTTGTCAGTAATCGCGCAGCTCAACTCAGAACTTAAGGAGCTCAACGATTCGACGAACAATACCAAAGAAAGGACATTGGGGTAGGCCGCATAGATTACTCAAACTGCCAGACCATGATTAAAAATAACTGAGAGAAAAAATAAAACAAACAAAAAAAAAAGCAATGACCTACATAGTCTTCACATTCACAATAAAGTAAAATAATATAATACTTACAAAGTAAATATTAATGTCAACATTCAGTATGCAAAAATAAAAATAATATAAAATAAAATTGGAGCAGTTCAATCCCAAGCCTTTTTGTCCTCAATATAATCTTTAACGGTATAAAAAGCTTTCTGACACAACTTGCGTTTAATGAATGATTTGAATTTATTAAGACTCAGATCTTGAACGTGGCTTGGAAGTTTATTATAAAAGCGTATACATTGACACCTGAATGACCCACCTATTTTCTTGAGCCTTGTTGGAGGTACAACAAATTTGTGTTTGTTCCTAGTATTTATATTGTGGATATCACTGTATTTTTTAAACAATTTAATGTTTTTATGGGCATATAAAAGATTTTCAAAAATGTACTGAGAAGGCAAAGTCAGTATATTAATCTCCTTAAATTTCTCTCTGAGAGATTGTCTCGGACTTAATTTATAAATGCATCGAACAGCTCTTTTCTGCAAAACAAAGATAGTCTGAATGTCGGCTGCATTTCCCCACAACAGAATACCGTACGACATTATACTATGAAAATAGCTAAAGTACACTAAACGGGCTGTCTCTATGTTGGTTAAATTACGACTAGATTAAATAGATTATCATATGTGAAAATATTGCAGTTCCAATAATATACATACATGTCGATACGGATTGATACGAGTACCTCCTTTTTCTGAAGTCGTTAAAATGTAAGGAGAAGCGTGGCCGAGCTCTCTAAAACTATTAAGTAGGTACCTACATTACTCGTATTTATATTGTGTTTATTTTTTATCGCTTTTTAATAAGCTATCTTGAGAATATCGTTGGACGGAGACCTAGATGACTGATGATGTCGCCTACCTGATGGTGGAATCTGAAGGCGGGTATAGGATCTCAGTGACGGCACTATGTAGAACCATCATGTTTTTACTTATTTGAATAGAATATAAGTAAAGGAATATAAATGTTGAAAGCTAGGTCGCCCTAACTATTTCCATTACTGAGGACCAATAAGCACTTACCTGGTTTTCATCAGACCTTCAGAATTATCGTGTAGTAGCATCCGTGCTCAATTAGATAAATGCTGAAAGCTGGATCATCCTAACTATTCCCGTTACTGAGAACCGATAAGCACGTACCTGGTCATCATCAGACCTTCAGAAAGTATCATGTGGTAGCATCCGTGCTCAATTAAATAAATGTTGAAAGCTAGATTATCCTAACTATTTCCGTAATTGAGAACCGATAAACACTTACATGGTCATCATCAGACCTTCATAAAGTATCATGTAGTAGCATCCGTCCTCAATTAGATAAATGTTGAAAGCTAGGTCATCCTAACTATTTCTGTTACTGAGACCCGACAAGCACTTACCTGGTCATCATCAGACCTTCAGAAATAATCATGTGGTAGCAGCCGTGCTCAATTAGATAAATGTTGAAAGCTAGGTCATCCTAACTATTTCCGTTATTGAGAATCGATAAGCATTTACCTGGTCATCATCAGACCTTCAGAAAGTATCATGTAGTAGCACCCGTCTTCAATTAGATAAATGTTGAAAGCTAGGTCATCCTAACTATTTCCGTTACTGAGAACCGATAAGCACTTACCTGGTCATCATCAGACCTTCAGGAAGTATCATGTAGTAGCAATCGTTCTCAATAAATGTTGAAAGCTGGGTCATCCTAACTATTTCCGTAACTGAGAACCTTGTTTTGAGATGTATTTTATCCCTTTGACACCACACCCGTAGCTCGTATCAATAAGCCAGGCCGTCACACTTACACGTATTAGTCCATTATCTTAAAATGTACTGAACCGATTTCGATGAAACTTTCACTGTGCCCTAAGTTGAAGAAAATGTAAGCCAACAAAAAAAGAATGGTATCGATCCGATTAATAGTTTCGGAGAAATGCGTGGACAAACATACATACATACAAACATACATCAATGAAATTTTGCACATTTGTTTGGAAGCCCTAATAGATCATCATATGTGAATATCTCGCAGTTCCGATAATATTACATACATACGTATCGAATTGATAACTCCTTTTTTTGAAGTCGTTAAAAAATAGTTAGCTATGTCGTTGTGTGAGTCAAATGCCCGATATATTTAAGCTCAATTCTTTTAATGTTATTAATATGTAGTATGTAATTTAGCTTGAATAATAATTTAAATAATACAATGCACCAAAAATATACATTTAAAAGTAGTATTATCAGTATCCAATATATATTAGAATTAGATCTTATTATATTGTACCTATATTTTTACGAATAAATAATTTGAATTTGAATTTTAAATAAAGTTACACATATTCACAAAGCAATTTGTATTCAACTTTCCAGTTAGAGCCGAGTAACTAAATTCAGAATTCATATGAGTAGGCATTGAACCATTTTCAGAGTCCATTTGTACAATTGCTGAAGGATTCCTCTCGAGGGAAATCAAGCATAGGTGAGGAACGATAAGTGTGAATACACATCACACGTCCACCACTTAGGAATAATACAGACAGAAGGAATCTAGACTGGTCTTTAGAGAACGGTTTTAGATAAAAATATTGGAGTGACGTATTCCGGCCTAATATCAACATGAAAGGCTGATCGACATTTATTTTCAGCTTGAATGATGTAACTTCAAACGTAAACTTAAACACAAAGTAGTTATTTATTTTAAATAAACCAATTACAGCTTTTGAATAAAATATTGTCAAGGGGTCGGTGAGTCAGAAACACGAAGCTAGTGGCCCATTTCAAAGCGTAGTAGATTTCTATGGAGAAGAACGGACAAAAACTCCACTCACTCTTTTAAATCAAAATATTGTTAGAAAATATTGGTTATTGAAAACATATATGTGAGAACAATGTAGAAAGACGTACACGTTAAAAGCGTCCGTAATGAAAATATTAAAACTAAAAACAGCTAAAATTCAATAAGCCGTGGCGTTCATAAAATAGTGTTGAGTTAGCCAAGTCCAGAGTAAGGTGATTGATATCTTCAGAGTTCCGAATTAAATTGAAACAATATCTGTAGTCAGTATGCTGGCTTGATATATATAGAACAGTCTTTATAGCACACCATAAAAATTACAAATTATATCTATGGAGAATTACATAGGTTGTTACAATATTAATATTCCGAAAGCGGTATCAACAACTGCAACAGGAGAATATGACAAATTAAAATAATTGTGTGGTATTACTTCAGAAGCCAATAAAACAAAACTAATATTCATCTCAAACACCAAACAAAACTACATACTTTGGATCACTCATGGGAAATCACAGTTACTTTCAGACCAACACTGGAGCAAGTTCGCCACTTAGCAGATCAATTGGAATGGATTGGTTCCGCACCCCGGGAATTCACAAGTGTGTATTGGTGCTCCGGGAACGAATGGAGATCCTGTTCGAGCATGTTGAATTTAGTGGGAGTTCTTCAGGGCAGCATTTTAGGCCCGAGTATCATTCCTGTGAATTTTATCACAGACGGAAATATATGTATTTGCTGTGATACATTTATCAGATCCTATTTTCATCAAGTATTATTAGTTAGTAGCGACATTATTAAGTTAATGGAGGGATAAAGCTACTAAAATGTAATTGATTTGGTCGAAAGCACTATAAACTTGTTTTAAATAAATCAAGCTTAATGTCTGATGGCCTAATCTAATAGTCACAGTATAAGTTATCCTAGTTTGTTGTAAATAGACAAGAAGGTCGGTAACTTCGTCTGAAGTTACCGGCTTATTAATTTTAAAAATGCTTAACCATTTATTTCTAAGACTACATGTATGTTACCACAAGAGGATTACAAAAAAAATCTGATGTACTCATGAACAGGCAAACATATTCCCACGTTTATTATAAAGGAATAATACCAATTCTAAATTTCCAAGATAAAGGAGAATACCCATTGTCAATTTCTAATACTCGTACCAAACTACCGTCTTCTACTTTTGCACTTATACTCGTATTTATGCAAATATGGCAGTTCGGGGAAGTTCTAACTGTATTCTGAAGTCCACCTCCTTTAATCGAGATAGTTTCCGTTGCTGAACTTTGAACCGGTTAAAATTGTTATTGTTATGCTGTTTTGGTGCAATTTAGGTGATAAACAAGGTATCTGAAAACTTTCTGTCTTAATAAGAGTAGGTGTCGAAACTGGAGGGTTGCTTCTATTTAGATAAAACAATTGCAAGAACTCGTTGTATAAGTCTGAAATCGCCAACATGTCTTCAGCAAGCGTGGTGTTTAATGCTCGTGCCTTCTCTGTATGAGAAGAGGCCTTTTCCTTCTTCCTCCTTCCTTCCTTTTGCAGTGGTACAATAATAGGCTGCTATTATAATAATACCTCGTAGTCCGTAAGTGTATATTTGAAATAAGGCATTTTGACCATATCTATCTCTGCCACAAAGCAGTATTCACAGTTTAAGTTTTATGTGTTTGTGTATCAATATATTACAGACACATTAAATATTTGATTTTTGTTTCTCTAATTGGGACATTAGCGTCGATTCCCTTGTTCACAAACTAAACTAAATTTAAGTTCAGTGCATCTTTTCCTTTCTATTCCATTAAGAACAGGACAAGGACAGACGATCAATATTAGTTTAGTCTATATATTACTTTACTAAAAATACGTCAATTTACGTCAGGCAATGACTAATTTGACAGAACTAAACTAATATTTATCTTCTGTCCTTTTCTTAATGAATTAGAAAGAAAAAGATGCACTTAACTTAAATTTAGTTTATGAACAAATGGCTAAGTAATAACAGTCGCATGGGTCGATCCATCAGGTTAAGCTATACTTGCCGGGGTTGGTCCGTAGATGGGTGACCATATTTACATACCGAGACTCCTCCGTGCCTCGGAAAGCACGTTAAGCCGTTGTTCCCGGCTATCATTCGTGGATCTTTGGCAATCGTTATGGGTCGTCAGAAGCCCGAAAGTCTGACAACCAGTCTTACCAAGGGGTATCGTATTACCCAATAACTGGGTTGTGGAGGTTAGATAGGCAGTCTCTATGTATAATACTGGTATTCAGCTGCATCCGGTTAGACTGAAAGCCGACCCCAACATAGTTGGGAAAAGGCATTATGAACAAAGGAATCGGCACCATTATCGGTATAGCTAAAGTGAGATGACAAGGATATCTCTTTACAATCGAAGAAAAACAACAGCGTGCACCAATTTTACAATAAAATAGATTTACTAAATGGTTGCAAAAACAAACTGAACAAAACTATAAAAGAAATTATAACAGAAGAAACTCTGAAAAACTAAAAACAAAACTAGGCAAGAAAAGAAAAGTATGAGTAAACTATAAAGGGCAATACATAAAAAAATAACCACCTGAAACGATTTGGAGGAGGCTTTCACCGCAAAAGGCGGCCGTTACATCTAACAATACTAACCTTATTGAAGTACAAAATTAACATTACTAACAAATAAATAAGTACACACCACAAAATAGTAGATAAGAACTACATGTCATCATTCTCATCATCACTCTCCTTCCTGCCCTTATCCCAATCTATTTGGGGTCAGCGCAACATGTCCCTTTTGTCCCATACTTCTTTATTAGTCTTCGTCTCCGTAGTCACCCCCTTTCTAGCCATATCATCTTTCACACAGTCCATCCATCGTTTGTTTGGTCTTCCCCTACTCTTATAGCCATCGACATTCCTCAAGTTTCCTCACGACGACACATGTAAGGGATAAAATAAAGACCTACATCATTATTATAATATACAGGGTTATTGGTAAAACACCAACAACCTCTTAAGGGGTCATTGTACTCATCATTATGAACAACTTTTACTATGGGACCAAACCTGAAATCGCGAAAAAAAATCAGCTGCTCAGTACATTTTGACGAATTATGCGAACATAAATGTAATGAACAGCAGATTTTCTTTTCGCGATTTCAGGTTTGGTCCCATAGTAAAAGTTGTTCATAACGATGAGTACAATGACTCCTTAAGAGATTGTTGGTGTTTTACCATTAACCCTGTAGTTTTAAATAATATTAGATAATTAACAAATGCTTCTTCTCTCCTAAATCACTTACTTTGCTATGCCCAATAGGCTCCATATGATCTAATTAAAAGATTACCACCTAAGAATACCTACATGTGCAATGCAATAAAAGTATTGATTATGTTCTATGTTATTGGGTTTGGTTTCCGCACTTAATCCTTCAAGTGGACCATTGTACGTGAGTATTGATTATTAAAGCTACTAAAAAAAATACGACGAGAAAAAAATATTATCCCAATTTACGTGCAAGGGTACCTTATATTTTTTAATATTTTGTTTCACCAGGTTTTGAGCGTGATTAATACGAGTACGTATACACAACTAAGAGTCTTTGAGCTAAGCCGCGGACAGCAGACAGACAGACATGGTGAAACTACAAGAGTTCCTTGTTGACTACGGAACCCTCAAAAACCATGAGTCGTGTCATCAACTGAAAGCTTGAAATGTTCGTATCAACTTGTTTTGTATTGGAAGCTGCAACATCCTTAAAGTTTTACACGTACAAAAAAAGGAAAATATTTTCACCAGGAACGGCTTCCATTATTGGATAAACTCAGCAAGTTAAACTGTCAGTCAGTCCCTAAGCGAGGGTCGTTAGAGCATGACTAAGGTTTTTATGTGTTTACAATCAGGAAACTGGAAGCAGTTAACTTTCAACGTGATTATCGTGAAAGTTGTAGCTACTATATTTGCCTGGGTTGTTTCAACCTCCAAACTAACCAAATGCAGATATTTCAAGAGGATTTTACACGGAGTGATGGCTAAACCAATTATGTACTAGGCAACACCGATATCCAAAACTTAGGTCAGTTTGTCTAATTTTTGGGTGAATTGTATCAACTGTTTAGGTATTTATTATTAGGTGTGGTGATTACAGTTTACTAGTTGCTGTTTTGAATATTTCTTACTGTGCAGCCGCCTCCCCAAGACTTGGAAAAATCTTGATGTCAATAAAGAGTGTTACGGAAATAAAAACTTTTTAGCAATATATAAAAAATTTAAAGTGAAAAATAACTTGTATTTCAGATGTCGGTGGCAAAAAACGAAAATACAAAACCAAAGACACCGACTACCGAAATTAAAGTTATTTTTTACTTTGTAGTGTTTTGTTTTGGAAGTCGGTTTTATTTTTTGCTAAAAAGTTTTTATTTTTCACTTTTTAGTTGTGGAACCTACCCCACATAAATTCGAATTCATAATTGAGCACAATAATTGTAGATATAGCCATGTAAATAACAGTGATAGGAAGTTATTAAAACATCATCACATCATCCACATAAAATAAGTGGGAAATATACGCATTATTGAAGCTAACTCAAAAACTCCCCAAGCAAAGTTAATAAAATTTATACGGGACCACCTCGGAAGTATACCCTTTCAAACAAAAAAATAAATTTCCAAATCGGTCCATCCGTCTTTGAGCAATCGCGTAACAAACATACAAAAAAAAAAAAATACGGACGAATTGAGAACCTCCTCCTTTTGGAAGTCGGTTAAAAAAAATTGAGCCGTCGCGGGAATCCTAGCAGATGTGAAATATCGAAACTATTTTGTATATCAATATGCATGAAAGGATGGTTTATTAAAGGAAATAAATATGGCATAATAAAAAAATATGTTACTTATATTTCAAGAACAAAATATTCAGACTTTTTTAAAAGAATTAAAATATTGGGTCTTTACCTATGAAATTGCCGATTTACATTAAAAAAAAATCCAACAATTTTTTTAAAAGAAATATTGTCGATGCACTTTTGCCATATTAATGTTTGTTGATGCCTCTACTATAGATATCCTGGGAACGGGAATCGATAAATTATTTAAAGGCGTTTTTCGCCGCCTCGTTGATTTGAAATTTTTCCGGGGACTCATTATTGAGATCAAAATTTCCAGAACGGAAGCGATCAAACCATAAACGCACCGTGCGTTCACTTGCGGTACCTTGTCCATACACGTCGTTAATATTGCGTGCTGTCTCTGTTGCGTTGGTGCCACGACGGGGAACTCGTATTCGAAAATAGCACGCAATTTCTATTTTTCATGGTTACAGAAACATCGATATCAAAGAAAAATCGAACGGCGGGAAAACAAATGAAAAACTGGTTTATTTTTTTTTAAATGCCATGCTATATTATAAAATTAATTTAAATTTATAAGAAGAATAAAAGATATTGACCTTCAAACTAGGCGGTATGAAAAATCGGCAATTTCCTAGGTAAAGACCTAATATTATTTATTTAAAAATACGCGTTAATTTTAATAACAAAATAATTTAAGAGCGCGCGGTGATTCTGTTAGCGTGGGGTCGCGTCGCCATGCTAACAGCCAGTCTGACCCGCCGCAATAGAGGTTTCACATCAAAAATATGACCACTGCTTCTTATGAATACTGCATCCACAAAGCTGAATTGTGTGAAATTTCTTATAAAATCAGAGTCAGAACTTTATTTGCTATGAATGTAGGTACAGGTATAAGATGTTGTTCATAATTTAGTAAGTTCGGCTACAGTCTACCTTACGGCGCACAAATTATTACAAAAGTAAATAAAGTAAGTAAGTAAGTGCAAATTATATTTATCAGCACTTCCTTCCTTCTTCCTAACCTACCTCCAAACCTTAACACAATATTCCTGCGTACAGTTAGAGACAGGTGAAGACATATCCTAAGTGGTAATGCTTCTCTGGACGAGCAAAACGTGTCTATACTCCATTCATGCTATCAAAATAGTTCCACAAAAAGACTTACACTAAATTCTCCTTCTTCCCCAGATACGAGACGTACAAGGCGACGCTGAAGAAGATCCCGGCCACCAGGCTGTCCCGGCTCACGGAGGCGCTGGCCAACTACGACCCCGTCCTCAACGAGTACTTCTTCGATAGGCATCCTGGAGTCTTCGCGCAGATCCTCAATTACTACAGGTTTGTGTTTAGTGGATATTTTTGCTTCTGGATTTTACTATGATATATTGAATTTATTTGATTATTGAATTTACTATAATATAGACTAGTTTCTGCTCGCCACTTCCATTAGCGTGGAGGTCAACTATACTATAAAACCTATCCTATGGCACATTAGTGAATGTATTTTTGTAATCGGATCAGTGTTTGCAGAGAATACCTCTTACAAACAAACAAACGATTTGTGCCTCTGTATAATATTATTGGTTTAGAAGATAAATTGTGAATCTTCTATACATATATATCGAAACTACGTACCTACATACAAATAAATCCGTCTGTTTGTAATGTCAAAATAACAGCTTTTTACTAAATGCACATATGAAAGTATGCAGGATGTAAGTGTGCAACAGTGGCAACCTTTTAAGGAGTCATTGTAATCATCATTGTAAACAACTTCTATTATGGGACCAAACCTGAAATCGCGAAAAAAAAAAGCTGTTCATTCAAGACATTTATGTTCACATAATTCGTCGAATGTAGAGAACAGATAATTTTTTTTCGCGATTTTTGGTTTGGTCCCATAGTAAAAGTTGTTAATAATGATGAGTACAATGACCTCTTAATAGGTTGACACTATTTACACTTACAGCCTGTATAACAAAAAACAATTGTAAAAATGTTTGTCTGTCTGTCTGTTCCGGCTAATTTCCAAAACGGCGAGACCGATTTTGACGGGACTTTCACTGGCAGATAGCTGCTGTAATAAGGAGAAACTTAAGCTACTTTTAGAATTAGGGTGCACGCAGGCAGAGTCGCGGGCAGCAGGTAATCCATTCTAAAATTAGGAAGTGTAGAAAACACTACGCTTGAGCTCTTCACGTCCGGGTGACATTCAGGTCAGCATTTGCTCATGACTGCAACCTGCCTCGCCATTAGCACTGAAATGCGCTGCATCAAACTGTCATTGGCGCCGGGGTCAACCACCAGCTTTTAAAGCAGTAATATTTTAAGGTTACTTCAGTGTGAGAAAGATATAGAGCTAGATCTAGCTCCATCTCTTTCCCACACTCAAGTAAGATTAAAATAATACTGCTTTAAAAAGTGGTGGTCTCTCCTGATTTCTGGAAGCTCATTAAAATTAATCGTGTGTCAAATCTAGTCAACCGATTGGCTATTGTAGATAATGTCGGTCAACCAATTTGACTTTAGACTTATTTAACATAACTAGCCTATAATGTTCCCATTGCTGGGATACAGGGATACAGGCCTCCTCTCTTCGAGAGGGAGTGGGCTGCAGGCGTAGATGTCATATTATGTCTTCGAATTTTTGGTTAGAGAATATGCCGGTTTCCTCACGATGTTATCCCTCACCGTTTTGAGAGCACTGGTAATCAAACCATCAAATTAATAACTTCTCCCGCTCTGGGCGGACTTTTACAAACTAAAATCAGTTCTTGGCCCATTACTCTTTCTTTTAACGATCAATGATCTTGTTAGTGTTGTACAACATGCAAAATGTCTGCTATATGCGGACGATTTAAAGTTAGTACTCGAAATTACCGAGAATTGCACTCGTGATGATCTTCAAAGCGACATTGACCGAGTCTTACATTGGAGTGTTACTAATAAATTGTATTTTAATACTAGTGAGCGTTATGTTATGACGTTCAGCCGCAAATCACGACCTAGTCAAGCCGTATACACATTGGGTGATACAAAGGTAACTCGCGTATTCAACATCCGTGATCTTGGTGTAACATTCGATTGTCGCCTGACATTTCACGAGCACATCTCCTTAGTGGCCGCCGAGTCATACAGACGACTGGGCTTCGTCTTGCGTAATGCACGTGACTTCCGCAACCCTAACATCATCAAACTATTACATAATTCCCTTGTCAGAAGTAAATTGGAATTTGCAGATTGTGTTTGGAGTCCATATGAATCAACATACACCCTAGTACTCGTAATCGTAAAAAGTTCAAAAGGCCTTCCTACGCTACTTGTATAAGAGAAAGCACGGGTACTATCCATTTATGTACCCCACGGATTTTTTACTAGGTATTCTAGGATATAACTCCTTAGATATCATCACTGCACTGAAAATTTTACGGAATGTAATTGACTCCCCAGACTATGCACATTTTATGTCCCTGATAATTACCTACGTCACCGGTCCAACCGCCGGCACAGACTGTTCGCGACTGCACAGTGCCGCACGGTGTCCCGTGCGCATTCCCCGCTGTGGCGCATGCACAGCGCAATCAATGCCCTTATTTTTGACCTTCCCGATTGTGACGTGTTGACTGACAGATTCAACCAAATCATGTTATTGTGCTTGAGATTTTGCGAAAGACATTGTATGTGAACGATTGACATTGTATGTAACCTAACGAAATGTAATATTAATTTTATTTTTATTATTTGTTTTATTAACGCTGTATTTAAATTGTAATTTATATGATGCATAAGAAATAATTAATTAATTACTGTTACTGGTGTAATACCGTTGTAATTAATAATGAATAAATAAATAAATAAAACCTACCCGTGTTCCTTCAGTTGCCTGTACCAGGGCCATGGTAACTCTTTCAAACAACCCGCAACCCTGGCAGGCATCGGCTCTAGTGGACCCCATCAGTTAGTGCTGACATCTCCTAGAGGTGCACGTGGAACACAACGCGCCGTCGACCTGGGCCTGGTCCTTACCGGACGGCGAGCTACCGATTGCTCGCCGTCCGTAAGTCCGCGCCTACGGTGGCCGGGAATCGGCTCTCAATTCCTGACGCCCAGGACGTCTGTGGCGACTAGGGATGTTAGGGCGCAAAGTTTGCCTCGCCACCACGCGTTCCCCTTCCTCCTTCGCGTGCATTAGGGGTCGTTACCACTGGCCACAATTGCTCTTAGACTTATTTAATGACACCTAATGACACTTTCAGAAACCAGTTCGACACTCATAGGGTAATTAATGAGCGATACTTTTAAAACACATAATTGTACTCATGATAACAAACCATTTTCACTATGGGACCTAATCTGAAATCGCTTAAAAAAATCAGCTGTTCCCTATATTTTGACGAGTTATCCGAACATAAATGTAGGGAACAGCCGATTTTTTTTTCGCGATTTCAGGTTTCGTTCCCATAGTAAAAGTTGTTTGTTATCGACAATCATGTTAATTCATTACCAGTCACGCTATATTTTTCTATGTGCGTCAGAAAATAACTGTATATTTACTTTGTGATGTACCTACATTTTCACTATTGAATCGATCTATGCATAACCGTTTAGCTCTTCATTGTAAAAACTGTTTACACTATTCACCGCTGGTATTAAAACTTCCATCGACGTTTCCGTTTACATCCGACCGACCTACACTATTTTTATTTCATTCCGGCTTTCATGGGTATTGAAAATAATCGTACGAACGCAAATAAACGGTTCGATCAATACAAATCCTGTATTTCCGTGTTTTACGCGTCGATCATACAGAAATCCTATTTTTGTTTCAATAAAAAACGTCGGTTTAGTTAGCATTCCGTTTGGATTTTTGAGAATAAATGTACGATTGTATTTTATATTGGGAATTGAATGAGCATATAGAAATTCTATATCAAATAGCCTAGCCTAGCCTAGCCTTTTCCCAACTATGTTGAGTTCGGCTTCCAGTCTAACCGGATGCAGATGAATACCAGTATTTTACATGGAGCGACTGCCTATCTGACCTCCACAACCCAGTTACTGGGTAATACGATACCCCTTGGTAAGACTGGTTATCGGACTTTCGGGCTTCTGACGACCCATAACGACTGTCAAAGATCCACGAATGACAGCCGGGACCAACGGCTTAACGTGCTTTCCGAGGCATGGAGGAGTCACGGTATGTAAAGATGGTCACCCATCCACAGACCAACCCCGGCAAGCGTAGCTTAACCTGATGGATCGACCCATGCGGCTGTTATTACTTAGCCACGAGCTCCTCGATTTTTTATCAAAACGAAATTCTATATCAAATATGGAATAGAAAAGTTGTGTTTAAAATTAGAATGACTGTGACCTCTGAGTTTGTTTCGGCCTTTCTTCTCAGAGTAGTCAGATAGGAAACGCCGACCTCATCTAGTTTAAAAAAAAAAATTGACTTGTAAAAGTGTTTGTACAAACCTACTTACAGAAATAAAAATCATTTATCATTTATCATTAGAATGGTATAATTTAGCTGGCTTATATGTAATACTTTCCTGGATGAGAGTTACACAGACTAGGGAAGCATGGCACAAAAGGGAGGAGGCCTATACTTATCTGAAAACAATGGATGCCAATGATAACAGTTTTAACGATTTTAATAGCAGTCTAAAGATTTACCGTTACTTTCTTGTTTAGCTGCTTATAATCTGCCTAGCCTTTTCCCAACTATGTTGGGGTCGGCTCCAGTCTAACCGGATGAAGCTGAATACCAGTATTTTACATGGAGCGATTGCCTATCTGACCTCCACAACCCAGTTACTGGGTAATACGATACCCCTTGGTAAGACTGGTTATCAGACTTTCGGGCTTCTGACGACCCATAACGACTGTCAAAGATCCACGAATGACAGCCGGGACCAACGGCTTAACGTGCTTTCCGAGGCACGGAGGAGTCACGGTATGTAAAGATGGTCACCCATCCACAGACCAACCCCGGCAACCTGATGGATCGACCCGTGCGGCTGTTATTACTTAGCCACAAGCTCCTCGACTTTTTATCAAAACGAAATTCTATACCAAATATGGAATAGAAAAGTTGTGTTTAAAATTAGAATGGCATAATTTAGCTGGGTTATATGTAATACTTTCCTGGATGAGAGTTACACAGACCAGGGAAGCATGGCACAAAAGGGAGGAGGCCTATTTTATACTTATCTGAGAACAATGGATGCCAATGATAACAGTTTTAATGATTTTAATAGCAGTCTAAAGATCTACCGTTACTTTCTTGTTTGGCTGCTTATAAAAGATAACAATATCTTTGGTTCAGTGGAGGACGGTGGTTTATAGTACAGACGCCAGCACATCAAGCTACGACAATCTGTCAAATTTCTTTAATAGATTTTCAACTTTATTGCTAAAGCATTAGGTCAAAGGTTGATTGGGAAAATTTGACAGTTTCGGGTAGCTTGACCTGCTGGCGTCTGTACATACATAAACATGAGCGGTCATCCCTTCTCTTCCGAGGGTGTTGTTCTCAGTGATTGGTTTATTTTCCTATCTATTTCATTTTAATTAGAACCATGTAGGTCAATTGAATGTTCATGCAAATTGACGACTAAACACAGGAGGACCAGAAAAAACCGGTCAACTTCGTGTCGGACCACGCATGATGAAGGGTTCCGTAGTTGGGATGAATTTATCTCAAGAACAAACTTAAAATTGTAGTTGAAAA
This sequence comes from Dicycla oo, assembly GCA_948252095.1. NCBI lineage: Eukaryota > Metazoa > Arthropoda > Insecta > Lepidoptera > Noctuidae > Dicycla > Dicycla oo. The sequence continues at coordinate 3,238,753 of OX411728.1, read as the reverse complement.
AACATGTTCTCCCATACATTCCAACCACAAATGTCCATAGTTAAACAAAATGGATCCAACCCACATTACACCTAATGTGGATTGGATCTTTTTCGTTTAACTGTGGGCAATGTAAGTTTGTAGGCACAATATTGAGACCATGTTTTTTTACCATTGACACATTGTCAATTGAGACATTTTTACCATGTTATTTTAAGACCATAGACTTCTTATAGGTTTTCCTGTAATCTATAGCTATGGAAATATTTTCTGTATTTTTTCAAAATTTGTAGGTCAGTAGTTTCTGAGATAAAGGGGGGAAAGGTCAGAATTGGTCTTTTAAAAAAGTTAATTTTTAAAGTATAAAAAAATATATATTTAAGACCCTCACAGTAAGCCCTTTTATTTGATATATAGCACGGTACAGTTTGCAAATATGTTTTTAAATTATCTTATTTGCCCCCTAAAATTGACCCCGATATTCAAAATTTATTAAGTTACATTACACGTCCGTGTGTGGGTCACAGAAATACATACGTGTACCAAATTTCAACTTAATCGGTCCATTAGATTCGGAGCAAAGTTGCTGGTACAGACGGACAGACAGACACATGAGTGATCCTATAAGGGTTCCGTTTTTTCCTTTTGAGGTACGGAACCCTAAAAATGGGCTAACTTTTTCCGCAAGCCAGTGTAAAGGTATGAGGAACACTCCGATACAATACTTCGCTTTCCCTGGGCAGAGGTTAAAAGCAGCATATTATATCATCGTAATTCTTCCGAATCGTCATTTTTCCACTGTCAACCGGAATTTTGTTCCATATTTAAATATAGTTAAGTAACAGACTATTGAAACAATTGAATGTGTTGATTTTTTTGCTATTCTGCATACAACCCGAATGTTAGATAAAAAATCTTTTTATTTAACAAAAAAATATCGTTTTGCTGGCCATTTTGATGAATGTTTGAACAAATATCGACGTTCCACATGCCTCGGATATTGGGTCTGTGATTTGTATGTACCTATTAATTCGCCTGACAATAGCATCAGGCTTGTAATATCGCCCATATATTAAGTAACAGTTGCTTTGTTTGAGTCAAAATCGATGAGGAATTTGTGTAACAAAGTGCATGTTTCTTGTTACTCTTTTGAATGTATTCAAATTGCCTTTAAAAAGAGAGGCAAGTTCATAAACTCAACTTTTCACAATACATTTCTGTACATATTTTCACCCAATATGAGTCATAATATTCGGTTTTCCGCCTTTCCTGTTTTCGTCCTACGTCACCGCGTCGCGTTGGTCCATCTACAATGGGCGACCCCAGTTATGATTGCTGATTTGCAGTTTTCAAAATGACTTAGAAATAAAGCAGATTTTTAAAGGCATTCGTATGAAAACTTGAAATACCAATTATGTTCCCCCGACCCACGGCTTCGACTGCCCGCGCTGTAGCTACAGACGCCAGCACATCAAGCTACTACAATCTGTCAGATTTCTTTAATAGATTTTCGACTTTATTGCTAAAGCATTAGGTTCAAGGTTGATTGGGAAAATCTGACAGTTTCGGGTAGGTTGACCTGCTGGCGTCTGTACATAGTTTTCGCTTAGCGTTTTTTCTTACTTTTTTTTTCGTTTTACTCGGCTTCTAAGAGTCCTAGTGTGATTTTAAATCGCCTATAGCGTTCCTCAAGAATTGGGCTATCAAATGCAAAAATATTTTTTCAAATCCAACAGGTAGTTCCAGAGATTAGCGCGTTCAAACAAACAAACTCTTCATCTTTATTATATTAGAATAGATATTGACTGCAGATCAATCAATCTACAGTTACAAGGCAAACCACCAAACCTAATGCATATTATCATACTTTTCTACCCCATAAAGTATGGTGTAGGTATAACTTTCTACGGATTAATGGGGGTTAGCCTTTATGGTCTTGAAACGTCCCTTGCTATCCCTTCAACATACTTGTAAAATTTTATCACCCCATTCTTTAAATTATAGCAGTTTTGGAGTTAAAAGTATTTGACTGTTAAACGACTTTTGTGGTGACTGGGGACCAATTCTGTTTAAAGGTAAATTCGGTGTGATGTAACTGTACAGGCGTTTACACAATGAAAGTAATTTGAACTAAAGTATTTAAACTACCATCTTGTCAGTTAAAGTATGCAGTAACCTGCTTGAGAAGTTCTTTCTATTAATGTAGACCTAACACATCCAGGCGAAATCGAGGTCAGGACCAGGCCTCACGGTTTTGCACGGTTTTTACGACTTGTCGAAACATCGGATTTCTTTATTTTATGTAGGTTTAATATAAATGTACTATAGGCATAAACTTTCCACCTTCAACCCAAGCGACCCAAGTGCCCCTCAAGTTAAAGGGGAAACTTTATAAGTCCGTTATAAGGCCTGTCGTACTTTATGGGTCTGAATGCTGGGTCGTGAAGAAGACAGATGAAAAAAGATTGCATGCAGCTGAGATGAGAATGTTGAGATGGATGTGTGGAGTGACGAGAATGGATAAAGTAAGAAATGAGTACATAAGAGGAAGTTTGAAAGTGGCGCGTGACAGAACAGTTGAAAGGAAATCGTTTGGCTTGGTATGGGCATGTGATGAGAAGGGACGAAACGCATGTGACTCAAAAAGTGATGAATATACATGTTGATGGATGGAGAAGGAGAGGAAGGCCGAGGAAAAGATGGATGGATTGTGTGAGGAATGATATGAAAGAGAAGGACAGGGACAGGGGAGAATGGAAGAAGAAAACATGTTGCGCCGACCCCAAGTAACATGAGATAAGGGTAGGAAGATGATGAGGCATAAACCTTCCGAAATATATTCTTTAATTGATTGTGAACACCGCATCAAAATCCGTTGAGAAGTTTAGAAGAATCACGCGGTCATACAGACAGTCACGAAAAGTGACTTTAATTTGTAATTTAAGTATAGATAATAACAAAAAAGACTATACAAAAAAAAAAAAAAAAACTTAAGGATAAAATAATTGACTCGGTGGAACGCAGAGCTAAGGGGCTCATTGGAAACGTAAAATTGGTGGATGCCAAGCTTGGCTCATCGCCGCAAGGTTGACTACTTGTCGGTCTTCTACAGATTGTACTTCGGAGAGTGTGCCCGAGAACTCCACGACCTCATTCCACCGGCCCCCTTCTACCACCGGACATCTAGACGCACTGAAAGTTACCATCCCTACCTTTTTGCTATTCCATCAATTCGCATTAAGCGTTTGTAAATGTCTTTTGTAATGCGCATAGCAAAAGAATGGAACTCTCTACCTACGTCTGTGTTTCCGAAAGTATACAACCCTAATCTTTTCAAAGTGAGAGTGAACAGGCTTCTTCTGGGCAAGCTCACTCCATCGTCGAAATTGTCTCTGTCACCTCCGACCTTTACTAGAGTCAAGATCAAACCGATCTGAAATAAAATAAATAAAAAATATTATTATTTTTATAAATATTATTATTAGTAAACATAGCAAACAAAAATCGAAATTAATCAACCAAACAAGCGAGACAAGCATTAGTTACTGAAATTAATACAATAACTATTTATCACGTAGCCTTAGGTGAACCTACAAGATATGTAACGAATAAACGTGCAAATAACATAATTTTGCTTGTAATTGCGGCCCACGTATTTAGTTACAAAGTTAACGAGTTTACCGAAGTTAATTACTTTGAGATAACTTGCGTTACACTAAGAAAACTTCTCGCTTCAGCTATATATATAGATTATCGAAGAGAGATAATAAAAAAGGTTGACACGTAAACAGTATGTAGGTACCTACGACATTCGAATATTAAAAGAACACATTTATTTATTAAAACTGTATGCATAAGTAAAAAAAACAAATACGGTACAAAGGCGGACTTAATGCCTGAGGCATTTTCTACCAGTCAACCTTAGAGTGATGCAGAGAGAACATGACAGGTGCAATATAAAGGATAGATAAAACGAAAATACCCGCCTTCGACCTAGACTAGAGTCAAGAGCAAACTTCAAATTTTCTGCGAAATTTTAATTTTCTTACGTTTTTTGCAATTTACAAATCGGTATTAGATTGTACGTTGATCAAAATATAATGGGTAGTTTTTAAACGCAAATCAAAAAAAAATACTTTTGTATCCAAAAGTAATCCGAATTCCAATCAAAATTAATTATTGCACAGCAAAATACTCAACTCAAAATATAAGTAAATAAGCAACAATTTGTATTCGTGGCGCACCGCTCTTTATCTTAAAGTAAAGCTTTTTTTTATTAATGCATAGCTAATAATGACTAGCGCACATTAAACCTAGATATTATCTTTTACCATTCTTGTTAAAAACAAATTATTGTAACTTACCCTTCATGCCCTTCGCTCGCTCTTGCATCCTATGTCGACGGAGCCCCGCTTTGCGGGGCTCCTATTTCTGTGTAAAGGCATTAAAGTAACCTAACCAAACCTAACCTTAGGGTTAATACGAGTATTAGTTGCCATGTTATAGCAAAATGTGCTATAAGTGCGAGTATTGTGTATGTACGGTCTCGTTAATTTGCTGTGCAGTCAGTATTTTTGATGTAAAAATTGATTTAAATGATGGAAATAAATTGATGGGTGATTATTTATTTGATGTGTAATTAATAATATCCCAAATATAATTTGCGGCCGTAACAAGTATCTGTTTACATAATTAGAATCATTAAAGTCAGCAATACAACTCTTTAAGACCAGGTAATCCTATTGAATGACTATTTCATGAAATCTTAACATTTCAAGATTATACTAACATAAGGAGTTGTATTACTGATTCTAATTATTATAATTCTGTAAATATATAGATACGGCCGCAAATCATACTTTTTTTAACATACAACTTAATACTGACTTGCAAATTGCAAAAAACGTAAGAAAATTTGAATTTCGCGGGCTACCCTGACGATTCCCCCTTAAATAAAAAAAAAAAAAACTATAAAACACAAGAATAAATAAATACATCTAAATATATACATTTACCCCGCTTTTAAAATTTGAAAGCGTTTGCGTAAACAAACAGTCATATTTCGAGTTCAAAAAATCGCCTTTGAGTCTTGTTGTCTGTCAAGATCGTAGGCAAGTACAAATACTTGCCATGTGCCATATTTCATCCAAATCCGTTCAGCGGTTTTAGCGTGAAAGCGTAACAAACAAACAACATTATCATCTGCCTAACCATTTCCCAACTATGTTGGAGTCCATCCACAACCCAATTACTGGGTAATACGATACCCTTGATAAGACTGGTTGTCTGACTTTCACGCTTCTGACGACCCGTAACGTTTTCAAAGATCCATGTATGACAGCCGGGACCAACGGGTTAACGTGCTTTCCGAAGCACTGAGGAGTCTTGGTATGTAAAGATGGTCACCCATCCACGACAAACCGCAGCAAGCGTAGCTTTACCTGAGCGGTCTGTTATTACTTAGGCACAAACCCCTCTCCGTAACAAACAAATAAAAAAACAAATTCAAATTCAAAAATAATGTTAGTTAGGATTCTATTTAGGTTCTGAAAGACAAAAGTTTCTAATAAATTAACTTTTATTGAGGTTATGAAGTCCTTATAGTGTTACCTATTTCTCCCTTCTTTAACATTAAATAAAAAAGTCATAGAGATCAGGCCCTTCGGACTAAGAGAGTGAGGGAAGAGACAGTGCCCCGGGTAATTTAAAAAGTCTTCATAAAATATCAGGTTACTTTTAATAATATGTTCACATAAATAAAAACGTTTAGAATAGTAGCCCACTAGCATCGGTAACAGATTCACGGACATCAATAATGTTGAATAATAAACCTACCCGTTATAATAAACCTACCTACGTTGAATATAGCCGTTACATATTATTATTTTGCGTATACTTACTACCAAAGATTCAAATTCAAATACCTGATACGCCGGGCGAAAAGTTTCTGCTGGCGGTATGGGATTGTGTTTATTTTTCGTCGTGTTTGATGAGAGGGGTAGGTAAGGAAACTTGTTTTTTTTTCTATGTTACTGCACTCTCTTAAGACGGAAATATATCCCAATAGCCTTGAGTGGTTAGCTTGCGTGTTCTGGTCTGAGCTCACGTAACGCGTCGTACGTCCAGCCATTAATAGGACTCTCTCATCAAGGAGCGCTGTCTCAAATTAGACGCATTATTCATTTATTATGCATAAAACAAAAAGTATTTTAATAAAACACGTATACTAAAAGATAATTAAATTATCTGTAAAATGATGACGTTTTCGTAAAAATACGCTTGATATTTTTTGCGTGATTGTCAGTTTTTTATCCACGTTAGACATAACTTTACAAATTAATTACACTATGTAATTTAAACATAATCTAAAATATTTACAGATTAAGTTATTAATAAAATGCTCTAAATTTAACATATATTTTTTTCGAAATCAGTAACACGACTCGTTTGGACGTGATCTTCAGTTTAAAATCATTAAAAGTCGGTTATCGTCGCCTTAATATTTTTTCAGCTCGCATTCGTTTTATGTATGGTAAATAGCGGTAAGGTACAATCCTTTCACAGTTATTTTGCTTCTGCTTTTGCATCATAATCACAGTGATTTTTACTGTCGTTGCCATAAGGTTGGTAATCATAATTCTATGGGTTGCTATTAGAGGTACAACTGTGAGAGGGCTGTAATCATCACTGATTACTAACAAAATAAAAGGCTCTTTTAAAAGTATCAATTAATTCAAAAGTTCAATCAATCAATCAATCATGTTTATTGTGGATCATAGGTACATAAATAGATACAGGTGTAAGAATTACAGTGTTGTTGATCAGCTATGTCCCGCCTTTTGGGCATACAATACAAATTTCAAGTTATATTATTATATAAGAAATTAATATATGTTAAATTAATATTATTATTACAACACAAAATATAGGTCTGTTAAAGATATTAAAATTAGTAGTTATTAATAGTAAGCAGTACTGACTGCACCATGGTCTCGGTCAAGATATAATTTAAAAGGACTTGTCTGACATAAAGTATTTTAAGCAGTAATAACAGGTCATAAAGTTTCTTTTTAAATAATTTAATTTCTGAGATGCTTCTAATATGTTTTGGAATTTTATTGAATATTGCTGGAGCAACCCACAATACACTTTGCTGCAGAAAACGTGTTTTGCTCGTGATTTTACATAATTTATCCTAATGGCGTATTCGGCTACGGTATTGAATACCGTATAAGTGAATATTGCTCTTTACAAATACCGCGAATTCAAATACGTATATATACAAACATGGTAATGTTAATATTCTAAGGTTTGTGAAAAATGGCTGACAAGAATCGATCTGACGCAGATTAAGCATAGACCGGATACAGCGCGTTTGAGCCTTGAATGCTCTTTCCTTGTCAACGCTGGACCCCCAAAATATTAAGCCATATCTGAGAGTGGAACTTACATATTCGTGATACGCTGTTAATAACACTGCCCTGCTGACCACCTTTCTTCATCTGTAGAGTGCCTATGAGTATTGACTTAGTTTTTTTGCATAATTTATCAATATGTAAACGTGTCTCAATAAGAGTGCACTATTTAAATTTCGTGTATTTTTTTTTTCGTGCAAGTGGCAACTCTGAAATTTTACAGCTCTCACCTATGATTGTTCCGATTATTATAAATGGAGGCTTCATAAAAGAAGAACGCATTAAATCATTGTGCAAACCCATTTCAAAAATGGGGCATCTGGGACCGCTCGCACTCGTTACAGGAAAATGATAACGGAGTTCTTGTGGCCTCAACTGGACAGCATGGATCTGGACGACATGTGGTATCAGCAGCATGGCGCCACCTACCACACGACGAATGAAACCATCGATTTATTGCAGCAACGATTTCAGACCAAATCATCTCACGAAATTCTGATGTTAACTGGCCACCAAGATCATGTGATGTAACACCGTGCGATTTCTTTCTTGGGGTCTTGTGAAATCTCGGGTTTATGCGAATAAACCAGAAACAATTCCTGAGCTCAAGGCCGAGATTCAACGCGTCATCGGTGACATAAGCAACATCTTTGTCAAAAAGTTATCGAAAACGGGGCCATTTGCCGGATATTTTATCCCATACTTAATCAGAACTTTTATAGTAAAAATTTTGTAATGAGTTTTCACAATGATAATGCCTTCTTCTTTTGTATATCGCTCCATTTTTAATAATCAGAACTATCATAGGTGACAGCTGAAAAATTTCAGAGTTGCCACTTGCACGAAAAAAAAAATACACGAAAAAATAAAAATTTAAATAGTGCACTCTTATTGAGACACCCTATATTTTCGAATTAATTGTATTATCAATATTTAATCCTAAAAACTTTGTCACGTCGGTTTCTGCTATGTTATTCTGTCCATACTAATATTTAAAGGGGGGTACTGCTGGTTCTTATTCGGAAATTCATAACTGTTGTCTTATCAATATTTAACCTAAGATTATTTTTATTCCTTGATGATTGATGAAATTAAGTCATCATTCTCCTGCACTTATCCGAATTTATTTTGGGATCGGCGCAACATGTGTTTTCCTTCCATACTTGATGAAATTAAGTAGGTATACAATGATAAAGTATTAAATATGAAAATTTATTTAAATTAGGTGTGAGTCAGTACAGTAGTAGTTTTGAACGTCAATATTAATAATATCCTGGGACATTTCACATACGGTCATCTGATCCCAAACTAAGCAGAGCTTGTACTATGGAAACCAGATAACTGATATACTATTTTTTTTTGTATATATATACTTATATAGATAATTACACCCAGACACAGGACAAACAAACATGTTCATGCACACAAATGTTTGTCCTGGATGGGAATCGAACCCACGACCTGCGACATGATAGGCGGTATCTTAACCAACCACGCCAGCTGGCCTGTCAAATATCAAAGAGACAATCCTCCAAAACGCCCACCCTTCGTCACTTACTCGTGCTTGCTGGGAAGAAGAAGCGGCGCAATATAAATGGACAGTTAAACAAAAAAGTGGGAATGGCCACGCATCATTATCATCATCAGCCTATAGCTGTTCACTGCTGGGCATAGGCCGCTCTTACTGCATGCAATTCAACTCGATTTCCTGCAACTCTCATCCAGCTGCTACCAGCCACCCTGCGAAGATCTTCGCTCCACCTAGCCTGAGGGCGTCCTACCTTACCTTTTCCGATTCGCGGTCTCAACTCAAGAACTCGTCTACCCCAACAGTCATCGGTTCCACGGCTAATATGGCCAGCCCATTGCCACTTCAGCTTGCTTATTATGTGAGCTACGTCGACAACTTTGGTTCTCTGTCGGATCACTTCGTTGCGGATTCGATCCCTCAAAACGATTTCAAGCACAGCCCGTTACATAGCTCGCCGAACCACCTTGAATTTATGGACCAGTCCTATCGTGAGGGTCCACGTTTCGGCTCCAAAGTTTATAACAGGTAGGACGCACTGAAGACCGGTCTTTAGGGTCTTTAGGTTCTGTGGATTAAGTGACGAGAACACTCGACGAAGATTCCCAAACGCTGCCCATCCCAGCTGAATTCTTCTGTTAGCCTCCCTCTCAAAGTTGTTCTTACCAAATTGCGGAGATTGTCCGAGGTACACGTATTCTCGAACAACCTTGAGAGCACCGCCATTGACAGCAATCTGTACCAGGGTAACATGTTCGTTGAACATAACCTGTTTTTTTTTGGAGACCAATTTGTATAGAAAAATCAACTAGGCCGTCCAGCATCTGCGGCAAGTCCTGCAGCGATACAGCCAGGATGAAGACGTCATCTGCAAATCTCAAGTGTGAAGTGTACTCGCCGATAATGTTAACGCTGCGTACTTCCTAGTCCAGCGTCTTTAACACATCCTCTAATGCGTTAGAGAACAATTTCGGGGAAATTACGTCCTCTTGTCTCACCCCTCGACGTAGTAGGATATGTTTAGTTCACTGGTCTTGAGTTTGGATGGCCATTGTCGCGTTTTCATAAAAAAATGTACTGGAACTTGGATGTATCCAAGTCGACTTGGCATCGCTGCAGAGATTCCAAAACAAACCATGTCTCGATAGAGTAAAAAACAAGCTTTCTCATAGTCCACAAAGGCAAGACATAGGGTCCGATTATACTCTTTAGACTTCTGTATAATTTGTCGCACTATGTGGACGTGGTCTATGGTGCTGTACCCTCCTTGAAACCCGGTCTGCTCCGGTGGCTGAAACTCGCCGAGTCTTCGCACTGGACGATAGAGATGGCCGCGCAACCTTTGGATTATTATCTCATTTTGTTTTTCAAGTAATTGGAAGTCTAGACTGGCACTTTGTAAATGAATGTGATGGCCAGACGATAGTAACTTTTTTATTTTGTTTGTTGCACATTTTAAATTACCAGTACCTTTTTTATTTTATTACCCCTCTCCAACTAATACAGACTAAGCTTGTGGCTATTGCTAGCTTTCTTATTATGTGTTGTCGAGTTAGACTATTATAAAAGTTTTATGTTCAGGTAGTGATGTCAGAAATTGTATGTATTTGAGACAATGAAATAGGTATGTAATGAAATCGAAAAATTCACATTTATAGTTCCTCCTAAGTTCATACCACTCAATCTCGTGTTCCAAAAGTTATGTTAACCTTTGAGAAACATTGTTAACCTTTCGATTGTGGAATGAATAATCATAATTGAATAATAAATGATGAGCTTTCTTTTCTCTATAAAAACGGTGTCAATTCTTTAGGTAAATGATAAGAGTTAGATGAAGAATAAACAAATTGACAAAAACGTACGAGAAAATTCTTTGAATAGCAAATATTTTTCTAATGAAAATTACTTTTCTCTAACAATAGAACCAATGTTCTTTTAAACTTTTATTTCTTTTTATGCAAAGATGTTATCAAGTCCTTGAATTTCAATAGTACAAGAAACAGCTGATGATACGTACCTACGTTCCTATGATACTCGAATCAGACGCAAAAATAGAGAAATAAAAATAGCCTGATCAGAATCACGAAGAAATCGTAAACGTTACAGCGATCTCACTTAATTCTGTTAGTTTTGTATAGGAAAATGTTTTGTTTTATTTCTCTTTTACTGTGAAGTCATCAGAATATCGCACTCAAATCGATTATTTTGCTAAGTACCTAAGGCAGTTGTCCCACCGGCCCGGCGAGGAAGCGACTAACTATCGGCTATTTTCTCGCTCTAGAAACGTACAATAGATATACATTCCGTGTAAACAAAAGAGTTATACAGTATGTTAACCAACAGAGGGCGTTCCCGTTAACCCGCAATAGTATAGCATCCATACATGCTAAAAAAAATATTACCATTCGAAAACAAAATGGTTTTTATTTTTTTTAATATTAAAATATTCACTAAAAATGTTAAATTGATACGTAAAAGAAACACTCTGTACACGCGTACTTGAAGGACGGAAACATCGCAATTTAGTTTTTATTTTTAGTGAATATTTTTATATTTTTTTGAATATTTTAGTGAATATTTTAATATAAAAAAAAAAATAAAAACCATTTTGTTTTTGAATGGTAATATTTTTTTTAGCATGTATGGTTGCTATACTATTGCGGGTTAACGGGAACGCCCTCTGTTGGTTAACATACTGTATATATTAATAGTTGATCGCTGACTGTTCACACCGCTCGCGACTATTCGTTTGTCGCAGCTATAAGAGCTATCAAAGAGAGTACTCGCTCAGCGACGTTTGCTTGCCGGGCAAAGCACTCGCTGAGAGACTCACGCTTGGTACATACGCAAACCATCGAGTAATCGCTTACCACCGCAGTTCCCTCGCTGCTCTTCGCTCGCCAACTCATTTCTAGTTTCTAGCTTTACTCGCTTGGCGCTCATGTTGTTTAAAATACCACATTGTTGAATTAAATAGTCCTCCAGACCGAATTTCGGACATGGCGTGGCGGCCCATCTCAGCTGAGACTGCCCATCTATGCGGGAAATATTATGGTGCAAAAGCGTATGCGCAGACACAGATGCGCTCACTCTTCCATCACTCTCATAGTCCGATGGGACACGACCGAAGAGATAAGGCGTAGGACCAACGGCTTCAATTTATGTTAGTAGTGTAAAGGCTCTCGCAGATAGGCGCGACGCGACTGTTGTAGAAGAACTTTTATAAAAACTTCATGGAGATTGGTTCTAGCAGAATCGCGTCGCACCGGTCTGCGGGAGCCTTAAAACAAAACCTATCGATAATTTCAACGGTGATTATTATCTGTAGTAATATGAAAAAGCCTGCCGTTCTTTTAAGTCGAGACCACTCTCTAGTTTGGGAGAGCATGCTTGTTGTTCAGTACTGGGGTGTGGTTACTGGTTCAAGTTTTATAACTTGACAACGTTTGCATTCTTGCATGGTGAAGGAAAGCATCGTAAGGAGTCCGGCAAATACGAGTACTAGGATCAACAAAATTTTGAAAAGATATAAAAAAAAAAATGAGTTGTAAAGCATACTTAGTTAAAGTTAACTTAAAGTTGAAAAGCATACTTGTTTGATACTTGTAGCAGTAAACAAGTATGATTTTACTATCACGTCTATTCCAGCCTTTACACTGAGAATACAGTGTAGCTCAACCCTAACGAACCTATTAATTTGTGAATACCCAAGAGTGAATCGAAATGCCAAATAAACTTCCGTTTGAAATTGGAAATATTTCGTGTGGCTATGAGAATTGCTATCTATCACGGAGATTGAATTATTTACTTGTGTACCTCTACTGGACAGGTTTAAAACTTGATTGGATATAGGAAAGGATAACGTATTTGAGTGCGTCTGGGATGTGAATAGGGAGACAAGTATTTTATAACTAATTAATATTGATTTCAACGACAGGCCAGTTGGCGTGGTTGGTTAAGATACCACCTGCCATGCCGCTGGTCGTGGGTTCGATTCCCATCCAGGACAAACATTTTGTGTGCATGAACATGTCTGTTTGTCCTGAGTCTGGGTGTAAATATCTATATAAGTATGTATTTACAAAAAAAAAGTAGTGCATGTAGTTTATCAGTTATCTGGTTTCCATAGTACAAGCTCTGCTTAGTTTGGGATCAGATGACCGTGTGTGAACAATGTCCTAGGATATTATTATCCTAGGATATTATAATTAAACCAATTACAGGCTCTTTAAGTACTTGAAATATATTTTATACACAAATCTTAAATACAATATACAATCTAACACTAAAATAATAATAATATCTTAGGACATTGTTCACACATGGTCATCAGATCCCAAACTAAGCAGAGCTTGTACTATGGAAACCGCATCGCTGTCAGTGGGAAAATTGCCCAAAAGGCTGGCAGCGTTGCCACGTTGCCACATTGGATGGCTAGAGTGCGATTCATCAAATAGTTCCTATGCCGTAACGTTGGCTCCATTGTTAATCTTTAACAAATGGACCTATTAGTCCTATGCTTTAACAACGGTAGCCTATCGTGTTCGTCCTATAACAGTGGAGCCAACTTTACGGCATAGGAACTATTTGATGAAACGCACTTTCGAATTTAATTATTTTAAATTGTTAAGGTGTCTGTCTGAAGTTATATAGTTGCCATAGATATAAGAAAGAAAGAGATATACCTTTGCCCAGTAGTTGAAAATGTATCGGAACCCGGTGTCTGTAGTTTGTCCCTTCCACTCACCACAACTACGCATGCAGTTCAGTAAAAGCAATAGATACAAAGTCGCGCACACACTCGGAATTCATAAATCAGAACGTACTGCACGATCAATTATAAACCTTATCCCATCAAACACAGCGTGCATTTACCATGCACCGTACAACTTACGCACACGAAAAATCGGTCGCTATCGTTGTGCTATTTTGCAAAAGCTGTTTTTTCTGCTTGAGTAGGTATAGTATTCGATTTTTTGGTATGTTGGCGTGTGCTAGCTTAATAATAATAATAATTATTTAATTAAATGTTTTGTGTTGCGTAATGTACCTAAATTATTTTGCGCAGTGTTATGTAGAATATTTTTTTTTTACTGAACAGACAGCTGTGCTGCTGGGGAGTTTGTTGCGCCACTTCTTCTCCCCAGCTAAAGCACTAGGAAGTGGTGCAGGGCGGGCGTTTTGGGGGACTGTCTTATGCAATTTTGACGTTCGAAAAGTATTCTCAGCCTAGTTTGAATAAATGACTTTTGATTTTGATTTATTTGTTTTACTTATACACTAGTGATTGACTAAATTGGAAAGTTATCTAATCTTCCATTTATTAAATTCAAATTTAAATATTGTTAAAAAATATTACAACAGTAAAAAAGAATCATGGCAGCTAAGAGATGTCCAGTCCCAATAGATAGTCGATGAACAAGGATCTGCGGTAATTTGTTAAAAAAAATTTTTTTGAAGGGTTAGGTTAGGTTAGCTAGGCTTCTAAAATTGAAATTCTAAAAAAAGAGTTCGTTAACCAGTCTATTATGTTCCCACCCCTGGGACTCTGACCTACTGCTGGTTGGTTGATTGAAAGGATATGCATTCCCGTAAATTAACAGACTCAAAAGATTTTCAAATTTTGTCTCTAAGGTCGTTAACTCATCGGAAAATCGCCCATAAACTGCCGTTACCTCTTACAATCAGGTGGACCGTTATCCTATAATGCCAACCTATTATTGTCCTACTGCAGGCACTGAATACATAATGGTACAATTAATAGCTGCAGGCCAAAGGCCTCTTCTCGTACAAAGAAGGCATGAGCATTGATCACCGCGGTTGCTCAAGATGGGTTGGCGATTTCAGACTTATATTAACTGTACCTAAATCCAAGTTTTCTCCTTCACCGATTTCAGTATTAAATATTTATTTAATATCCTCCCTCACAGTTTATATAAATATGCATCGACTCCCACGCCGCCGAAAAGGATGAATGTAGGTATGCGTTATCTGTGCGCACAGCAGCGCAGCTGTCAGAAATATTTTAGCCGAGTTTGAAACTTTGATTTCTTTGGTTCAGTGGTTAATATGGCACATGTATGCATACATGTTGTGGGTTCAAAACCAGTAAAGTACCAATGTGACATTTTCAATTCATATTATGTACTTTTTGAGTGCATCTAGGACCATACTGAAATCGGTGAAGGAGGAAACTCCTTCACCGATTTCTGACGTCGTCGACCGGCGCAGCATGCAGTGAAAATAAATAACAATTATAATAAAATAAATACACAATATTGTGTATTTATTTTATTATAATTGTTATTTATTTTCACTGCATGCTGCGCCGGTCGACGTCATCGCATCAACGCCGGCTGTCGCTGAACACCAGCACTGGGGCTCTATCTCGCATAGGGTCACAGCATTATGCTGAGCGATGGGCGTTTTGCGTAAATGTGACGCATATTTTCCCCTAACTTGTTATTTTATTAGTGTTATTTCTTTGCGTTAAATTTACCGCAAATAGACGTATTTTCATTCTTTCTTTTTAACCATCACGATTTCCTACCGTTGTCCTATGTACCATTAAAGAAATAATATTGTAAATTATTTATCAATTTTATTTATACTCGGGCACATGCTTTATTATTAGCAAACAACCAGGTTACCCTCACTCAATCAAGTGGAAAAATAAGCAATATATCAATACAGTACATAACTTGGGAACATAAAACGCGTCGGCCGCCATTTTAAGTTTATGTTAGAAGATATTTTTACGTTTTATGTATGTCCATAACTTCGCCATTTAACGGTTTAGTAGCGTAATTAGTGTTGTATTTTGTTATTAGAGGGTTGTTATATTGTTGACAGTCCCGTAAGAATGTGTTGTAACTTATAGGTACAAGTTACAACACATCTTTATGGGACTGTCCAACACACTACAGTTAGGTAACTGAAGTGTGTTGCGTTTACGTTTATGTTGACTTGCTCAGTTACATTAAATAAAGCTATAAGCATGAAACTTATATTGTATACAAGGGTCAAATTAAATTAGCTAGCGAAACTCCGCATACGTGATGCGTCGATTTATAAACACTGCAAAATAAAAATGATTTGATGATTTTTTGGCGGGATCAATGACCGCTGGTAGTGTACTTATAGTTACTTGAAATATCACTTAAAAAATATTGTTTTATTTTTTTTATTATGTGTAAACTTCACAGACGTGATATCTAAACACGATAAAACAAATGAAAACAGATTTGGTCATATATCGAGACCCATCACGTCTGCGGAGTTTTACTAGCTAATTTAATTTGACCCTGCAGACGTTGAAAAACTTGTCCTTGGATACTGTTTAGATCAAGACAGCTTCTCAATCAACCAATCAAGTAACCCAGCCTGTCGCAGTGCACATCAGAAACATCTCTCGATTTGCGCCACAAGAAACAGCAGCCTTCCGCATGCATGTCATGTCTAACTTTCAAAAACACAGAATTGGTTATTTTTACCCGACTGTCGCGAAGCCCGAGGTAGGGTTAGGATGAGTGGCAAACCAGTCGAGCTCAATGAGCTTATTCACAAAGAGTACTACTACAACATACAATGTAGAAAAAATATCAATATATTCAGACGAGATAATTCTGTCCAATAAATTCTAGGATACACGTAGGAGTACACTGGGGAAATATGACAAACACGAGCGACACCCGGAAAATATGGCCACCAAGTAATTCGGTTGCTATAAAAAATATTTGTTCCATGTAGGGCTTGAACTTGTTATTCGAAGTACAAAAAACTTTTGCTAAGCTGAATTTGAGGTAGCCAGCCGGTCTAATGTGTAGTAATATCACGGTGAAAACTTAGATGAACATACCATCATGCCTTGCTTCTCCGAAGGGATACGCTGAGGTGTAGCTATCGTACACCTACATTTTTCCTGGTATATAAGTCCCATGTGATAGAGGGCGAGCCTATTGCCATCAAAGGAGCACAAATCTGAGAAATTCCAGATGAAAAAACCCAATAACACTTTGCCTAACCCGGGAATCGAACCCAGGACCTCATGCTCGATGATGCAAGGTCGACGGCGCGTTGTGTTCCACGCGCGCCTCTAGCCGCCGCTAGGGCTGATGCCTGCCAGGGTTGCGTGTTGTTTGAAAGAGTTACCGTGGCCCTGGCGCAGGCAACTGAAGAAACACGGGTGGGTTTTAGTCAGTACAAGTCTGACATATATAACCGCCCAGAGCGGGAGAAGTTATTTGATGATTTCTTACCCAAAAAAAAAAGGACCTCATGCTCAGCTGTAATGCTTGCAACCACTAAGATGAAGTGAGCTTGAAATAAGCTGTCACCATATTCAAATGTCTTTGGCTGTCACTGTTTGAGCTGTCAGATTTTTATAGAATAGATCGGTTAATATTCAGCACCGTTGAAGAAAATAAAAGCATATTCCCATCACCAAATGAAGTTAAAAAAATAACGCTATTTCACCAACCGACGTCGCTCAAATCCGAAAACATATTAAACTTCAAATCCCCCAAAAATATTGAATTACATTGAAAACTAGTAGCTTTATCTGGCTCAATCAAATCCCAATAATATTTTCAAAGTCAAGAATACATAGTTTAGGGTCCACAGTTTGGGTTTGTTCGGACCTGTTCAGAAAACATCGGTTGTGTCCGAAGTTAACTTTGAACCCGTTTCAACAGACCTGTCAAATAACTGACAGAATACATCTGTGTGTGATTATGTGGCGCTTATTTTAGACCGAAGATTGAATTTTGATTTTGATGTGATGGTAAATTGATTCTTATTTGCTTACTTTGTGCCTATATGTTCAGGCTTACATTCCCATGAGCGGTATCAGTCCCAGTACCGAGTAGGTATCCCATATCCATTATGTAAGTTATTGAATCCATATTTTTAAAACTATGCTACTCTACCCAAGAATACGAACAACTTTCACTATGGAACCAACCCTGAAATCACGAAAAAAAATCAGCTGTTTCATATAAAAGTTCAACCTATACCTACTTGCCCAAAATATATGAAACTTTTTTTTTGTGATTTCAAGGTTGGTCCCATAGTGAAACTTGTTCGTATTCATGGGTAGAACAACCTGTGAAAATTTGCGCACTGCTTAAAAAATTGTCCTGTATTGTATAGGTATTCATCATCATTATCATAATTCTCCTGGCCTTGTCCTAATCTATTTGACGGCGGCGCAACATGTCTTTTTCTTCTATACTTCTCTATTAGTCGTCATCTCGGTAATCACTTCCTTTCTAGCCATATCATCTTTCACACAGTCCATCCATCGTCTCTTTGGTCTTTCCCTACTCGTATAGCCATCCACATTCATACTCAAAACTTTCCTGACGACATTTTCCTCATTCCTCAGCATCACATGCCCATACCATGACAACCGATATCCACACAAATTTTCAGTCACCGGTGTCACTTTCAGATTTAGATAATCAGTTTTAAATTATGACAGAAAACTAACTTTGTCTTGTTTGTTTGTTTGTAGCTGAGTTACAATTTTGGTGTACAATACAGTATATTCTATTACTACTACTCTGAGAAGAAAGGCCGAAACAAACTCAGAGGTCTCTTATAAAGTCTAGACATAATCTTGGTCAGTTCATGTGAATACCATATATATTAGTATCTGAAATGGTCTTTTGAGAAAAGAACCACACAGATTGAGAGGACCTGTCCAGTCAGAACTTAAGGAGCTCAACGATTCGACGAACAATACCAAAGAAAGGACATTGGGGTAGGCCGCATAAATTACTCAAACTGCCAGACCATGATTTAAAACGACTGAGAGAAAAAAATAAAACAAACAAAAAAAGCAATGACCTACATAGTCTTCACATTGACAATGATTAAAATGATATAATACTTTCAAAGTAAATCTTATATTCTTATCTATCTTGACAAAGTGACTTACTACTACCCAAAAAGCCAATGAAATGGAGGATTTGACGTATGGTATCAATAAGTCATACATATTTTATGATCTAACAATGTAATTTTTTTATCTGATACGCGTGACTGCTTTTCTAACGTGAGTTAAAAACCGGCCAAGTGCGTGTCGGACCACTCACAATGAAGGGTTCCGTAGTTGGGATGAATTTATTCTAAGAATAAACTTAACATTGTAGCTGAAAAACATGTTATCCCATACATTCCAACTGCAAATATAAGTTTGTACGCACAATGTACCATATTAGATTTACCATATTTTTTTTTAAGTCGATAGCCTTCTTATAGGTTTTCCTGTAATCGATAAGTATAGAACTATTTTCTGTATTTTTTCAAACATTTTAGACTCAGTAGTTTCGGAGATAACTTCGTCAATTTTCATATATTATCTCAAACTTTAAAACTATAAAAAAAAAAAAACTGAGAACGTCCTTTTGAATTTGATATGTCACACGGAAAACTGTTTTCTTTTTTTAATTTTCTTATTTGTCTACCAAAAGGGCCCCCATACTCAAAATTAATTTATTTACGTTACACGTTCGTGTTTGGGTCACATAAATTCATATGTCCATTAGATTCGGAGTAGATTGGCTGTGACAGACCGACATATATTATAGACAAACGATGATCCTATAAACTCTGTTCCGTTGGGTTGCGTTTTTTCGTTTGGACTTACGGAACCCTAAAAAGCGTTCCAATAAAATAGATACCGTTCTGTTTTTCTAAATCAGGGTTATAATTTATCATACTTGTATGAGCAAAATCGTCCGCTATTCACACATTGCGAACATCGGTCTGTCTACCTTTTCTTTTTTTTATCGTGTAGAAATCCTCATGGATGACCTCCACCCCGAGGCAGGTGGTGGGGTGGGATTTTGAAATAAATTCCTAATCCATTGCTTCTAACGCTACATTCCATTTTTGCCTGTGGCATACCATAAAACTGAAGGGAATTTAACTGGCACCATCTAAACAACACGTACAATTAAGTCGCATTCTATTTTATTGAATCACAAAACTCGCATTCAATTATTTTATATGCCATTTTATGGAATCGCACGCGTGTAAACACTTGTATACAATTCTTAAATGGCAATAAAATTGAACGTGCTTTATGGCATGCGATTATTGCTTTTGAATGTTCCAGAAACTGCGCCGAATAAACGAATGTTGTTGAACTGTCAAAATCAAAGGCTTTACGTAATTATCCTGCAGGTTAACCCTCACTTTCGGGAGATTCCTGTTCCGGGTGAGGCGGGAGGAAACGCTCGGGTGTTACATTGTGGGGATTGCCCGGAGGACACGGTGAAGCATACTGTGGAGGTCTGCCCGGCTTGGGCAGAGCACCGCCGCATCCTCGCAGAGGCGATCGGCGGCGGCTATCTTTTGCGTCCGGCGGTGAGAGTGCATGGGAAGCCGTCACCTCCATCTGCGAAGCAGTAATGCTCACGAAGGAGGAGGCGGAACGCGTGAGGGAGAGGCAATCTTTTCGCTCTTAACCCCTAGTCACAGCAGGAGACGCCCTGGGCGTTGGGAATTGAGAGCCGATTCTCGGCCACCGCAGGCGCGGGCTTGCGGACGGCGAGCAATGGGTAGCTCGCCGTCCGGTAAGGACCAGGCCCGGGTCGACGGCGCGTTGTGTTCCATGCGCGCCTCAAAGAAATGTCAGCATTAATTGATGTGGTCCACTAGGGCCGATGCCTGCCAGGGTCACGGATTGTTTTAAAGAGTTACCGTGGCCCTGGCACAGGCAACTTAAGGAACACGGGTGGGTTTTAGTCAGTAAAAGTCTGACACGCCTTCCCGCTCCGCCGTTATTTGGATTATTCCGATCTGTCACCCTGCTTTGTCCCATTAGGGGGACAGATCGGAAAAATAAAATTGATCTGTCTCCCTGTTAACTTAACTTATCAACTTTATTCACTCCTATATGTCCCAGATAGGAGTGAATAAAGTTCGAACTGTCCCCTCGTTGCTAACAGGGGAACTAATCAATTTTTTTTCCGATCTATCCCTGTAAGGGGACAAAGCAAGGTGATAGATCGGAATAACCCAGTTATTTGATGATTTCCCAACCAAAAAAAAAAAAGGTGTTACCTCACTGACATAGATATCAACGACAACGGCAGAAAGCTTTTTCGTCAAAAGCGAGATCAGTATGAAAGCTTTACTGAAGTGTTACGTATTGTCAAAAGTGCGTAGTACGCAAATACGCGGCGTATTCCACTTAACGCGTAATATTGGGCACTCGGTACTGTCCGTGATGTATGGACTGGATTTACTACGATTTTGGATGATACGTGGATATTTTTACCCGACTGCCCCAGAAGGAGGGTAATGTTTTTCGAGACGTTTTGTACGCATGTATCTATGTATATTTTTGGCATGCTCTCTAGCCTAAACGTTTGATGGATTTTAACATTTGGTGTCGTTAGATTCGTCTTAATTATGGGAGTGACATAGACTATATAATATTTATATATTGTATCTGTAAATACAACAAAAAGGCGAGGAAGGCATTTTTTAGAATAAATTGCAACAATATTGGTAACAAATAAAAGCTAGTAATGAGTCAACTATAAATATATACATGATGAATTTTTCAAGTGGGCGTGGATGGCCAAATCCGAAACTATGAGGAATAGCGCAAGTGCTCAAAGGAGTCTCGGGCTCAATTTTGATGAAAATTTAAACTGCATCATTGGATTTTTGCAAAGTATAATAATAATAGGTGAACAGAGTAGGTTTTTTCAAAATTTCTGTTTTTATTTTACTAGTTTACTTGAAATGTGTAGTGTTTATTGATAGAGCTATTTCTGTCTAAGCTAAAAACAAAACAAAAATATTAGATATGCTTCTACACCGTTCACCTATTCAATCTGCTTAGCCTTTTCCCAACTATGTTGGGGTCGGCTTCCAGTCTAACCGAAAGCAGCTGAATACCAGTATTTCACATGGAGCGACTGCCTATCTGACCTCCACAACCCAGTTATTGGGTAATATGATACCCCTAGGTAAGACTGATTGTCAGACTTTCGGGCTTTTGACGACCCGTAACGACTGTCACAGATCCACGAATGACAGCCGGGACCAAAGGCTTAACGTGCTTTCCAAGGCACGGAAGAGTCTCGGTATGTAAAGATGGTACCTCCAGGTAGAACCCCAGCAAGCGTAGATGGATCGACCCGTGCGGCTGTTATTACTTAGCCACAAGTTCCTCACCGTTCACCTATTGTACCCTATTTTTTCAAAACGGTAAAAAAAATCCAGTGCTTACACGAAAAAGCTTGCATTATTTATTATATATGGACCAACAATTGTTTACACCTAATTGTAACAAAAATTACATGCTTAAAACAGTCTTACAGTGCAATAATTACTTCTAGGCAAACATCACATTCACAATTCAAAGAATCAAAAAGCTTACATAGAAATAAGCGCTAATTATTATTACAATTGGATATTATTGGCTACATTTTACCTATAAAACATAAAAATAAATAAAATAAAGATGATATAATCATAAAATTAATAAAAATGATAAAATTAATAAATTCAAAAATTTGGTTAAAGTTAATAAAATTACTAGCGGCGCCCCGCGGTTTCACCTGCGTAAGTCTCTAACCCGTGGGAATATCGAGATAAAAAGTAACCTATGTGTTAATCCAGGTTATAAACTATCTGTTTGCTAAATTTCATCAATATCTGTTCAGTAGTTTTTGCGTGAAAGAGTAACAAACATCCATCTTCACAAACTTTCGCATTTATAATATTAGTAGGATACGGTCCATGTAAAATACTGGAATTCAGCTGCATCCGGTTAGACTGGAAGCCGACCCCAACATAGTTGGGAAAAGGCTAGGCAGATTGATTGACGGTCCATCTCAAACGATGTCACAACAACTCAACGCCGCGTTACTAACAAGGCGCGGCGTTAAAAGCTGTACTAAAATGCTCTATGATGGAGAGATAAATCTACTCATCTTTTATTTAAAACCAACAAGAGAAGGAACGAAAAATATTTTGTGCTTGGTGGGGTAACACACTAACGATTGCAATGTCTTTCATTTTGACAACTCGACAACATACATTGCGTTATTTACGTTATCAAGCAGGCGATTTTTTCCAACATATAAAGCAATGGATTAGTGATTAGTTTCAAAATCCTTCGTGTTGTGAATGAGTGTTACGCCATTGGGGTGCTGTATTTATTCTTTGTGTTCATAATAGCAAATAAGGATGACTAATGTATTAATTGATTGCGAAGTGGCGAAGTGATTTGGAGAACAAATATTTGTATAAGTAGCTAACCGAGAGGTTTTCGGGATATTGGTAAACTTATATAACATAGCATCACGACTCTATTCTCCGAAGTGTTAGGTATAGGTCTTAAAGCCATATTTCGATAGTTAGTTCCCGCATTATCGAGGCGGGGGAAGCTCAGTAGCCGTGGCTTGGTCACCCACGGTGAAGCGAAGATGAACCCGAGAAGAGGCCGTTCGTCAGGTTAGCCGGTAAGCCGACGACGTAACAGCCAACAACTAGGTTGCGGTGCCGCTTTCCTTACCTTCCGCGGCCTTGACGGGGTCGCAACCATCTGATGGCGGACACGGTGGGGCCGTAGGGGAGGAGGACTGTCGGTATGGAGTCGGCCGCTCTCCCTGTCCTCTGCGGCCGAAAAGTTGTAGCCGGCCGGGCCATTGACCTGAGCCGTCGCAGGGGACCAAGGGCCTAGACATGGGGTCATCTGGCGCCCATGTGCTGGATGTGATGGTCGCGGCGCGCAAAGTGTTCGTGTGCGCCAGTGATGGGGGGTACTCCCTAGAGGAGGCTCCGGTGACGGACAGCCGCGGCGGGTTCGCGGTGAGTGCTAACGCGTGCCCTTGTTCCCGCCACAAGCGGCAGAGGAGGACACCGTGGAGTTTTAGTGGGTTGGAGTCCCACATAACTTGGTTTTGTTTTGTTATTAGTAATTAACTTTGTTTATATTACTTCGATGGTCCTAGTTCATCATTTTCATAAGTAATCTTCATATATGTAAGTGGGCACATCCTTTATTACTGGAGGCCTTTATTTAGGTATAAAGTTCTGCTTAAGTTTTTAATTTTGTATTTTTATTTCTGCTTGAGTATAATTTTCGATTATTATTTTTGTTTTTTTTTTGGTATATTGGTGTGTGCTAGCTTACGTATAGCAAATAATTTAATTTAATGTTTTGTGTTGCGTAATGTACCTAAATTATTATGCGCAGTGTTGTATACATTCATTTTTTTTTTAACTGAACAGACAGCTGTGCTGCTGGGGAGTTTGTTGCGCCACTTCTTCACCCCAGCTAAAGCACTAGGAAGTGGTGAAGGGCGGGCGTTTTGGGGGACTGTCTTATGTAATTTTGACGTTCATAAAGTGCTGATTCTCAGCCTAGTTTGAATAAATGACTTTTGATTTTGATTTTGCATTATTTCCCCGTGGTACTGCAGTTTGCGTGAGCATTTCTCCACGCAAAAAAAAAAAGTACCTATGTATAAGTCCCATGTACCTAATAGTGGGCGAGTCAATTGCCACTCAAGCAGCCTATTATTATCCTACTGCTGGGCAAAGGCCTATTCTCATACAGAGGAGGCACTTGCATTAATCACCACGCTTGCTCAAGATCAGTCGGCGATTTAATAATAGGTCTTTACCTATGAAATTGCTGTTATCAATATCTTTCATTCTATTTAGAATACCAAACTCAAATTAATTTTATATTACAGCATGACATTTAAAAATAAAATCAGTTGTTCATTTGTTTTACCGCCGCTAGATTTTTCTTTGATATCTATGTTTCTGTATTAGCTCGTGGCTAAATAATAACAGCCGCACGGGTCGATCCATCATGTTAAGCTACACTTGCCGGGGTTGGTCTGTGGATGGGTGACCATTTTTTCATACTGAGACTCCTCCGTGCCTCGGAAACCACGTTAAGACGTTTGTCCCGGCTGTCATTCGAGGATCTTTGGCAGTCGTTACGGGTCGTCAGAAGCCCGAAAGTCTGACAACCAGCCTTACCAAGGGGTATCGTATTACCCAATAACTGGGTTGTGAAGGTCAGATAGGCAGTCGCTCCATGTAAAATACTGGTATTCAGCTGCATTCGGTCAGACTGGAAGCCGACCACAACATAGTTGGGAAAAGGCTAGGCAGATTGATTGATCTATGTTTCTGTAACCATGGAAAAATTGAAATTGCGCGCTATTTTCGAATACGAGTTCCATCGTGGCACCAACGCAACACATACAGCACGCAATATTAACGAAGTGTATGGACAAGATACCGCAAGTGAACGCACGGTACGTTTTTGGTTTGATCGCTACCTTTCTGGAAATTTTGACATAAAAAAATGAGCCCCGAGGAAAAATTTCAAATCAACGAGACGGTGAAAAACACCTTTAAAGAATTTATCGATTCCCGTTCTCAGGATATCTATAGCAGAGGTATCAACAAACTTTCATTAAAATGACAAAAGTCCATCGAAAATATTTAAAAAAAAAAAAAATTGTTTGATTTTTTTCTAATAAGTCTAAAATCGCCATCACCACTAACCGATCATAAATCCTCACCCCGGGGTGCTATTAAAAAATCCTAATGGAAAATTAGTGAAACAGAAAAATACTGTCCCACTTTTTATGTATGCATGGCTACCGTACATACGCTTACTTTAACATCCCATTGTAAATGATTGATTACCTAATAAATCGGTGCGTCGGCGGTTGTGTGCGAGCTTTAATTTCAATCGTTCGCACTTGTTTATCTACATACTGTTTGTTTGTGGATAAGCAGAGTTTAAGCTAAGTTATTAATGTGTGTGTATTCTCAAAAGTTATCTATTTTCTTTAGTGATTTATGAAGAGAACACAGTCACTGAAATAACTGAGTTCGACTTCACTTTATGCTGTTTAATGTCAGTTCTAGTGTGAGTAAAAGTTTTCCATAAAATTGGATACTGCTGATCAGTCGCTTGAAATAATCAAAATTGGACCGTGTTATGCAGAAAGCAGCCTTGTCGGGAAAAGTACAAACAGATTTATAAGCATTTTTCTGTCGATGGTTGCATTATGGATGTAAGGACAAGGCTGCTTTTGACGGCTCATATCTCTGTGATAAATAGAGATATCGACATGGTTGTTTTTGGTGTTTAGGTAGGTTTAGGTGGTGTTTGGTGTTTAGAACTCATTTTTCGCAAAAAGTGCCATAAAATATGGCTGCTTTCTGCATAAATAGGTCCAATTTTTGTCTGTTTTTAGCTGGGCCGCAGCTGAACAAGTATCGTTGTGTATTCAGAGCTTGGAACTTATAAGATAATAATTATTAGAATAGAATACATACTCTTTATTATGGATATCACAGCCTTTGGAAGTAGTGCTCGCCGGCCGCTGCCGCGGCACCGCTCGAGTTGCTCGCTCGCACGCGGTTGGTCACAATTCCAACCTAAACATTTGGTCGTGGTGCCCTAGCATAGTTAGGCGGTCAACTAAACAACTACTTAAACCAGTTGGCTGCGACATGTACAGTACACCTCGTGCCTATTTTTCTTGAATTAAGTAACTTTTACAAGTTTAGAAGATTTTCATTTTTTTTTGTCTACATTTTTAAGATTTCTATGAGAGATTAGATAATCAGATGCATATTTACCTAAAATTGAGGTGTTAGCTATTATGGAATATAATTTGTTTATCAAAATAAATCCCGGGATTCCGGAATCATCTTTAGAGTTCTGATTATAGAATCGAATGTATATTTACTTACGTTCAGGTGTTGGCTAATATGGAATGCACTTTTATAATAAATAATAATAATAAATATCTTTATTTCCCGAAAATACAGATAATTGTACATTAAGTTTACAATTTTGAAAATACTGTAGAGTACATTACATAATACATTTGGACGCTGCAGAAATCTGTACACAGTAGAATAAACTCTGTCTCTTAAACTAGGGGTATCCTGTATCTTAAGAGACAGTGCTTCACAATGGCTTTCCAATTGAAATGTATGAGTGGACTGTGTCGATTTAACTTAAGTAGGAAAAAAAGTTATAAGTTATGAAAAAGAAAAATATAAGTTACTTTAGTTTTTAAATTATGCATGCATAGGTGAGTGCGATGGTAAGGGTGAGTGAATGTGATTATAGGTGTGTTTATGTTTGTGTGTGAGTGTGTATACGTAGGTGATGACTTTTGTATCGTACATAAAAATCTCGCTATTCCGGAATTGATAAAGACAGATTGTAGTAGCTTGATGTGCTGGCGTCTGTACGTCCGTCTCTGAAACATGATTTACATCATCCCCAGTAGGTACGCGAAACAAATTAGGTCAATCTGCGGCCTTTTCCCAACTTAGTTGGGGTCAGCTTCCAGTCTAACCGGATGCAGCTGAATACCAGTATTTTACATGGAGCGACTGCCTATCTGACCTCCACAACACAGTTACTCAGTTACTGGGTAATACGATACCCCTTGGTAAGACTGGTTGTCAGACTTTCAAGCTTCTGACGACCCGTAACGACCTTTGACAGCAAAGATCCACGAATGACAGCCGGGACCAACGGCTTAACGTGCTTTCCGAGGCACGGAGGAGTGTTGGTATGAAAAGATGGTCACCCATCCACAGACCAACCGCGGCAAGCGTAGCTTAATCTGATGGATCGACCCGTGCAGCTGTTATTACTTAGCCGCGAGGTCCTACTAAATTAGGTACCACCACTGAAATCAGCATGGATTTCTAATTCAACATCAGCGACATAAGGATCGTAAATCTAAAGTTTAAGGCGGCTGGCAAGCCCCAAGGTATTGTTGATCTTTGATTTATAAGTTTTACGAGTTTCGACCTCAATCAGTGTTTTGTGACGACTATAAAAAGCCTTCTTGTGTCCCCGTTTTATTCTTATGTTTTGTGCTGGTTCCGTTTGAGTTTTTTGACAGAATTCAAAAAAGGAGCTTCTGCATTGGATCCGCATGTATGCGTGGCGGCATCTACATATCGCCACATGCGAACTACGCATCACACTGACGTCACGCAAAATCCGACATCGCGCAAGCAGAGTTTACCGCGCGACTTGCATATAACAACTGCACCAACATCAATTGTACGGGCAGTAGCCCACCAGACACAACACCCGTCTGGTCGGAGGATCCTCCCGCCTCTATGGAGGATGAGTGAACTTTACACCCTGTTACTCAAACTTCTATATATGTATGTATGTCCGCGATTTTCTCAAAAATGAATGAACCAATTTTGATGGTTTTTTCACTAACGTAATCTTCATACATTCAGGCAGATTTTAGTATATACTACATTAGGTAATTATTCTTATGTACGAAGTTATATGCAAAAATGTACTGTATCTCCGGTATTTCTAAGCGGATTTTGATAATTCTTCTGTCAGTTCGTCTTGGGCTTATGTAATTGTATATTCAACTGAAAATGGAAAAATTAATTTACTTTGAAAAATTAAAAACCGACTTCAAAAACCTAAAACGAATAAAATAACTTTAAGACGACCGGTGTCATTGTCAAAGTATTTATTCTAGTAATTTTTTAGGGTTCCGTACATCAAAAGGAAAAAATGGAACACTTATTCCATCTGTCTGTCCGTCTGTCACAGCCGAATTCGCTCCGAAACTAATGGATCGATTAAGTTGAAATTTGGTAAAATGAATTTTGAATATGAGGGTCAATTTTAGGAGGCAAATAAGAAAACCACATGAAAGGGCTTAGTGTAAGGGTCACAAATATATATATTTTTTATAATTTTAAAATAAATCATTTTAAAGTTATTTAAGAAAATAAACGAAAATTGACAATTCCCCCTCTTATCTCCGAAAGTACTGAGCATAAACATTAAAAAAAATACAGAAATTAGTTCAACACCTATAGATTACATGAAACTTATAAGAAGTCTATGGTCTTAAAACAACACGATAAATCTCTCAAGATTGTACAGACGCCAGCAGGTCAACCTACCCGAAACTGTCAGATTTTCCCAATCAACATTGAACCTAATGCTTTATTAGCAATAAAGTCGAAAATCTATTAAAGAAATCTGACAGATTGTAGTAGCTTGATGTGCTGGCGTCTGTACATACAAACTTACATTTGCAGTTGGAATGTATGGGAGAACATATTTTTCAACTACAATGTTAAGTTTGTTCTTGGTATTCATCCCAACTACGGAACCCTTCATTGTATGTAGTCCGACACCCACTTGGCCGGTTTTTTTTTTAATTTTGATTATTAATTGGTAGTTGTTATTTCGTGATATCAACGTCTTCATTTTTTAGTCTTAACGCACCCAAATGTTTATTTCTTACTTACTTCAGATCATCATCATCTGCCTAGCGTTTTCCCAACTATGTTGAGGTTGGTTTCCAGTCTAACCGCACGCAGCTGAATACTTGCTCGGTTACTTGATATATTCTTTATTTGACAAGCAAAGCATCTAGGGAAATGTCAAAAAATCCGTTGATATAAATATTGCACATTTATCTTATTGCAGAATTTTGACTACCTACCTGATTGATTACCATCGAAACGGTATTTTTCAAACATTTGTTTATCTTCGTCTTCACAAATATTTCACAAAACAAACAGTGCTTGAATGTGACCAATATATTTTAAAATTGAAGTGGAAGGGATAAAAAACACTGCGAATGTAAAGCACTGCGCTGATTCTATAAGTGCTTCAATTTTCTTATAGAACGCTAAGGCGGCTTAAAGTTTAAATTCACTCTTTTCTCTTTTTTATGCCAGTTTAGTCCGGATTTATTTTCAGTTCCTATAATGGTTTTATAGTTTTAGACGACAAAATGGTGAGAGAATCGTGTTGTGTGGTTGACGATTATGTTTAAGAAGACTAAAGTATTATTATTATACATATTTATATGCTGTATTCCTGTTTGAAGGGGAATGAAAGAAGCAAGAGAATACGTTTATTGTTGGTAAACATCAGTCAGTATAATGCTCAGTCAACTTATATTTATAATAAATTGAACCTTAAATTGAATATATACGTACCCATTATTGCGATACGAATGTAAAAAGACTCTTAACGGAATGGTTAAAATCACAAACGTACGATGAAATTGAACTTATATTAACCAGAATATGCTACCTGTACCCAATCATAGCATAAGATATTAATCAATCATTAACACACACACTCATACCTACTCACACCCATACACCCCGCACATCCACCCCCCACTCACAATCACACACACACACTCACACACACACACACACAAATACTACACATACCTGAACATGCTACAAAAATTTTTGTAACATCCTAGAACCTAAACTTTTCCTTTTTTCATTGTCTCAACATGTAGATAATAACCCATGGGAAGTTGCGAGGTAATCCCATCACAAATATCCTTATAACTTACCGGAGCTGCCTGAATTGTGTGCTGTAGAACATTTGTTTGAGATAAAAACTTTTAATTTTTTTTTTTAAACACGACGCAAAGAAAGAACACTAGCACAAAAAGAACAAGTTCGGCGAAAATATGTGTCACATTCACGCAAAATATGTGTCACATACACGCAAAATATGTGTCACATTCACGCAAAATATGTGTCACATTCACGCAAAATATGTGTCACATTCACGCAAAATATGTGTCACATTCACGCAAAATATGTGTCACATTCACGCAAAATATGTGTCACATTCACGCAAAATATGTGTCATATACACGCAAAATATGTGTCACATTCACGCAAAATATGTGTCACATTCACGCAAAATATGTGTCACATTCACGCAAAATAGCCATCGCTCAGCATAATGCCGCAACCCCATGCGAGACAGAGCCGCAGGGCCGGTTTTCAAGTTTTCAGTTTTTTTATGAGTGCCTGAATGCACAATTTTTATTTATTTTATTTTATTTTGGAAAATAAATTACAAATAACACTTATCAGTAAAGTATATATAAGTATGTGGTACTATACTAAACAGAGTGACGAACCTTAGAGACCTAGGAATACTATTTGATTGTAAATTACATTTGGATCTACATATAGAAAACATCACTATATCATATCATAACTTTTTTATATTAGATATTATCTAATATAAAAAAGTGAGGTTAGTTACACCATTTATAACTCAAGAACGGCTGGACCGATTTTTATGATCTTTGATTTGTTGGATTTGTCTCTGCCCTGAATAGCAGAATAACTATTAAAACAATGGAAAAATAAAATATTATGAAGAAAATTCATTTTCTCATACATTTTGTTTGGAACGGCTTTTTTGATGATACCTCGAGAACGGTTTGACTGATTTCGATGAATTTTTCGTTTTTGTTCGTCTTGGCCTGGAGAAGTTTCTTCGTGCATTGGAAAAGTAAGAAAATCACAAAGACATTAAATTTTATGCATTTAGCGAAATTTATGTTTTTTATATCTTTGTGCTTTGTATATTGGAACCTGGTGCCTTTGTAAATAAATTAAACAAATTGAATCCGTATATAGCACCGTCTCTAACACGTGACCGAAACAAGGGCAAAATGAACATAGTGCTGTAAGCAGGATCTTGATATAAAAAAAATCTGCTAATAAAATAACACAACATAGTATATTGATTCTAAGGCGGTACGAAATTCCGGCGAACTTCGTACCGCTGACCATGGAAGGGAAGCCGTTACCTCTCAAAAGACCGATCCGGAACCCTCTCTATGCAATGCCTGTTAGGGCACATCCCTGAGGAGACTGTAAAGGGGTCTCCCCGAAACCTAACTATGGAAGGGAACACGTAACCACTGAGGTCACTCAATGGGCGGGGGACAGAGTCCCCACTCTGAGCGACCCCAAATTACCGCCTGCTTTAATGGACGCCAACGGGGAGGTCGACACGCAGGACAACATCGTAAGCGAGATTCCACAAAAAAGGACGTAAAATTGACCCCTGCGGAACCCGGTGAGCTAGTTTTTTTTTTATAAGTGGTTCTCAAATTCACAATTAAGATAAGTATTTATCAACAATATCACAATTTCGAGCCAGAAAGTAAAATAAGTTGAAATTATGTAAACGAATTGTGTCATAAACCTGACTCAGAGGAACAACGTATTATGTATAAGGGAATCTGTTGTATTTCCACGCATACTTTGGCTGGCCTGTTGGTCTAGTGGTTAGTGGCCCTGACTGCTATGCCGGAGGTCGTGGGTTCGATTCCCACCCAGGACAAATGTTTGTGTGATGAGCATGATCATTTGTTCTGTGTCTGGGTGTAATTTATCTATATATGTATGTATTTAGAAATATATAAGTATGTTTATCAGTTGTCTAGTACTCATAACACAAGCTCTGCTTAGCTTGAGGCTAGACGGCGTTGTGTGATAGTTGTGGAATATTATTATTATTATTATTATTATACTTGATTATAAATAAACAAAGGATTTTCTCGAGTACGAGTAGGAATGTTTTAAGGAATGTTTTAGACTCTAAAACATTGGCTTTTCACTTGATGACAAAACTCTAAAATTTAGAGTTTTATTATCAAGTGAAAAGTTGATCATACCAATAGATAACGGAGGCTAGAAATAACGTGCCTGAAACAAATTTTAAAAGACGTGGCTCTTAATTTTGGCGGAACCATACCTACTTCAAACTAACATCACACACACACATACACACACACACACACACACACACATATACACTACATACACACAGCTATGTTTGAACTCAGATAAACTTAGGTACTATAGGTAGGTATGGTATGTAACAATGTTTTTTTATATAACCAAAATATCCTGGGAAACTTTATCTGTGTCCGTGTGTATCTGTGTGTGATTTAGGCGTCTTATAATCACCCCATTGTCCTCCACCAAAAAGGTCCTAAACAAGCAAAATTTTACTCCTACCTTATGTATTTTACGCTGATTTAGTAACAAGACACCCAAATCGCTTCACTTTAAACGGCCTAACGAGGTGAATGAAAGTAAAAATGTATAATTTATGAGGGAACGGAACCCTCTGAGTTCTCTCAGAGGGTACTTTATTTAGGCAAAACATGGAAGTCTTTACAAAATATATGGGTGTGTATTCTATGCACGCAACGGGTTTTATTTTAAGTACGTAAAGGTACTATTAGTAATAATGGGAATTTATTTATAGGGGTTTACCATAAATGCGTAAATGTAATTTTTCCTTTGGTTTACCTATAGGTACCTATTTCATTTCACAGAGGGAAATATTAGTGAAAATGTGTAATTATTAGTCAAAGAAGTCAAGGCTAAAATAATACCTATTCTTCAGACGACAAAGAAGTTGAAATTAATTTCCCAACTCAAATTAATTACTTACAGCCCTCTTTTGTCAAATCGAAGCATTTTAGTATCAAAGTTCAAATCAAATATGGTGCTAAGATCTCAGTGAAAAATGGTTATTACAATTAGACTAAGTACCTAAATAAAGAATACCTTTTGTCTTCACAAACATATTAATTAAAACACACCCTCACACACATACAAACACACACACACACACACACACACACACATACACACACACACACACACTTTTATCCACAACTTACATTCTTTATTAATAAATTAAAACAGTAGCACACAATGGTTTTAGGTTATATAGTACGAAATTGTCAGCTGAGAGCTATCTTCTGAGACACAGGCCTCACCTATTTCAGAAGATAGAGTCAATACCCTAAGTTAAGGGGGAAGCGTCAGGGTAGCCCGAAAATTCAAATTTTCTTAAGTTTTTTGCAATTTGCAAGTCACTATTAAGTTGTATGTTAAATAAAGTATGATTCGCGGCCGTAACAAATATGTATTTACAGAATTATAATGATTACAATCAGTAATACAATTCCTTAAGTTAGTATAATCCTCAAATGTCTAGATTTCATGAAATAGTCAGATGAGGATTACCTAGTCTTAAAGAGTTGTATTGATCACTTTAATGATTATAATTATGTAAATACATACTTGTTACGATCGCGAAATATGTTTTGATCAACGTGCAACCTAATACTGATTTGTAAATTGCAAACAACGTAAGAGAATATGAATTTCGCGGGCTACCCTGACGCTTTCGCCTTAACCTCTCTTTACCACCACAAATGTTGCTGGATTATTATTATATAATGTACATGATATTAGTATACTTACCTATAGGTATTAAGTACTTTTGTTGCTATGCTAGTGAGAAATAAACTATTTTATTATTATTATTAAATCAAAATGAAAAATCCTCAAAGGCAAAAAAAAAGACGGTACTTAAAACACATTAAAATTTGAAATAAAATCGCACTATTATAACATAGGTACAATTCCTACGTATTTTTCTGAATGATTTCGTCCCAATGCGGAAATTGAATCTGCAACCTTGAGCGCAGAAAGCGGATACTACACTGCTCCGCATATTTGGGCCATAAGATTATCATTTTATTATTCGGACAGAGCAGTACACACTACGAGAATAATCTTTGTTTCGCTGTAAACAACATTCATGAGAATGTGTTGGAGCTTGCTCGGATACGGCGCAAAATGGAGGCCGCTCTCTTTCTCATGATGGCATGAAAGCCATCAATCTGAGCCTCCATAAACATGCCAGACGCACTACAGCATCTCGACAGCCCCAGCAAGATCCTAAAAGCGTTATTATACTGCACACGAAGGGCATTGAGTGCCCGCTTAGTACAGCTGACCCACAGGGTGCACGAATAAAACGATTGGCAGTATGCCCTGAACATTGTGCACTTCACCTCATTCGGGCACCGTTTAAACCTGCGAGCCAGCATGTTCCCACGGACAGCCAACGCCCTTCGTTCCCTCTCAACGTCCACGTCATCAGCAAGCTCCTCCGTGACCCAGTGACCCAAGTACCTGCGTCGCTCTGTTAAGCGGTACACTATTTAGTGTAACAGTTGGGACAGTATTGACTTTAAAATTCTGCAGTAGAAATACCAACAACTCGCTTTTGTTCGCATTGTACCTATGAGCCACGGCGAACTCCTCACAAGCTTCCGTATACCGCTAATTGAAGGACTCAGCAACACCATGTCTTCCGCACAGCTTAGGTTGTTAATAGTGGTGCCATCAATAGTGCAGCCGGCTGCAGTGCTACTGAGACCCTCAATCAACTCAATGATGTACAGGTTGAAGAGTCGAGGGGATATTAAACCACCCTGTCTTACACCACACTCCAACCTGTACTGATCAGACACAACGTTCATCTTACAACATTGACTTGATTGTTATAAACAACAAAAATAAACAAGTGTGTTTATAAACAAGTAAAAGTGGTTACTTCAGTAAAGTAATTACTCAAGTAACGATTGTTATTCTATAGTTTAGTAATAGTAATAACTGTCAAAGCTTAGAATTCTTAGACAAGTAAAAGCCACCATTTTGTTTATTTAAGAATTGAGAACTCGACCATTTTGCGTTTGATTTCGCAATAGAGTGTTGAGCCTTACTCAAGCATTTACTCACGTAAGTATCGTACATTACTCGACTATAGGATTACATTTATATTTTATAGTGAAGAATTCTATCCTCAAGTAATGACTTCACTAAGAAATTACTTAGCAGCAAGTAATTGCTTGTTTATAAATACGGGTGTTGAACAGAGGGGCAATTTCAGTATAATAAGAATATTCGTATTCAAATTTCAATTTTATTTTGTCAAAAATGTCTCTTAATTCTCTACTTATTTTTCAATTGTTCGGCAGTGTTTATCGCTGGGATGAGATTGCGATTAAACTTTGAACGTTTTTAGATAAGGGAATTATTGGTCTACTGGTCATTGCCTGAACTATCAAATAATCATTTGGAAGAAGACTAGCTATGACAAAAATAATTTATGTTTTACTTATCTCACATGCCAAGAAAACTGCGAAATTAATAAATATTGTTACAAAAAAGACAACAGGATATTCTTACCACAAAGTGTCCCTACGAGTTGTACGATTTATATTTATTGCACGTACTGCCCGAATTATGTTATGTTGTATATTACGAAATATTAACTCCGTACAAGGCGTGAATAAGTTGATAAGTCGACTTGCCAGTAATTTTTAATTGTATAAAAATGGCATGGTATGCCTAATTTATATGGTGAATAAAAATGAGTAAGTCGATAAGTTCATGATTCTCGGCAAACTGCACTTGTGAATGTTAATATGAATTAGATTGCAGATGCCATTTTTATACAATTCAAAATTTCGTGCAAGTCGACTTATCAACTTATTCACGCCTTGCACGGAACTTTGTGTGGGGAATGACTTGGTTGTTACCCATAAAAAATGGCAAGAGGCACAGAATCGGGACCATCATCATCATCTTCCTCCCCTTGTCCCTTGTTATGTGGGGTCGGCGCAACACGTTTTCTTCTTCCATTCTCCCCTGTCAGTCAGCAGGGGTCCGTTCACTCCCATTCATTCATTTACCTATAGTAATTCATCTTCATCATCTTTCTGCCCTTGTCCCATGTGAGGTGGAATTGGCGCAACACGTTTTCTTCTTCCGTTCTCCCCTGTCAATCATCAGGGGACCATTCACTCCCATTCATTAATTTACCTATAGTAATTCATCTTCATCATCTTCCTGCTCTTGTCCCATGTTATGTGGGGTCGGCGCAACACGTTTTCTTCTTCCATTCTCCCCTGTCAATCAGCAGGGGGGGGGGGGGGGGCGCAACTCGTTTAGAGAACATGATATTTTTTTAAATTTATCTTGACACGTCTTTAATCTTGAGTTTATTGAAAGAACAACATGAGATATTTTAACTACATTTGTACATTTAAGGCCACCAATCCATTTCCCAAATTATCCAATATACAAACTTGTATAGTAAAACTTTTCTCGATCAACATTCAACTATCGCAGTCCACAGCTGGACATAGACCTCTCCTCTATATCCTGTCCTCCACCTTCCGCATCCAGTCTGTCCCAGCCACCTTCTGAAGGTCGTCGGTCCATCTATCTGGGGGGCGTCCCACATCTTGCCGATACGGTCTCCACTCCACCGGCCACCGGCCCTTCGACAAACATGGCCAGCCCACGCCCACTTCAGCATTCTTACTCTGCAAGCTATGTCGGTAACTCTGGTTCTTTACCGGATAACTTCCATTTCTGATCCTTTCTACACAAACAAAGAACAAAAAAAACAACGCAAAAAAATCCGCATTCATTTCCGCACAAAGACTCAATCTTTGCACACTGCTTTGGCCGTCAGCGCCATAGTTTACTCAGTAACTAAAAACAATAGTGACAAATGAACAATACTCGCTAGCACTCCACAGAGTTATTAATTCAGTTCGATATTTCAAATTCAGTCAACTTCGAATGATTCATAGGGTCGGTGGACGCTGCGGTAGGTCGTGATTACATGTTCGCACTATGAGCGTTGATAATTGGAACGATTTTGCTAATTTTATTTAATTTGAAGAGTGTAAATGACACTTTTATTGGATTTTACGACTTTTCGTAAATTTTCTGACATCAGTTTTTATAAGTCCTTTGGAGATTAATTTAAACCTCATTAAGGAAAGATGTTTATATTTTCACTACCAATATATATGTACCTTATTAATATACTAAAATGCTCTAAAAGTTCGTCTTTATGTTGTGCGTAGGCGACATAAAATCGCTTTTTATGCTCTAGTGCATAAAGTATTATTTTTTTCTAAGACTAAGGTAATCAGGCCCAACAGCCACACGCACAATGAAACGTCGCAGATTAAAGTCGTTATTTTATTTCATTTGATTTAATTTACTTCACTTCCGTGTTTTCTATCCATCTAAAACCAGATAAAATAGTTGTCATTTATTATTTAAAAACACAATGAAACATTTTTATGACTTGGCAGTTTAAAGTACCCAAGTCGAATGACACATGTTGAAAATTAAAAAAAAAAAAACTTTTAAAACGTTTCCGTTTTGTAACCGAGTCATTAAGAGATGTTTTCAGAATGAAGGGCTTCCTGACACTTACTGGAATCTATATATTGGAACTATGTTTATTTGTTAAGCAATTAAATGGAAACATGTTTAAAAACACATAAAAAAAATGTTACTTAGTTAATGTTTATTATAATTTGCATGTTTTTTGGCAAAAAATAACATAAGTAGGTATGTAACTAACACTTTTGATTTGCTTTTCTTTGTTAAGTATTGCATATCCGACATGGGTTGACTGTTGATCCTGAAACTGTTATGCTATATTATAAGATTTAATTGTACACAGTTACGCAATAAATAATTCTTATTCTTTTTCTATTCGTGGCGGGAATTAGCTATTCGCTTCTTCAATTTTGCAACATTTTTGAACAGTGAAAAATGATTTTATGCCTGTTTCGTTTTCTTGCAATCGAAGTAAAAAGCAGCAGAGAACTGGGGCATGAACAAGCCATTTTATCCCTAGACTTAACTATCCACATAAGCGTCTCGCATAAACGTCTCGGGGTAAAATGACTTATTTTATGCACTAGTTGTCCAATGTACTGTAAACAAGTATTTTTCTTTGTATTTTTTTTTTATCAATGTTCAATTAACCAACGAAAAATGCATTATCTACTTTGTAAATACATTCAATTTTCGTCCATACATACCTACGTATATAATAAAATAAAATTATTTTTGAAAAAAAAAGGAATTACTACGAGGTGTAGGAACGAGTCTGATGCCGAAAATGTAGCTTTTAGAATGTTTGTCGGTTTGTTTGTTTGTCTGGATGTATGTTCCGGATTGGCGCAAAAACGGCGGAACGGATTTATTTGGCACTTAGATCGTTTAAGGGTACTTTTAATCCCGATAGTACGTTCCCGTGGAATATTTTCTGACACCCACGCGGGTGAAGCCGCGAGAAAAAGCTAAGCGAAACGAAATTAAGATCGTTTCGCATCATTCCGCGTTTTCTCATTCTTCGTTTCACACGCGTACTAAGCGAAACGAAAACAGAAGTATGAAAAGTCGCGGAACGAAGCGAAACGAACTTAGCTTCGTTTTGCTAACCCTCCCTAGAAGCGCTGTGAGTGCTGGTTTTATTTTTATACTTATTCATCCTTTGATTCGTCCACATATGGCGTCGAAAAATAAGATCAAGAATAAAATCGTGATACCACTCTTTAATTTTTTACGAGTTTTTGAAGTGTCCTTGCGATTATAATAATTTATAAATCTGACTTCAAAAAGCAGGTCCTCTATTCGACCCGTATGTATGCATGTTGTATTTGACAAATTTCAGGTGTGTCCGTGATTTTAATTTAATTTAAGTCAAATGTAGTCCTATTTTATACAGGAATTAATTTTATGCGTCTGTTGGTTCTTAGGATAACAAACAATGTAATGTATAATATGTCAAAGGATAAATGTCATTTGGAAGTGTACGATGCCCAGAATATTATTTTTCTATAATATGATTTTCATTGCAGACTTGCCAGTAGGTAATGTACGAGTATCACACCATTAGCTAATAAAACTCATAAGAATACACAATGAAACTTGGACCAACGGCGACTGAAATGTTTGTTCAAAGTGTGAATTTAGCTAGCTCAAACTTTTGAGTTGTCAAAACATGGAACTTGACGTTATTTTTAGTGTTCTCAATAAAGTCCTAAGACCAAATTTATTAGCTTTTTTGAGACTAATATGAACAGACGCAGCACATCAAGATACTACAGTCAGTAATTTTTTTGGTAATAGACTTTCAACTTTATAATTTTCTTTAATTTTTAACTTAATTAGGTTCAAGGTTGATTGGGAAAATTTGACAGTTTCGGGTAGCTTGATGTACTGGTGTCTGTAGGTACATAATTTCACCATACGTACCAGGAACTTTTCTCTTGATTTTTATTATTTATAAATAAATATACTTAAGGCCAGCTTTTTTTTTTTGGATGGGAATCATCTAATAGCTTCTCCCGCTCTGGGCGGAGTAGGAGGGCGTGTCAGGCTTTTACTGACTAAAACCCACCCGTGTTCCTTCAGTTGCCTGTGCCAGGACCACGGTAACTCTTTCAAACA
Organism: Dicycla oo; assembly: GCA_948252095.1. Classification (NCBI taxonomy): domain Eukaryota; kingdom Metazoa; phylum Arthropoda; class Insecta; order Lepidoptera; family Noctuidae; genus Dicycla; species Dicycla oo. The sequence goes on along the minus strand of OX411728.1, from coordinate 3,198,826 downwards.
ACCCGCAACCCTGGCCGGCATCGGCCCTAGCGAACCCATTCAGTTAGTGCTGACATCTCTTTGAGGCGCGCGTGGAACACAACGCGCCGTCGACCCTGGCTTGGTCTATACCGGACGGCGAGCTACCCATTGCCATCCGCAAGCCCACGCCTACGGTGCAATATGGGAAAATCGTTTCGTCTCAAAACTCCGTAATCTCAGTTATTTCAAAACTAAATGATCTGTAATTTTGCACACATATACGTGAAAGCATAAGGTTTAATAGAAAAAATAATGATTTTGAAAATTATGTTTATTAATTTATTTAAAAAATAAAACTTAAAAAAATACATGCATTTATAAGAAAAAATACTTTTTTTTTGTAATTTACTTACATAAAATAGAATTAAATATCATTGTATAAACAGTGTCTAAAGAGAAAAAAATAATGTACAAAATTCAACAAGCCCCTACAGATTTTCGTTGACAGCAAGAAGGGACAGCTTCATCGAAAAGTTCTTTCGATATTGTTTCTGAGGTATTTCTCAAACTTGATATATATGGATCAGAAGTGTACAATAAGGTATGGAACACGTCTGTATTGGTAGCCGCTCTTGAACACTTTCTAGAATGATGAAGTCTAAACTTTTTGTAATCCTTGTTGCGGGATTCTTGAGCGTCTTCGGACAATTGTCCGATAGGTAAAATAGCATAGTACTCAATGATTTTTTCTCCGTGAATAAGTATTTTATGTACGGAGGGAGGCATATAATACCAATTATAAATATTTACGTACAGTTGGGCGGTACTATATGCGTATTCACCGAACTTTTTTGAATCAATAGCCATTCCAGATGACATAGTTTGTAGTATAATGTACATTCGTTTTATAAGTTCTACGTCTACACCTGTAATGTCTGCAGAGCAAGAGTAATTCTGAAAAAATCTCCGAGCTGTGTTTCCGTCATTACTATTTCCAGTGCCTTGTCGAGGTTTATCGATATGCAGTCCCATTTCCTCCCTAAATCGCTTTTGTACCAGTTTTTTCTTTTCGTCTTTGTTTTTTTTATTTTCTGGTGTAGTGGCTGACCACTTTTGGAAAGACAAGTTATAGGAAATGTGTAAATCATCTCCATACTTCTAATCCAAGCGTGAAGTGTTGACAGTCCATATTGAAATGAACTTTCATTCACATCTCGTGTCCTAACTGCCTCTAAGTTATTCATTTGCCGAGGAGTAGCACCACAAATTGTACAAGAAGCGCTCGAAGGAGTTTCAGTTAAAACTTGTGCTACTTTGCCATCAATCATGGTTAAAAACAGGTTATGAGTAATTTCAATTACTTCACCATTCTTATTTATCACGGAAGGAGACAGGTTTTTAATTTGATTTTTGATATCAGCCACAACAGACGCGGTTTTTTCAGGAGTTTTTTTGGCAAGTTCTATCAATATAGGTCTGCAATATCTTACGGATGAGCAAGTTTCATTTTTCCAAATAACAATATTAGTTGTCTCATCTATGAGTTTAATGGGTACAAGTGAAGCAATAAAAAGGTTCGCATCTGATATGAAATCGCTTTCTTCGGGCAAAACTTGCTTGTACGAGTATTCACTTTGCCCTGATGACCCGTCACAACCCCATTTGCAGAATAGTTTCAACTGTCTTAAACCGTTTTTGTAAACTGAACCAATTAGTAATATACGTGCCACAGTATGATCCAATAAGTCCTGCAGATTGACTTTTGCACTTATGTTAGTAATGGTTATGCTCGAATCTGGTGGGTAACACATTTTCTTCGCTTCGGCTAAAGTTGGATAAGAAGGAAACACTGAGCAGTTTTTGTCCGCCAAACAAATTCGAAGTTTCCCATACTGTTCTTTGTTAAGGTCTAAGTCAATAAATGTCCGTAGTGCTTCTTCCTTTGTAAAAGGTGTAACGTCTTCAGGGTTCTCAGTTATGAATTTAAGAAACTTTTTCTTATCAATTTTTGACGCAGTTCGTATAATATTAACAATTGTGGCCTCCTCCGTCTCACCCATAGACCGCAACTCCTGAGCATATGCATTGAGCACACAGTCCAATCCGTACTCTTGTATTAATTCCATGTTTTTTCGTTTCTTTGTTTTTTCTGAAGATGCTTCGTATGGTTTTGATGGTCTGCCACGTGCACTGCTTCCAGACGTATTAGGGTCATTAACTGTGACTCGACACTCCAGTGGAACACGAAATTCACCATTTAACCAGTCGACGTTATTACTTTCAAAGCGTTCTCTTTTCCGGGATGCATTTCTCCAGCGTTCGTTACATTTAGATACCAAGTTTCTTTGAATGTAGGAGACCACAGTAGCCATATCCTCTGGTGACAAATTGAAATTTTCTTGCAAGTAGTCTTCTATATTATTCCCATTTATCAACAAATTGCACAACTCTCGTTTACTACAAACAAATTCACCCATTATTTTCAAATCAGATAACTTCTGTGAATATTTGAAAATAGGTATTAACTGCTTTTTTAAGGCAACTGAATTTCTGACGAACGACTGTGGATGTTTCAGGGTTCGCCTTTCTTTTATAGGTCAATGAAATAGTGATATTTGCAAAAAGATAAGAAACTAATATTTGCACTCTTCCCATAACCAACATGTTTTTAATTTGACCCTAATAGATAAAGTGACCATATTTTATCAAATAAGGTGGTCAAAACTATATCAAAACCACAAATAATACTCATCACTGTAATGACCATTTTATCAATTTGACCTTAATAGATAACAGATGATTATGTGAGAAGTAAAAAGATATTGGAAAAAAATATAAATTTTATCTCGCGATATGTTTTGGCACCGTGTCAGAAAAGGCGCAAGTATGCGCAACTTTTTTTTTCTCCTTGTGTAAACTAATGTATAAAGATTGTAATACAACAAATATCTCGACATCGGCAAACAGCGGCAAACGGGTAAGTCTCGTTAAAAAAAAAGTAACCCGAAAATTATACCATCTTAAACTATATTGGTTAATTTTAATTTATTTATTTATTATACATAATATTATTTAAGAAACGTTATGAGGAGATTATAAGCATTTCAAAAATGTATAATACTTATACATTTAGATCAAAAACTTTCGAGTAATGTGGCGTTGAATTGTAGTAATGTATTGTGCCAAAATCACATCATTGAACATGAGTTAGCTTTGATGCCTTTCATATACATTATGGTTAGCAAAAAATAATTTAAAAAATATAGAAAAGAAAGCTTATTTATAAGACTAAATTAATTAATTAGTTTTACTCCATAACAACGACTTTCACGTGAAACGGTTTTGAGACGACCTTGTATGGGGCTTTCCCATAGTGCGGTGCCCAGGAATCGGTTATTGATTCCCGACGCCCAGGACGTCTCCTGCAGCGACTGGCGTGAGGGCGCAAAGATTGCATCTCCCTCACGCGTTCCGCCTCCTCTTTCGCGAGCATTACCTACTCCGTTGAATTGAAGGCCAACAGGATGGCGATTTTCATAATATCCATGTTACGCATCAATGCCCAGCAACCCTTAGGAGCGCCGTCTGTCAAACACAGTTGGCCTAAATTTTGGGTTTCGATATTCCATTAATGTACACAAAAGAGCCACTACGGGCCCAGATACAATCACTTTGATTTATAACCTAGACTTTAGAAAAATATGGATGGGCTGCCTTTGTTATTGGATGATATCGATCCAGGGTTAAATGAAATGGACAGTCTGCTTGTTCAAAACATTTTTTGTGTGTCGTTATAATTGATTTTTATAAAAGATTGGAATCCTAATCAGTTCTATAAGTCTTAACATTATGGAGTTTATTTATAAATGTTGCTTAACCGAATATTTTTGACGTTTAAACGTCATTTCACTTTAAGGTGGATCCACAGTGGTAGCCCGCGAAATTAAAATTGTCTTGCGTCATTTGCAATTAGCAGGTAAGTGTCAGGTTGTATCTTGACCAAAATATGATTCGCGACAATAACAAATATGTATTATCAAAGGGTATCTGTGACGTTGTACTGTTTGCAGATGACACCTCTCTTATTTTTAAAGTAGACAGGAATAGACAAAATTTTGACGACGTAAACAGTGCACTCTCAATGGTTACAGATTGGTTTACGATAAATAACTTAGTTCTCAATGCTAAGAAAACGAAATGTATAAAGTTTGCCTTACCGAATGTTAGAAATCTAGGACCCAACATCGTTTTAGATAAAGAAGTGCTTAAAACTGTAGACTCGGCAGTTTTTCTGGGTATAACAGTAGATGCCAAACTTCAGTGGGGCCCACATATATCAAGCCTAGCGGGAAGGCTCAGTTCAGCCGCCTACGCCGTCAGGAAAGTAAGACAATACACTGACGTTGATACAGCTCGGTTAGTCTATTTTAGTTATTTTCATAGCGTTATGTCATACGGTATTCTGCTCTGGGGCAAAGCCGCTGATATTCAAAATATATTTGTTCTTCAGAAACGAGCTGTTCGAGCAATTTACCAGCTCGGTGCCAGAATTTCTCTGAGAGATTTTTTTAAACATATTGGTATTCTCACGGTGGCATCACAATTCATCTTCGCCAACATCTTATATATTAGACAAAATATACATGTATACACTAAAAACAGTGATATTTACAATGTTAACACCAGAAATAAGGACAAATTACGTGCTCCATTTCACCGGCTTCATAAGGTTCATAACTCATTTGTTGGGCTTGGTATATCCTTTTATAACAAGCTACCCTCTTCTTTGCTAGATTTACCTTACAATGCATTTAAAGCCAAAGTAAAATCTAACCTTTGTTCAAAGGCATACTATTCTATCAACGACTACTTAAACGATAAGAATAGTTGGTCGCTGTGTTTAACTTAAGACAATGTTTATGTCCTTTCTCCAGAATTAGCTTACCTACTGACAGGTTATATGAGTTCATATAATATTTATTTTCTTTGACTGTAAAGATCAATTTATTTTTATTATATTTTTGACATAATCTACTCATTACAATGTTTTTTTTTTATGAGTGGTATTACAATATGTGGTTAGCTAGTGACCTCGACAATTGATCATAATTATTCTTGTCTGAGCAACCGGCAGCAGGTTCGTCATGCTCCCTTAGATGTCACTGTTTGCGGCAGCGTCGGGGGTCAGGTTGCCTCCTTCCCTCAAATATGGCGAGGGGGGTAATGGCTGATCTTTGCGTTATGCTCGTGAACGGGTGCTGCTTGTGGTGACTGGTCGTCTTGCTGACCTTGGTTTTGTTTTGTTATTAATAATTTAACTCGTTTATTTTACTTCGATGGTCCTAGTTTATCATCTGTGACTTCGAGTTACGGCTATATGTAAGTGGGCACGCCCTTTATTACTGGAGGCTTTCAATATAGGTATAAAGTTCTGCTTACGTTTTTAGTTTGTATTTTGATTCTGCTTGAGTATAATTTTCGAATTTTCGATTTTTTTTTCTTCTTTTTTTTAAGTATATTGGCGTGTGCTAGCTGACTTATAGCAAATAATTAAATTTAATTTGATGTTTGTGTTGCGTAATGTACTTGCATGTATTTTGCACAGTGTTGTATAGAATATTATATATATTTTTATTTTTTTATTTAACTGAACAGACAGCTGTGCTGCTGAGGAGTTTGTTGCGCCACTTCTTCTCCTCAGCTAAAGCACTAGGAAGTGGTGAAGGGCGGGCGTTTTGGGGGACTGTCTTATGTAATTTTGACGTTCGAAAAGTGCTGATTCTCAGCCTAGTTTGAATAAATGACTTTTGATTTTGATTTTGATTTTGATTATATTAAGTACTTAATTATAACCATACAAATCATCAATACTCTCATTAATAATCTCTTAGTTTGATTTGCCGTGGTTTGTTCTGATTATATTATTAATCGATCAAGAGCAACTTCACGAGAGATAATAATATTATCCCTTTTCCTTCTTCCTATTCCTTTAGGCCACACCCCACCGTTTGCTTCGACCTACATTGACATAAAAAAAAAAAAAAAAATTAAATCTACTTCTTATTTCGTAATTTTTAGTTTTAATAAAAACTAGAATATTTGTTTGTAATAATAAGTTGTTAATCTTTCTGTTATAAATATTGCACGAAAATTTGACCAAGGTTTTGAGATGTTTTCCCTTTGACACTACACCCATAGCTCGTATGAATAAGCCAGGCCGTCACACTTACACGTATTAGTCCATTATCATGAAAACTACTGCACCGATTTTGATGAAACCTGCACTGTTCCCTAAGTTGAAGTAAATGTAAGCCAATAAAAATAAAACGGTTACATTCGGATAGAATAGTTTCGGAGAAATGCGTGGACAAACATACATACATACAAACATCTATAAAATTTTGTATATTCGTTTGGAAGCCTTAATAGATTATCATCAAGCTCAAGGAGCTTGATAATAATCTATATGTATGACAGGTACGAATATGAAGTACTACATACATTATTTAGTTTATTGGAAGCCCTATTCCAATAAACTAAATAATGTATGTAGTACTTCATATTCGTACCTGTCACTATTATCATATTCATTAGAGCTACATAAATCTCAATGAGTACTAAGCAACACAACAGTAGTTTACATACATTATACTGTAAACAACTTAGCTCATAATAACAACATTGTAAATTATAATCTAAGTCGTTCAATAAACCAACAATGCGACAGCGACATAAACATTTATAGGGTTGTAAACTAATCGAGTGATGGGTTTTGGTGAGATCGATAACAATATTCATAGTTAAAACGGAATTATTATAAAAGGGACTTAAGACTGTCGCATTATGTCACCTCTCTCGCTCACATGGGACCAAATTTTTATGATTATTCAACGAAAAGATGCCTTTTTGAAAAATGTAATCAATTGGCGAACTAGTAAGTACAGTTTTTGATGTTTTTAAAATAAATGAGACAGTAAAAATGTTTTTTAAATAATTACTTATTACATTAATTTATTAGTTAATTTACTAGTTCGCTAATTAATTACTTTTTTCAAAAAAGCATCTTTTCAAGTAAGTAGGGATATGGGATGACATAACATGAGAAACTTAAAAGTTGGGATGCATCGATACGCCTTTTTAACCGACTTCCAAAAGGAGGAGTTTCTCAATTCGTCTGTATGTTTTTATTTTTTTTTTATGTTTGTTACGCGATTACTCAAAGACGGATGGACCGATTTGGAAAATTCTTTTTTTGTTTGATAGGGTATACTTCCGAGGTGGTCCCATATAAATTTTATTAACTTTGCTTGGGGAGTTTTTGAGTTAGCTTCAATAATGCGTATATTTCCCACTTATTTTATGTGGATGATGTGATGGTGTTTTAATAACTTCCTATCACTGTTATTTACATGGCTATATCTACAATTATTGTGCTCAATTATGTATTCGAATTAGTGTCGGGTATGTTCCACAACTAAAAAGTGAAAAATAAAAACTTTTTAGCAAAAAATAAAACCGACTTCCAAAACAAGTGAAAAATAACTTTAATTTCGGAAGTCGGTGGCAAAAAACGAAAATACAAAACCCAAGACACCGACTACCGAAATTAAAGTTATTTTTCACTTTGTAGTGTTTTGTTTTGGAAGTCGGTTTTATTTTTTGCTAAAAAGTTTTTTTGCCGGTACCATACCTATACCGATAATCTTATAAAAATATCGGCGATACCAATACCAATGGCGATGCTTATTGAATTTAAATGAAGGCAAAATAAATAAAACAAATGTGGGGTTAATTTTTAAAATAATATTTAAAAAAATATTACAGACTTAGAACGTGATTATTAGTGAAATATTAAAATGAATAAATAAGGTTTTGTCCTTCTGCTGAGCAAAGGCCTTCCCCAAATTCTTCCAAGCATCCTTTTCCAGGGCCACCTCGATCCAATCCTTGCGGTACCTACGCGTCTAGGTTGTAAGATTTTTGTTTAAAAACAAAGTATTCTCAAGTTTTGCGGAGATAGCCGATTTCGCCAGACTCTTTGAATGAGACCTGCGGTGGAAAATAGACTCTCAGATGCGACAAAACTCATTTGGAAACTAAAGTATATCTGCGCCATTTTTTTTTTTTTTTGAAGTTTGCGTACTCACATACAAGACGTCATTGTTCGTGCCTCGTTTGCAACGAAATAGAGGAAACAGCACGCGCGCTTACATTACTTTTGAAGCGCGAAATTTGAAAAGTATCGTTGTACCGGCTGCTATATCGGCAAACACGAAGTATCGCCGATATATCGGTATCAGTATTTGATGCACCCAGCTACTTAAAATATTAATATTACCTACAGCTAGGTAACAAAGTTTTATTTAAAACGCTAAACCAGCGTGATGTAATAATGTGATATTGCGCATAATAATATAAGTTTCCGTAAAAGCGAAGAACGCATTTCACGCATCTTCGGGTAGGTAAGACTTTCCTAAACGCGGACGTCGTAAAATGCGACCTTATGGAGGAATCCCTTGAGAAGACTACGAGTACAGTTACTGTCCATTACGGATTTTCATGTCTGTTAAAACAATGAATGGCCATTGCCAGGGGTGATTATGGGTATTTTCCCATAAGGCCGTTAAATGACTTGACTATTGGGACCCGATTGATCTCCATTATGCAGTATTTTAATGAAGAACTACTGATCAACTTAGAAGTTAAATTTATTTCACCAATTAATCGATATATTCTTTCACAACAATGTGATTTGTTTACGACACTGAACTAGTTACCGATAGTACGTGTAGTAACACTTTTGTTTACAACCAAACTAGGAATAAAGTCTAACAACAACATTATTTAAGTTTCTCCTAGCCTCCAAATAAAGTCAACCAGAGTAAAGTTAGTCCAGTAAGTATATTATGTCCTAAACGACCATAAATGCTCCTCATAAAAATACAACTGAGACGTCGAAAACATTATCACAAAACTTTCACAGATAGCAAACACGCGACAGGAAACATTCAAAGGTCGCAAAAAAACATAGATATGTACCAATTTTGCTCACAAAATGTTCTAGAAAAACTGTCATTTCCTACAAACAGCTACAGCAGAAGGCAATTGGATTTTTCAGGCCAAAATTTTCTAAAAGGCTGGGAGTTTATCCCTCTAATTGGGATCAAACGAAATTGGTTTCTAAATCAGTGAAGTTTAAGTCTATTTCAGTTTGAGCAGATCTTGCTTCTGTAGCATTTAATTTAGCGAAAAATATAGAGGTTAGATTTTTGCGCAGGTAATTCTCAATTGTTTTGTTGTAAGGAAAAAAAAATGGTTTTAAATGTTCTTGGTAAATTGGGTGGATTAATTTGGAACCTACTTAACACGTGGGGAAAACGTGAGTGGAATTTGTAATGGAAGTAAATGAGATTCACAAGAGAATGCAAATATTATTTGTCACGTATATTTTCCGTAAGTGAGTTTAGATGAAATTTGAAGAGATCATTTTCAACAAAGAGAAAACCTGTCTAAAATACATGAAAACATGGTAGGTAAGACTTTAGCGATTAAAATTAAATGTTTTTAAAATAAATGTGTTTATAATGTTTTCAGATAAACATTAAATTGGCAAATTATTAAGAAACAAGACTTCAATGGCATGCAGGAATAGAAAACGTACTAGTGATGTTGGTAGCCACTATTGAGCCAGTTGGTTAATCTAAGGTACCAATCTGCTGGTTTTTGGGTATAAAAATAGAAAGATAAATTACAAAAAATCCAACTTATAGATACGCAGAAATTCTTTTTACTTTCAACACTTCTCTAGAGACACAAAAAACCAAAGCTTCCTTAGTAAGACATTCCAAATGCCAGTTTTGTGTCCCAATGGACACGTTAGGCCGTCTGACGAAGTGAGATAATACAAATGGACACTATGGACACGGACAGGCCCAATCCTGTGACGTTGTCTGACGTCCCAATAGATGGTCTTAGAGACTCATTAATTATGCCGATCGGCCCTGAGGGTGACGTAGGAGTTGAGAAGCTGAAATCAAGTGATTTTGGTTTTAGATAATGATGCTCTTGGGTTGAATCAGTGATTCAATTTGAATTGTTTGATCGCCTTTTTAATCTTGCTCAATTTGTTTTTAATTTTACGTAGGTAATTTTGGATAAAAGGTACCTAATTATTGCCAATTTATATTTACTTGAATCCCTAAAAAAATCGGGGTTACTTGTAGATAGCGGTCTAAACATGTGTCACCATTTTACAGCTACTTTACAATCTTTTAAGTCATAATATGTTCACTAAATTAATGTATTCTGTCTGCTGGTATAGAAATAAACAAATTATAAACTAAAAATAGAATTCCCTGACATTTTTAAAGCAACGTCAATACAATTTCTGCATTAGAACCTTCTGAGCTAAAAATAAAAATGGATGGGCTTCATTCAATTAGGTCTAAAAGGGTGTTAGACAGGCAATATAATCACGTTATGTGCGCTGAAGAAAACTATAGACAAAATTGATAGAAATAGCTAAAATTGAAATATGTTTAGAAACTCTATCTTGGATATAAAAGCGTAAATATATTTACTCTGTGGATAAAAAGATGCGACATGCCAAAGATTAGGTAGATAAGATATCAAAAATATAAACGCGCCTTTCACAGACAATAGACAAAAATAAATTCTAAGGTAAAATAAAAATCGGTCCATCACAGGATCAGATACTAAAACAAGAGCTGATTGATCAAAGTTTGACAAAAGAGTACGAAGCCGATTACAGGAAAAAAAGAAAATGTAAAGAAGAGACAAGACAATTACTTAGATTGAAGCCGAGCCGAACGTGGAACTTTAACATATACATAGATTGAAAGCGATTTAGAACATTAAAGATAATTGAATTTACTGAACATTGAAAATGCGGTAGCACACAGCGTGATGCTGATGACAAATAGCACTTATTTCTTGTCTTTTGCGATTAGGGTTTCTATGAGGTTTTTCTAACTAGCTTAGTATTTGTTAAAAAGGTGGACGTATTTTCAGTAATTCCGCTGTAGCAAATATATCACGCCTTTCACAAGGCTTGGCGCAATAACGCTTGCTTTTTCTTCAGTGCTGATCACATATCCGTATACTAACTATGCTTGATGATTATATCTTCATCGTTTATTGGGGCTATTATCGTGAACTGCATTCTTAATAGTGGGTGTTTTATTTCTAATTTCAATAAAATCATGTATTCAAATTAATCTCCATTCTTCATATAGCCCTGTGTTTCGTCATCCATGTGGGTTTCGTCATTCATGTGGGTTTCTGTCTTCTTCTTCTTTTCTTGTCGATAGTACTTTTTTTTAAATATTGTTTAAGCCCAGTAGATGGCCACGTTGATTGCGGCATCAGTGGCGTTCATTGCGTCTTCTTTAGTGAATGGGTTTTAAAAATTCACGTTGAGAGTGACCTTGGCGCAACCAAAATCGCTTTAAACTTACAACAAGGACATCGTCAAAGTAAAACAACGCCTATAAACATAAAAATTATGTACACCTAAATCTCTCAAGCGTCCAGTTCGACATGTTTGGGCAAGTGTTACCAAATATTGATTACCGTTCAGTGTTTAAGGTTCTAACGAGCAACCAAACTTCGCAGGCTTCAGTTTCCCTATTCAATAAGTTGGACGTTGGACGATCAGAGATTTCGTCGACGATAATATTGTCGCTAACTTTCAAGAGAGAATTAAGCTTTTTTGTTTAGTTTGGAAAATGATGAAGCAGATAGTGTTGATAATGAAATTGATTGCTTTAGTAATTTTATAGATGAATTAAGGGATGTAGCGATATATATTTATAATTAATGATGTGTGAATACGAAGTTAATGGCTTAGAAATGAAGAGTGAGATACCTACGCATCAGAGACCAGAGTTAAATATGTTATCAAACAAATTATAACTATGTTCGTATAAAGTTAGAAAGCAGAACATCGCTTTTTTGCTTCAAAACACTAGATCGGCCAAATTTTTATCTTTATCGTCACGTGCCAAATTCTCATTAAGTATAAAAAGATTGTTAAGCTCTAAAATGCCTTAGACCAACTTACACTGGATTTTGTAAAGACGTATCTCCTTATCCACTGTTAGTTGATTTTTGAACAATTTTTCTTGGTAAAATGAAAATGACTGGAGGGTTTCTGGAGGAAGGAGGAATTCTGAATAATTTTACATACATGACGAATTTCGGAGTTCAAAATCGGAGATAGCCTCGGGCGCGCTAATCAAAGGATTTTCAATATACTGGAAATTGAATTACAATGTTAATTTACTTATTACTCAGAAATAATCGGGTTAGAGATAAATTGTTCAGGGGTGAAAATATCGCAGGTTTTTTCGTACCAAATAAAAATCAATGTTTTTTTTTTCACCTTTACCCAATAACGTATCCACGAATGCTCCCAATTTCAGCATTACGTTACATGTAAAGTGAGTCACATAGTCACTATTTGCCTACATTCAGCAGCTCTTCATGGAATACAAATTCCTCTCTCAATACTTGCACGTTTATAACGCAAAGCGGATGCAGCACATATTTCAGTTCACGCAAGAACACCGCTTCATCTGCAAAAGCTTTTAGCCCCTCTAATGTGTTTTTGCGTGCTCAGGTTAACGTTTGAGCTACCCAACAGGAATTTGAAAACATTATGTTGGCATCTACAACTCCACATGCGAAATACGCGTCACACTGACGTCACGGAAATCCTGCATCGCGCAAGCAAAGTTGGGTGGCCATTAGCCCACCAGACATAAGACCTGTTTGGTCTGAGGATCCTCCCTTGTCAATGGAGCCCGAAGAACTGTCCACCCTCTACGTCATACCTCTATAGCGTCATGGCGGTAGTCATAAAAAATATCTGAAAATAGCAGGTAGCGACCCTGTTACGTTGTACGATTTACAAGATCGACGTGAAAATGTTGGGATCGTTGAACATTTGTAGTAATGGCTGGGTCTGAATGTGGATCAAATACTGAATGTTCTTAAAGAGTCTTTGGATTTTATTGAGTAAGATTTGAAGTTTATATTGCAGCGTTGGTCTAGTGGTTGAAACCATGACTGCTGAACATGGGGTCTTGGATTCTATTGCCAATGAGGTCAGGCAATCTATTAATGAGTTTTTCCATGACGAATTTTTCAAAAGTAGTCCGGAGCCTGGTGGATGTAAATATAGGTAGATACATAGGTATACACCATTGCATCCCCCCAGATAATATAGATGACAGATGATATATTTAAAAAGTATTACTAGGCGGACATAGTTCCTACTATATAAAACGACCTTCGCAAACGTGAGTGGGAGTTAAAAATAGTAGCTTTGCTAAGAAATCCGACTGACGAACGAAAGGTCAAAAGTTTAAACCAGCCCCTTTTATTATTAACTCGAATGTCTAACGCAAGCACATTATTCTTCGTTATTTAACGTGAACAGGTAAAAAGTACAAACACCTTACGAAATGCGAAACGAATGTTGATCATTTTTAGGGTTCCGTACTAAAATGGTAAAAAGGAACCCTAATGGTGCGACTCAGTCTGTCTGTCTGTCTGTTGCAGCTTCTTAAGAACTTATTATCTTAAGAACTACTACTATTGCTATCAACTTGAATTTTAGAATAGTTTTAGATGACGTTTTCCCAACTATTTTGCAAATAAGAAAGAAATAAAAATGAAAATAGTTTTTTGCAACAGGGACTGAAAGGGTGTCTTAAAATTTCGAAGTAGAGCTACTAGGGCATGTGGCGTATCATGTGAAAGAACGCTGTTTGCACATTCTCAAACATTTTTTCTAATTTTTTAGGCTGCATAGTTTTCGACTTTTGATGAAATGTAAATAAAAATACCGTTCCCCCCCTTATCTGCGAAGTTTGCATAGAGAAAAATCTGAAATTATTCTGTGTGATACAGGAAAAATAAAACGACGTCTGTAAAGAGCACACTTTTTTATATATGACTAGCAGCGCCCCGCGTTTTCACCCGCGTAAGTCTCGAACCCGTAAAAATATCGGGATAAAAAGTATCCTATGTGTTAATCCAGATTATAAACTATATGTGTGCCAAATTTCATGAATATCCGTTCAGTAGTTTTTGCGTGAAAGAGTAACAAACATCCATCCATCCCCACAAACTTTCGCATTTATAATATTAGTAGGAATAGTAGCATAGGAAGTAGGATAGTAGGAAGTAGGATAAGTAAGAAGTACGGAACCCTCGGTGCGCGAGTCCAACTCGCTCTTGACCGGTTTTGGACAGTGTCATATTAATCTTTATACGTGTCCATTCATAGAAAGCCCTGTTGACGCGTCACATTTTCTAATACGACAACATATCGCACCTCCGCTCAAATAGTGTCACAATTCAAAAAAATTTAAATTCTCTTATAAAGTACCATTAGTTTCAGAAAACGTAAAAATCTTATGTCAAATAGTGTCGTGTTTATAGTTTAAATTTTTAATTTCGTTAGTTTTTGATTTATGACCGGAAAAGAAAAAAATAAAAGTTAGAATAAATTTCAAGCGACTTTTTCTCGACAGTTTGTTTTAAGTTTGCTTTTTGACTTATGACACTATTTGAGCGGAGGTGCGATATGACTTTGAAGTTGAAGTACAGTTACGTTTTTTGGTAAGTAGATAGTAGGTACTCATCATCTGCCTAGCTTTTTCCCAATTATGGTGGGGTCGGCTTCCTGTCTAACCAGATGCAGCTGAATACCGGTATTTTACATGGAGCTACTACCTATCTGACCTCCACAACGCAGTTACTGGGTAATACGATACCCCTTGGTACTAGTTGTCAAACCAACGGTCCGTGCTTTCTCAGCCACGGAGGGGTCTTGGTATGTAAAGATGGGCACCCATCTACGGACCAACCGCGGCAAGCGCAGCTTGACCTGATCGATCAACCCATGTGGTTATATTTACCCCTCCCCTTAAGTCCATAATATTTATATTGTGCCTTAAGAAGACAGTACTAATAATGGAAAATTATATTGCTAGTTGCATTTAACAAATGAAACAACTCTAGCGCAAATGTTTCGATGAGAGTTATACCTATGTATAGATGTACATGTTCAACAACATTAATCCAACGTGACCTAATATTGTCATCGCGATTACTAATCTGTCTAGCAAGAGAATTAAAGCGATACTAAAATAAATTGGGGGCTTTTTTACCCGACTGCGGCGAAGCCCAAAAGGAGGGTTTTGTGTTTGACCTGTATGTATGTATGTATGTCCGTTTCTTTGTTCCCTCGTAACTCCTAAACGAATGAACGGATTTGAATAAAATATACGTCTTTAGATTTGTTTTGGTAGCGCGAGTGTCACTGGCTACTTTAAAATCAAAATAAAAGTAAAATGGCGGATTTGGGGTGCCATATTGTGGAGATTTTTTTATTCTTCTAAAATCATGGAGTGGGATATCAAAATGAAGGGTTTTAAAAGGTGATTACAATAATATATACAACTTATATGGTTAAAAGTAATTCGAAGTGACAAATCGTAAAAAAAGCTTTTAAATAACCCTCACGACCAAAACTCCTTGCAAGAACTAAATCATCTGCGAAATCTATCCCATTTGTAAACTAAAAAGCTGGAAATAAAAAAAAAAGTAATTAAAATAAACTAAAAACCCGGCTGCGGTAAAACCAAAAATCTAAAAACAAGTCCATTTTATATTAAATAAAAGTTGGATGCAGGCGGGATCCATTCCATTTTTATATTTTCAAACTAGGTCCAGGCTGGTCGGTCAAGATGGCGCCCGAGCTACGGTGAATACGTATTGTTGTAATCATAAATGGAGCTAATAAAACCATGTTTAATTGAAGTCCAGTATTATTATTTATATAATATGTACACTGACCAACACAGGTCCCGCCTGCTTCCAACTTTTATTTAATATAAAATGGGCTTGTTTTTAGCTTTTTTTGTAACCATTTATTTCACTACTAGATTTTGCCAGCGGCTTCGCCCGCGTGGATGTTGGAAATTATCCCTCGGGAACCGTCAATTTTTTCCTGTAAGCCTGTATTCCAGACTATAATCTATCTCTGTGCAAAATTTCATTCAAATCCGTTCAGCCGTTCTGACGTGATTGAGTAACAAACATCTTCACAAACTTTCACATTTATAATATTAGTAGGAGTAGGATTACAGCATGTGTGGATTTAATTATTACCAAGGTCCCACTAATGTTATTATTGTGTTATTTTGTGGGGAAAATCAACTCGCTGCTTTGCATGAATACTCGCACAAACCAAAATTTTGGTTTATAACACAGCCAAATGCAAAATAGTCCTTATTTCATGGTCTGTAAGACTCACATTCATAACGGCATAATCGGTGGTTTTGCTGTTAGGAATGTGAGTCTTACTTCCATGAAATAGGGACTGTTTTGCATTTGGCTGTGTTATAAACCAATAATTTCTAAATTTTAGTTTGTGCGGGTATTCATGCAAAGCAGCGAACTGATAAAGAGACCGTATTTAGGATGCAAAAGCATTGCATTAGGTCTATGTGCGGTCTACAAATCACAGACAGTTGTATACCTTACTTCAAATCATTAAAACTGTTAACATTTCCGACACTATATACATTAGAAACTGCACTTTTTCTAAAAATAAAAACCGCACTTATTTATTAAATTAACAGCAGTCAAGAAAACTCGATTGCGTCCTCAGTCCAAAAAACAATTATGTAAAATAAAATGTAAGACTGCTTTGATGTACAAAAGCCCTGTCGGAATTGCTCCTAGAATATATTATATAACAAAATTCCTAATTCCATAAAAATAATGCAATTGTCCAAATTTAAAATAGCACTGCAGAAACTTTTTAATAAATGCTACTATACAATAGACAAGGTTTTACACGATAAATTAATTCTGCATTTCAAATACAAGAAACGTGTTTTTTCGGCGTTTATTAGGTAGTTAGACGTTTGTATGATTAAGAACGAGCAAAAAACGCCGAAAAAACATTCGATTTTGATTCGTTTGCGAGTCTGACTTGCAATTGGCCGCTTTTTTAAAAAACCAAACTTCGGATCAAAAATCCAATATTGGGTTTAATAACCCTGTTCGTCGTATGGTGGAATCGTATAATTGCAACTTCATTGACATTGATATTTTTGTATGTTCCAAATCGAAGTTTACGTCCAATGTTTTTAAAATTGTATCTAATGATAATAAGAAATAGTGTGTCCTTTATTCAAAATTTAATATATTTCAACCACTTTTTTAATTACTTTTATTAATAAATTGTATTGTACTTGTAATTCCTTTTTTTTATTACATATTTTTTTGAATCTAATTTTTTTTTGTGATAATAAGAGGTAATCCCAAATTTTTAATATTAATAATTAATTACTTGTATTGTATTTTAGTAATCATTTGTTTTTTATTTTATATATCTGAATAATGCTAATCTAGTGGCACTTTTTACATTATCTTAATTTTGTTAACATGCGGATAATGTAGTTTGCTGCAATATTGTTAATACTACTTATGAGCCTATATTATTGTTACTTGTAAACTTTTTATATTGTAGCTGTTTATTGTCCCATAATAAATAAAATAATATATAATAAAATAACTGAATCATGGCATTAATCAATGAGTACCACCACTAAGTCTTGATTTTCAGCTATTAATGAGGATTCATTTCGCTGTGTTGTCATTAAGGATGGTATTTTTTGAGGAGAAATACCTTATTTTTCTGGATCATTTCTCATTGCTCTGCCGGAGAATTTCAAATTGATGACATTAGCATTACGATGGTAG
Source organism: Dicycla oo (assembly GCA_948252095.1). Classification (NCBI taxonomy): domain Eukaryota; kingdom Metazoa; phylum Arthropoda; class Insecta; order Lepidoptera; family Noctuidae; genus Dicycla; species Dicycla oo. The sequence continues at coordinate 3,181,060 of OX411728.1, read as the reverse complement.
ACTGATAATCTATATCTTGCCATTATTTTGAGAATCTATTCCGGAAGGGTTTTGTTTATAATACATATTTAACTGAAGCACTTTACCTACGGATGAGTCTATTTTCATCTTTGAAGCAGTCTATTACTGTATGTATATACACTACAGTAAATATAATGTGACTTCTTCATGAAAGAAGAAAGAAAAATATTTTATTTGGGACACGCACAGGATATAAAAACAGTAAAAAAGAGAATAGGAAACTAACAAAATTAACATTAAAAAATAAAACAAAATAAATACAAAATATAACAATTAAAAATACCTGTGCGAGGCCAAAAAGGCTCCTATCTCAGCATAAAACTGCAATATTTAATTAAATACCGCAGCGCTGGTATTCTGATAGGGCCCATGTGATGCCACGGACACACCTACGGACATCTACAAATCCAATAGGGGAATAAAAACGAGTATTATTATCCAGTGAACTCCGGCAACCAGTCCATGTCCGCGCTACACTGGAACCTCAAGTGACATGGCCTGAGTCCTGTCTCCTGTCCTCCTCGGACACTTGACCTCCTAGTGGTATGGCTAGTCACTGCCGTCTTCTCTATACTCTTTAAACAGAGGGATCATTACTAGGGTTATTAGTAACTTAACTCGTTGTTGATTTTACTTCGATGGTCCTAGTTTATCATCTGTGACTTTGAGTCACGACTACATGTACGGCTATATGTAAGTGGGCACGCCCTTTATTACTGGAGGCTTTTATTTAGGTATATAGTTCTGCTTACATTTTTAGTTTTGTCTTTTGTTTCTGCTTGAGTATAGTTTTCGTTTTTTTTTTTTTTTTTGTATATTGGCGTGTGCTAGCTTACTTATAGCAAATAATTTAATTTAATGTTTTGTGTTGCGTAATGTAACCTAAATTATTATGCGCAGTGTTATATAGAATCATTTTTTAACTGAACAGACAGCTGTGCTGCTGGGGAGTTTGTTGCGCCACTTCTTCTCCCCAGCTAAAGCACTAGGAAGTGGTGAAGGGCGGGCGTTTTGGGGGACTGTCTTATGTAATTTTGACGTTCAAAAAGTGCTGATTCTCAGCCTAGTTTGAATAAATGACTTTTGATTTTTTTTTATTTTGATTTTGATACCTACAATCCCTCTAAAGGAGTGACGTAGGCCATTGCCAACGGATGCTGCCGTCGCTATACCCCCTTGGAGTAAGGCACTGCAGCCTCATCCTCGTTCCTTCTCTGGTGCATGTGGATTCTCCTGCCCTGCTGCCTGCTGATTCCTGCTGCACGGTCGTGACTCCAAGCGTCCTGAGCTGCAGATACACCGTCCCTGCTCTGCTACAACCTGCTGCTGCGCGCGTCTCGCGCTGCAGACCGGGTTCCTGTCCTCGAAGACTGAAAACTAACTTGTTTCTTACTGATCCTTGTATTTTCCACTCATCATGTAGCGTAGCAAATGTCCCCGGCTATCTGGAACGTTACAGTTTGGCAACTGGAATTATTATTAACATTATTTTTTTTTAAATATTAATCACAACTAACTATTTACACTAGGTACTAAATGAAATGACTAACTAATTAACTACGTACACAAAAACAAAAGGACATTTAGGCGTCGAAGTACTCGTCCGCATCGCTGTTGTCCGGACACGTGCCTAGAAGACTGGCGGCATTGCAACGTTGAATGGCAATGCTAATTTTTTAACCAAATAACGAACCAGCCCTCTGGTCACGTGAAATGTCGACGAGTTGGCAGGAAATTTCCTTAAAAAGGAGTTACGTACTTTGATCCCATATCCCGAGCGTTTCGTCCCCAAATGGCTCGAAACTGTAGTTACTCATATTTGAGCCGCAGGAGGGTCTTAGCAGCCGCAGCAGCGGCGCCAGCATATTTATCTTAGCTAATACACAGATATCTCGATTATGTCATCTCAGTCTACTACATAAGTACTCGTGCGAGGCAGGGTCGGGTAGCTAGCTAGTATTGTATAATTATAGTAAAAAAATCTATTCAGAAGGTTCCACAATTAATGAAAAGAAATATGCCGTGGATTATTTTCAATGCATTTAGCCGATTCAATAACTTCCTTCAGTTTAGTGAGGAATGGCCAATATACCTCAGGGCAATGAAATGCCTCAAATAAATTCGATTTTCCTTCAAAAATTCCTGGTTGGGACGAAATTCTTAGGACCAACGTTGCCTACTCAATCAAAATAATTTGTATCATCTAGTGTTATTCTAAAATGTAGAAGTGTGTATTTTTGTGTGTATTTTAATGTGTAACTTATGTGTATTCTTATAATAAATTAATAAATAAAACAGACAGCAATTTATTTACTTCTCCCCCAAAGTAGCTTATACAAATGTACTTTTCCCTACATTATGTATGCCAACGCATTTTCATTCCAACAGATTTCATCTTTTAAATCCATTACAGTAACTGCATCAGATAATTCTTGCTTTTCCATTCCCTTATCAGCCAGAAACCTTTTTATCTGTCCTCAATACCTTTCCGCTCGATCACAACACCCTGTATTTCGTGCTCCGTTATTTTTTACTACCCCGAGTCCCATTGTAACCGCTGGAATGGACCAGGCTTGCTTTTATTTATTTTCATTATCTTTTTCTACCATTGGTGCAAAAGTCGTGACTCGTGATGTTTTCGATTTTACCTGTAAGGGGTACAGTTGTGGAGATTTTGGATACTTCTTCTTTAATCTTTTTATTCAAATACACAGAATACAATTATTCCAAAAAAGGTATACAAGGCACACTTATGTGGTGTGCCTTAGTATGCCATGGCCTGTGATTTATACATATACAAGATGTAACTTAAATAACGCACAACCTCTTAAGGGGTCATTGTACTCATCATTATGAACAACTTTTACTATGGACCAAACCAGAAATCGCGAAAAAATCAGCTGTTCAGTACATTTTGACGAATTATGCGATCATAAATGTACTGAACAGCACATTTTTTTTTGTTGGATCTGCAATTGAGTTGATGTAGTGTTCTTTTCAGTTTGCGCTTTAAATTTTTCTATTCATAGATTCTCTAATCTCTAAAGGTATTTTGTTCAATAAATTGGGAATTGTGAAAGATGCGGTGCGTCTGCCATAGAAGTTATTTTTACGTGGCACTTGAAGAGGCGTTTTGGGGGGCTGTCTTATGTAATTTTGACGTTCGAAAAGTGCTGATACTCAGCCTAGTTTGAATAAATGACTTTTGATTTTGATTTTGGTTTTGTTTTTGCATGTCGTTTATTCACATCATATTTTCTTGGTTGGGATTTTCTTGGTTTCTTAGTTTCTAGATACTGTAAAGACTTCAACATCAGGGGCTTTTTGGCATAAAACCTACTCGAGTATAAACAATAAGTTAAGAGGCAAACATTGAAGAGAAACCATTTAATAGTTATAGTGTTTGATACTCGTATGTCAGAGAGATACGGCCCCGGGCCAAAAGGCTAGCTGGATTAAAAGATATATTGTAAAGTGTTATAAAATAATTATATTAAAGTTCTGCGTGAATAGTTTATATACACATATTTACATTGATATGATAGAAAACGTTCAACGTAGATTCGTGCAATGCATTACAGGTGTCACAAAAGTTATCTAAAGTATAGCCAGTTGCTCAGTAAATACAAGCTTTTGACGCTCAGCTCTAGACGAAAACAATTAGAAGCAATGACATTGTATAATATAGTTAATGGCAATTTTGATTGTATAGATTTAAATAATGTATTGTGCTATGCAGTTCCCAGAACTATCCATAGACGGCGGGTGCGTGCAGGCAAACTCTTTGCAGTAGGCACCTGCCGATCTAATACTGGTCTACGATCGCCAGTTCGTCGAATGACAGCAACTTACAATGAAATATTCGAACACTTAGATATATTTGCATGCTCTTTGAAAAGGTTTCGTAGCCTTTTGTATGAGAAACTTGAAGCCTTGGACTAATTGTTTTTAATTGTTTGCTGTTGTTTTTAAAATACTAATATTTTTAACATTTTTTTTTTCTTATTGTTTTTATAATATAAGTGTAACTGTCATGCATGAAACAGTTCACCTCCTAGTGACTTTAAGGTTTGTTTATGTATGGTAATCTGTGAACAGCGTTGTGGGCTACATTATTACTTATGTGATTTATGTTTTTCTGTTTGTAACATTGCATAATGTAGCTGTTTGTTGTTCCTATATTAAAAATAAAAAATAAAATTTACTGTAGATTCCAAAGGAAGTGAAGGTCCATCAAGCCTTTACAGTACTTCAATTTTCTTTACACAGTCACTGTAAACTACATTTACATCTGTAATTCTTATGGTGTACATAATCCTACTTGGCCGAGCAAGCGAAGTGTATCTGCTTCAAGTCTTGCAAAATTTGTTATTGTCTGTCAGTTAGTTGTTACTCTTCTACAGGTCGCATTTTAAATCGATCTGGGCGAAAGTTGGTACACAGGTTTAACGACCTTATAACATTTTTGTCGTCGGGGATTTGTTATTGGACCCCTCCAATCAGAAATCCCCGACGTCAAAAATTTTTCACAAATCCCCGACGACAAAAATTCTGGCTACGCTGGACTACGCATAATGAAGGGTTCCGTTACTTGGGATGAATCTCAAGAACAAACTTAACATTGTAGTTGAAAAACATGTTCTCCCATACATTCCAAATGTAAGTTTGTATGCACATTATTGAGAGATTACCATGTTGTTTTAAGACCATAGACTTCTTTTAGGTTTTCCTGTAATCTATAAGTATTGAACTATTTTTATATTTTTTCAAAATTTAGGGCTCAGTATTTTCGGAGATATAGGGAGGGAATGGTTAATTTTCGTCTATTTTCTGAAATAACTTTAAAATGGTTTATTTCAAAATTATTATATTTGAGACCCTCACAGTAAATCTTTTCATTTGCTAAGTCACACGGCAAAGTTTGTAAAACTTTTTTTTTAATTTTCTTATTTGCCTCCTAAAATTTACTCCTATATTCAAAATTCATTTTCTTTACCATCCGTATTTTGGTCACAGAAATTTATACGTGTACCAAATTTCAACTTAATCTGTCCTTTAGATTCGGAGCAAATTGACTGTGACAGACAGACACACGAGTGATCCTATAAGGGTTCCGTTTTTTTCCTTTTTAGGTATGGAACCCTAAAAAGGGGCAAAAAGGTGGCTACTGCATATCTCCGCCTTATGAGATCCGATTTCGATAGTTATTTTATCATTTGAAAGGAACTTTAACTTGGTCTCATAAAAATTTGAAAGGAAGAAAATATGTTTATTTGCAATAAACAACAAAATAAAATAATAAAAGAACAAGTTTGGGGAAAATATGCGTCACATTCACGCAAAACGGCCGTCGCTCAGCATAATGCCGCGACCCCATACGAGACAGAGCCTCAGCGCTGGTTATCAGCGACAGCCAGCGTTGACGTAATGACGTCTACCAGTGCATCATGCAGTGAAAGTATAAATGACAATTAAAATAAGATAAATAATAATATTGAATATTCTCAAAGTTTATATAAATATAATATTGAAGTTGACAACATTCCGTCAGCGCCAGCACCCACCGACTCCATTTGGTAAAGATCTGATGAAATAAAAAAAGAAAACAACTTTAGTTTAAATAACTTTAGTGGTACTGTTCACAGAACTACTAGCCTTAACGAATATTATCTAAAAATGCGAAAGTGAGTTTGTTTGTTTGTTATGCTTTCACGCTAAAACTGCTGAACAGATTTGGATGAAATTTAGCACATGGATAGACCATGACCTGGAGTAGAATATAGGCTACTTGTCATCCTGGATCGCAGACGAACGACGGGCTAGTAAAGAATATTCTATAAATGATAAATGATAAGTGATAAATGATTTTTATTTCTGTAAGTAGGTTTGTACAAACACTTTTACAAGTCAATATTTTTTTTTTTTTTTTTTTAACTAGATGAGGTCGGCGTTTCCTATCTGACTACTCTGAGAAGAAAGGCCGAAACAAACTCAGAGGTCACAGTCTCTTATAAAGTCCAGACATAATCTTGGTCACTTCATGTGAAGACCATGTAGATTGGTGTCTGAAATGGTCTTTTGAGGAAAGAACCACACAGATTGAGAGGACCTGTCCAGTCAGTGCACGCATTTGTCAGTAATCGCGCAGCTCAACTCAGAACTTAAGGAGCTCAACGATTCGACGAACAATACCAAAGAAAGGACATTGGGGTAGGCCGCATATTCTACTGAACAATTGCCTCATTGATGATTGATGTTTGGGTTTCCTGGCCACATAAATTTTCTTTCTTTCTTTCTTTGATTGGACGTGATAACGTAATCATAATCAATGCGTGTTTTAATCATTAGTTAAAAAAAAAAAAATTAAAGGAAAACTTTTATTTTTCTTAACATGAGCATTATTAGTTTCCATAAAAAAAACCCTTAGTTGATGAATATTGTAAATTGATTTAAGATACTAACAAGCTTTTCTTGACGATCAAACAAATACCTAGAAGTGAGAACAAGCCTTGTTTCCTTAGTAACAGTAGGAGGCCCCAAATGTAAGGATTAGTTCAACATTGTTGTGGCCCACGATATTTCACATAGCCTTAGGCTATATGAAACGTAGCCTTTGTACATGATAAAATAATTTTGACAACGCACCTAGATTTTGTATTAGCCATGAGAAGACTAGGATTTTTATAATTGGGTTCGTTGATACCTATACTAGACCTAGATTACCTATACTAAACTTATATTTGGCGCTGTTATTCTCTAAGTTGGTATTGTTGATTCTAGTTTTCTAAATCCTAAAGGTAAGTAGTTTATTATTAACACGCATATACAACGCCTTAGATGTGTCTGTTATATTGTGCATTATTTCACAAATAAATAAATCATTTCTATAGCATCAATACTGCAGCAAAACTTAAACTAAGTGCTCTGAAATCAAAACTAGAAGCATTGGTGTTAATTTCTAACAGCTGGCTCTTGTAACATGACTTAGCTTTGGTAATAATTATATTGGACCGAAACTATGCTTTTCTAGAAATTGCAGTCTGTTGACTTTAATTTAACTGATTAACGCGGGACAATTGGGTAACACACTATCAATCGGAATCGATGTCATTTTGACAGTTCAACAACATTCATTGCGTATTTAACGTTGTCTAGCAGAAAACATTTTCGAACATAAGAAGATTAGCAATATACTTCAAAATGATTCCATTCCGATTGATAGTGTGTTACGCAATTAGGGTGCTGAATAATATCAAGATGGTAATAATGGAAATGGAATTATTCAGGCTTCTGCTTATTATAGTTTGGTAAAATCTAACACTCCTGTAGCCAATATTTACAAATCAAACGAACTTACCGGTGAGTAAAGATGGAAGTCAATTGTATGAGAGTGTTGGTCCAAAATGTGTGTCGATAAGAATTAGAAAGTTATAATTATATTCAGCATATAACATTCCCACTGCTGGGACGCAGGGCGAGTTGGCAGATATCACATGTCTAGCCGGTTTCCTTCACCGTTTTGAGAGCAGTGGTGATGTAATTATTGACAGCTGTTCTTGAACCTACGACCTGCAACTCGTATGTCGCGGCCATATCCACTGGCCCAGCACTGCTCTTCTTGAAACTTGTCTCAGAAAAAATCTTTTTCTGAACGTGCGCTCGCGTAGGCGCGTATACAGAAACTTCTCGCAAGCTGTCATATCTGTCAACATCACTATATAATCGTGTGTAGCCAAAATCACGACCATTAAAAAAAAATACCTTTCTTCTGGTACCTATTAAAATTGAACTACAGTGATAGTTTCAAATGTCATATGGAATTTAATCATGGGCAAGCGTAGGAGAAAAAAATGTGATCACGAGGACATAGTTCCCATGCAGGTGTACATACAAAGGATGTTATCCAATAAGTTTTAAAAGAAATTGTTTTGAGAATTTTTCTGTGCAGTGGTCTTGTAACACTCGTGAGAACTCTTACGGTATCAACATGTTTCCTATACTAAAGTTATTCCCATTATTTATATAATATAATATAATAATATCTTGAGACATTTCACACACGGTCATCTAATACCAAACTAAGCAGAGCTTGTACTATGGAAACCAGATAACTGATATACTACATACACTACTTTTTTTTTGTAAATACATACTTATATAGATAATTACACCTAGACGCCACGCCATCTGGCCTGTCAATTTATGCGGTTTTGATGAAAAATTCTAAAAAGGTTATGTTGTAGGTTTACTTTAATTTTGGTGTTTATATGCCCTGATTGCTCAGGAGTCGGATGTTGACATATTTTTGTTCATCAGTAAATCTATGTCTAATGTTTGCATTAAGGTTTTAGTTAAATATTATGTTGTTGGCTTGCTGTGCGTTTTGATGTTTCCTGTAAGTGCAGCAAGCAGTTGTTATATCAATAAATAAATAAACTGTAAGCGCATCGTGCAATTCATAAATAGTAAATGATAAAACATCTGACGTAAGTAAGAGATTATTTGATATTTTGAAAAAGTAGATAGAATGATAAGCCTACCTGGTTTTCATACTTTAGGTTAGAGTTTTATAAGCCAGGTATTTTCGATCGATGCGAAATTAGTGTTATGCTTTTGACAAAAAAAAAAAAAAAAGCATGTATCGACCGATTCACGTGTGGTGACCGGTTTAAATATCGAACATCGGTAATTTTAAAAATATACATAGTTTTAAACCGATATAGGCACCGGTTGTGACGTAGCAATGACCGGATCGCTGGCTTGAGATGATTTTCCGCTTCGTTGTCTTGTGTCAACTTACGAACGTACTAGATGGAGTAAAAGCGGCGGGCGGCATGGCGGTGGTTTCGACGCATTTAATAATTTATTTTAAGGTAATTACGCAGTGGAAGCCCGCGAAATTATTTTTTTTTGCGTTTTTTGCAATTTTCAGGTCAGTATCAAGTTGTATCTTGATCAAAATATGATTCGCGACAGTAAAAAATATGTATTTACATAATTATAACCATATGAATCATCAACACATCTCTTTAAGTTAGATTGGCACCGGAATGATCTGATTTCGGATATCAGACCAATCCGGGACAAATCTAACTTGTCGTCGCGAGTTTTTTACACCACTATAAAGTTGGGTCATTCAGGTAAAAAAATCGGACTTAAAAAAATAATTAAGTAGTTAGAATTTTATTTATTTATCTAATTGTTTAAGTGAAGATCAACATTTTAAAATACTACAGAGACTTTTGGAAACTTTTCTTTTTTTTTGCAAAGGTTTTGTTGAGCGATTTTCTCTTGTGAGTCCGATTTGGATCATCAAGTTTAATCAACCAACAGTAGTCAGCCATCATGCTACTATTCCACTTTCATTGGTGCCTGCGCTCCATTTCATTTATATCCAGATGCAATATTTCTCCTTGTTCCTTGCTAAATGCTCCTAATTTATCAAGAAAGTAGTGCGAATGAAATTAAAAATGAAAGAAAAATGAACTTGAATAAAAGAAGACTGAATTCAACTTGAATGACATTTTGGAGCAAGTTATTTGCTCCAAAATGTCAAAAAAAATATTTTATTTTCATAATTGGGGCTTCTATGATATCCCACAAAGTTTTTAATAATACCTATATTTTATCGATACCCATACATGCTGTCAGTTCTATAGGAGTAAGTTTTCCATTGAACAATTTTCTCAAAATTCACACGTGATGGACTTTTTTTTATTTTTTTTTTCTGTAATCAAAATCTAGCAAAAACAGTACTTGAACATAAAAGGTTATTCGTTGTCAGTGGCGTGCACAGAAATTTCAGACAGGGTATGCACAGCTAAAAAAAAACTTACCAGTTTCAGCTTGTTGCTGTCGGTGGCCCAACGACTAGGACTACCTACCCTACCTGAGTTTTACCACAGAAGCCTTTGGCTTCGCATGATGTTTGTTTGCGACCTCTATGAATATTTAAATAAGTGACACTTATATGATATGCAAAGTGGCATTTAAAAAGGCCGTGGGATGTTTATTTTGTTTTCTTTGCGCAAATGAATTTAAATTTAAAATAAATTACTACTTTAATGTTAACTGATTACTTTCTACAAGTTAATGTTTATAAATCTATATCTATAATTTTAGATAGTTTTGCAAAAAATCGTCGTAAAAACTGCTACATCGTTTTACTAAAAGTTCTTTTCCAATTGCAATCATAGACAAATCTGTGAGTCTGTTCTGGCCCTGTGTGTTTCGTAAATATGTATGAATTCGTTTTAGACTAGAAAATGTTAGTTCGGTCGAAGCGCTACTGAATTTTGATTTAATAACCGACGCAGCACTAGAAATTAAATCATTTTGGGTCCTATTCGATAAACCCGTGAATGAGCTACCCGATGTTGATTGTAAGTGGGTTTCCCCATCATATTTAGCTAACAAATCTACAATTTCTAGAAAATTGCCTTTATTAAAAGACAAGCTGGATTCGTCAAGCCCACGGAATGCTAATTCTTGTTTACCAAGAAAACAAACTACATCAATTAACCGTTTGAAAATATTTCTATTTCTCTCAACTTTCGCGTTTGCCTTTCAATATCTAACTTAAACTGGCTTTTCAAACTAGTCTCTATTCTACCTTTACCAAAAGTTTGGAACTTCAAGCAGGACTCCAGACGTTTTTCTGAAGAATCATGTTTAGCAACCGTTTTGTGAAAATTATTTAGATCTGAATATCCGTTATAGGTTCAAACATTCTTTTTATCTTGGTTTGTAAACAAAATTCAAGGGAAACAGTACAATATGTTTGTGAGTACATACACAACCTGTTATAATTACCATAAAACTTTTCATGAAAGTAACGAATAGCTGCATTACTTACCTTTTTTTGAGTTAATTCAATCCGGGTACACACCTTCCCTTTGCAATCAATTTAAATTTTTCCTCGAAAGATAACGTCGAAAACGCGGCAGATTTTAATTTATTTAAACACAATTCGCCAGCACAGGACTCACAGGTATAATTTTCCATTTTTTACAATAAACTTACTAAATAATTACTTAGACAATCAATCACTTGCGCCGAGAATAACAAATAAACAAACAATATGGCGACGAACTTTGCAATTACGTTCCGAACTAATACGAACGAATGAATTAGTCGGTCATTTGGCCAATCCGACTAAAAAAAGTCGACCCTCTGCAATCAACAATTAGGCGGTCCTTTTACGGCTTCTCAATTTGGACGGTTTGCAATATAAGCAGTGCTTCTAAAACTCCAACACACGCACACGTTTTCACGCACACAGACACACTTTTGCTGTGTACTACACGGGTCGCGAAATCTTGCGTTGTATGAAAAATAAGCACGGCGCACAGTGTGTTTTTTGCCCTAAAAATCGGACATGCCCTTTTTATTTCATTAATAGATGCTGAAAACTGTTTGAAATGCGAGAGTAGAACACCCGGAGGTCAAATATACTTAGAACCAAAGTTAGAGCCATTTTGATATTTTTAGGTATTTTGATAAATCTGAAAATATCTCGTCTCAGGAAAAGTTTCTCTTATTTCTGTTACAATACACAACTAACGGTATATTTTAGGCATTTTTTGACTATACTTACAAGACTTTAACTCCGCAAGGAAACCCAGTATCAGCTTTTTTTTTAATTTAAGATTTTATTTTTTTTATGATAAATCCAAACGAATATGGATTTTATTTTAAACTCATTACATTGACTAAGATACAATTAAACCCCAAAAAAATAATCGTGTCCATATCCAGTAGGATCTCGGAGAAACATGCTTCTAAAGTTCTCATAGAATTTCTATGATTTTAGGGTTGCCTCTCTTGGAAAATAAACTTTGTAGAAATATTTTGAGAAATTCGGATTGCATAGGTAGCGATTACCCTAATTTATTGATTGTTACGCTTTTTGCTATGCTACCTATTTATTATTTACCGACTTCAAAAAAGGAGGAGGTTTTGAATTCGGATGTTTACATTATGTTTTTATGTTCGGGCATAACTCCGTCATTTGTAAACGGATTTGCAAAATTCTTTTTTTGTTTGAAAGAAGTTCACTTTGAAATGGTACCACACAAATTTAGTAAAGATCTGATGAAGAGTTTCGGAGACAGACAACGGAACTCTTCAATAACTTACAGCAAATTGCCCGCGATTCCTTTAATCGTACGACTATGCCTTGTTTACACCCTTCCATAAAATAACATAACGCCTGTACACTGTAAATGTTTAAGCAGATGTAACAATAATACAGTAAAGGGTGTAGGTGCTGTATTATTGTTACATCTGCATTTTATTTAATTTTAGTTGTGAGTGTAAATCAATTATTATGATTGTTGTAAATCGAAGATTACTTTTTTTTCGGTACTAAAAATTAAGAAATAATAAAACTTTTATCAAAAAAGTAAAACCGTCTTCAAAAACCCATAAAATAAACTATTATAGTTTAATTGAGGAAAAACTGCCACCGACTTCCTAAACCGTATCTATTATAAGTTTATTTTATGGGTTTTGAAGGCGGTTTTACTTTTTGTTAAAAGTAAATAATTATTATTTGTATTTTAAGAATTATATTTCTAGATCAATGCAATAGATATTGTCTGAGATACAGAAAGGTGTAAAAAAATAAGTGCAAATATCTGATTCTTGTACAGTATCGGACAACCCAGAAGACTACGAATCATCAAAATCCACATCTTCAGATAACATTTCAAAATTATCTGGGAGGTCATTCTCCATAGTGGTTGTATTTTCCTCAGGATCAGCTTCTTCTTCGTCCGTTGGAACTTCAAAAGGCTCTAACAATATGAGGGCTTGGGGTGGAAGAGGTTGACGCTTAAGCTTATTTAATCTTTTATTAAGCCTTATATTCGATATAAAGGGGTCAGAGGATTCAAGTGCTCGATGGAAAAGGTCTAAAATTGTTTTTTCTCTATCTGATTTTCTTGTGTGGTGCTCGCGGTCGTGCCTCCAAAATTTATTACGTGCTTCCCCAGCTTGCTCAGATAACAATCCTATGGGTAGTGCAGAGTTTTTTATGATAGCTTTGCCGTGCACAAGTATTTTATGTAGAGTTACGGTCATTGGATACCACGAATACTCTTCTACGTATTTTTTGGCCAATAATTTACAAAATTCATCAAATTTATCTGCATTAACAGGTAATCCACTTGATAAAACTACTAGTATGACATGTAAGTCATCCAAAAGCCATTGTTGTAGTCCTAAAATTTCAGCAAATACTGTACGACACTTATTAGACAGGGCCATCCTTGCAGTATTTCCGTCATTAGTCGTACCCGTATTAGGCTTAACCACATCTACGAGCAGCCCTAATTTACTGCGGATTTCGTCCTGAATTTTTTTTTTATTCTCATTGACAAGAACACCTTCCGGGGAACTTTTAGGTACTCTCCATTTCTTTACAATAATTTTATAACCTAAATGTAATAAAAATTCCAAAACACGAATCCAGGCGTGCAACGGACTTATGCCATATCTTAAAAGGTTTTGATCGACAGGTTTTAAATACACAGACTCTAAATTATTAAATTCTTTAGAAGTCGCTTTACAAAAAGGGCACCGAAGTTGAGACATTGTATTAGTAATAATATTTAAGACTTTACCATCTATTATTGTCAAATATAGTTTAAACTCTGTAGATATAGTTTGACCACTTAAAGTTTTAGTATCAAATCTGTCTAATTGGTCAATTTGATTTTGTATTAATAGTTTTTCAGCCATTATTAAATCAGTCGTTTCTTTTTTATATTGAATGTGAATTGGGCGACAATATCTATACGATTGTGGAGTAGGGTTACGCCACAGAACTTGTCCACAAGTTGTTTTGATCTGCAACGGTATAAAAGTAGTTGCAAAAAGGCAACTTTCGTCATGTTCATTTTGGGAAAAGTTCTGTTTATATAGTGATTGGCCTGTACTACCGTCAAACCCCCAAGATGCTTCAAAAATACAATTTAATTTATTGGTATCTTTTCGATTACAGTAGTCAGTGAAAGTTGCGTCATACGATTGAACTAGTCTTTCGAAAGAATGAGAAACTAGGCTGGAAACTGGTATAATAGCTTCTGTATCAGATACATGGACTGGATGTAACGGGTAGCATTGTTTTTTGGCTTGGAGCACTTGGCTGTATAGAGGGAAGGCGTTAAATCCACGAGCTTTTAAATCTTGTTGTAAAAATTTGTATGTCTCTACTGAAAACTGTCTGTCAATATAAATAGCTAGTGTTTCATCTGCTGAATAAGGTGTCGGTTGCGTTCTAATTTTTGAAGCAATTTTTGTCGGTCTTGTTGGAGTCTGTACACATGAATCAAAAATAAATTCTAGGTCTTTGGAAACGCTCTTTTTTAATTTTCTACCTCCTACTTCAACAGTGCTCGCAAAGACTGATATTACTTTATTAGGGGACTCATTTTCTAAATAATCCTGCAAGCGTTTTCGAGCTCTGTGTTTCTGTCTTAAGGAAAGATCATCATATCTACTCATCGGTACAGAACCAGGAATCAATGATGAATCAGTAGAGGGGATGGAAACGGAGACAGGATATGAATCAAGGACGTGACTGGGACCAGGTTCAGGGATAGGATAGTTCGAATTGGGAATTGATTGAGATGGAAGGTCTAAGTCAAGGACATGGAAGGGACTAGGTTCAGAAACAGGACATAAATCAATGCTTGAAATGTAATCTGGGATAGAACTGGGACTAGGTTCAAGAATAGGATCATCATATCTACTCATCGGTACAGAACCGGGAATCAAAGATGAATCAGTAGAGGGGATGGAAGCGGAGACAGGATATGAATCAAGGACGTGACTGGGACCAGGTTCAGAATCAGGACATAAATCAAAGCTTGGAATGTAATCTGGGACAGAACTGGGACTAGGTTCAAGAATAGAATTACTAAGAAGAGGTTCGGCTATCACACAAGACCACTGTTTACAAAAATCTTCGTTTAGCCACTTTTTGTGTTTTCTTATAAAAATATTATAATTATAATTACATTTTTTGTATAATGTTTCACATTTAGATGTAAATTTAATGATTAAATTATGCAAGTCTTTATTGGTTTGGTAAGTTAAGGGTAATGACAGAGCTTCTAAAATAATTGAAATGCGATCGCTTATATCTAAATCAGTGGGTCGGACATTTTTTCCAAGTTTTTTAGCAGCGCCGACAAGTATTTGGTACGCTTTTAATTTGGTAAAATTAGTTGTTAAAGGTTCTCCTTGCGCATTTGCGGATACTCTCGGAGACTGAAGAGCACCGGCTGTGGCGGTATCCACAGCTTCATTTGCCACTCGCTGACCAACAAGAGGGTTGGCGCCCTCTTGCTCTCCTTGCATTAAGTCAGCCGGTCGGAGCCCGGACAGACATCCCTCAACAGGTTGGGTCAACTCCTGTTGAGGCGAAGTGGTACCATGGGTCTTTAACGGCTCCATGGTGCCTCACCCCCGTTCCTCCAGAGATTATTTAACAGTAAAGGGTTTTAGTTGAAACCTAACGAGGGCGGACCCCTTCCCTTTACCAAATAATCTCCTTCATCAGATTAAAATCACTTTTAATGTCAATATTTATATTCCGATATATTAAGAAGAAGGAACCTATGCTTAAATACTTACAATTATTGCAAAATAAAAAGAACGTTCATGGTATTGTTGAATTTCTAAGTCTTTCTTATTCATTTATTTAAAACTTTAATCGGTCAGGCCCCGCGCGCATAATGATTAACACGCGCGCGGTACCTGAGCGGTTAATGTAAATGAATTGCTTAAGGTGGACTTAATTTTATAGGCATAAAAGTAATTTTCTACTAGTCAAACTTTGGATGATGCAGAGAAAAAGTTCAAGTTAATCCCACCCATATTGCACGTAGTACCTACCTATTACAAGAATAGGTTATTTGGTATTGGTTACTACTACCTCAAAAAAAAAACAATATTTTGAAAAATTACTTCTATTTTAATTAACTTACACTAAAAGCGCAAAACGTTATTATTACGTATGACGATCATCTCTTCACAATTAGGTATTTTTTTAGAAAATATTTTGTCATTTTGGATTTGTGTCAACCCTAGGTCGTCATTTTCAAAATCCGATATCTTCGAGATCCTACTAGATATGGATTAGATATTTTGAATTTAAATGGATAAAGATATAATTAATAACAACATTAGGAAATAAAATCCATATTCGCTAAGATAAAAAAAATAAAAATAAATTACGAAATGAAGCTAAAAAATCCATAACACCCATTTGAATGCAGTTAAAATTACAAGTATTATCTTAAAATAAAGACGAAATGGTGTTTTATAATACTGTACATAAATATATTAGAATTATTCAATAGTTTTTTTTATATTAATATTTTTGTGGTTTTTCTGGTTTCCATAGAAAAATAATAAAAACGACTTTAACTTTGGTTTTAAATATAATTGAACTCTGGGTGTTCTACTCTCGCATTCCAAACATGTTAGAGCATCTATTATTGGAATAAAAAGGGCATGTCCGATTTTTAGGGTGAAAAACACACTGTGCGGCGTAGTAATGCTTTTGCCCGCTGCGCCTGGCATAGCTGGCGCTTAAATCGCACTGTAAATACGGGAAGCGAATGTGTGTTCGTGTGAATGGTGAATAAGTTAGATTAATTTTTTTTTTTGAACTATAGTTATTTATCATTTCAAATTAGAGGGGCATGTATGTCTGACACTACAGGGTATGCAGTGCTTATTTGCATGTATGGAGTGCACGCCACTGTTCGTTGTAGGTCTGTGACTATTTATCCTTCTACTTGATAATTCCTTTTGAAAATGCTTTCGAGTACACAAATTAAAATCTTTGTTTACCATATTCTATTTGCTAATAAATGAAATTGGATACCTATTCAATTTAAAATTTAAAAAAACGGTTCTGAGAAATAAATTTTGGAAAAATATCTTGTTTTTAAGGTCTTTTCGTTGATGAAAAGTACAACGAAATAATAACATTATATGTATTATTAAGCGAGAACTCGCTGTCTACTAATTAAGAGAGTAAAAGATTCGAAAGAATATTTCGTTGTAGTCAGAATTTCTTCATGATAATTCTGATCAAAATCTTAATTAACCCACCAGACAAAATAAGTAACCGATTCATATGATTTTTATGGTAAACGCGGGCAAGAAACGCCGTGTTTATTCAACCAAGTGCGTAACAAAGCAACAAGCGTTCACCTCTTAGGAGGAAATTCCTTTATAAGGTTCAATAAATCCTGTCGCTTTAATCTCCATACATTTTTATTATATATTATTATACATATATTATTATTTAATTGTTTGCGTGTTTTTGCCGCAAAAATGTTTACGCTAATACTCGTAAGTCAGGGTCACGTCGATTTGGCGATATAAATATAATGTTTATAAGTAATAGGGCTTTGTTTGTATCTTCGTGTTGATTTTTTTTCATAGTTTCATCTGTGCAGCAACTTTACTTATTACATTAATGTTTTTAAATTATTTTAGTAGCCGATTCTCACGTCATAACTAAAATCCTCAAGTACCTACATTCGAACGATTTTTAAATTGAATAGACCTACTAGTTTCTCACATAATATTAAATTAGTTAAGACTTAAATCATATCTATGGGTGATACTTATTGTGCTTGTCGCAAAAAATTGAACCAAAATATTTTAAGAGAGGTGTATTTTCGATTAAACAATTGTTCAAATTTACGTTATGATTAATAGCGTTTATTCCGCGCGGGCTTGCAACGTTGCATTTCTAGAGGTTTTTCTTGATTGTTCTATTAAATTAAAATTATTAATTCTAAGTACATTTTTTTCGGCTAGGCACTGTATTTTATAATTATTTTTAACATTTACTGTATAGTAAATAAAAATATTTTATATTTTACTGCAAATAGAAAAAAAAATGTTTATGTTTGTAAATGTATACGTATATTAGATTGTTAAGTTTGGGCAAAAATTTGCTTGTATTAGGTGGTTCTGCTGTTTCAGTTTACATATACTATACATATGTGTGAGAGAATAAAGAATGGATAATTTTGAAATCATGCCAAAGGTTTTAACAATACAAAAAAAAAAAAACAATAAAAAAGAATTGACAATATGTAATTTCTTTTTAAATAGCAAAATAACAAAAAATGGCATACATACCTATAAATACCTACGATAAGTCGACGGTGACCCCAACATAGTTGGGAAAAGCCTAGGCAGATGATGATGAAATAATAAATACCAACAATCTAGTGCCTGGCCGAAAAAAAAAATAGTACATTGATTTAAAGGAGATGTTTCAAAATGGGCCAGATCTCTGTACACTACCTCAAAAAAAAAGAGAAATCTCCGTAGAATTTGAGAAAAATACAGATAATTCATCTAAATGTATACTTTTGTGGTAGGGAATTGATATTTATCATATTTTTATCGACTTTCAACATGGCGTCTCACCGATTTAGTTACTCTGTGCATAAAAACAATGACAGTAAACCACAGATCGACCATTGATTATAAAAAGGGGACTGTCAGCAGTCACAGCAGTGTCACTTCAGTCCTCTTCTTGGGTATTAAACATGTCAAACGTCAATCGTCAAACGTCAAAATCAATCAAAATAACAGCGTACCCTACGTGACGGGTTTTTTAACCTTAAGTCGTCGCAATGACCCGCTAACGAATATTTCTAAATTTCCACTGTTAAGGATGCGTTTTATAAAAATTCATTATTATTTTGAAATAAAAAATGCACGGTTGTAAGATAAGTGATTTACCAATATTATCGTCGCTAAGCCGTGGAAATAACAGTTGTAGTTTAGAAGCTGTAGCGAATTTAAAGTTAAAAACAACCTCATTTTAATATTTTTTGCATGGTATTTAATGTTGCTTAAAATTTTCAAATGCTCAGATTGAAGTATACATATCAAAGTTTCATATACTTATATTTTTTCTTGTTTTTTTTGTAGGCTCATTGAAAAGCATTAGACTCTTAAAAACGTCCATTTCACGACTTTAAGTAGCGCGTCGCTTCTGTTACACTGCAATACCTCCAACTCCAAGATTATTTTATATCTTAGTTCTACACTAGCATTTGATGCCCCAGTTGTTCATAATGATGAGTACAATGACCCCTGTCATTGTACTCATCATTATGAACAGCTTTTACTATGGGACCAAACCTGGAATCGCGAAAAAAAATCAGCTGTTCAGTACATTTTGACGAATTATGTGAACATAAATGTACTGAACAGCTGATTTTTTTTTTCGCAATTTCAGGTTTGGTCCCATAGTAAAAGTTGTTCATAATGATGAGTACGATGACCCCTTAAGAGGTTGCTGGTGTTTTATAAATAATCCTGTATATTCAGGAATTAGTCTGTAAATGTGAATATCATTGCGGCATTGTGCAGCATAGCGCTGACAAGTCGAAACTAGCAGGAGGGGCTGAAAAGTTTGGAGCCTAAGTACCTTTTTGTATGGATCAGAATGTTGGGCCACAAAAAAAATAATTGAAAGGCAATTACATGCAGCTGAAATGAGAATGCTAAGAGGGATGTGTAGTGTTACGCGAATGGATAGAAAAAGACGTGACTATTTAAGAGGAATTCTGAAAGTGACACCGGTGACTGAAAAGTTGTGTGGAAATCGGTTGTTATGGTATGGGCATGTGATGCGGAGGAATGACGAAAATGTCGTCAGGAAAGAAACGATGGAGGGAGTGTGTGGAAGATTATATCGCCAGAAAGGGAGTGACTACCGAAATGACGAGTAATAGAGAAGTATGGAAGAAAAATACATGTTGCGCCGACAGCAAATAAATTAGCACAAGGGCAGGAGAATGATGACTCTCTTTAGTATAAATACAGTTTCAATTTCAAGCATCATTACGCTTTTAGTAATTAATCCGTAAATATCATCATGTCTCAGCCACCCGCGGCCCATCCCTCTAGGCTCAAAACTTTTCAGCCCCCCCCCCGCTACACCGGATGTAACACTATTAAGTGGGCTTTTGTGCTCGGATTTGCTATAGGGCTTAAAAAACTTAGTGTACAATTTTATTCCCTCACTAGCGACGCGCCCCTGCTTCGCACGGTAAGTATTTGCGACTTGACAAAACATCAAGATTTCTTTATTATATGTAAGTTTAATAAGAATATATACTACACATAAACCTTCCGAAACAAAAAACTTTTTAGCAAAAAATAAAACCGACCTCCAAAAGAACACATACAAAGCGAAAAATAACTTTAATTTCAGTACCTAGTCGGTGTCTTTGGTTTTGTATTTTCGGTAGCACCGACTATCTTTGGTTTTGTATTTTCGGTAGCACCGACTATCTTTGGTTTTGTATTTTCGGTAGCACCGACTATCTTTGGTTTTGCATTTTCGGTAGCACCGACTATCTTTGGTTTTGTATTTTCGGTAGCACCGACTATCTTTGATTTGTATTTTCGGTAGCACCGACTATCTTTGGTTTTGTATTTTCGGTAGCACCGACTATCTTTGGTTTTGTATTTTCGGTAGCACCGACTATCTTTGATTTGTATTTTCGGTAGCACCGACTATCTTTGGTTTTGTATTTTCGGTAGCACCGACTATCTTTGGTTTTGTATTTTCGGTAGCACCGACTATCTTTGGTTTTGTATTTTCGGTAGCACCGACTATCTTTGGTTTTGTATTTTCGGTAGCACCGACTATCTTTGGTTTTGTATTTTCGGTAGCACCGACTATCTTTGGTTTTGTATTTTCGGTAGCACCGACTATCTTTGGTTTTGTATTTTCGGTAGCACCGACTATCTTTGATTTGTATTTTCGGTAGCACCGACTATCTTTGGTTTTGTATTTTCGGTAGCACCGACTATCTTTGGTTTTGTATTTTCGGTAGCACCGACTATCTTTGATTTGTATTTTCGGTAGCACCGACTATCTTTGGTTTTGTATTTTCGGTAGCACCGACTATCTTTGGTTTTGTATTTTCGGTAGCACCGACTATCTTTGGTTTTGTATTTTCGGTAGCACCGACTATCTTTGATTTGTATTTTCGGTAGCACCGACTATCTTTGGTTTTGTATTTTCGGTAGCACCGACTATCTTTGGTTTTGTATTTTCGGTAGCACCGACTATCTTTGGTTTTGTATTTTCGGTAGCACCGACTATCTTTGGTTTTGTATTTTCGGTAGCACCGACTATCTTTGGTTTTGTATTTTCGGTAGCACCGACTATCTTTGATTTGTATTTTCGGTAGCACCGACTATCTTTGGTTTTGTATTTTCGGTAGCACCGACTATCTTTGGTTTTGTATTTTCGGTAGCACCGACTATCTTTGGTTTTGTATTTTCGGTAGCACCGACTATCTTTGGTTTTGTATTTTCGGTAGCACCGACTATCTTTGGTTTTGTATTTTCGGTAGCACCGACTATCTTTGATTTGTATTTTCGGTAGCACCGACTATCTTTGGTTTTGTATTTTCGGTAGCACCGACTATCTTTGGTTTTGTATTTTCGGTAGCACCGACTATCTTTGGTTTTGTATTTTCGGTAGCACCGACTATCTTTGATTTGTATTTTCGGTAGCACCGACTATCTTTGGTTTTGTATTTTCGGTAGCACCGACTATCTTTGGTTTTGTATTTTCGGTAGCACCGACTATCTTTGGTTTTGTATTTTCGGTAGCACCGACTATCTTTGGTTTTGTATTTTCGGTAGCACCGACTATCTTTGGTTTTGTATTTTCGGTAGCACCGACTATCTTTGGTTTTGTATTTTCGGTAGCACCGACTATCTTTGATTTGTATTTTCGGTAGCACCGACTATCTTTGGTTTTGTATTTTCGGTAGCACCGACTATCTTTGGTTTTGTATTTTCGGTAGCACCGACTATCTTTGATTTGTATTTTCGGTAGCACCGACTATCTTTGGTTTTGTATTTTCGGTAGCACCGACTATCTTTGGTTTTGTATTTTCGGTAGCACCGACTATCTTTGGTTTTGTATTTTCGGTAGCACCGACTATCTTTGGTTTTGTATTTTCGGTAGCACCGACTATCTTTGGTTTTGTATTTTCGGTAGCACCGACTATCTTTGGTTTTGTATTTTCGGTAGCACCGACTATCTTTGGTTTTGTATTTTCGGTAGCACCGACTATCTTTGGTTTTGTATTTTCGGTAGCACCGACTATCTTTGGTTTTGTATTTTCGGTAGCACCGACTATCTTTGGTTTTGTATTTTCGGTAGCACCGACTATCTTTGGTTTTGTATTTTCGGTAGCACCGACTATCTTTGGTTTTGTATTTTCGGTAGCACCGACTATCTTTGGTTTTGTATTTTCGGTAGCACCGACTATCTTTGGTTTTGTATTTTCGGTAGCACCGACTATCTTTGGTTTTGTATTTTCGTTTTTTGCCACCGACTTCCGAAGTTAAAGTTATTTTTAACTTTGTAGTGTTTTTATTTTTCGCTTTTTAGTTGTGGTACCTACCCCACACAAATTCAAATGTTATTCGAATGTTATTTACCTGCTATGTAAATAACAGTGACAGGAAGTTATTAAAACATCATCTACATATATACTGAGTGGGAAAAATACGCATTATTGAAGCTAACTCAAAAACTACCCAAGCAAAGTTAATAAAATTTATATAGGACCACCTAGGAAGCCTTTCAAACAAAAAATGACTTTCCGAATCGGTCTATCCGTCTTTGAGTAATCGTGTAACAAACGTCAAACATACAAAAAAAAAAGAACATACAGCCGAATTCAGAACCAAGAAAACTAAATGATGGTGAAAATCGCATCAAAATCCACGCGGTCACACAGAAAGACACGAAAAACAAACTTTAATATAAATTATGTACTGATATACATATATATATATATTGTATGAGGGGCTTGTAATAACAGCCGCACGGGTCGATCGATCAGGTTAAGCTACGCTTGGATGGGTGGCCATCTTTACATACCAAGACTTTTCCGTGCCTCGGAAAGCACGTTAAGCCGTTAGTCCCGGCTGTCATTCGTGGATATTTGACAGTCGTTACGGGTCTTTAGAAGGCCGAAAGTCTGACAACCAGTGTTGCCAAGGGGTATCGTATTACACAGTAACTGGGTTGTAGAGGTCAGATAGGCAGTCACTCCATGTACAATACTGGTATTCAGCTGCATCCGGTTCGACTGGAAGCCGACCCCAATATGGTTGGGAAAACGCTAGGCAGATGGATATAATACGTATGTATAGATTCTTTAACAATACTCTGTTCAGCTCATCAGTCAATCAGCATGAGAAGAGTACCAATCGAATCGAACACTTGGAACACAAACTTCCTCGTCCGTGTGTAAATTCCCTTAGGATATACATGACAAGTGGCTTACACAACGCTCCATTTATTTTATATTCTGCACTCACTTCCTTTGGCGTTTGTCTTTTGTTTTACTAAACACTTCCAAGTCTCACAATTTACTTTATTCTTTTGTTTTTATTTGAAAAAGGATCTCATGTCACTCGTCATCCTACCATTTCTGCAATTTCTTGAAATCATATTACAGGAAAGCTTGACTCGCCCTCGGTGGGTTCCCGTATTGTCGAGGCGGAGAGGCTTAGTAGCTGTGGCTTGGTCACCTACGGTGAAGCGAAGAGGAACACGAGGAGGGGCCGCTCGTCAAGGTTTTTCCCAGGAAGCCGACGACGTAGCGGCTGCGGTGCCGCTTGGTCGACATTGCAACTGAGGCGGGCCGCGATGTCGTATGGGAGGCATCGCGGCTGAGGTTGGAGGCCACGGCGGGAGAGGAAAGCCGGTATTGCAGTGCGCCTCTCTTAGTACCTTCCGCGGCCTTGACGGAGTCACCACTGTCTGATGGCGGACGCGGTGGGACAGCAGGGGAGGAGAACACGGTTTGGTCCCTAGGGTGGCCGGTTGGCCACGGCGTGCAATGTGTTCTGGTGCGCCGGTGATGGGGGTACTTCCCAGAGAAGGGTCTGGTGACGGACAGCCGCGGTGAGTTCGCGGTGAGTGCTAACGCGTGCCCGTGGACTGAAACGACAGTTGATCTTAAAGAATAAAACTGTTATTTGCTAGTTGTTAGTTGCTAGTTGCTTGCACCGGCTTCCCACGGGTGTACTAATGAAGAAAATGAGACCAAATCTTCCCTTTAGGATCTAAATTCCCTTTGAGATCTAACGATACGTCAATTCTGTCAATATTTTTGAAGATCTCCCTACTATCTTCTGTCTTACTCACTCTCTTACTTTTTTAAATGGAGATTTTTAAACAACATTTTTCACTTTTCCGTACAATGTTTTAAACATTTTCTTTGATACAAACCTTGTATTGACAATTACGAACATAACAAAAGAAAAAAAACCTGCCGAATCGGTCGGGCCGTTCGCAAGTGATGCGCTTACATACATTCGGCAATTGATTTTTATTTATATATATATAGATCATTACAAGATCAACTGTCGAAGTTTTTAGTGCCAGTCTTTTTTTCTGCGAATATAGATACGTTTTTCAGAATAGGACTACTCACATTGAAGTCGTAACCATAAATTCCTTGAAAACGTTTATCATTTAGTCTGTTAACTAGAGAAGGTCTCATCTGCTTGAAATTGCACTGGCAGCCATATCCTGTAACCAGAACATTGCATTGTTGATTGGAAACAGAAACAGGGCACTGCAGAAATTGGAAAAGTAACCTACACAAACGTTCTGCTAAAAATAGAGTAAATTTGAAGCCAGACCTGAACCTAATTGGACGTTAGATAGCAGTAAAAAGTTGAAGGATATAATTATATATCTCATTAAATAATTAATGGGATAGGTTCAGTAAAAAATACCACATGACACTCACACGTAAATGAATGTAGAAAGTTTTTTGCTAGGAATTTTATAAAATATTTCGTGTTGTTAGTTTAAATTTAAAAAAACATGGTAAATTGAAATAAATATGTAACGGACAACCGTAACCAAAGGGTGAAAGCGGAACCTTATTACTAAGCCTAAGCTATTTGTCTGTCTTGGCTTGGAGTTGAACTTACATCGAGTCGGAAAATTTCGCAATTTAGTTGTCAGTAAAATAATTACCGAATAGTGCTTAGGTCTTTTAATTTTTTGGTACTAGGGCCTGTGATATGCTTGTATTTAGCCCTAGAAGGTATATTTTACACAGTTTCAGTCACCATGCATAACCTTGATACCTTTTTTCTTCGGGAAATAATGAATATAAAATTTTATGATCGAAAAAACGTTCAATAAAATACTATCTCACTGATGGATGACCATGGCCCGGCTGGAGTTTATGTAAATATTTAAAATATAAATCTTTGTTTATGATATCATTGTATATGTTTTATTGGTTGTATTTATTTTAATATTTTTCATGTGAATTTATGTAAGAGTTTGCGATTTACGTGTGGTGTTAAAAATTTGTTCATACCGTGGTGGATCATTCTGCTTTTCTTTTGTTTAACCTTGCAGCTTATGTCTTTTGCTAATCAAGCTGACATTGTTCCACAACAAGACAACGTCCATTTTTTTAAAAGAGACAGAACGTACATTGATCGTTGCGCTTGCCACCTGCGTAGTAGCAATTTATTTTTTTATTTATTTGTGATGGGTTTGCTCTTGACTCTAGTCTAGGTCAGAGGTGACAGAGACAAAGTCGACGATGGAGTGAGCTTACCCAGAAGAAGCCTGTTCACTCTCACTTTGAAGAGATTAGGGTTGTATGCGTTCGGAAACACAGACGCTGGTAGTGAGTTCCACTCCTTTGCTGTGCGCATTATAAAATGTCTGTATATTAAGTGCAGATTCAACCTTAAAATCAAGAAGTAGGCATCTTTTGGGCTCAGTCGTTCCATCGTTGACCTCATCCATCGCTTTCCATCATGCGAGATCGATATCAGGAGCAGGCAAATAAAAAAATATACATAATATCTTTCAATTCTATGGATTAAAATAGTTAAAATGAATTAAAAATGTACCATCGATAAATGCTAGGCCGTTCCAACTTTGAAAAAATTTTGCTTGCAAGCTGCAATTGTATGTACTTATGACGAAGTAAAACCAAGGACCATAGGGGCAGGGTTTTTTCAATGAATCAGTGTATACAAGAAAACATTTTAAGGAGACTACAGGACCTAAACGCAAGTTTTGTAATGCCTAAAAGTATATGACTCACTGCAATAAGCAAAATCAGTGATATTCTTCAGGATATATGCTAGTTATATAGTGTGTTTAAAACATAATACAACAAATTTGACACGATAGAAAAATCACGAAGATACCTCTAAAAAAATCTTATAAAGATTAAACACCATACATGCAATCATTCTGATTTTTTGTCAGATTATTCTACAAGCAACATATTACCGTAAGAGTTTCAAATTTTTAATCCAGTCAATAGACTTTTCTAAAACAGTTAATTGCTTCATATTTTGCAATAAATTACCAGAGATGTGTCATCGCGCTTCTCTTTCTTTTCTATGCAGTCCGACAGTAACCGCGCTGTTGCTCTTGTCAGCCTCTTAAGGGCGTCACACACACTGAAGATACTATAATATATTGCGAGAGCGTCATTCTACCGGACGCCGTCTTAAGAATCGCACGTCACGTCCCTTTTACAGGCTGTTCAGTTTTTACAATGAAGCGCATACAAAACTTAATATTGTTAGACCTACTTGAAAGCTCATCTGACGAAGATTGGGACAGTGGATTCAATATTCCAGTTGTCTATTTATTTATTTATTAAAGAACACCAACAGCATACACATTCAACATTAGTTTAGCGTATTTAGTAGAGGTATTACTGCTAATGTATACACAAATTATAGGTGTACATAACATTAGTTGTCGAGAAATAAAAATCCTAAAATCTGGGTAGAAGACCACATTAGAACCAGATAACAGCAAGGTGAATTTAACCTTTCCAAGATCTCTCCGAAAATAAATTTACCACGTATTTTACAAACCCAAGAACTTTGATGAACTCCTCAATTCAAAGAAGACAAAAGGAAAACAAATACACGCAATAACGCATGCGTGTCTTCTGAAGAGCGACTTGCTATATCTTTAATATATTAGTATAGATAGAATAGATTTCTTGAATATTAAGTTATATGGTATGATCAACCAAAATTCCGGAGTGGTTATCGACTTTTGTCGTTGACTGAACATCATCTTTAGGTAAATCCTAAAGATGATGTGCTGTCAGCGCAGCTAACGCGCCATGCAAAATATTGTAGGTTATTAGCAAAACGCCTTATATACTATAAAAGGTCATCACTGTTTTTTTACCAACACGTATTTCACTGTATTTCAGTATCACTAACTAAGTACCTACTAATAAATAAAATATCTAACGCTTTACAATAAAGCTTACTCAAAAATCGTTGTTTAATTTGTACGCAAATATTAGGAAATCCTGTTGTTTACGTTAAGATAAAATCGCCAACTAGCTTACTGTATAATTCATTATAATATTATAATGTCTTCTGTATAATAACATAACTTTCGCAAATTGGCCAGTATTTTAAGATACTCTAATATGAAAAATATATTATCTTCACTGTGTGTGATGTTCCATTGAATTGTACGGGAGCAATTTGTCGAAGATAATAATAATTAAATTGCTTATTCAGACAACCATTGGTCCATTACATCAACATTGTATTGTTAGTAAGAACTTAAAAACTATATTAGTACCTAATAACTAAGAGGGACTTAGTCCTCTGGGTGAGGCTCCACACCAGTGGGCTGTCTAACTTATTTCATATTACATTCAGGATGTTGTTACTGCTCCCACGCAATCTGCTTAGCAGTGAGGCTGTCTTTTTGCGCCAGGTGGCATCAAAGCCGTCTGTACGCGACTCAGCGAACATTGTTGACGTACTGCAGAAGCGTGGCAGACGCAACAGCACCCTGAATGCATTGTTAAACTGGATGCACAGAGAATTGTAAGCCCTTTGGATATATCTGAACCACAGGGTCGCTGAGTACAGAGATGTACAATACGCTTTGAATAAAGTTACTTTAATAATACATGCATGTATATGTTATGTTATCTTCGGTGTGTGTGACGCCCTTTAAGGTATAAAGGCGTCCGTTTTGTCGATAGTACCTAGGTACATAAGGCAATAATAGCGTCTCCGCACTTATCAAGTTTACAGCCCCGATCCCTGACTCCATAAATCTTCAAGCCACAAACTATTTACATAATGAATGATGGTTATCTTAGTCTTTAGTTTACATACTGACTCTAAAAGATCTAGATGTAACCATTGAGCTCTCAAACAGCGAGCCCAGTCACAATCCGCTTAGCATTTTACGACTAATACAAAGCTGGAACAAACATAAGACCTCATTTAACCAATTTAGTGGGTACGGTCAACCGAGTGGTAGTAACATTTGAAATACGAAAAGCGGTCTTAACGCTACAAAATAAAGACGCTGTCAAAGTCAAATTGTTGTCTTAGACGTGCGGTTCATTGGATTTACGAAACACTCGCTGAACTAGTCTGTTGAAAGTCCATATTTTTCGTAAAATACCAGAAAACCGTGATCCGTCGAAGGGAGTTCCGTCCATGTTTTGTTGGTGGTTTTGTCCCATTGTGTTTTCAGTCTCATGTAATCTGAGTTGAACCTAATGGTAATAATATTGATTGTCGGCGAAAGTCTTGCTTCCTATACGCTCACTAAAAAAAAAAGTCACTAACTTGTACAGACGGCCAGCACATCAAGCTATCAACGTTATAGCTAGCATTAGGTTCAAAGTTGATTGGACAAAAATTACAGTTTCGGGTAGCTTGATGTGCTGGTGTCTGTATACACAGTCAGTATATACCCTTTTAGTGAATACAGGCATAATACATAATTATATGTAATAACACAAAAAACATTTTAAGGGATAACTAGAAAGTCTTGCCTTCATATTCCTGCTTACCTTCATTGACAAGAAAATCACAAAATGCGCCAAAAGTAAAGCAGCTATTAATATACCTCTTAATCACTCCAGTGTTGAGAGTGGGTTCGCCATAATAAATTGACGCGGCCGGATCGGAACCCACGACCTTCCGATCCAGAGCGAAAACCCCTCTTTGGGTTATCATCCCATCCCGAGATCGCGTTTATCCCTTTTGAAATAAGCAGTTCTTCGAGGAAAGTACCTAATGACAGTTAATCTTCAAATGTAAGGTAGTTTATCTATTTTATGCTTACGTCATTTGTTTGGGTCAAAGGACAGCGGCTGTAGGTAAAGATAGGATTAACATCGTCTTATGAAAATAAATGGCTGTAGATCAAAGTTCACCTAGATTTTACTAAAAATAGATTACTAACATCACCTTCGAAGAATTCTAATATTTAAGTCACCTTTATCGATACAGGCTAAGCTTTTCACTCCGCTGCCGCGAGAAATCATGGCACAGCGGACAGAGCTCCGGCGGGATCTGATGGTGACATGGAGAGTGCGACTGTCGCAACCCAGTGCTGGGCACGCCACAATTGCGGCGATAAGTCCCCTCTTTGAGGATTGGTTGGAGAGGCGTCACGGCGTCCTCACCTTCCGCCTGACGCAGGTCCTCACCGGACACGGTTGCTTTGGGAGGTTCCTGTTGCGGATAAGGCGGGAGGAAACGCCCGGGTGTTACCACTGTGTGGATCGCCCGGAGGACACGGTGGAGCATACAGTGGAGGTCTGCACGGCTTGGACAGAGCACCGCCGCGTCCTCGCGGAGGCGATCGGCGGCGGCGATCTCTCGCGTCCGGCCCTGGTACAGGCCATGGTACGGAGCGAGAGTGCATGGGAAGCCGTCACCTCCTTCTGCGAAGCTGTAATGCTCGCGAAGGAGGAGGCTGAACGCGTGAGGGAGAGGCAATCTTTGCGCCCTTACGCCCCTAGTCGCCGCAGGAGACGCCCTGGGCGTCGGGAATCGATAGCCGATTCCCGGCCACCGTAGGCACGGGCTTGCGGATGGTGAGCAACGGGTAGCTCGCCGTCCGGCAAGGACCAGGCCCGGGTCAACGGCGCATTGTGTTCCAAGTGCGCCTCAAAGAGATGTCAGCACTAGCTGAAGGGGTCCGCTAGGGCCAATGCCCGCCAGGGTCGCGGGTTGTTCGAAAGAGTTACCGTGGCCCTGGCACAGGCAACTGAAGGAACACGGGTGGGTTTTAGTCAGTAGAAGTCTGACACGCCCTCCTGCTCCACCCAAAGTTACTTGATGATTTCCCATCCACAAAAAAAAAAAGGGTAAGCTTTTCAGCTGTCTATTTAAATATGTACATATGTTGGGGTAAGTTCGGCGCTGGGGTAAGACCTTACGAATAACATAACATAGTATAATGCACGCCTGTATGACCCGAAGGTTTAGGCAGAGGTTTACCTTAGTACACCTACATTGCGTCAGATAAGGTTAAGTCCCGTATAATAGAGGGCGAGCCTATTGCCCATAAAACGGATACAAATCCAAACTGCGGGCCACTACTGAAAAATTAGTGACGGAAAAAGTGCAATAACACGTTGCAGTTACGCTTGCGACCTCTAGACCAACGAGTCTCGAAACTAAGGCTCATTTTCACCACACATCACTAAACGCGTTTAACGCTAAATATGTTAAAAACGTCATTCTGTCTCTGTCATCTTCAAACGATTGAAAGAAACGGAGCGGTGTTTTAAACTCGTTTAGCGTTAAATGCGTTTTGGTGAAAATGAGGCTAAAACGAAACTCTATAGAATGTACCTCTAATTACCTATCTTACTGCCTGCGCATTAGCAATTTCGGATTCCAATGATCAGAGTTCTCTCACGATGTCTTTTTTTTCTTTGTGATGGGTTTGCTCTTGACTCTAGTCTAGGTGACAAAGTCGACGATGGAGTGAGCTTACCCAGAAGAAGCCTGTTCACTCTCACTTTCAAGAGATTAGGGTTGTATGCGCTCGGAAACACAGACGCAGGTAGTGAGTTCAACTCCTTTGCTGTGCGCATTATAAAAGACATTTGGAAGCGCTTAGTGCTCTCGTTAACTAGTAGGTATAATAAAACGCACACAGTCTATTTTTCCTGTTTCCATACATCCTAGTAGAAATGTTCTCCTGCCTCCAAAATCAGTAAATAAACCGTATAAAAGACTGTAAATCACATTTTATAGTCTCCCGGGAAATTCGTTTAAAGTTTAGCGATCTTTAAAACCCAAATCTTTATTGTTATTCGTGGTTAATGGCGTTAGAATAGCTAGAGGTGTCCCAAGATTGACATTATGCTTCTAACCTTCTTTTAACACGATCTTAAGGAAAGTAGCACAATAGGCACTTTGTGATAAATGATTATAGAGGTACAGTCATGAACCGGGATTGTTGAGCCACTAGCTTATCATCTTAACTTGGTTGTGTTACACGAATGCCGCCCGTTTTTCGTTATTGAAATGTCACAAGTCAAATTTCACGGGTGGCATTCGTGTAACACAACCAAGTTAAGAAGATAAGCCAGTGGCTCAACTATCCCGGTTCGTGACAGTACGAGGGACAGGGTGTAAAGTTCACTCATCCTCTGTAGAAAAGGAAAAGAAAATTGAAAAGACGATTATTGTATGCGCGCTGCTGAATGTGTCACACACACCTTGGGTGTTAGCTTGAATGATAAGTCACGGATAGCCAAAGATGATAGTTTATTGAATATATTTAACTACCACGTAACTAATGCTATATGAATGTGTGAATGAGTACAGCTGACTATGAACGCTGATCGTGTACTGTCGCGTTATTTTGTAATTTGTGCAAGGCGGCGGAAAAGCGCTGATCTGTGCAATAGGCGCTTGCCATGTACGATACATAACTCGTATAATAATTATCGGGATGTTTTATATATGCTAGTCGCGCGGTAAACTCTGCTTGCGCGATGCAGGATTGTTGCGTGACGTCAGTGATGCGTAGTTCGCATGTGGCGCTGTAGATGCCGCCACACGATTAACCAGTCCTAAAGGCAGGCGAACTGTGGTGCGCCAGAATGACTGCATTATTTAATTACCAGCTTTTGCCCGCGTGTAGGAGGGAAAATATCCTACCGAGATAAAAAGTATTCTATATCTTAATCCAGGTCATGGTCTACCCATGTTTTAAATTTCATCCAAATCCATTCAGCCGTTTTAGCGTGAAAGCGTAACATACAAACAAAGAAATTCACTTTCACATTTGTAATATTAGTTAGGAGGATTAGGATTCCGTATGTTAGTCTAGTCTTGCCAAAAGAGTAGCTCGTGGCTAAATGACGCACGGATTGATTGAAGGTTAAGCTACGCTTTCCGGGGTCTGTTTGTGGATTAGTGATCATCCATTACATATCGAGATCCCTCCGTGCCTCGGAGAGCACGTTAAACCTTTGGTCCTAGCTGTCATTCATAAATGTTTGTCAGCCGTTACGGATAATCAGAAGTCCGAAAGTTTGACAACCAGTGTTTTCAAGGGGCATCGTGTTACCCAGTAACTGGGTCGTGGAGGTCAGTTAGGTAGTCCCTCCATGTAAAATACTGGTATTCAGCTGCATCATGGTTGGGAAAAGGCTAAGCGGCTGATGGTGTAGTGGCTCTTTGTTTGATTTTCATAGCAATCATAGCGAATTTGTTAAGGTATAGAATGACCCCGACCTGCAATGTCTCTGGCGGTGGTGATCAAATAGATTCTCTCAGGTCCTTCCCTATTTGCATCCTCAATCAATCTACCTAGCCTGTTTCCAACTATGTTGGGGTTGGCTTCCAGTCTAACCGGATGCAGCTGCATACCAGTATTTCACATGAAGCGACTGCCTATCTGAACTCCACAACCCAGTTACTTCATAACACGATACTCCTTGGTAAGACTAGTTGTCAGACTTTTATCGACTGTGAACTTATTTGAAACCTAACAGCAAAAAAGCTGTGTAAGTCATAACAAAGCAGTATTCTTTTGTTGTGAATGATTCAGAATAACTAAGCATATTTCATTGTTTTTCCAATTCTATATCAAATGATTTACGTAATTCGTCATGTCTAGAACTGTTCGTGTCGAGTTTCCATTAGTTGTGTGCCGAAAGCAATAATTTATGACTAGAATGAAAGATGAAGCGATCAATTCGTAGTTATATTTCACCTATTTCTGTTCCTCTCGATATTTATTTGGTTTCAGTGATACTATAAATGTAGCAGAGGCATACAATATCAGTTTCCATAGAAATATTTTTTTAATTTGAGATGGGTTTGCTCTTGACTCTAGTCTAGGTCAGAGGTGACAGAGACAAAGTCGACGATAGAGTGAGCTTACCCAGAAGAAGCCTGTTCACTCCCATTTTGAAGAGATAAGGGTTGTATGCTCTCGGAAACACAGACACGGGTAGTGTGTTCCAGTCTTTTGCTGTGTGTGTTATAAAAGACATTTGGAAGCGCTTAGTGCCAATTGGTGGAATAGCAACTAGGTAGGGATGGTAACTGGCAGTGCGTCTAGATTTCCGATGGTAGAAGAAGGCCAGCGAAATGAGGTCGTGGAGTTCTTGGGCACACTCACCGAAGTACAATCTGTAGAAGACCGACAAGCAGGCAACCTTGCGGCGATGAGCCAAGCTATGAAGCTTGGCATCCACCAGTTTTAAGTCGCCAATAAGCCTCTTAGCTCTGCGTTCCACCGAGTCAAGCGCGGCTAGTTGGTACTTAGCCGATCTATTCCAAAGGTGACTGCAATACTCCATGCAGGATCGGACTTGAATTGAAAATAAAAATGACTGTTTTATGGTTTCAGTCTGATATGCGACCTACAGAAAAATTGATAGTATAGATGACATTTTGTACCTCGGTTTGTACCATTTACATTTTGATATAATTATTTACAGTGAACTACATGTACAGACGCCAGCACATCAAGCTACAACAATCTGTCAAATTTCTTTAATAGATTTTCAACTTTATCGTT
Source organism: Dicycla oo (assembly GCA_948252095.1). Lineage (NCBI taxonomy): Eukaryota > Metazoa > Arthropoda > Insecta > Lepidoptera > Noctuidae > Dicycla > Dicycla oo. The sequence goes on along the minus strand of OX411728.1, from coordinate 3,147,108 downwards.
AAAGCATTAGGTAGAAGGTTGACTGGGAAAATTTGACAGTTTCGGGTAGCTTGACCTGCTGGCGTCTGTACCTTCATTATATGTGTATATAAGCTCACATTTACATATATAATAATAATAAACAGCTTGTCGCTTTAATAGCGACATTAATTTAACACACATATACGGTTTCGCGTTTTCGTAATTTGAAGATATTTTAATTTTATTAAATGTTATTATTTATTCATTTATTTACATTTTTCTAAAATAGCATCTTGGAGCCACCTGTTCTTAAAGAACTATAGCGCAGAGGTCATTTCCCGGGGTCACGGATCGTAACATCGCATCAATGTAATTAAAAGGAATAACGTGTAAAGAGTAGGCGTATTGAAGGAAAGTGAGAGCTGTAATAGGTAATTAAAATTCCACGTCAATGCGAGTATTTTGCGTAAAGAGAGAGCTTTATTATTTAGTCTGTCTGAAAATTTTAATTATTTAATTTACGATTTATTTATCTTATTATAATTTTTATGATTACTTACTGCCCTATCCGTGTGTTAAATTAATCTCGCCATTGTAGCGGCACGTTGTATATACAAGTAAAAAAAATGGAATAACAATTCATAGGGCATTTAAAAAAAATCATCAATATTGCGGTCAATGGCAAAAGTGCCCAAAATGCTGGCAGTATTGCCACGTTGAACAGCACCACGTTTTATTGATGTAGTTAGGTAACTGTTACATACATACAAACAAAGTTTCTACTTCAGTAACAAAACTAACCGAAAAATAATCCACGTTGACACACTATAGGACGGATAGCAGAGTATGAGGGTGAGTCTACCCGTCATACTAAACAACATTCGCTTTGAATCGTATATCCGACTCGGAGAAAATATTTCTTTTTTGTTTTTACGAAGCGGATATGAGTTTTATAGCGAAAGTTGTTCAATATGACGAGTAGAATCACCCAGGAGCTTGTGGCTAAGTAATAACAGCCGCACGGGTCGATCGATCAGGTTAAGCTATACTTACCGCGGTTGGTACGTGGATGGGTGACCATCTTTTCATACCAACACCCCTCCGTGATTCGAAAAGCACGTTAAGCCGTTGGCCCCGGCTGTCATTCGTGGATTTTTGACAGTCGTTATGGATCGTCAGAAGCCCGAAAGTTTGACAACCAGTCTTACCAAGGGGTATCGTATTACCCAGTAACTGGGTTGTGGAGGTCAGATAGGCAGTCGCTAGGCAGATGATGATGTGTAGGATCACCCATGACTAATTCATGAAATTTAGAAAAGTTTGGTATTTTCAAAAATAAATTGGTTTTGTAGTGATAAATTTAGAGGACTGTTGAGTGGTTTTTGCTATGTAAAAGCACCAAGTCTGACACAAGTAATTTATTTGTCAAAAACAAGAAACGTCATATTTTAAGAAATAATAATAAAAAAAAACATAGGGCATATAAAAAAGTTCATAACAGGTATTAGGTATTGTAAAAGATTCCGTCTCGGGAACTTTCAATTATTAGATCTATGTAATTATGTTCCTAAATTATCTAGATATTTTTTGAGGCTTCAATGAACGTATGCTATTTGATATATATATACGTTCGCCAATTGGGTGCAACTAGAAACAAAAATATGTATGTTCTTGTCTAGCCCTTGAGCCGTGTAAGTTTAGCTGATTAATTTAAATGTTTTAATTTATTCTAAAAAGTTTCAGTATTTTAATTCAACACAATCGTGTTTATTTTCCTTCATTGTTCAAATAGAACATATTTTAACTTTTCCACGTTAACTTCCTATATTTACGCGTAAATACTAGAAAAGTTTTTTCTGATAACACTTTACGCGTGATTTCAGTTAAACTATTTCATTTGAATACTTAACAGACAAATAATACAAATACTAAACTTTGGAACATTAAATGTTATTTGAAATCAACTTACCAAACAATTTTAAACTCTGTTCCCTTTCATCAAACTTGGAATTCGTTCAAAATCTATTAATTAATAGGCATGGCGAAGTTTTGTATTAATCAATAATGAACTTTATTACTTTTAGTTAAGTTTGCAAATTGATTGAAATTATTGTTGTTTAGTCAGATGTAGGAAATTTCATTGGATATCACGTGAAAAGTTACTAGTTGTCTGGGGCTAGTTTGTGATCCATGATTTAGGTTTGGAATTTGTGATTAGGTAATAATGAAACACTTATACTAACCAGATCATTTTAATGGAGATGGAGCTGCTGGGAGGCCTCAAGATACATAAATACTCTACTGATAATGGTCAGAACAAATTTCACTTTGATATTCTAGGATCTATGAAATGCTTTTTATCATTCTTATTTCGGTTGAAGTCTAGTTTGAACCTTGAAAATTGGTGACCAGGTGCTGATTACACCAATGAAACTGAACACGATCAGTACTCGGTTTATAAAACCGAGTTCAACAGCTGTCAGTGTCCATATTCCATAACAATTCTGCCACTGACAGCTTAAACGTGGCTTATGTGCTGATCGCGGTCAAATCCATAGGTGAAATCCGTACTAAGTATAAGGAAGAGAATATAGGGACTTAATTTATCCAGATTATCAGTGGATTGGAACAATACTCGTATGATACACCCAATTCAAAGTAAACTAATGTCTGTTTTCACTAACACTAGGCAACACCTAAATGTAATGCCTGAACAGAAGCCCATTGTTCGATGTCAACGCTAGGCTAAGAGCCGAAAGTTAAAATTCAACAGCACGTTTTTATTTAGGTAATCATTGAAGTGTTGCCTAAGTATTTTGAAAATCGTAGTGGTTGATAAATCATCTCCCAATAATTTCTTCCCTTCTATTTATCGCAGCCGAAGATCGCAGCATTTATTGAATTTCCGTGCAGCCCGTCTATCTAGATTCAAGTCATTTCTCAGTACAAATAAATTTTGGGATAATGTCGTTTGTTGTGTTACGACCATCCATTATACTTTATAGGGTCATGGCTTCTTTACAGCTTTATATTTTACACCACTATTATTTCAGTTGTAAATGTTTTACTACGTGGCGGATAGGCTATGATTCGATTCCTGTAGAGACAGGCCAGTGGAGTGGACACAATCGAGAGATTTTAACTCATATCCACGTACTTATACTTTACATACATAACTCTGACCACCGATTTTAGACAAGAGACAGAGATTTAGACAGGAGACAGATTTAGACAAGAGACAGAGATTTAGGCAAGAGACAGAGATTTAGACAGGAGACAGATTTAGACAAGAGACAGAGATTTAGGCAAGCGACAGAAATTTAGACAAGAGACAGTGATTTAGAAAAGAGACAGAAAGTTAGATTATACGTTGATATATTAAAATTAAAGTAAAACTCTACGTACAAATGTAAAATATAAATCTACCCAGGCTGAGGTCTTGAAGCTTAGGTGCCTAACATGTGCACATTTCAAAATTGTCCAAAAATTTTGTGACCCATCACGACAACTACCTACGTTGCAAAGTTAAGTTTCACGAGCCTGTTACTTCACCGGTACCCACATTACATATCCTCATACTTTCTATTACGACTACCATACGCCATAATACTTTTATAGGATCTCCGTTCTTTATATTTTACAGCCAGAGTTAGTATCATTTGTCACGCTCATCATGACACTGTCAATGGTTTGACAATCAACAAGTTTTTATGCCCTCGTGTATTTTTAAGTCGACATGACATGTGACGTCTTCACGAGTATTATTATCTGGTGGACTCCGGTGACCACTCCACGTCCGCGCTTCACTATAAACGTCCAGTGACATGGCTTAAGTCACTGCCGTCTCCTCTATTGTCCTCCTTGGACAGAGAGATTCATACAATCCCACTAACGGAGTGACATAGGTCATCGCCAAGGGATGCTGCCATCGCTATACTCCTCCTTCCTCCTTGGAGTAAGGCGCTGCAGCCTCATCCTCATCCCTTCTCTGGTGACTGTAGATTCTCCTACTCTGCTGCCTGCTAATTCCTGCTGAAGATTCACCGTCTCTGCTCGGCTACATTCTACTGCTGCACGCGTCTTGCGCTGCAGACCTGGTTCCTGGCCTTGAAGACAGAAGATTTACTTGTTTTCTAGATCCTTGTATTTTCTAATCAACATGTTAGCTCCGGCTATCTGTTACGTTACAGTTTAAAATAATTATAATTAAGGCCACGTGTCACGTTGCCGATGTAGCTATACATACATACATATAGACAGTTTGTCCACTGCACCAGGATCGAGACGTCAACGAAAAAAATCAACTGCTCCGTACATTTTGACGAGTTATGCGAACATAAATACGAGTATAGGGATCAGCTGACTTTTTTTTTCGCGATTTCAGGTTTGGTCCCATAGTTTTGTGTATAAATGGATAGACCTTATATATTTTTTAACTATATAATACCTATATATATATATATAGTTTAAATCACTTAAATTACTAACATTTCCATCGGTCTATATTTTGGAAAAAAATTTAGCCCGAGAAAGGCAAAGGGTTGATGCATTCGAGATGTGGTGCTGGAGACGAATGTTGAGAATACCGTGGACTGCCAAACGCATCAATGCATCGATCTTAACTCAGCTTCGAACAAAAACCCGCTTGTCGACCATATGCCAACAACGCATTCTCTCCTATTTCGGCCACATAGTACGCAGAGGCGATGAAAGTTTGGAAAAACTGATTGTGGTTGGGAAGGCAAAAGATCGCGCGGTCGTTCACCAACACGATGGAGCGATCAGGTGAAAGAATCATCGTCCTCAAAATTATACACGGTGGTAAGGGATGCGCTGGACAGAAACCGGTGGAGGCGGATCATCCGCTCCAGATGCAACTCCGAAGCTGACCACGATCCTCAGATATGAGGGACCGACTGCAGAGAGAGAGATATTTTGGAAATAGGACTGTTTGTGAAAAGTAATCAAAATTTATTTTGTTCAAATATTGATCACTCAACAAGGCCAACATTAATAAGATCTCAATATAAAAATCTTTTACATAGAGGCAAATTTAAAACAACGCTGCTGAAAAAGAATATTATGCATATGGGACCGGTGATATACAATAAAATACCTGTTGTTATAAAAAATTGCACACTGCAAATATTTAAAAGGAAGTTAAATAAATTGCTACTTGAAAAATGTTATTATACAATTGATGAATTTTTGAATGACAAATCAATATGAATTATTTATATACGATGATTTTCCTTGCGATTTTAATTTTCAAATTTCATTGCAATTTTTTGAATATTTAGTAACTTATTATTGACATTGTATTATTAACTTATTATTGACATTGTATTATTGACTAATTATTAACTTATTATTGACATTGTAATATTTAGTAATTATTAACTTATTATGGACATTGTTTACCACTGAATGAACTTACAAATTGAATGATTTATATTTTTATTGACTATTTTTAATAATTTGATACCAGTTAAATATTTGATTTTTTAAGATTATCTTATAATTAATTCTACTATAAAAAAAAAAAATTGCATGCCTCACGGTAGAATGTACTGGATCCTTCTCTTACTTAACACCATATTTTTGTACCTACATTCTAAGCAAATAAAATTATTTCATTTCATTTCATTTCATTTCATTACCTAGATATTATTGGCGCCTTGTTCCTGGAACAAACATCAGCACGAGAATTTGCTAACAAATTGTCATTGTAAGTGTGCTGGAATTATCAACAGCCAATCGGATCACTTGACTTGCGTTTAATTTTGATGCTTTGATAATTTTCGTTTCAGAAACAGAGTGTGTGTGTTTTGGGTATGAATAAAAATAAAATTTGTGCCTTTAATTTTGTCTCTGTATAATCATGTGTTTAAATCACAATTTAAACCCATTCAGGCATAAAGACAAAGTGCACCCCCCACGGATAATTAGTTGGAAAAACTTATATGAGTGATGTTTTCATTGCACACACTTTTCTTCAATAAAACATACCTACATTTTTTTTTTAATTCTTTTTGGCTCTGGCTGTTTGTCAACTGAGCAATAAATAAATGGATGTGCATGTTGCTGTCTTTTAACTTGTACGTCAGAATATAAAATGCCGTGTTGATTTACGTATAAGGGGAAATAGTTAAGATCCAGTTTTTCATCAACACTTTTTATTGAAAAAAATATCATACGAGTAGCAGATGATTCGTCTATATTTTTAATATATTTATATTTTTGTTTATGTGCCAGAAACTGGTATGTTTGCAAGGTGTTCATAATGTGCTACAATGAAATGTGTCACCGTTTTAGCGGTATGCAGAATTACATAATTAGGTACAATTATATAAAAACAATAAAGAGCATTATTTTTCGATTTACGTTATTTACAATACATTCATTTTAAAATTTAAATATTATTTCGATTATTATATTATATGAGGAGGAGCTCGTGGCTAAGTAATAACAGCCGCACGGGTCGATCCATCAGGTTAAGCTACGCTTGCCGGGGTTGGTCTGGTGACCATCTTTACATACCGAGTCTCCTCCGTGCCTCGGAAAGCACGTTAAGCCGTTGGTCCCGGCTGTCATTCGTGGATCTTTGACAGTCATTACAGGTCGTCAAAAGCCCGAAAGTCTGACAACCAGTCTCACCAAGGGGTATCGTATTACCTAGTAACTGGGTTGTGGAGGTCAGATAGGCAGTCGCTCCATGTAAAATACTGGTATTCAGCTGCATCCGGTTAGACTGGAAGCCGACCCCAACATAGTTGGGAAAAGGCTAGGCAGATTGATTTATATATTATACATTTCAAACAAAACAATAAAAACATATTGGCACTTAAATAGTTACTTATGCCCTTATTTCGATGTCAGATCAAGAGAAAACATTTACAGGGAAATTTTACAAAAAAATCGTGAATTGAATAAAAACATTCCTGGAACAACCACTTCCGCAGTGCGAACAATCTACTGTTAACTGATTACCTTTGCCCATTACAACTTAACAATTTATTGCAATAGTTTAGGACATGCCCTCAATCAGAGACAAATGTGAAAAGTCATCATCTGCCTAGCCTGTTTCCAACTAAGTTGGGGTCGGCTTCCAGTCTAACCGAGTTACTGGGTAACACGATACCCCTCCTTGGCAAGGCTGGTTGACAGGCTTACGGGCTTCTGACGACCTGTCAAAGATCTACGAATAACAGCCGATACAAACGGCGTAACGTGTTTTCCGAGTCACGGAGAGGTCTCGGTAAGTTATGGATGCTCACCCAACAATGGACGCACCTCAGCAAGCTTTGCTTAATCTTGACGATCGCCTCTTGTGGGAGTTATTTTTTTGCGTCTAATATAAACCTTTTATTTTATTACCGTTATCCATAAATGCCTATTATAAGCATCAATTTTTTTATAAATCTCAATATAATTTCCCGTTCAACCCGATTTTCTGCACAGCTAGTCAACATTTAAGTACCGATTCACATGATAAATTGAAGTATCAACAATTATTCACCTACCATTTTCTTTTCGCAGAATTCCACGTAAAGATAAGTGGAACACCACATCACTTCCGAATAATATCCTTACAAAAGAATAAAAGTAAACCCCCCTTCCATTTTATAACGAAACGCACTGTTATTTTTATTCACGATTACGCTCTCGATCTAGACGAAAGGGATAAACGGAATTATTGTTGACGTTGTTTGGATCGAGTATAATGTTTTTGGATTAAATAGAATTGTTTTTGAGATGTATTCAATTGTACGTCTACTTTCCAGGAGAGATTAAGCAGGGGTGTATTGTGTGGATCGCCCGGAGGACACGGTGGAGCATACGGTGGAGGTCTGCCCGGCTTGGGCAGAGCACCGCCGCGTCCTCGCGCAGGCGATCGGCGGCGGCAATCTCTCGCGTCCGGCCCTGGTACATGCCATGGTACGGAGCGAGAGTGCATGGGAAACCGTCACCTCCTTCTGCGAAGCAGTAATGCTCGCGAAGGAGGAGGCTGAACGCGTGAGGGAGAGGCAATCTTTGCGACCTTACGCCTCTAGTCGCCGCAGGAGACGCCCTGGGCGTCGGGAATCGATAGCCGATTCCCGGCCACCGTAGGCGCGGGCTTGCGGATGGCGAGCAATAGGTAGCTCGCCGTCTGGTAAGGACCAGGCCCGGGTCGACGGCGCGTTGTGTTCCACGCGCGCCTCAAAGAGATGTCAGCAATAGCTGAAGGGGTCCGCTAGGGCCGATGCCCTCCAGGGTTGCAGGTTGTTCGAAAGAGTTACTGTGGGCCTGGCACAGGCAACTGAAGGAACACGCAAGAAGGGGTGTGGGCACAAATCAAATCAAGATGTTGAACAGACGCCAGCACATCAAGCTACCCGAAACTGTCAAATTTTCCCAATCAACATTGAACCTAATGCTTTAGCGATAAAGTTGAAAATCTTTTAAAGAAATTCGACAGATTGTAGTAACTTGGTGTGCTGGCGTCCGTACTACTGAGAATTTTCTAATGAAGAAATACAGTGAGACGAGCTGACTTGGCGATATCATCCGGGAATCAGCAGCGCTCTTACGCTTATAAAAGACACATTGTGGATTAATATATAAGTAGTTTTTGTTAATGATTTTTATGAGAGACTAGCTCTTGACCGCAGGTTCACCCGCGCTCATGTCAATTATTCCCTATTTGACCCTAAATCTTTTCTAAAATAACAAATTAAGTTACTCCTTATAATATCAGCTATCTGCCAAAAGTCCCGTCAAAATCGGTCCAGCCGTTTCGGAAATTAGCCGGAACAAACAAACAGACAAATAGCTTAGATATACACACAAACAAAAATATTTTTTTTAATTTTTTAAAATTAATTTTATTAAGCTGCTATTTTGATATTACAAAATAGACACTTCAATTTTATTTATTTCTATGAATTGGACACACCGGAAAACGAACACCGCAATACCTAAATGGACGAAACATATAAAAAATTTCCATCACTTCTTTAATTCTTAACAATACTAAAAAAAAAAATTTCCTTAAACTAGCACGTGACTATAAAATTGCAAAAGTAGCACTTCTACTCGTATGGCTCCATTCTAAAAGCAGCAGGACTGACAAATGATTAATTGAAATCGCTTTAAACAAAAGCAAGGCGTCTGCAACTTATATGGAGACCACGGTGCAGTATAGTCGGCTTTCTATAAGGCCGATCTATTCACACGGACTTAGAGAATCGAAAGGTATAAAAATACCAGCAAGTCTTGAGTCGCATTCTAATAACTGTAGGACTAGGATCACATATAGCTCTAGTATATCCATAAATAAGATTCGAAAAGTTAAATTGAGATATGATTACGTTTATGCCTTTTCACACCGACGTGCTTTACTGCAGCGGTAAACGCGAAACGCGATATTTTCTCTACAATTTGACAAGTTATGGCCAGGTTTTCGGAAAAGGCGTTAACATACAGCTAACCCGGAAAAGTTATGTGCTTTGCGCCGGAGAGTAAAGTGCCATTTACGTGGTGCAAGTTTATTGCCTGTGGCATACCATAAAACTGAAGGGCAATTAACTGGCATCGTCTAAACAACACGTACAATATTGTTGCGCGAAACAGGCATGTTAGTTGCTGTTCAAAACTGGTATAGGTGTAAACATCACGTAGGTACAATAAAATCGTACGTGCAACAAAATCGTATTCAATTCTGGCATGAAAATTTTCTATCATTCAAACATGAGCGAAATGACAAGACGTTCAATAAAATTTAATTAAATATTTAGCAGCGCAAATACGGGTAATATTTGAATCAATTGTACAAGGACGTGCAACTCTTAAACTTGCATGCATTAATTGCATTGCAATTGCAGTAAGTAGCAACATTTTTATTGAATGGCAATTTGCATTCCATAAATGCCTTTTTATGGAAATCGCACGCGTGTAAACACTTGCATGCAATTCTTGAATGTAAATAAAAATTAACGTGCTTTATGGCATGCGATTATTGCTCGAGAATGTTCCACAAACTTACACGGGGTTAATGGAGCTTAAGTCCCCACGGAGGCAAAACTTCTAAGTTTTATGCTATCGTACTTTGTAGTAGTGCACCTATCATTGCGCGTTTATAATGAAGTGTTCTCTCGGTTGGATTACCTACTACGGTCGCACCTTGTCATATGTTACTCAAAAAAATTGAGAAGTTTTTTCGAATTGCATAGTGTTGTTATTCAATAACTTTCTAACCATGGTAAATACAAATAGGCAAGTACTGCCATAGTTTTAAGAATTTATGGGCAATATTTTAACGGGTCATTGTATTCAGCACTATGGGACCAAACCTAAAATCGCGAAAAATTCAGCTGCTTCCTACATTTTGACGAGTTTTGCGAACATAAATGTATGAGGTATCTGATTTTTTCCCGTGATTTAAGGTTTGGTCTCATAGTAAAAGTTGTCCATAATGATGAGTACAATGACCCCTTAAAAATATTGCCCATGAATTCAATTTCACCCTGTATATTCTCTTGATTTGAACCATCAGAGAGCCTCCCATCCGGGCACAAGTTACCGTGGCCTACTTGGAAAACATTAAATAGACTTCGTACCCAAGTAGGCCACAGCAAGGACAACCCTCACAAGTGAGGGTTGATGGACGCTCAGATCTCCGGTGTGTATGTGGCGTCTCTCCACAGACAATGGCTCACCTCCCATCTTGCACCGCATGCCCTGTTACCGCACACGTGAGGATCTAATGGTAGCGTTAGGGAACGGTATTCGCGTTGCGAAATTTTGGGCCAAACAAATTAAAAAAAAAAACTATATAATCCTTACTTCCTTACTAATATTATAAATGCGAAAGTAAGTTTGTTTGTTTGTTTGTTACCTTTTCACGCCTAAACAACTGAACTGATCATCCTGAAATTTTGCATAAACGTTGTCAGGTGTACAGAAACGGGTATAGGTTACTTTTTATGCCGAAAAAAAGCACTATTCCCGAAGAAAACAACTATAACTTTCTTATGATAATAGATGGCGCCACGTGTCTTTCAAATCATGATTGAATTATATTATTGTAGAGTTTTATTTTTAATTTTTATTTAAGTACCTAATATATTTTGTGAGTCTAGAGAGTCGATAGACCGATTTTTCATCCTCCTAGCTATCTTAACTAATATTATAAATGCGAAAGTGTGTTTGTTTGTTGATAACGCTTTCACGCTAAAATGGCTAAACGGATTTGGATGAAATTTGGCACATGAGTAGACCATGATCTGGAGAAGGACATAGGCTACTATTCATCCTGGATCGCAGACTAAGTCGTGGGTAACAGCTAGTGATGTATATTTTTGCAATTTATTTTTGCCACCTACACGATAAGAAGAAGAATTAAATGTCATCACCGCGCATTCGATTTTGGAACATAAACCATGATTGCCCAAGCGCATACTTTTCTTACGTAATCTGCACCTATACACCAAGTAACAATATGTTGGTATTCCATTTATTCCTTCAATCTCCTAGAGAACTTCTCTGTTTCTGGTATTCAATCTTAACCAGGTTCTCTTCTTTGTTGCAGAACTGGCAAACTGCACTACCCCACAAATGTGTGCGGGCCACTGTTCGAGGAGGAGCTGGAGTTCTGGGGGCTGGACTCCAACCAGGTCGAACCCTGTTGCTGGTCCACATACAGCATACACAGGGACACACAGGTTTGTTAATATTAAGATGAAAACCACCAAAAAGTCTTTGTACAGTCCTTCCAAATACCTGCGAGTAGTCAACAATCTTAGGGAAAACATCTTTAGTTTGTAATAAATTTGTTCAACAACACAAAAAATCACCTTATCTTGCGGTGTCAGTAATATGGCTGATCGATATGATACTTGGATATACATATATTATTACATATATATATATTGATACTGATTATTGGAGTCAGCGTTTCTGGGCTGTGTCTCTTTATTTTATAACCCATAATCGACTGATTATGTTTAAGTATGAGGTTTCTAAATATACATATGCGGTCAAATAGGAGACTACCTAGGCACACAAGAAGTCAAAAGTCTAAACTAGTTGTTGAACAGTAGTTGTGGAACAGCAGACCTCGCGTAGAGCTGTGCTTAGTAGCGCCATCTAGTGACCTTATTGTAAAACTAACATTAATATTGATTTTAAAGCTTCGTTTTAGAGAACTGTGATAATTATTTTCAGAATTCTTTACTTTTTTAATGAGAAGGTTGTCCCAGGTACTCCATCAATCACTACCTAGTAGTTAAAAGGCCAATATAACTGATACAAATCTAAAAGTGAGCACTTTCCCACATATCGAGGAGCTAGAATAGCTCCTCATCACGCCGAAGATCCTCTTTAGATCTTCACCAAATTTTATGCGACCAACTTATAATTACTACTTTTCCAATAAAAAAAGAACCATCGAAATCGGATCTCATAAGGCGGAGATATCCAGTAGCCCCCTTTTTTTTCCTCTTTTTGAAGGAAAGAATCCAATCAAAAATCCCCGAAGACAAAAATATCTATAAACTCGTAAAACCTGTGTACCAAGTTTCGTCCAGTTCGGTTGAGGACGAATACGACGAATACGACCTGTAGAGGAGTACCAACAAACTGACAAACGAAAGCAAATTTTGCCAGACTTGAAGCAGAGACGTTTCGCTCGCTCAATCAATAACCCAAACACAAATTCTTGTTATGACAATCCATTCTCATACAAAGTTTATTCACGAAAATCAAATATCGTTTTCGACAGCACTTGCCTTACAGGCTTTTTTTTTTCTCACTATCCGGATTGACGTGGCTTAGATTGCCAGATTGGTATTGATGAAACTGTTGAACCAAGAGTCGAAAAAAAAAAAGAAAAAGCAATAAATTTGGCGCCAACTGGGCGAGTTGCCAGAACGGCCTGAGCTAAGCCTTTGGTGTGCACGACTTTTCACTAAGATTAATTACAATACAAAAACCGGTGTTTCAAAAAGACAGTTGATTTTTCTAGTACAGTATTTTTTACCTCTACGAAGCGACACGCGCTTTACATGGTTACCTAGTGTATAAACACGCTGTGAATGTGTGTGTAAGCGCAGGAGCTCTCGGTACCGTCTGAGACAATGGCGAAGTCGGAAGAGAATGTGTGTATGTGTGCGCGAAAGTGTGTTATGTGCTGACGCTACTCGTCTTCACGCACACATTCACAGTGTGTTTGTACACTTGGTAAACATAAGTACAGTGCGTGTCGCTTTGTGAGATAAAAATAGTATACTCGTACCAACTTTTTTTAGGGTGGGAAGTTATCAAATAACTTCTCCCGCTCTGGGAGCAGCGGGAGGGCGTGTCAGACTTCTACTGACTAAAACCCACCCGTGTTCCTTCAGTTGCCTGTGCCAGTGCCACGGTAACTCTTTCAAACAACCCGCGACCCTGGCATTATTATTATTTCCGTCGAAAGCTACCAAGTAAGCAAGCAAGTAGCAAGTATCTAGCTATTCAGTTCATGAAAATCAATAACTTAGATCCTAGGCGAAACTGGAAAGAAGACGCGTGGGCTCGCGATGGAAGGAGTGGAGGGAGGCCTTTGCCCAAGAGACAGCGTAGGCTAGTAAAAAAAGTGTGATCTGATTTACCATTGCTTTAAACTATCCTAGGTAGATTGTAATAGAATAGGTAAGTTGTATTATTTGTGTAATCCAAAATATTATTTGGAGAACAAAGCCCGTTGCTAATTATGGTTTCCAAGAATTTAATTAATGACTAGAGCTATCATTAGCCGATGAAAATCCAGTTTCATTTTAGTTCACAAAACAGAATTTAAATAAGCCTATTAGGACCAAAAATTGTTAATCATGAAAATCTCTATTCACAAATGAAGAATTAATATTTGAACGTTAACATAATATTGCTGTTTTGTTGTAGATCCGATTTATGTAAACTTTTTTTTTTTTAACGAAACCATTTTAGTTTAATTTAATTAACCACAGCTCAAGCAGGGACGATTTAAAACAAATCGAAAATAATCAACTTAAAATATTAAAAGGTCGTAAGAACTTAAATTGGAAATTCAACTTTATTATTTAATTAAATAAAAAAGTTCAACTATCGGATGATTAGAAAATAAAGACAGGCCTTTTTCCTTTTATAAGAATAACAAATTATGCTCAAATGAGTTACGATCAAAGGCTCCTTTATATTAAACTCGAACAACAATCACTGTGGTTGTCACGGACATAGAAATAAATTTGATTAACCGAAATAGAAACTTGAGTAGTCGACTCAAACAGGAATTTCGAAGATCAAGAATCTGCTTAAATTTACCCAATTTTTTATGACTTAAGCTAAAAACGAATTTATCTGCAAAACAAGTTATTGAAAGACGATTGACTGAGGAGCTCGTGGCTAAGTAATAACAGCCGCACGGGTCGATCCATCAGGTTATGCTACGCTTACCGGGGTTGGTCCGTAGATGAGTGAGCATCTTTATATCCCGAGACCCCTCCGTGACTGGGAAAGCATTGTCAAGCTGTTGGTCCCGGCTGTCATTCATGGATCTTTGACAGTCGTTACAGGTCGTCAGAAGCCCGAAGTTCTGACAACCAGCCTTACCAAGAGGTATCGTATTACGCAGTAATTGGGTTGTGGAGGTCAGATATGCAGTCGCTCCATGTAAAATATTGGCATTCAGCTGCGTTCGGTTAGACTGGAAGCCAACCCCAACATAGTTAGGAAAAGGCTAGTCAGATTTGATTGATTAACCCATGGACGTCGACTTTTGACGATGAAACTTTAGTAGTCCGTTAACCGTCTTTGCCAGAATAATATCCTCTTTACTGATGGGTGTCTTATAAGGCTAAATCTAGTCAGCTTATCTTCAAGATAATAATTTGAGTATCCTAAAATGTTTTCTACGCCAACGCTGGAAAGAAACTGCAAGAAATACTTGAAAGGAAATGAATTTGGAAACCTTCAAAATGTGCTCCACAAATTTATTATTTGGTATATCTCAACAAATCGTAAACCCTTTTGAATTTCTTCCAGTGTTTGTCTGGACCAATAAAGACGGGTTGAATGAAGTGAGGCCATCTAAAATCAACCAATAGAATCCCTGAAACGTCACATTTTCAAAGATAAGAGATCTTCCGCCGCCTTTAATATATAGGGACCCTTTTCTTCGGCTTTAGGGATTTAGGGCTTAAGATAAGCATCTTAGTCTAGACCCTTTTATTTCTAGCTAGATAATTTATGTGGAAACGTTATTTATTTTAGGGTTATAATTTAAAATAAAAAAGGGAAATAAGAATCTCAATCAAATACGGCCAATTCCTCTTGTCCATATCTTGGTGATTTCAGCAAAAGTTTTCCACCAAAGTTGGAGCAATCAAGCAAACAAAGCTTCTGTTACACGTGTTTCTCATGTTCATTATTTTATAAGGCTCAATGCTCAGCTAAGGCCTAATAATATTGTTTGATGTAACAATCTCTTAGGCATTAGAATCGGACGTGTATCGAGTGAATACGATTTGACAGTCTGATCGGTCAGTCGATAACAAGATCTGACGTGGATTCCCGGGCTATTTCATACACATTTCTTGATCCTGATCCTCTTCCATCTAGATCTTGAGATCCGATAATGAAAATGTAAGAATTTTGTGATTCTATTATGTCCATTCATATTATGTCCATTTATTTAGCACTTTACCTGTGTCCATCTAACTTACGATTAGGACAAAAAATAAGCATCTAAAGAAGATTCAAGTAAACTGACACCCAAAAAACCGCCCAAATGCGTTCCGGACCACGCACAGTGAAAGGTTTCCTGGTTGGGAAGAATTTATCCCAAGAACAAACCTAATTTCGTAGTTGAAAAACATATTCTCCCATACATTCCGACTGCAAATGTAAGTTTGTACGCACAATATTGAGAGATTTACCATGTTATATTAAGACCATAGACTTCTTATATAAGTATATAACTAGTTTCTGTATTTTTTTTTTTAATTTTAGGCTCAATAGTTTCGGAGATAAGGGGGAATGGTGAATTTTCGTAAATTTTCTTAAAAAAAAAAACTTTAAAACAATTTATTTTAAAAGTATAAAAAAAGAACTACTTGAGGCTCTCATAGAAATCCCTTTCATTTGATGTGTCACACGGTACAGTTTGCAATTTTTTTATTTTAATTTTCTTATTTGCCCCTCCCCCGAGTGACCCACATATTAAAAATTCATTTATTTACGTTACACGTTCGTGTTTGTGGTTACAGAAATTCATATGTGTACCATATTTCAACGTAATCGGTCTATTAGATTCGGAACAAATTTGCTGTGACAGACGGACGGACAGACAGACACGAGTGATCCTATAAGGGTTCCGTTTAACCCTAAAAACGTGCGAAAATAACTCCCAACGGTTATTCCTCATACCAAACTCCACTCATTCGTTGACAGGGTTTTCAAAACTGTACACTATCAGTCCATTCATCGCAGTGTAGACTGAAGTTCCGAACTGTCAGTCATTTTGATGGATGAACAGTCTCGTGTCCCGTGTGGCAAGGGAGCTGGCTTATCTTCGGATAAGGGTTTTACACACCCCTTTTACTGGGTTGAGGTATATTTTTATGGGCTGCACAAAGGAGGATGTCGGATTCAAAATGGTAAAGAAATTAACGTTCTCGAAGACCTGATTGGCAGGTATAGTCAAAATAAAATGGTATTTATGAAGATTTGTCGTTGTTAACTCATCAATTGGTTGTATCAATAAAGTAAAGTACTATGGATAAATTATTGGCACTAAGTTAGATTTTGGATAACACTTTGATTATGAATTGTTTCTGCGAAAGTAGGTTATTCAAACACTCATGTTTTCTCCAATACATTTGGGTAAATATTGTTGCAAATCAAGACGATAGTTAAGAAAACTTCTAGTCAAACCCATATAAATTAATAAAGCAATGAGAAGTAAAGTTTTAGGTATAGACGCCAGCAGCCCAGCACATCAAGAAAGATTCACCGGTGAAGCTGAACTTGAAGGAGCCTGGCGGCGACGTCGTTAAAAGAGCCCATCCATATATTATAACACCCGTCTCTCCACAATTCTATTGCTTACTTTACGGTGCATACGGGGTAGGCTCTAATCCTTCTCCATATCCTAAGGGCCTATCTTCCCTACCATTATCGTGCCCCCCGGTCTACTCCTTGATATACAATGGTCTCTGTTGCACCATATAACATGAGGTACCAGGGGCTAGTGTGAATCTTTGGGTTCATTCGATTAATCAAGTCTGGTCAAACCACGCTGGGATCGGTGCATTTCATTCATTCATTAATTCAGGTACAGACGCCAGCACATCAAGCTACTACAATCCATCCAATTTCTTTAATAGATTTTCAACTTTATCGCTAAAGCATTAGGTTCAAGGTTGATTGGGAAAATTTGACAGTAATATTCAGAACATAATAAATTTTCTTTAATTTACAAAATACAATAGTTAGGACTTTTGCACCACACGTTGATACTTGTTACCCTTTTACATAGACTATATATAGGTGATAGACCGCTGTGGACACGCTGAGAACTGTACGCCGACTGGGCGATCCACTCCATTCGTGAAACGCCTTATTTTAAACCTCTTACACCTCTCCGTCTGTACCTATTGTATAAGATAAATATTGTGTTACACGTATTACTCATGTTCATACTTTGTTATTTCAACGTGACGTTCATTGAAAAGCGAAAACACATTACCGGCATTTTCTGTAGTAATTTAATCAATTCCGGGAACAGGTAATCGACAATTACCAATGTAGGCGTTGAATGCTACGTTAACTCTTATAATTGGGTTTATTCGTGAATCATCTTGTTTGAAGATGTATTCAAGTACTGTTATTTCGTTTTGATAAATGATTTTATTTTTGTAAGTACCTAGGTTTTTACAAACACTTTTACACGTCAATCATATAGTTTTAAAAACTAGATGAGGTCGGCGTTTCCTATCTGACTACTCTGAGAAGAAAGGCCGAAACAAACTCAGAGGTCACAGTCTCTTATAAAGTCCAGACATAATCTTGGTCAGATAATGTGAAACTACGATAACCTGTTGATATTGAGCCCTGTGGTTATTCTTTTGAACATCACTATTTTGCCATACTAATACTCGTAAATTCCATGTCCTTTGTAGCTGTGGCGCTTTTAACGTAAATGGTAAAAAAATGTTCGTGCATTATTTACTTAATACGTATACATCTCTGCTTGCCTCTTTGGGAAAACACACATCATTTTATGTTAGTTTCTGTAGTTAAGAGCAAAAGTTTAATATACAGCGTCTAATTAAATTAGCTAGCGAAAGTCCACAGACTTGATGGGTATATATAAACACAACAAAATAAAAAAAAAGATATGATGTTTTTTTTTTTGTGGTTAGTGTTGTTACTTGAAGTATGAGTTGAGGAAATCTGTTTTATTTTGTTTTATATCATGTTTAGATATCCCCATCACATCTTTGAAGTATACAAAAAAAAAAAAAAAAAAACGATTTTTAGAATTGATATTTCGTGACCTAAAAAAGAATACGTCTGTATAGTTCTGTTGTTCTAACTAAGATTTTCCTTAGATATATAATTTGGACGATAATGGACATAAATCTTACATGAACACACACTCCGACCCAGATTTCCGTCAACTGTAAAACGTACTGTCAGTATCAATACTAATGTTATCACCAGTGGTCGGAGTAGGTAGAGCTGTTTTTGCTACTTGCGACAATCGGACATAACATGGATATGCCAAATATTATAAAAAATACTATAGAAATATATAATATTTCCTTGTGCAGTAAAGTATATTTAGTATTGTTTCTAACAGTTTTACTTAATTAATTCATATTTCACGAAGCTACCTCTAACATCATTCCAGGATCCCTGTGTGTGTATTTAAGTAAGTATATACTGTTTGGGTGCTCACCTACTACCTGCTCATAACTGCCCACTTACCCACATTAACTCACATAAATCAATCGACAATTTCAAAATCCCGGGATTTCAGAGGCATATCCATGTTAACATCAATGTTTGCGGTCATTCACCCCAAACAGCTCTACCTATAACTACGGTGCGGCCAAAGCGTCATGTTCTCCGAATATTAGGCTGCGGAGATCAAATTATGGCAGTTATTCTAATATATATTAAATACTAGCTTTTGTCAGCGGCTTCGCCCGCGGCGTTGTCGGAAATTATCGCACGGGAACGCACTACCAGGATGAAAAATATCCTATGTCCTAATTCAGGTATAGTCTACCCATGTGCCAAATTTCATCCAAATGCGTTCAGTGGTTTTAGCGTGAAAGCGTAACAAACAAACAAACTCACTTTCGCATTTATAGTATTATGAAAAACCGGTCAATCGACACTATAGACTCACAAAATGTATTAGGTACTTAAATAAAATAATTTAAAAAAAAACTCTTAACACACTACTAAAATTTCTATAATAATATAATTCAATCATGAAAAACACGTGGTGCCATCTATTATCAAAAGAAAGTTATTATTGTTTTCCTCGGGAACGCTACTTTTTTTCGGGATGAAAGGTACCCATGTCCGTTTCTGTACACCTGACAACGTATGTGCAAACTTTCAGGATGATCGGTTCAGTGGTTTAGACGTGAAAAGGAAACAAACAAACAAACAAACTTGCTTTCACATTTATAATATTAGTTAGGATTAGGATTGATATTTCAGTCACTTCTGGCTATAGTGGCTCGTGGTTAAGTAATAACAGCCGCACGGGTCGATCGATCAGGTTAAGCTACGCTTGCCGTTGTCGATCCGTAGATGGGTGACCATCTTTACACCCCAAAACTCCTCCGTGCCTCGGAAAGCACGTTGAGTTGTTGGTCCCGGCTGGCATTCCTGGATTTTTGACAGAAGCCCGAAATTCTGACAACCTTCTTACCAAGGGGTATCGTGTTACCTAGTACGTGGGTTGTGGAGGTCAGATAGGCAGTTGTTCCATGTAAAATACTGGTATTCAGCTGCATCCAGTTAAACTGGAAGCCGACCCCAACTTAGTTGGAAACAGGCTAGGCAGGTGATGACTTTTCGCATTTGTCTAGGCAGATTGAGTCGCATCTAGCTATACTGAAAGCCGCAGGAAGCCGAATAGCTTAAAAACTGCTAGGCGGATGAAATGGGTTGATTAAAAGAGGAATACAAATTGGTTCAAATCTGTAGATTTTACGAGTGTCTCGCTTTAGCGAGCCTACCTAACCTTTTTTTTTTGTTGTGTGGAGGGTCTGTCAGACTCTTACTGACTAAAAACCACCCCGGTGTTCCCTTCCCACACTTGGACCGGGGATCATGGGAACTGGTGCGCCTTCCACGATCCCTAACCTAACCTAAGCTTTAGATTAGATTTCCTGGAAGAGAGGTGGCCGCCATATAACGGCCGCACAGACAGCCGCCATGAAAATGATCGGGGTTTAACTTTACGGTGTCAGAAACGATCTTTAGGGAAACACACTAACTCACTTTCATAATTAATAACGTTTTAGTGACGTCATTCGACGGTAAATTGTGGACGCTATTTGGCGGCCACCGCAGTCTTATGTAACCCTAACTTTGGACACAGACAGACGGATGGGTATTACAACATTATATGGATTCCTAGTTCAACTACGGAACTCTAGAAACGAATTAGAACACAGTACATGTTTACCTTCTGTACATGTGTCATGTTTCATGTTACTTTTTAGGGTTCCGTACCCGAAAGGTGCCAAACAGAACCATATTACTAAGCCTCCGTTGTCCTTCCGTCCGTCTGTCTGTCAGCGAGCTGTACCTCATGATCCGTAATAGGTAGACCATAGAAATTATATCTAGGAGGTAGACAGTTGAAATTTTCAAAGATTGTGTATTTCTATTGCTGCTATAACAACACATACTAAAACAAAATAATTAAAAAAATTAAATCGACTTCAAAAAGAAATAAACTCAAAATTATGAAATAATTTTAATTTCGGAAGTCGGTGTCTTGGGATCTGTATTTTAATTTTTTGCCACCGACTTCCGAAATTAAAATTATTTCATAATTTTGAGTTTATTTCTTTTTGAAGTCGATTTAATTTTTTAAATTATTTTTTTATTTCGTAATTTTTAGTTTTTAGTAAAAACTGGAATGTTGATTGTAATAAGTAGTGAATAGTTTTGTTTTAAATATTGCACTAGAATTTGACCAAGGTTTTGAGATGTCTTCCCTTTGACACCACACCCGTAGCTCGTATCAATAAGCCAGGCCGTCACACTTACACGTTTAAAGCTAGGTCATCCTAACTATTGCCATTACTGAGGACCAATAAGCACTTACCTGGTCATCATCAGACCTTCGGAAAGTATCATGTAGTAGCATCCGTGCTAAGTTAGATAAATATTGAAAGCCAGGTCATCCTAACTATTTCCATTACTGAGGTCCAATAAGCACTTACCTGGTCATCATCAGACCTTCAGAAAGTATCATGTAGTAGCACCCGTGCTCAATTAGATAAATGTTGAAAGCTAGGTCATCTTAACTATTTCCTTTACTGAGAACCGATAAGCACTTACCTGGTCATCATCAGACCTTCAGAAAGTATCATGTAGTAGCACCCGTGCTCAATTAGATAAATGTTGAAAGCCAGGTCATCCTAACTATTTCCGTTACTGAGGTCCAATAAGCACTTACCTGGTCATCATCAGACCTTCAGTACTAATCATGTAGCAGCATCCGTGCTCAATTAGATAAATGTTGAAAGCTGGGTCATCCTAACTATTTCCGTTATTGAGAACCGATAAACACTTACCTGGTCATCATCAGACCTTCAGCAAGTGTCATGTAGTAGCACCCGTGCTCAATTAGGTAACTGTTGAAAGCTAGGTCATCTTAACTATTTCCTTTACTGAGAACCGATAAGCACTTACCTGGTCATAATCAGACCTTCAGAAAGTATCATGTAGTAGCACCCGTGCTCAATTAGATAAATGTTGAAAGTTAGCTCATCCTATTTCCATTACTGAGGACCAATAAGCACTTACCTGGTCATCTGCCCTTACCTTGAAAACTACTACACCGATTTTGATGAAACTCTCACTGTGCCCTAATTTGGAGTAAATGTAAGCCAACAAAAAAAGAATGGTCACGATCCGATTAATAGTTTCGGAGATATGCGTGGACAAACATACATACATACAAACATACAAACAAACATCTATAAAATTTTGTGTATTTGTTTGGAAGCCCTAATAGATCATCATATGAATATCTCGCAGATCCAATAATATTACATACATACGTATCGAATTGATAACTCCTTTTTTTGAAGTCGTGAAAAATAAGATAAAGTTCAAAATTAAAGGGAGTACGAGTCCGACTCGCGCTTGGTTGGTTTTTATTCCTGCTATATTTCTTCCTATAGCAACAGATACTGACATAAACTGTTTTCTAACGAATGTTTCGTGTAACTTTACTGATATTATTTGTTTTGTACGTAATTTATTTTACGTAAATCTTTGGCACGGAAGTAGTATTTCATGGGTATCGCCGCTTCGTCGTGCCTTTTGCTGTGGGGCTATGAGAGAAGCGGGATTGAACGGTTGAGATATTGAATTTAAAAAAGCATAAGAGCGAAAATTTACTTTATTTCTAGCAGCACTCAGATCGTATAGAAATTGTTTTCATACAGAGCAGAAACGAGCACATTATTATCACGAGAATTGCTGTATGGTGAAGTGTTAGCGATTTCGGAGAATTTTGTTGAGATTTTAGCACGTTGCACGTTGACACCAGAATTCATATATTTTAACGAGGTGTGATTCATAGGTTCACCATAAAATTAAACATTTGCCTGGAAGTTGGAAAAAAACGCGCTCACCATACGTTTTCAATAAATTTTTTCAATGTTTTTCAGCGACGCATGCAGTTAGGCTCATCCTCCACTAGCCTAGCGACCTACTAACGCGTTATTACCTAACTTGTTTGTGATTGGTCACGTCGTGAACGGACCACCATTTGCAATGCTAGTGCAGTGACATTCCGGCTACTCAATGGTGATTTAAGATTGTAACTTTTGAGGAGGGTCGTGGGCGATGGCCCTTAGGGCTAATTTTAACAATGAAAATAAACGCGACCAACACATCTAAACTGCATTCAAGAGCTGTCATTATCATCAATGTCGTGGAATATTGACACTGACAGCTCTTGAACGTGGTCTAGATGTGCTGAATGCATTTAGTTTCATTGGTGAAACTAGTAGTTAATAAAATTCCCCTGCGTCCTCCGCTCATTTCCTAGCCACGCACCGCTCAGCTGTAAAGTCGACGTAAAACGGCAGACAATTGCTTGAGCGCTAACACCGCTCATATCACTTGCGAATGAGCTGTCGTATCTCTTTGTTACGTTCGCTTCTGTACCGCCGTGAGTACTAGCTTCTGTAAGCGTTTTCGCTTGTATTTTTAATATATTTCTGTACGGGAATTGACTTCAATCTTGTCTGAGTTCATTTTGATAGAAAATATTGTATTGTCGTTGTTGAATCAGCGAGTATAAGTTGTTGTCTAGGAATTAATAGAGCATCCACGAGTCACAATAATCCAGTAGGTACTCATGTCCGTCCGGTGCAATTAGCGCCACTTCCAATCTTGCTGTCTAGGATAATCAGCTGTTCCCTACATTTATGTTCGCATAACTCAAAATGTACTTAACAGCAAATTTTTTTTCGCGAATTCAGGTTTAGTCCCATAGTAAAAGTAGTTCATAATGATGAGTACAATGAGCCCTTAAGAGGCTATGCGTTATTTAAGTTGCATCTTGTATACCAAACACCACATTTAAAGCCAAAATATTAATCTTAGAATTCTTAATATCATCTTTACGTATCCTTCAGAAGATTTGATTAGATTAGTTATAAACCCATGAATAATCATATTACCCATAACTTACTAAATCCATAAAATACACATCTCACTCTCATTTATTTTACTTCATAACGAAAACAAATAAACACCAATAAGTAACAAAATAAGAAAACTTTATGATGATGGAAACATCTTAAATCAAAATAATAAAAGTTTCCGTGAATCAATAGTTATAGCTTAACTTATAAGCTAGAGTATAAAACTGCATCCATTTGGATTCCATCCAGTTCACATAATTTCTTAAAAGTAAGGCAAGGAGTAGAAAGAAATGGAGTGTTATAGTGTGCATGAGTATTGACAGCTGGCTTCTGACCACTGCATGCTTGCATCGTTCGCCGCTCCGCATTGCTAGCCGGTGATAGTTGAAGTTCTGTAGGAAGAGGCAGTTTATTGGCAGCAATTAGTAGGTACAAACTGATGAGTTTTGTCGAGAATACGGGCTTTTTGCGGACTTACGAATACGTTATCCATTCCAATTAAGCTTAGCTGTGAAAGGAGATTGTCCATGTCCATTATCAATAATATAGAACAGATAGCGTTCGAAATACAGAGTCTTCGCTTGCCAATCTTATTATCAAAATATAACGATTTCATTAAAAATTAGATAAAAATCGTGTAAGCGTGTAATTAAGACTCCATTTTCATTACTCCAACCTTGTAACAAACAAACATACACTGTATCCAAAACCTTTTTCGTTGATTTACAAATAAAGTGACATGAAATTTTATTACGTGGAAATGGGGGAAATATTATATTGGGAGGGACGGAGTTCTGATATTTATGGTCGGTAGATAATAATTTAAGTATTTTATTCTCTTTCTCTGGGTGTATTGTGTACGTGTAACATATATGTTACTTTGTTGTTTCCAATTTCATGTTTATCTGTCTTTATGTTTTTACTGGCTATGTACTTGTTTTTTTTTATTATTTTGATGAGATGTTCGAGAATGCATACATAAACCTTTCGCTCATGGGGATAATAACTACAGAACGTTACCTGGTACGATCCTTACACACTCCTTTTGCTTCTATTACGAGAAATTTGTATCAGAAATATTTGTTTGTTAAATAATATTCCTTTCAATTGAAGCCCTTATTCAAATCTCTTAATTAAACCAAAATGTAAAAGGATTGCTGTATTTTCGTTTTGAAATTCGCTTAGGTTCACGTCAAAATCATTCGTGCTACTGAATGTGATTTCTGACAGCTTTTTTAAGTGACACTCTCTTGTGAATAAAGCGCTTTATACAGGGTGATTTTTTTAAGACGGCGTGGATGTCCAAATTAGAAACTATGAGGAATAGCGAAAAGTCCTCAAAAGAATCTTGGGCTTGATTTTAATGAAAACTAAAACAGCATCATTGGATTTTTGAAAAATCAATATGTCTAGCCAGGAATCGAACCCGTTGATTTTGGAAAAAGACACATACATTGTATTATTACGCCATTCGATAGTGTCACTAATAAGGTTCGAATTCTGGGAAGTAATGATATACGGCAAACTAAAAGAAAGAGCTCATTTTTAACCAAATGCTTTTTTTTTTCTTATGTCACCTACATATTAAATCCTGATATTGATTTTTCAAAAATCCAATGATGCAGTTTTAGTTTTCATCAAATCGTGGCCACCCACGCCCACTTGAAAAAGTCACCCTGTATTAAGATAATTTTTAATGGTTTACTTCTCTTCTTATAAAATTAGCAATTAACATTAGTTACGAAACCGTCATCCGTCTTACAAAAAACGCGGTTTTATAAGACACAAGGGAAAGATTTGATTGTCTGAGACAAAAAGAATTTTAATACAGTTTGTACGTGTCCTAAATTTTATTAACGAGCGAACCATTTTTTTTTTCATGCTTTAGGGCATTCGTCCACTGCAGCCGTCACCAGGACATCCCAAAAAACGAGATTATTTGAACTGAAAGTGACGTCCTGGTGACAACGATCGTTTGTCCATCACGAGACAAAAGGAAAGCCGGGCGAACGGTGCCGGTGCCGGTGCAGCGGCAGTGTGTGGAGACTACTAAACGTGTTTTGTATTGCCGGCACTTTGGCCAGTCATAATCTCGGGCCGAGTTCTAGCGGTCGCACCGAACAACTCCAAACTTCAGCGATAGTGTTGACGGCAGCGGCGCTCGGGTGACGGACGTGCGGTGGACACGCGGCCATTGTATAGTATCGCTATTTCGGCGCCGTCATTTCGTTC
The DNA here is from genome assembly GCA_948252095.1 of Dicycla oo. Classification (NCBI taxonomy): domain Eukaryota; kingdom Metazoa; phylum Arthropoda; class Insecta; order Lepidoptera; family Noctuidae; genus Dicycla; species Dicycla oo. The sequence continues at coordinate 3,120,997 of OX411728.1, read as the reverse complement.
TCGGTGACGGCTGCGGTGGACAAACGCATACTCATATTTTTTAGAAACCTACCCAACTTGTTTGTAAAACATTATTTTTAAAAGAGGAGTTACCGTCTATTTTCTATTATGGCGGCATTAGGAACCGGATGTCGACTCGTGAGCTCGAGACTTCCGGTCCGACTTATGCTGTGAATAGCGATCGAGATGCGAGAGTTCTTGAATTAGATATGTTTGGATTGTATTGGCGGGCGAGGTATTGTCGTGGATTTTTATTACATAGCAAAACTTTCATTATATAGCAATGGAGAGATCTTAAAGTAATTGCTCCAGACGAAATTGGGCTACTTTTAGAAAACAACAAAATATTAAAATGTAATGAATGTATTTTGAGCTTGAGGGTAGTTTCGTAGAAGTGAAAGATGTTTTAGACCACAAACCATGATTTCATAGAAGAAACTTTTTTTGTTTGTGGTAAATCATACTCTTATTTTTTTTTATGGGAAATCATGAAATAACTTCTCTCGCTCTGGGTGGAGCGGGAGGGCGTGTCAGACTTCTACTGACTAAAACCCGTACGTGTCCCTTCAGTTGCCTGTGCCAGGGCCACGGTAACTCTTTCGAACAACCCGCAACCCTGGCGAGCATCGGCCCTAGCGGACCCCTTCAGCTAGTGCTGACATCTCTTTGAGGCGCGCGTGGAACACAACGCGCCGTCGACCCGGGCCTGGTCCTTACCGGACAGCGAGCTACCCGTTGCTCGCCATCCGCAAGTCCGCGCCTATGGTGGCCGGGAATCAACCCAGGGCGTCTCCTGCGGCGACTAAGGGCGTGAGGGCACAAAGATTGCCTCTCCCTCACGCGTTCAGCCTCCTCCTTCGCGAGCATCACAGCTTCGCAGAAGGAGGTGACGGCTTCCCATGCACTCTCACTCCGTACCATGGCCTTTACCAGGGCCGGGCGCGAGAGATCGCCGCCGCCGATCGGCTCCACGAGGACGCGGCTGTGCTCTGCCCAAGCCGGGCAGACCTCCACCGTATGCTCCACCGTGTCCTCCGGGCGATCCACACAATGGTAACACCCGGGCGTTTCTTCCCTCCTTATCCGTAACAGAAACCTCCCGAAGCAACCGTGTCCGGTGAGGACCTGCGTCAGGCGGAATGTGAGGATGCCGTGACGCCGTGAGAGTGAAATTAAGAGTGAAAACAAATCATACTCCTGGATTAGGTTAATTCAGAACATATTTCTAAGCTTAAGGGACGAGCAGGTTTTTGCTTTTGCCGTTTCGGTAATAACAATAAATTACAACCCCTAATCTTTATTAAATGATTTACACGAAGCACGTTTTTTGCCTGTGGTAGGTATACAATAAAATTGAAGCAGCATAATTGCTTTTAATAGTCCAAGATCCCAGAGCCGCGAGACCTTACTTATTTTCTGATTAAGAAAACGTATGGGATAGACGAGTGTTAGTTCGTACTTTGAACGTGCGCATACTCGTACCTGCTAGCTTGGGCCGTCGGCCAATTTTCAGTTAGTAGTCCTAAAGTTAAGTAAAGATATTACTCACTTTTCTTAAAGTATGACTGCTGATTTTTATGTATGTTTTACAGAATATTGTTAATAATAAATAATCAATACTGCCAGACACTTCCCGTCGGCGGTTTTCTTCGGCGATGCTTTAAAGCTCGCAAAAAATTATGTCATCCTACTTATAGTTTGAGTTTTAATTTTAATATCATGGTACTCGGGGAACTATTTCAATACTATTTGTAAGCAGCGAGACCAATAGTACCTGCCAAACATTCCCCAGACACAAACCATCTAATTATCACGCTCGCGCTTTTAATTGTGTCTGGGAGACGTTTGGCAGCTACAATTGGTCTGGCTGTTTACAAATAGTAGTGCAATAGTTCCCCGTGTATAATTATATAAAAATTAAGACTCAAACTATAAGTAAAATAAGAACATCATTTTTGTGCGAGCTTTAAAGCGTCTGCCGAAATAAACCGCCGACAGGAAGTGTCTGAGAGTATTGATTATTAACTGTATATAAACCCCATACATTATATAAGGTCATGTCAATGTGTGCTCGAATGTCAGCCGAACTGCATAGGTTCAAAACTACTGTAAGCCCGCGGTCGCCATAGGATGTTTTTAGAAAAAACGGACCCCTTATAGAATCACTCGTGTGTCTGTCTGTCTGTCTGTCACTGCCAATTTGCTTCAAATCTAATGGACCGCTTAAGGTGAAATTTGGTACATGTATGAATTTCTGTGACCCAAACACGGATGTGTAACGTAAATAAATGAATTTTGAATATGGGGGTCAATTTTGGATGGCAAATAATAAAAAAAAAAGATTTGCAAACTGTACTGTGTGACATGTCAAATAAAAGGGGCTTACTGTGAGGGGCTCAAATATATATTTTTTAATAATTTTAAAATAAATTGTTTTAAAGTTATTTAAGGAAATAGACGAAAATTTACCATTCCCCCCCTTATCTCCGAAACTACTTAGCCTCAAATTTTGAAAAAGATACTGAATACGTACGTTTAGATTATAGGAAAACTTATAAGAAGTCTATGGTTTTAAAATAACATGGTAAATCTCTCAATATTGTGCGTAAAAACTTACATTTGCAGTCGAATGTATGGTAGAACATTTTTTTTTAACTACAATGTTAAGTTTGTTGTTGGGATAAATAAAATTCATCCCAACTATATATCCATCCTTCATTGTGCGTAGTCCGACACGCACTTGGTCGGTTTTTTACGTTAATTATATATTATGATATACGTTTATATACATATTATGTAAAGATTTCAATTTTTTTTCTCACGCACACGTGGTGTGCGCCAGACGTTTGAGGGTACAAAAATCAACAGTCAAATTAAAAAAAAAAGTGAGTAATATATATACTTTAGTACCGGATTGATACCTAAAAATTGGCCGTCGGCGTCCGCTCAAGCTAGCAGGTAAGCTTTCAAAGTACATACTAACACTACTCTATCCCATACATTTTATTAATCAGAAAATAAGTAAGGTCTGGCGGCCCTGGGATCTTGTTCTGTAATGTTGTTTCAACGTATGGTATGGCTATGTATTCAAAGTATGGTTGTCGTATGGCTGGCAAGCAAATAATCGCACCGTTTGAATTAAGCTAATGCCGCGGGCCCGCGTTCTCACAGGCTAGATCGCGCCAGGCCAGGTCGACAGGCCGTGGAAACAGTCGGTCTAAGGCGGCCTGTCGTTACCCGTCCTATCAAATGTATGGGATGATATATAGAATGCTCGACACGGGCCGCGACAGGCCTCGACGGACCATGGGAGCGTTGTACATAAGTAATAACAGTAATTTTTCTCCTTATTATTTTGTTTTGAATAGTGTTAACACTGCAAACATTAACTAACTGGATATCAAAATAAATATTCTTGACTACACAATCCTTGTAAGGCGTCTTCAATAAAAACATCCTTAAGTAGGTACAGTAAACGCTCAAAAGTCCATAAGCGTGCTAAGGATTACATTGCTATGAACTGTGCGTGTGCCTGTGTGAGCGATGTCTCACTCAACATTCCGCAGATAACACACACTAATGAATTGTCGCATGTCGTCGTACTACGCGAAATAATATTATATTTCTGTTGCATTTAGAATACTCGTCATAGTGGCGACCTGTTCTTACCATTGCATTGCTAAAATTCGCATAAACATAACATGTGTTGTTTGGGCTAAGCAATGGTTTCGCGATCAATGAAGTCTGAGTTCGAATCTTAATCACAATGTGGTACTGTTTTTTGTTTCTTTGGAACCATAATAATATATTTGTACTATTTTAAGCAAAAACTTGTTAGATGTTTTAAATGTTCATTTATTATTTATTTTTATAAGAAGTTAAATATTAGTTATTGTATTATTATTTAACTATTTATGTGATTTTTAATTTATCTTTTCGGTGTTGGAAGGTTGAAATAAAAAAGTCGTGCTGAATGGTAACAAAAATGTTTATTCGTTTTATTTACTTATTTATAAAATTAAAAAACTTAAGAGAATTGTGACGTTACATTCCTACTAGATAAAAGAAGTTTTTTTGTAACCGTTCATAGGATTTTTTGTTGTATACCCACTTAGTCAATTCATAATAACATAACAAAGAAAGGATATTCTAATAACACATATATAATTGTCAATACCCAGATATGGGTATCTGGGTCAGCAGAGTTTATTCAAAACTAGTCTATGATTTAGACGTTATGAACATGTTTTTTTAATGTAACGTCACTATGAATGTATCGAGGTTATAGCTTAAGTGTTCATTTTCTTGACGAAAAGAAGATTGAAACTAAACCTCAATTTAAGATCATTAAATAATTACGGATATGTCAATATTACTAAATATTCAGCTACACCGTCTAATTAAAAAAAAAAAACATCCAGGTATTAATATTTTGTATAACCCCCATTATTTTCAATACAGTCAAGTAGACGTTTGCGCATGGACCCTACAATATTACCACATATTTCGGTTCCTCTTAAATTTTCCCATACCTCCATGCAATGGATTTTTAATTGTTCTATACACCTTTCATCCCGTGGCTCCCACCTTTGGACCATCAAACCCCATAGATTTTCTATGGGGTTGAGATCGGGTGATCGCGCTGGCCATGGAACAACAATTATCTCCGGGTGATTTTGAAACCACTCACGCACACTGCTCGCCCGGTGAATAGGACAATTGTCCTGCACAAATGTTATATGTGTCAACTCATCAGCTGGGTAAATGTTGCGCACAGTAGGTAACATGACATCGTCTAATACTTCTACGTAAGTAGAACTGTTGGCGCGTGGAGGAATAAAAGCCAGTTCTCCTGGCCCTGCTGCACTCATCCATCCCCACATATTAATCGTAATTCGACCTGAGTCTGTATTAGGAATTACGTTTTTATCACACCAGCGAGTGTTATCCTTGCGCCATAAATGAAGCCTACCCTTTTGACTAGACTTAAATGTCTTTTCATCTGAAAATATGGTAGTATTCCAGTCAAAATCTAAATAATCCCGTGCGAAACGTAATCGTTCTTGTTTATGTCTTTCTGTCAAGAAGGGCTTTTTAGCTGGTCTTTTATGATGCAAGCCTTCAGCGTGGAGAGCACGGCGAACAGTTTGCAATGAGGTATTGAATAATTCCGCAAAGTGTCTCGTTGGTTTGAAACCATTTGATTCATACTCGCCCACCATATGACGTCGCTGCGCCTCGCTAATAAGCGACGGCCTTCCACTTCGCTGTCGACTAGCAAGGCTACCCTCTTCCTCAAATCTTTTGATCCAGAGACTTACAGTATTCCTCTAAAACAAAAAAAAAGTAATATTAGGCAGCTATAACAAAATACTAAAGAGACTCAACTTTTATATACTATAGACATTATATATATATATATATATATATATATATATATATATATATATATATATATATATATATATATATATATATATATATATATATATATATATATATATATATATATATATATATATATATATATATATATATATATAATAAAATACAAAATACTCTGCATTTAAAAATCCAATAATAAACACAAATTATTTATTTTATAGACCTCATGATGGATTTAAAAAACAATAAAAAGAATTAATCCATATGTCACCAAATAATCTTAGGTATAAATTTCAAATAAAAGATACAATTCAATACTCACATTCAGTCCAGTTTCATTAGATATTTGTGTTCTATTAAGACCACTTTTATGCAGCGCAATAATAGTCGCCCTCGTCTCAATATTAATATTTGCCTGCATTTTGAGAATAACCGCTAACCGCTATCTATTAAACCACACGTCACTAACCAACAACTACAACCAACCGACAACGTTCATTCGGATCAAGTTAAGTATTCCTAAAACTCATGTCTACCTCACAGAAATCGAAATTATTTATTTAGTTTTCTATGATCTACCTTTCTAACTTTACGAAATGAGTGACCAAGCGAACAAGATAAAGAATATTATATTTCTGTCCCATTACTTCCAATCAAGTAAAAACTTACAAAAAGTCAAGTACTGCGTGAGATTTGAACTCACGGCTCACTGATTCACGCATCTATCTGCACGCGCTTAACCGCTAGGTCATCTTTACACATGTTATAACTTTGAAATTATGAACTACAATCAGTTGTTGACGACAAAAATTATGCATGTTTATGTTCTTGGAAATAGAAGGTCTTAAGTCAAAATAAACGCCAAGCTATAGCTTTGTGAGTTTGCTTATCGACTTTTGGTCGCGACTGTACATTTGCTTTGGAAATCTGCGCCAATCCTCTTTACATTATTAAATAGGCAGAAATTAATTGTAAACAAAGGTTGTTGACTCAGAAGAGTATGTTCAGAAGGCTCACAACATAAGCAGTGAGTACATTTACGTTTCAACGGTTTAGGTACGTTGTAACATTGAGGGCCTTAGCACATCTCCGCCGCGAAGCCGCATGATGTTTCGGTGACGTTCCGCTGGTGAACATCATGTACGTCAGCTGAACTACTGCGGTTTCGCTGCTATGGTTTCGCGGCGGTGTGCTAAGGGCCTTACTGTCTCATTACAAAACGAGTTCTAACTTTACTCCTCGCCAGTTTTTTGGGTTCCGTATCTCAAAAGGAAAAAGGAAACCCTTATAGGATCACTTTGCTCTCTATCTGCCTGTCTGTCTGTCAAAACCCCTTTTTTTAGGAACGCATGCAGGTATCAAGTTGAAATTAATATCTAATGGGTGAATATTTGACCTTTTAACCGCCCATCATTACCTTCCGCCAAAAGTTGATGAAAGAGAATTTATTTAATGAAATATTTCAGCAATTCCTGATTCTGGTCCTTAAGCAGATTCTGGGAATTGATGAAATATTTCATTAACGATATTCTCCTTCATCAACTTTTGGCGGAAGGTAATGACGGCGGTTAAAAGCTCGAATATTCACCCACCTACGTATTAGGGTGAATATTCGACCTTTTAACCGCCGTCATTACCTTCCGCCAAAAGTTGAAGGCGGAAGGTAATGACGGCGGTTAAAACGCTCGAATATTCACCCAGGTATAGAGCTCTATAAAATTATGCTTCTAAGTCAACGCAATAAAAAAATACGGCCATATGCGACATAATTTTTGATACTCGTAAGTAAATCAATACCTACAGGGTACTTCCCGTTGATCTAGAATCATGTTTGCCAAGAAGCAAAGTCTCACAGCACAAAGTAAAGGGGAATGTCCAAAAATGTTTAGTTTGTCGTTTTATCACGTACAAAATAGTTTTTTGCGTTAGGTACTAACTTAAAGCAGTACTACAGCACATCATGAAAGATCTGAACTGGAATGGGAAAGGAATTAATATCAATGGAAGCTATCTGAGCAACCTTCGTTTCGCAGACGATATGGTTATTTTCTCCAAATCGCCTCAGTACCTCGAAACCATGGTAAATGAACTGAACTATGTTAGCATCAGAATTGGCCTACAGTTAAATATAAATAAAACGATGGTAGCTACAAACAGGCTTAAGCATCCCATAAAAAGTAAATGGATTAGTTCTTGAATACGTAGAAGACTATACATACCTGGGAAAACAAATATCTTTCAAACCATCGAGAAACGAAGACGAAATCAGTAGACGAGTGACCATGACATGGAATATGTTATGGAGCCACAAAGACGTCCTAAAAGCAAAACTGCCCCTACATCTGAAAAAACCGGTCAAGAGCGTGTCGGACCACGCACAATGAAAGGTTCCGTAGTAGGGATGAATTTACCCCAAGAACAAACTTGACATTATAGTTTAAAAACATGTTCTCCCATACATTCCAACTACAAATATCCATAGTTAAACGAAAAGGATCCAATCCACATTACACCTAATGTGGGTTGGATTCTTTTTGTTTAACTATAGAGAAATGTAAGTTTGTACGCACATAATTAAGAGATTTACCATGTTGTTTTAAGACCATCGACTTCTTATAGGTTTTCCTGTAATCTGTAGGTATTGAACTATTTTGTATATTTTCTTTTTTCAAAATTTTAGGCTCACTACTTTCGGAGATAAGGGTCAATTTTCGTCAATTTTCTTAATTAACTTTAAAATGGTTTATTTTAAAATGATTAAAAATAAATACATTTGTGACTTGAGAGTCACAAATGCATTTTTTATTTTTATTTTCTTTGAGCCTTTTCATTTGACATGTCACACGGTACAGTTTGCAAAACATTTTTTTAAATTTTCTTATCCCCGCAAAGTTGACCCCATTTTCAAAATTTATTTATTTACGTCACCGAAATACATATGTGTACCAAACTTCAACTTAATCGGTCCATTAGATTCGGAGCAAATTGGCTGTGACAGACGGACAGACAGACAGACACACGAGTGATCCTGTAAGGGTTCCGTTTATTCCTTTTGAGGTACGGAACCCTAAAAACCAGAAATAAAACACAAACATGCCAGCGCGCTATGGAAAGAAGCATATTGAACATCAAACTTAAAGACAAACAAATAACACCATCATTCGTGAAAAGACAAGAGTGATAGACGCCGTACAACACTTGCAGAAACTGAAATGGAAATGGGCGGGACACGTAGCACGCTCCGAAGACATAAAATGGAGTAAAAGAACCACCATGTGGGCAGGCCCAAAAGGAAAACGAAAACAAGGACGATCCCAAGAGAAATGGGTCGACGAGATCGAAAAGGTGGCGGGGCAGAATTGGCCTGCAGCAGCACAGGACAGAAAAGAGTGGATAGAAAGGGAGGAGGCGTTTATCCAAAGAGGGGTCCTTAATTCATTATTTACTTTTGTTTTAGTTATTCTTTGATAATTATTTTTGTGTTTTTTTTTTCTTAATTAAGGAATAAAGAGGCTTTATTATTCTAATTATTAACTTAATGCAGTTGGAGTGTTGACTTTGATGATTAAATTTGTTTTTGGGATAAATTCTTTTCAACTACGGAACCCTTTATTGTGAGTGGTCCGATACGCACTTGGCCGGTTGTTTGTATTTAGAATCTTATTCCAACTATCGTAAAGTTCCTAATACAAAATTGACAACATAGAATCGGTTTTACTGTCAGTTTTTTGTAAATAGAACTTTAACTTTGTCAAAATAAAGTTCAAAATACAAAAATAACTCGTTGGTTTAAACCGGTAAACCTTGTTTTGCAATACTCGTAAGGATGAAATGGACTAGGGAAAATGCGATTTTTTCCGGACTGCTGTTTACTTAAGGGTCTTGGTGGTTTCTGAGTGATTCTTAACTGGAGTTTACCCAATAATAGGTAATAAGAAACGAATACGAAACCCTCGGGCCGTGGAGTCCGAGTACTCGTGGTCTCTATAAGGAAAACTCGAAACGGCTTGTTGAGACTTCCCGTGGCATCAGTCTTGTGGGTACATTACCAAACGACAGCGATGCGGATGAATTTTTCAACGCCATATTTTATTTTTATTTTGTGAATAGTTTTAGTTAAGTTAGGATATAATTTTGTTATTTTTAGTATTGTTAGTATTGTTTTTAGTATTGTTAATTTAAAAGTTAAAGGTCAATACGAATAAATAAACTCGGTTGATATCTTGACACATTACGTTATGAAAAATCTTCAATTTTTTTCTTATCCTCTAAATTACTGAATATATAAAAATCGATGAGTGTCTATGTATGTATGTATGCATATGTTCCTTATAGACTCCAAAACGGCTGGAGCGATTATGATGAAATTTTAGCGAAAATTCTGTGAATTTTTTTTTAGAGATCGGGCTACCTGTGTGAATCCGAGGTGGGTCGCTAGTTACTTAATAAAACAGAAAAAAAAAAACGTAAACGTTGTTTTATGAATGTAATCAAGCATGTAGGTACGAAACAATGACTTGAACGAGTTCAATGAACTTCAATCACTGTCTGAAATTATTAATCTTCTGAATATTCTATTCAACTTCATCTTGAATGTTTCAAATCTTAATTAGGAAGGTGTACTGTTTTGAGTTTTATGCAAAATCTTGGGAAACATTATGCATAGCTTCGTAGCTTAGACTTTGTTGCTTTGCGGGTTTTTGATTCATCATAATGTTTGACTTTCAAATATTTGTGAGCTTGAGATAGCAGCGGACAGCAATCATTAATTGTTATTATTATTTGAATAAGTTGTGATATTACAGGCTCTTAAAATAGCTACCCAAAGACATTGTTACTTTAGTATGTTCAGTTAATTTGTCAATTTATTTTCCTCTGCAGGTCCAGAATATAATAATAATAATAATAAGCCTCGACCAACATCTCAAGAGGCTCTCGTTGGGTGGCTGGGTGAAGGGCCTGATTCAGAAGGCAGTCCTCCTTGATACGGCGCGTATTGTGAGGAGGTTCCTGTCTCTGGGCCCCTAACCACCGGTAGCTTGGACCCTGTTCCCCATGCCGGTGGATTTCTATTTTTTTATATTTTTAAATGTTTTTTTGTTTAATTCTAATATTTAAAAATATAACTTATATGTAAAGAAAATGAATAAAGGAGATAATAATAATCTTTATTTGGAACTAAATAAAACATTTAACAATTTTTATGTAACGATGATGGCAGCAATAGTTTAAAACTGTGACGTAGCCATCAACGCCCACCTCCAGAATCAAGAACAACACAAGTAATTCCAGAATAACAAAAAGTGTCTGTAAGAACTCAACGAAAAACTAGGATTGTTTTTGAACTAAAGTAGATTAATTATAGTTGTGCGTGCGTGATGTATGTGGGTAGGGGTGTGTAAGGCTGTGTGTAAGAGGATGTGTAAGGGTGTGTGAGTGTTAGTATGAGTTTTTTATGTTATATTTCCATAAGTTTTTCGGTTTCATCATACGTCTTTGATTTTAGCCATTCCGTTAATTTCTTCCTAAGGATGTTCTTCGTTAGATGGTATATTCTTACTTCTTTGTTGATCTTGTTGTAGAGCCTAGAACTAATGTGTCTAAAACTACAACTTACAGCTACATGTCTACAGAGTTCCGTAGCACAAACTCTATCCGCGCGGCGCCCTACAGTATCACATTTAGGTTACACACAATATAGTATGTAGTATCTTTCTTTCTGTCTTATAGACAGAAATTCAGTTTATTTCACACAAGAAATCTCTAAAATAGCATTTATGTCATCCTACTTGGGAAACTCAGCATCTGCCATAATATTTGCCACTTTCGGGTTCCAACTCTCAATTCCGGGCAATGTAAATCAAAAAGGTCGTAAGTGTTCATCATAATATTTGTAATACCCTTTGCGAAAATCTACTAAAAAAATAAGGTAATCTTTTCCTACTAAAAACGATATAAAACTCAATTGCCAAGCGATGTTCAACCTTATTCTATGTTGCCATAAAGTTCATACGGAGGAAATTAATTTTCTTTGATAGATTATTTACATAGAAAAAGGGTTATTTGTGCTAAGTTTAATGAATATATAATCGGCTGAGGCCACATTGGTTGTGAAGTCGGTTAGCGACTGATGACATGCAAATACTATGTATATGATATTAGCATGTCATTTGATAGAGCCTTGTGTTCGAAGCCTTATTATTGAGAAGAAATTAGATTACCATTTAATAATAGGTGAAACACCATAAAGATAAATTCAAACAACATTAGAAATTATACTAAGAATAAAATAATTACGATAAATAAATATCTTAAAATACAACAACAAAAACAATAAAAAAATATCACAACAGCAAATTCTAAAATAGTTTTCTTAAAAAAAAAAATACAACAACTACAACTTGCTACACTGACAAATTGATCACTAACATCTTTTTTTAAAAGCTCATATTTTACAGTGTATGTATTGGATGTAAGTACTTATGGTTGACACTTCCCGTGACCCAAGGGCAGGCTTTTACCTTGGCCAGAAGCTAAGCATTGCCATACAACGTGGCAATGCCGCCAGTCTCTTGGGTACATTACCAGACGACAGCGATGCGGGTCTTATTTAATAGTTTTAGTTGGTTAGGATATTATTTTTGTAACTTTATTTTAGTGTTAGATTGTTTGTTAGAGTGTAATTAATTTGTAATCTTATAATAAATATGTAAGTCTTGAAAAAAAAGAGTAAATTCAAAGTACTTATATTTAAACACTGGTTGTCTGCTTATGAGAAGCAAAAACATGCAAAATCAATTAATCTGAAAGCATTAAAGGAGGTTCTAAGTAGTCACAGGTTTACAGTCGAACAACACTAGTACCGAACCAATATACCTCACGACATTCGCTCAATTTAATTAACAAGTAATTACAAATAGGTACACTACTTGAACATGCTTAATCAATAGAACACGAATTTGTGGAACACCAAGCATTAATCACAATAAACATAATTATATATTTATTGTCTATGTAGGTAACTGTATCCCTAATTGCTGTAAGTGTGTTTAACACGTTAACTGCCATAGTAAAATTTTGATGACGTTTTTTTTTTATTTTTGTTTTTTGGTTGTATATTCAAGTAAATCACATTATATGACTATTTTAATTTGTTTCCGGTGATTATAATGTAAAATAAAGCAAAAAAATAAAATGTCTGGCATATGTGCCTGACGAGGCCCAAATGAAACAAAACATAGCTATTGGGCCATGTCAGGTATTTTGTAAATTATATATTATATTAATTAATTATAAATTATATATTATTTGTATCTAAATTATATAATGTGGCGTCAGTCACCCGGGACTGACATGGCCTTAACAGGTGCTATGTCTGTCAAGCACCGGTGCCTGACATGGCAGTTAACGTGTTAAACGGCGGTGATGTATCCCTATTTAGTGCCTCTTTCTTATGAAACAGAGGTACTGAATAGTAACATGAAGAAACATTTGCAAAAAGGCTGAAATCAATAGTTATTGGATCTAGTATTAAGAGTTTTAAAGGAGTCTACATATGTCGTGGTCGGATCGTAGAAATGGCCACACCATTTCATGATTTGCGAGCAGTTATGGCGCAATGGTAACAGCACGGCCGTTACCACTGAGCCACCACCTACGAGTTGTAGGTCGTTGGTTTAAGCCTAGGCAGGAGCTTTGCTTTGTGTAAATTATTTCATCATCACTGCTCTCAAAACGGTGAAGCAAAACGGCATGTCCTAGAACTAAAATTTCGAAGACATGTGAAGTCTACCAACCCGCACTGGGCCCGCGTGGTAGATTATAGCCCACTCCCTCTCACAGAGAGGAGGCCTGTGTCCCAGCAGTGGAATCTTATGTGCTAAAAGTGAAAACAGATTATTTTTAACAATGTTTTGACAGCTGTCATTTATTAATAACTTTTAGGGAATATAAATATTCAGTTGCTTTTAAGCTGTACTTACGAAAGGTTAGGCTAGTTTATAGAATAAGGACTACTTAGACCACATTTGTAAAACATAAAAAGTGTAGACTGCGGGTAGGCTGAGAATCCTCTAAAATAAATCCTATTTATGTCAGTCTTACCAAGAGGTAGGTATAGTGTTACTAGTACTTGGGATGTGGAGGTCAGATGACCAGTAAGCTCTATGTAAAATACTAGTATTCAGCTGCACCCGGTTACAACGGAAGCCGACCCCAACATATTATTTGGGAACTGGCTAGGCAGATTTTTCTAGGTTGTAGAAGGATTTATAACTGTACTAGCATTGCCCCGCGGTTTCACCCGCGTTAGTCTCGAACCCGTAGGAATATGAGGGTGAAAAGTATATTATGTGCTAATCCAGGTTATAAACTATCTGTGTGATAAATTTCATCAAAATCCGTTCAGTAGTTTTTGCGTGAAAGGGTAACAAACTTCCATCCATCCTCACAAACTTTCGCATTTATAATATTAATAGGAAGTAGGATATGACAATGTGAAAGTACAGGATGATAGTACAGGATAGACGTCACATAGACACATTATTCATTTGACGAAAGTAGAACGTAGATGGACGGTCCATCAATCAGAAACTGTTGATTCCGAAAGGAGATGTTCCAAAATGTATGGACGTTCACTATACATAAAAATAGGGAAATATATTTAAAACAGTTCTTAACTGTCCAAAAGACCATTTCAGACACCAATCTACATGGTCTTCACATGAAGTGACCAAGATTATGTCTGGGCTTTATAAGAGACTGTGACCTCTGAGTCTGTTTCGGCCTTTCTTCTCAGAGTAGTCAGATAGGAAACGCCGACCTCATCTAGTTTAAAAAAAAAACATGATTGACTTGTAAAAGTGTTTGTACAAACCTACTTACAGAAATAAAAATCATTTATCATTTATCAATTACTTTAAAATTGCTTCGTTTGCTGGTAAACCACAATTCATTACACTTGAAATTGCAACACACAACAAAAACCCGTCATGGGGGTAAGCTGTCATTTTGATTGATTAATGACGTTTGACATGACAAGAAGAGGACTGAAGTGACACTGTGTTACAACAGTGTACTGACAGTCATCTTTCTATGATCAGTGGTCGATCTATGGTTTACCGTCATTGTTTTTATGCATAGAGTAACTAAATTCGTGAGACACCATGTTGAGAGTCGATCAAAATAATAGATAAATATCAATTGCCTACCACAACAGTATACATTTGTATTTTTATTTATACATCTGTATTTTTCCCAAATTCTACGGATTTTTCTCTTTTTTTTTTTTTGAGGTAGTGTACACAGACTTGGCCCATTTTGAAACATCTCCTTAGTAATGATATTGATTCACAAAGTAACTGTTTACAGTTATACCTTAATTATTGCTTATATATTATGATTATGTTTTTATGTAAGGTACATTATATGCTTAAGTATATTATAGTACCAAGAGTGAGTGGTTAGTTGTGTTCAATATTGTAGAAATTAGGTGTGTGATCCTTTATACTGCTAATGTGTTAAAATTGTACAATGGAATATTCATGTTCTATTGTTGCCATTATTCTGAGTAATGGTCCAAGAGATGTTTTATTTTTGTGTTGAACTGTTTTTGAGTTAACAATAATTTATGGAATTCAAAAAGAGTTGGCGAAACGACCCAGACGCGTACTGGAAGGGTTGAATCGAGGTGGCCCTGGAAAAGGATGCTTGAAAGGATTTGAGGGACGCCTTTGCCATTTAAAAAAAAAAATGTGTTGTTTGAATACTTTAATACTGTTTCCATGGAGTTTCTTATCGTTCTTCTCCATGAAGTCCTAGCTTTGCGAACGGACGACTAGCTTTTTGATTAATTACTGACAAGCGTAATTGAAATATTATCAGCAAATGATTGTATTTTGTTTCATTACATTCTGTAAAGGAGAGATGTGATGTTTAATAAATAAGTTAGGTAAGGATTGCGCGGTAGAAGCTAGTGCGGGCCGATGCACCGCGCTCAGCTCCCATAACACGCCTAACGAACCAATATTGAACTAACCAATATTGGAAACAGTTTACACATCTAACCTAACCTAAACAAAGACACCACAGACAGTCTTTATTTCTAATTCTTATTCATTCAAACTCGAGCGAAACTCGATGAAAAACTTTTTAGGCACGTTATCGTATGCATAAGCAATTGTTATTCATTTCCAATGAAGTTTCGTACACAATACTAAGTTTTTCGTCATAAATCTTCAAACACATACATAACCCTTAGGCTGCTAACTCGACAAACCTTTGCAAACATTCTAAGCAGCTCACCCTAATTTGCGTAAACAAATCACATTTTATTCCGCACCCAATGGGTATCAGGGAGAACATCGGATGAGTTCCAAACGACGTATAAGTGCGTGCCTATGTAACTTTGTAAGGCTGCGACGATGGTGTAAGACGAAGCAAGCGCCGGCTTATGTGTAGAATTTTTGAAGTGTAAACTTCTCTAAGCGATAAAAGAAAATCTTACGGATCACGTCACCTCGTTATCGCGACATGCTATGCATGCACGTTTAACTGTTCAATTCTGTCGGCAGCCCCCAATCAATCTGCCTAGCCTTTTCCCAACTATGTTGCGGTCGGCTTCCAGTCTAACCGGATGCAGCTGAATACCAGTATTTTACATGGAGCGACTGCCTATCTGACTTCCACAACCCAGTTACTGGGTAATACGATACCCCCTGAAAAGATGGTCACGCATCCACAGACCAACCCCGGCAAGCGTAGCCTAACCTGATGGATCGACTCGTGCGGCTGTTATTACTTAGCCACGAGCTCCTCCTGTCGGCAGCCCCCATAACAAATTTTTTTTCATTGTAGTTTCGTCATGCAATAGATTTCCATCTTAACCGCCTTCAAAATAATAATATCATTAAAGAAGTAGAGAAAATCTATGCACTTTTTACAGTTTAATTGGCTAATTGTAGTTAGTATTTTAAATAACGTGTATTGTATTAGCTGATTGTGAATGGTTTAAGACTGTAACGTTGAGTTGCACGAAACCAACTTTTTTTTAACGGAGACTTTAAATTCATGCCATCCCTTACATTTTGTATCAAAAAGAAAGTGGCAGCAGCAATTTATATACCATTGTATACCAGCGCTGCGGTATTTATTTAAATATCGCAGCTTTATGCTGAGATAGGAGCCTTTTTGGCCTCGCACAGGTATTTTTAATTGTTATATTTTGTATTTATTTTGTTTTATTTTTTAATGTTAATTTTGTTAGTTTACTATGCTCTTTTTTACTGTTTGTATTTCCTGTGCGTGTCCCAAATAAAATATTTTTCTTTCTTTCTTTCTTCTTTCAATTTAAAGTCTTCGTTAAACCGCGCCCGCTCCCGCTTTTACTTATAACCAAGCCCGGTTAGGAAGGCTGGCTATTTTTATGTAAATGGACAAAGATGTAGGCTCGCCGTCGAAAATATTTGTCGGGTCGAGTTGACACCTGATCGCGTTTGTAGGGTTAGGAGAACTCGTCCCTCTTTATGAGACGAGTATTTCATGTTGATGAGACATCAGCTGGTTCAAATTACGATGAAAAGTTTGCCGAAAGACCCGTATTTTTTTCGGAGAAGATCTCCTATTTCATTTAAAGGGATGATTTGTAGACATGTGATTCAACATTATACCAAGAAATATACTTAAAATGCTGACTTTAAACATTCACTCTGATGCCTAAATGATTCGGCACGATTCGGCACAACCGGATCAGACTAAATTAGCTATACAAAAAAAAAAATCAAATCGTTTTTGTTTTATTTGGTTGTGTTTTTATATCGATACTCATCACGTCTACAGAGTTTCGCTAGCTAATTTAATTTGACCCGTATAAATGTCGAATCATACCTACCCGGACAAGCGTGCAGCATCCGGTCACTTTTTAGTACCTACTTAGCGCTTTACTGATCTAAACCAACTACAAACAAACTACTCACCACCCCCACACATCCCAAATGACATAACATTATCCCATCATGAGAGAATTTACCGCAAACTAACTATACAAGTGTAGTAAAACGGTCACCAAATGGCAAATAACAGGCATTAGGGGTCTCCAATTCGGGACAAAGCCGGGAATGCGGTCCCCCGGTACCCCAGCGATTAGTCTAAACGGCCTCCAGTTAGGCCGCATGACAGCCCCTGATAAATAGACAGACAATTGAAATTTCTATACACGTACCGAAAATTAATGGCGCTAGTCGCGATTTGCTTGTTGTAGTTTTAGATATTACAGGGTGTTTCTTCGAAGCAGTAATGCTGGCAAAGGAGGAGGTGGAACGCGTGAGGGAGAGGCAATCTTTGCGCCCTCACGCCCCTAGTCGCCGCAGGAGACTCCCTGGGCGTCCGGAATTGAGAGCCGATTCCGAGTAGCTCGCCGTCCGGTAAGGAACAGGCCCGGATCGACGGCGCGTTGTGTGTCACGCGCGCCTCAAAGAGATGTCAGCATTAACTAATGGGGTCCGCTAGGGCCGATGCCTGCCAGGGTTGCGGGTTGTTTGAAAGAGTTACTGTGGCCCTGACACAGGCAACTAAAGGAACACGAGTGGGATTTAGCCAGTAGAAGTCTGACACGATCTCCCGCTCCGCCCAGAGCGGGAGAAGTTATTTGATGATTTCCCACACAAAAAAAAAATATACAGGGTGTAGCGTAATTAATGCATAACTCTGTGTAAAAATTGTCAAACCCCGGAGTCGATGGGCATGCGCATTTTTTTTTTAAATTGCCGCCTTTGGTGACTTCCTCGGCCACCGTGTTCACAAATGAAGGAATTTTCACTATCTTATTTCTGCATAATATTCTTAAATGAACGTGCTATAAGACAGATGTGTATTACAGTTTTAGAGTACCTCATGTGGTTACTTGGTGTTTTACTGTCTACTAACATAACTAGTTAGATAAACTCCTAACAAAGCCAAGAAGGTATAATATATACCGTGATAATTGTATAACCATTTGTCAATTGGCGATTTCTCAGTTTTTATGAAGGCTGGGTTAACATGTATTTTTAAGCCAGACAAAACTTCGAAATAGTCCGTAGTAGAGAATGATATAGAGGGTATACCTATAACTAAAGTCGGATGATGAAAGTCAAGAAAACTACAGTTTAGCCTGAAGACACCTTTGTAGCCAGCAATATACAGAGTGTAGAGTCTAACCACTCTACCACAACTTATTCCACTTTGAAATAATGTTCTACACTACAAAAACGATTTTTTTTACACAACGAAACAACATCGCGGTAAACGCGACAACCACAGAAGCATTTGTTTTTTTTTTTGTTCGTTTAAGGGCCGGTTTTTTGATCCGTAGTTAACTCAACCAATGTTTAAACATAGTAACTAATGGTTGAACTTTGGCTAAATGTGAAAGGCTAAACACGAATGAGTTAACATGAATGTATTCAAGTTAACTCATTAATGTTAAAAAAATAGTAACTAGTGCCATTTTGGCAACCAGGTTTAACCAAAATTGAACCATTAGTTACTATGTTTAACCATTGGTTGAGTTAACTACGGATCAAAAAACCGGCTCTTATGGGGGTTGCTAAAACCGGTCAAGTATGAGTCGATTAGTCGACTGATACAGCCAGATCGTGTTCCAAGTGCAAATAAACGTAAAATACCTTCGTCCATTGGGGACCGTGTCAATGACAGTAGTTTTGAACCAATGGTATTCCGTTGACATACTCGTATCAAGCACTTTCTCTTATATACCAGTGTTGTATCATGCGACGCTAGGTATCCCACTATCCTATAAACATGAGCAGACTAATATGTTGATATCTGATTTACCATAGCCTAAAAGTAGCAATGCTCAATGCAGATAGTTATAAAAACATTTCGCACCTTAATTTCGTAACGTTACTAAACAAAAAACAAAAAAAACAAAAAAACTGAATTTTACAGTAGACTTAATTAACATTGAAGTGATTTTTGCATTATTATTTACCTCCTAATAAAAAAGTGATGAACTCATAACTACTCATAAGAGATATTTCTGTGATTATTTTGTTATTATTGGTTTAATTTTAAAGTGTGTTGTCATATAATATAATATTTTCTATAATAACTTTTTTATAATGAAAATTTCGTTTAGTAACGGTTTCAAAATCAAATCAATCTGCCTAGCCTTTTCCCAACTATTTTGGGGGCGGCTTCCAATCTAACCGGATGCAGCTGAATACCAATATTTTACATGGAGCGACTGCCTATCTGACCTCCACAACCCAGTTACTGCGTAATACGATACCCCTTGGTAAGACTGGTTGTCAGACTTTCGGGCTTCTGACGACCCGTAACGACTGCCAAAGATCCACGATTGACAGCCGGGACCAACTGCTTAACGTGCTTTCCGAGGCACTGAGGAGTCTCGGAATGTAAAGATGGTCACCCATTCACAGACCAACCCCAGCAAGCGTAGCTTAACCCGATGGATCGACCCTTGCGGCTGTTATTACTTAGCCACGAGCTCCTCTCGGTTTCGAAGTAAAGGTGCGTCTTATGAAAATGTTAATAGTAGGTACAGTAGACAGTACGTTGGTGGTAAAACTTTGTCCGTTATCTCGTCTAGTGTAGTATGGAGTTTTAGTAGTAATACTGGTTTTGCTTTTTTTTTTATTAAGATAAGGGCCAGCTCTTGACCTCGATCTCGCCTGATGGAAACCGACGGATGAGGTCCACGATGGAACGAGCACTATATTACCACTGACATGCTGATTACTGTACCTACGGATGAAATTGTCAATATAATTATAGGCTAAGTTTCTTTGTGTCTTTAAGACCTTCAAATAAACAAAGTAGTCAATTAAGGATTACTACGTTATGGTATACAATAGTCCTTCACGACACTTCAGCCAACAAGGTTCAAGCAGTTAAAAAGTCCTAGTCTCAACTATTGAAGTCGGTTCTCAAGGCCGAGGTGAATAGTTTTGGGGCGTTTTGGCCTAAATTCTGAGAACTTGGGGTTAATTTTTGATGTATGGTAGGTAAAGGGTTAAGTATGTGACGTGTGCTGGTCATAAACTTATTTACTCGTACAATGTTTAAGATTGGATTTCTTTTTAATGGATATTCTTGTGATTACTGAATAATTATGTGGAGAAATACCACATACCTATTGTTATCATAAGCACAAAGCACTTTAATAGATTTTCAACTTTATAACTAAACCATTAGGTTCAAGGTTGATTGGGAAAATTTGACAGTTTCAGGTAGCTTGACGTGCTGGCGTCTGTACAGGTTATCAAAACAAATCAAGAATCATTTACAATAATATTCAGAACGTAATAATTTTTCTTTAACTTACAAAATACAGTAGTTAGGACTTTTGCACCACACGTTGTTACTTGTTACCCTTTTACACAGACTATAGGTGATAGACAGTTGTGGACTCGCTGAGAACTGTACGCCGACTGGGCGATCCACTCCATTCGTGAAACGCCTTATTTTCAAACTTTCGAACGCGAGGCGCGGTAGGCCGCCACCGGACGGACGTGACGTCACGCAGCCCCGTCCAAGCACCGCAGCAACCACCGTCGATAGCATTAGGTAGTTGTCTCACCGCCGGCGAGGAAGCGACTAACTATCGGCTATTTTCTCGCTCAAGAAACGTACAATAGATATACTGCATGATTTTTTTACCCGAAAGAAATAGTGTAGGTACAAAGGTGAACCTAGTGCCTGTTTTTTTTTTTTTTTTTTTATCCTTATAATACTCGTACTTATTGGAAGCATCTTAAAGTATATTATGTTGTTGATATTAAGCCTATAGCATACCTAGTTTTTTTTGTTTTTATCAATAGCTTAGACAGAAATTGCTCTAACAACAAAACATTTGAAGTAAACTAGAACAATAAAAACAGAAATTTTGATAAAAACTTTGTAGATCGTTAAAAATATCGAAATTCAAACCATACGCTCTACGCAGGGTGCACGGTGCGTATGATTTGAATTTCGATATTATTATTATTTTAAACTAAACTAGGTATGCCATAGACTTCTGGCTTCTTCTCCGTTCACCTATTTTACCCTATTTTTTTCAAGACGGTAAAAAAGTCACTCAGTATACATTCCGTGTTAACAAAAGAGATGTATATAGTTGATCACTGACTGTATAAACTGCGCGCGAGTACTCCTTTGTCGCAGCGACAAGAGCTATCAAAGATAGTACTCGCCTGGCGGGCAGAGCACCCGCTGAGAGACTCACGCTTGGTACATATGCATACCAGCGAGTAATCATTTGTCACCGTCGTTCACTCGCTGCCCGCTGCTCTTCAACTCGTTTCTAGTTTCTAGCTCCACTCGCTTCTCGGTCATCGTTGGCGGTGGCAAGTGCCTTAAAACAGAACTCGGGAACTTCATTGCTTTTACTGCTGCAGCCAAATTGTACCCGCTTCTAATGATAAATGATGATGATACATATTTATTTCTGTAAATTGGCTCTAAAAACACTTTTACAATAATATTTTTTTAACTGTACACGCGATCAAAGGCCCAACGTGCCCAAGCTCCCGCCGCCCCGCCGCATTGGATTCCTCTCGATCCCCCGCCGTGCCGACCTCTAACATATCGAGGGTTCACGGGCTATTTGTATTAAGCGACATGTTTGGAACTTTACAGGAGAGCATTTCAAAGTTTCACAAAGGGCTATTCAAACCTAAGCGGTAATCGCTACCGTGTGCGGTAGAGAAAACCGAGTGGGTATGCGGTAATATTACTGTTCATTCATCTGTACCGCTCTTGCCGCGGAACATAATACTAAATACCTAAGCGAAACCCGCGCGGTATGTACCTCTACCCATAGCGGCAGCGAATACCGCTTAGGTTTGAATAGGCCTTTATTCGGAAAGAACATTGTAAAAAAAGTATCAATATTTTTTGCGAAAAAGTGGCCTATAGATGGTTAAGAATCAATTGTGTGTATCTCCATTTTTTATGTTTTCCATTATAACGTATTATGTATTATGTTAATGTCATGTATGTTAATGTATTTATGATTATAACTCAATATCGGCCAGGATGTCGCTTAATACAAATAGCCCGTGAACCCTCGATATGTGCCGGGGTGCGGCGGGACTTTTCTCCACTTAAACACGCCTCGTACACAACATAAATCTATGAATTGATAGTAAACTAATGACTATTCATTAAAGTGGATTAACCAGGCTACATTTTACGACTTGTTTTAAGATTATGAATTTAGATAATATACTATAAAATAAACAAAAGAAAACACAAATAAATACGCGAATCAAAATTATCTAAAGTGATGACCCTATGTTTTTTTTTGTTCCTAAAATGTAGTCCAATCAATCAAGAATCCAATAAAATCATAACGTTTACCACTGTTCTTCCAAAGTTTTAAAATAAAATGATAATATCATCGCGCGAACGAAGCGCGAATGGCGCGCGCGAACTGAGTCATTGATTACTCAACCACAGATATATTCGTTCCTATTGCAGATAGAACCCCACGGTTTTTGAAACAAACATGCTACAAATATCCACCTAACCATTTAACATGGAACGCAAGCATGCGCCAATACTCAAAAATTACAAAAAAATAAACGGAACGCGGGTGAACGCGGCTGTTGACGTCATCGTGTCAGCAGGGTCTTTTCGGGCGTTCAGGCGCATGAGCATTTTACTGGTTGGCCTGTTTGGGACTTCGTTCGCGTATGTGGGGGTCTGCTGAAAACCTGGTCGCGTGAGCGGAACTAGATAACTAGATAGGTCGGTGTTTCCTATCCGACTACTCTGAGAAGAAACGCCGAAACCAGCTCAGAAGTCACAGTCTCTTTTAAATTCTAGACATAATCTTAGTCAGATGAAGTGAGGACCATGTAGATTAGTATCTGAAATGGTCTTGCATTTTGTTGGTCTCACCCCTATCTCTAAACTCATAAGGTATTTAGGTATTCTCTCAAGAGATATTCCACAAATGACGACACTAATGCCGATACAAAAAAATATCAGCATTTTTATTATTAAAAGTAATCCATATTTCAAGCTATAGCAGCAAAAACAAGATCAGACTTCAGAAATTCAGAAAACCGATAAAAAAGTGGCCTCATTTTTACGTCTTCCATTACTAAATTGATTTCAAAATATTATTGAACCTTGTTGCGATATCCCAAATCCAATTTGTAATACATTTATGATTTATCCCAACATAATAAAATGCCAATAAATGCTTAACCTCTTCAAATAAAACGATGTTGACTTAAGTTCGGCCTTCGAAGCTTTTGCTATGTGAAGTACAAGTATTTCCTGCGGATACATTCATTATTTAGTTTTTCGATATATTGCTTCGGGTCAAAAATGATATTGGTTTCAAACAAAAATAAAAATGATATTTGTTCGTTGTTAGAAATATTTCTTTCCAAGGAAGTTGGAAAGAGAAACTAAGGGATTTATAATAATTATTTTATATAATTGCCCATGAATTAGCAGTGTAGTTTCGAAATCACGTAATGGGTTTTTACCCAGTAGTGAAACATCCAGGGTACCAAGTTGTACCTATAGAAGAAGTAACGATGACCAAGGTAAATCTAACTATACTATTATAATATTATATAGAAGTAAAATTTGTAAATTTGCATGTAGGGGTAATCTTCAAAACTACAGAACCAATTCCGAAATTTTTGCATTAATGGAAAGCTACAGTATTGCCGAGTGTCCTAAGATAAGAAAATTCACGCGGACGAAGTTGCGGGCAGAAGGTAGTATACTCTGTGTAAAATTCTAATGAGTTTATGTGTGTGAACTAATGAACGGATATATAAATAAAAAGAAAAGCCCTGACTGACTAACTGACTGACTCATCAACGCCCAGTCCAAACCTTTGGACCTAGAAAGCTGAAACTTTGCTTAGAGGTTCTGTTTATAATATAGACAAGGAGTAAGGATGGGTTTTTTGGAAATTCAACCCCTAAGAGAGTAAAATAGGGGGTGAAAGTTTGTTTGGAAAATCGTCATTTTTGTAGATGAAACCATAAAAATTTATATTTAGCATTCTGGTTAAAAATTAAAAACCACGTGTTTCAGCATGATGCAGGCGATGAAAGTTTTTAAGGAAAAACAATGGCATTAAGTCTTTTGTTTAGAAATGACGAATGATGTGTTTTGGCGTTTTTGGAAAATCATTCCATAAAGGGTTAAAAATTTTACTAACTCATCATCGCTTGGCCCGACTTCCCCAAAGACACTTTCAGAGAAAAATAACTTTACTAAGTTCGATACCTACGTGTACCTGTAACTATTTAGGTAACTATTTTTTTTAAAAACCCACGGGATGGGTATAAAGAAGATTGATATTTGCGCTTTAAAGTTGCCTTCATGAAAGTTCGTAATTTTCCGTTCCGTTATACAAGGTGTAACTTAAATACAGCATAACCTCTTAAGGGGTCATTGTACTCTTCATAAAGGTACTCAACAGCTGATTTTTTTTCGCGATTTCAGGTTTGGTCCCATAGTAAAAGCTGTTCATAATAATGAGTACAATGACCTCTTGTGTTGTGCGTTATTTAACTTACACTTGTTATTTCGTTACTATTGTAAGGTTTAGGATTTTTATCGTCCAGCAATCTTAAATCAATCCAGGCGCCGCTTTTCGTATACTATATAAGCAATGGGAAAACATTGTTTACCTGGATTAACGCATGGCATAAGGTATTTTTAATCCCGGTAGTACAGACGCCAGCAGGTCAAGCTTCCTGAAACTGTCAATTTTTCCCAATCTTTTGCCTAATGCTTTGCGACAAAGTTCAAAATCTATTAAAGAAATTTGACAGATCGTAGTAGCTTGATGTGCTGGCATCTGTACATTCCTGTGAGATATTTCCGACATCTAAAAACAAAACACAATCAAAAGCTAGTAGGTAGCTCGTAGGTATAAAAACAGACAAGGCTGCTTTTTTATTAGTTTGGATTTGTAATAGAAACAAACGTCATAACATAAAAAAAAACGGCCAAGTGCGTGTCGGACCATGCACAAGGAAGGGTTCCGTAGTTGGAATGAATTTATCCCAAGAAAAAACTTAAGATTATAGTTGAAAAACATGTTCTCCCATACATTTTAACTGCAAATGTAAGTTTGTACGCACAATATTGAGAGATTTACTATGTTATTTTAAGACCATAGACTTCTTATAATTTTTCCTGTAATCCTGTATAGAACTATTTTCTGTATTTTTTTTTAATGTAGTAGTTAGTAGTTTAACTCAATAGTTTCGGAGATAAAGAATAAATTGAGAGAAAATTATCAATTTTCGTCTACTTTTCTTAAATAACTTTAAAATAATTTATTTTAAAATTATAAAAAAAATTGAAACCCTCATAGTAAGCCCTTTCATTCACCGACTTCAAAAAGGAGGAGGTTCTCATTTCGTCGGAACCTTTTTTTAAATTTTTTTTTAATGTATGTTGCCCGATTACTCGAAGATGCCTGGACCGATTTGAATTTTGTTTGATCTGTTTGAAAGGGTATACTTTCCAGGTGGTCCCATGATCATCAAGTCAGGATCTGATGATGGGATCCTGGAGAAATAGAGGGAACTCTTCAAATTGTATAGGCACACTTGAAGCGATTTGGGTAGTTTTTGGAAGAGTACTTTCTCGAAGTGGTCCCATTTCAATTTGGTGAAGATCTGATGAAGAACTTCGGAGATAGGTAACGGAACTCCTCAATAAATGATAGCAAATGGCCCGGGATTGCTGAAATCTCATGTCTGTCTATTGTTTCCACCAGTTCGTATCATAACATCACGCCGCTACACTATGAAGGGGTAAACACATCTGAACCACTAAAAAGTGAAAAATAAAAACGTTTTAACAAAAAATAAAACCGACTTCCAAATCAAAACACTACAAAGTGAAAAATAACTTTAATTTCGGAAGTCGGTGGCAAAAAACGAAAATACAAAACCAAAGACACCGACTACCGAAATTAAAGTTAGTTTTCGCTTTGTAGTTTGCAAAACTCATTTTTTAAATTTTCTTACTTGGCCCCCTAAAATTGACCCCCATATTCAAAATTCATTTATTTACGTTACACGTCCGTGTTCGGGTCACAGATACGTGTACCAAATTTCAAATTAATTGATCCATTCCATTCTTAGCAAATTGTCTGTGACAGACGGACAGACAGACAGGTCCATGGCTATCATCCTAAACACGAAAAAATAATCAGCCGTTTCATACCTACATAGCATAGTGAAGTTTTGTATGAGACATTTTTGTCTGATATGAAAACGAGTAGGATCACTAAGGAACCCGTAAGGATCCCGTTTTTCCTTTTGAGGTATGGAACCCTAAAAACGGATACAGAAATAGACCACAGGAATCTTTCACCCAATTTTACTAAATACGAATAAAAACAAATTCGTACTTCCATATCTAATTCTACCAACCAATACTTATTTATGAACATGAAACAAAACTTTTGCCAGATCAAACATCTAACGATTGAAAATCAAAATTAAACCATTCATACTTGTACCGAGGAATTCGTTTTCATGGTATTAGTAAAAGCTATCTAGTAAGATCAAACGATTTCGCCGCCTATGTTTACAGGGACTAAAATAACTACAATATTAGATCAAAGTGGTTCTACACTAATAAAATTGAGTTTTCGATTGATTCGTTAAATTTTTGTGACGCGGAAAAGACCAGTTCGTTTGTTTTTTGGTAGTTTGAGAAGTTGTTGCATTTGTAAGATAAATAAATTTAATGTATTGCAATTTAAATGTATGTGCTAAGTGCCTTGTATACGAAGAGTACAGTACCTATACATCGAAAGAAAGAAATATATCGTCGGGAGGTGTCGTTGGAACGAAGTTCCTTTCGCTGTAGGAATATTATGTATTAGTATGGTCTCAAGTTTTAAGTGTCAAAAGTTTTTGTTTTTTTTTTAATACAGAGCCATCTAGTTAAGTTTTTGGCAAGTAAAAAACTATACTAAATGACTCAAAGTATGACTTTTTCAAAACAATTCAATAAAAGCTTCTCTGACGAAGCGTAAACAAAATGGATTGTGAGGTTACTTTTTGACAGTTTTAATATGAAAAGAAATGTCAAACGAACGTTCGTAGTACGGTATTGCCAGGCAATATTCGGGCAGAAGTCGGCCTGGGTGTCATGTGACTGCTGACTGGCTTGTTTGATGAGTTCATAATACGAAATTACAAGGCAGTTCTGTTCACGTCGTAAACTACCTGGAAAAACTTTGGAGTTCATAATAGCCTGCACGTCGTAACTGTGACAAGAGGGTTCTACTTAGCAACTCGTGTATAAAGCCCGATATATCTTATCTTTTTTGTACTAATAAACCTTTTTTAGGGTTCCTTATCTCAAAAAGAAAAAAGAAACCCCTATAGGATCACTCGTGTGTCTGTCTGTCGGTCCGTCTGTCACAGCCAATTTGCTCCGAACCTAATGGACCGATTAGGATGAAATTTGATACACATATGAATTTCTGTGATCCAAACACAGACGTGTAACGTCAATAAATAAATTTTGAATATGGGGATAAATTTTGGAGGCAAATAAGAAAAAAAAAATGTTTCGCTAACTCTACCGTATGACATATCAAATGGCTTACTGTAAGGTCTCAAATATATTATTTTAATAATTTTAAAATAAATTACTTAAAAGTTCAACCTTCTCCCTTCAGCAAATAACTGATTCATATTTATTAATTAATAAAAAAATGCAACAAACGTTTTCAAAGAAAACTCGTAAACAAAATCTATTCGACCCAGGCATTGTCTTATATTTTATTTACAAAATGATTGTAAACGAGAGAAAATATGTAAATTTTGCGGTTTGTATCCCAGTAAATACGTCCCGGGATATGTAACCGATATTTGGGCACTGGCCCGAGAAATATTGTGATGTTTTTCAAGGCCCACCCTGTATTACCCCGGGGCCAAATTGGCCTTTAGTTATATTATATGGGTTTTGAGCAATGTGTCTTGGATATTATAAAAAAGGTAATTATGTTGATAACACACTTTGTCTGGCATTGTAACTTGGAAAATGAGAAATTTTTGATATTTTTTTTTTCGAACGACTCGCAGTAAACCACTTTTACTGAATTTACCATCATTGATTGTACAAATTCTATGAGTGATTATTGTTGAATTAACTCTCTCACTAATGGGTGTTGTAATCTAATCTAACTAGCCTGTACTGTCCGACAAATGCCTCGCTTTCCCTTTTCCACACAATTCTGTGTTTTGCTAGTGTCGGCCAGTCCTTTCGGTAGGAGTCACGCTCATCCTACCATCTTCGTCTCGGCCGGTCGCAGTGTCGTTATACGTTTAGTGGGACCCTATCGGTGGTCCTCTTAGCCCATTTGTCATTTATGTGTTAGAAATTATTCAAAATTATTTAAAAAAGTTTGTTGTATGGCCAAGTCGCGTTATTTGAGTTCGAAGATTAAAAACAGTAGTAATGTAATTAAAACGACTTGGAATATTATTCATAGTGAAACGGGAAGGTCTAATAACCGAAGTGCTGACTACAGCCTGTCTATTAATGGCAACATAATAAAATCAGACACACAAGTCGCCGCGGCCTTTGAAAATTTCTTTTCGGATATTCCCGTTTCAACTACTAAATCCCTAAACTCATCAGCTTCTGTTGCTGAGTCTTTGCTTAAGGAAAATGTTAATGCTTGCGATTCGGAATTTAATTTTGGACATATTACCTGTGGAGATATAATTAAAACCTTTCACACTTTAAATGTAAAAAAGACAGCAGATCTGTGGGGTAATTCTGTAGAAGTTGCTAAGTCTATTATTGACATTGTAGCACCTACTTTAGCTCTTATCTTTAATAACTGTATCGACTGTGGGGAGTTTCCTGACCTTATGAAATATAGTAAAATAATACCTTTGTTTAAATCAGGTAGTACATCAGACCCCACAAATTATAGACCTATTTCGGTACTACCTACGTTTAGTAAAATTTTTGAGAAATTAATTTTAGACCAATAGCAAAGATTTTTTAATAAACATAAATTATTACATAACAAGCAGTTCGGTTTTACAAAGGGTCGTTCAACTACTGATGCCGGTGTTGAACTTTTGGGAAGACAAATGCGATGCCTTGGTCATCTTTTGTGATTTGTCCAAGGCATTCGATTGCGTTCTTCATGAAACGTTAATCAGGAAACTCCGCCATTACGGGATCCGGAACACCGCTCTGGATCTTCTTACTTCATACTTGAGTAATAGGATTCAGAGCGTTGACGTTAATGGAAAAAGATCGCCCGGGTCCATAGGAACAATGGGGGTCCCACAGGGCTCGATTCTTGGTCCTTTCTTGTTTCTTGTTTATATTAACGATTTGCCCTACCTCATAAAGGATAATCATGATATAGTTTTGTTTGCGGATGATACTTCACTTTTGTTTAAACTTAAACGTCAGCAGCTGGTTACTGACGATGTAAAAAGAGCGATCTCAAAAGTAGTTCACTGGTTCAATGTTAATAATTTACTCCTTAATGAAAAAAAAACCAAATGCATTAAATTTACGCTACCTCACGTTAGGCAGGTGAAAACTAACGTGTCGTTCAAGGGCGAAGAATTGAATCCTGAAGATAGCACAGTATTCTTGGGCTTAACTTTGGATGCTAAGCTTCAGTGGGGCCCACATATAGATAAATTGTCAAAAAAGCTAAGCTCCGCAGCATACGCTGTTAGGAAAATTCGTAATTTAACTAACATAGAGACAGCCCGTTTCGTGTACTTTAGCTATTTTCATAGTGTAATGTCGTACAGTATTCTGTTGTGGGGAAATGCAGCCGACATTCAGACTATCTTTGTTTTGCAGAAAAGAGCTGTTCGATGCATTTATAAATTATGTCCGAGACAATCTCTGAGAGAGAAATTTAAGAAGATTGATATAATGACTTTGCCTTCTCAGTAAATTTTTGAAAATCTTTTATATGCCCATAAAAACATTAAATTGTTTAAAAAATACAGTGATATCCACAATATAAATACTAGGAACAAACACAAATTTGTTGTACCTCCAACAAGGCTCAAGAAAATAGGTGGGTCGTTCAGGTGTCAATGTATACGCTTTTATAATAAACTTCCAAGCCACGTTCAAGATCTGAGCCTTAATAAATTCAAATCATTCTTTAAACAAGGCCCAAACTGCGGCCAAGAAACTGGGCATCCTAAATAGGGTGAAGCGATACTTTACGCCTGGACAGCTTTTAACCCTTTACAAAGCGCAAGTCCGATCCTGCATGGAGTATTGCAGTCACCTTTGGGATGGATCAGCTAAGTACCAACTAGCCGCGCTTGACTCGGTGGAACGCAGAGCTAAGAGGCTCATTGGCGACGTAAAACTGGTGGATGCCAAGCTTCATTGCTTGGCTCATCGCCGCAAGGTTGCCTGCTTGTCGGTCTTCTACAGATTGTACTTCGGAGAGTGTGCCCGAGAACTCCACGACCTCATTCCACCGGCCCCCTTCTACCACCGGACATCTAGACGCACTGCCAGTTACCATCCCTACCTGGTTGCTATTCCACCAATTCGCACTAAGCGCTTCCAAATGTCTTTTATAATGCGCACAGCAAAAGAGTGGAACTCACTACCTGCGTCTGTGTTTCCGAACGTATACAACCCTAATCTCTTCAAAGTGAGAGTGAACAGGCTTCTTCTGGGTAAGCTCACTCCATCGTCGACTTTGTCTCTGTCACCTCTGACCTAGACTAGAGTCAAGAGCAAACCCATCACAAATAAAAAAAAAAAAAAAAAAACGGAAGTTGTGTCAGAAAGCTTATTATACCGTTAAAGATTATATTGAGGACAAAAAGGATTGGGATTGAACTGCTCCAAATTTTATTTTATTCTTTTATTTTTGCATACTGAATGTTGACATGACTATTTACTTTGTAAAGTATTATATTATTTTAATTTATTGTGAATGTGAAGACTATGTAGGTCATTGCTTTTTTTGTTTGTTTTATTTTTTCTCTCAGTTATTTTTAATCATCGTCTGGCAGTTTGAGTAATTTATGCGGCCTACCCCAATGTCCTTTTTTTGGTATTGTTCATAGAATCGTTGAGCTCCTTAAGTTTTGAGTTGAGCTGCGCGATTACTGACAAATGCGTGCACTGACTGGACAGGCCCTCTCAATCTGTGTGGTTCTTTCCTCAAAAGACCATTTCAGACACCAATCTACATGATCTTCACATGAAGTGACCAAGATTATGTCTGGACTTTATAAGAGACTGTGACCTCTGAGTTTGTTTCGGCCTTTCTTCTCAGAGTAGTCAGATAGGAAACGCCGACCTCATCTAGTTTAAAAAAAAAACATGGTTGACTTGGTGTTTGTACAAACCTACTTACAGAAATAAAAATCATTTATCATTTATCATTATGGGTGTTCATAATGGAGTATTTTATTTATTTACGAATCCCCGAATACTTCATCATTCCAAAGTATTGCTAATGATTTCAAGCGACAATAATACTCGTAGGTCTTTACCTGTAAAATTGCCGATTTTATACCGGCTAGTGTGAAGATCGATCAAATCTTTTATTCTATTTAGAAATCCAAATTCAAATTATTTTTATAATACTTATAACATGACATTAAAAAAAATCAGTTGTTCATTGGTTTTCCCGCCGTTCGATTTTTCCTTGATATCGATGTTTCTGTAACCATAGCAAAACCGAAATTGCGTGCTATTCTCGAATACGAGTTCCGTCGTGGCACCAACGCAACACAGACAGCATGCAATATTAACGGCGTGGATGGACAAGGTACCGCAAGTGAAGGCACGGTGCGTTTTTGGTTTGATCGCTTCCGTTCTGGAAATTTTGATCTCAACAATGTGCCCCGGGGCAAAATTTCAAATCCAATGTGGTGGTGAAAAACGCCTTAAAATAATTTATCGATTCCCGTTCCCAGGATATCTACAGCAGAGGCATCAACAAACTTTCATTAAAATCGCAAAACAGCATCGACAATATTTCTTTTAAAAATATTGTTTGATATTTTTTCTATGTAAATCGGCAATTTCATAGGTAAAGACCTAATATTTAACCTTAGCTATTCGTATTTTTGCTTTTCTTAGAAAACATCAAATAAGACGTTATTAATATACAATATTATACATAGGTTCATGTATATGGATGGTTAGGTTTATGTATATAGTTCATTATATGTTTATTTGTGTCGAGAATTATATAATTACAGTCTTGCATGAATGTACATTAAAATGTTTGTAAGAGTTACTTAAATGGAATGAATCCTGTATCAGATAGGTAACATCTTTCTTAACACAGTAAAGCTCATTATAATATAAACTGTCTTTCGAATCAATCTTTCTGAGCCTATCAGATTAGATTGCTGAACAAGAAACATACAAATACAAATTAGAAACTCACGCCTTCTTCCCATGCGGGTAGGCAGAAACTACAGAAAACCACCTGCTACGATCCTTAGATACACCTTTTGCTTCTTTTACGTTCATACTTTTGACCTTTCTGCAAAACATTACCAATAGGGTCACTATATTATGTCCTTATAAGGCGTCCCCTCCAGCATTTTGCTGAACAAAACTTTGGTCAATTTACACATGACTTCTACCTTACTTAAGAAAATCTTTTATCTTATAGAACAGCTCTCCACACTTACCGTAATTTAGTAAGGTTAATGACTCATTAAGTGACGCTCACTTAAGGTTGGTTAGTATAATTTGGTTTATGATCCACAAAATTAAATTAACTTAGGTATATCTAATATATCATAGTTAAATCAATTTAATGGCTCTACCCATGTCACTGCTTACCAAAATATTCAGTCAGTTAATGACCCACAAAAGCTTCAAGGAGTCTGTGGCGTAGTGTCCATGGAGTTTCTTGTCTGGTGTTCTCCATAGGAACCTCTTTGGAATGTGGAAATAATTCCTATTTTTTCGAATATCCGTTTAGCCATAAATGAAATTATCTTTCAAGGCAGCATTTTTCTACTAGTCTAGATTGGAGATTATTAAAAGATTTATGGACCTACAATTTACGAGCACTATCTCTTCGTTTCAAACAATCATTACTCGGACAAATAAAAAAAAAATCTTTTAACGCTTTTATGGCCTGATATTATTCCGTTTTTATGAGGTCTAGAAACTGTTGTGGTGGTGAACAAGAGGCAGTCTGCAGTATCTCTGAGTGAAGGTCACTGTAGCGGGCTAAAAGGATCCTTTGGCGCCTGAATGACTTTTTGGTTGTTTGTTTTTTTTTTATATTATATAAATGGCACCTCGTAGTTGGCCGAGAGAGGCCGTGACTATATAACCGGTCAATCCTGTGGCTGCCTTAAGCGAACTCAATGCCTTCAGCTAGGGCATAAAACTTACAAAAGTAAGCGACTACACGCTAAGGGCTCCCCCTGTGGAGAACGAACCTCGGCTTAGGGCGTCGCTGGGGGGAGGACAGCAAGATGGGACCTGTTCCTCCGATAATAATAATTACCATAATTTGATCCAGCCTGCTGGATCAAATTATGGTAATTTTTATTATCGGGGGAATTTAAAGCTACTGGCTCAGCTACACCACCAGCTGGCACTTCATTACCGAGCAAGGGACGGGGGGGTCGTCGTGAGGGACCTCCGTGGCGAGGTCGGAATGTCGATCTGTTTTGGTTCATACGGTCCCTACTGCTCTCCTGGAGAAAAGTTATGGGTCATCGGGCTCTGAGAGGACAAGCCTGGGGCAGCGGTAAACTGATACGGGAGGGGACATAACTAGCCGCCTCGACAACCAGAGGGTTGCGATAGTTGGTGGCTGAGTCGAATAAACGCTTGGAGTTGCGTTTTAAGAACTGAGAGATGGTGGGAATGTCAAGGACAAGATGGAGGATTTCGTTCCGAACGAATCAAGGGGCTCCCGTTGCCTTTCGGAGGAAATGGTTTTGGCGGGCCTGCATCCTATGAATGAGGTGGGGTTTTGCATGCGCAAACACTGAACCCGCATAGATCATGATTCATTCAATCATGATGCATTCACCCAATGCACGCTGTATAAATGCGCAATATGCACCTAAGTGACAATTTGCTACGTGCATTCAGAACGGAGTGCCTGAACCTGCTTTATGTGCTCAGAAAAGGAGAGGTGGTGGTCGAGAATCACACCAAGGTATTTAGCTCGCTTCTCCCAAGGTATCAGCTTGTCGAACATGGTAATCGGTCGGGGGGAGTCGAGTGCGACGCGGTCTCAGAAAGAGAACCGCTTGACTCTTATCGGGATTGACCTCGATTCTCCACTTCCTAAAGCACCCGCCGAATGGCCGTGTCGTCTGCGAACAGAGCTAACTGCGCCTTTTTACTTTCCGGGATATCGCTGGTGAACAGCGTGAAATGCGTCAAATGAGGGGAGTGAGCATAGAGCCCTGTGCTCGAATGGGGTGGGGGCTCCTTCTTTGCAATAGTGAAAAGTGCGATTCGACAAAAAGTCTCGTAAGATGAGCACGAGACGGTCCGGCACGCCGAGTTGGTAGAGCTTATATAATAAGCCGTTATGCCAGACATTGTCGGATGCTTTCGCTATATCAAAGAAGACAGCCCAAACCCACCTCAAATAAAAAAAAACCCGTCATCAAACCACGTTGGAAACCAACGTTTATGTGTTCAATGATGCGGTGGACCTGATGAACGCAGGACTGCTGCGTTCGAAAACCGAACTGTTCATTAGGGATGAGACCCTTTGTCTTGGCATAGTCTCTGAGGCGCTTATAAATAAGCCTATCATAGATTTTGCCGAGCACATTGAGCACACATATTGGGCGGTAACTAGAGGGCTCAGCCTTGGGCTTACCGGGCTTGGGGATGCCAATGACTTTGGCCTCTTTCCATGCTTGTGGAAAAATGTTGTTGCTCAGGGCGCCATTGAAGATGGTGAGCATTATAAGGTGGGCAGGGATGAGTTGGATCACCCTATATAATTAACTAAGGTAATTAGGTAATTCCATCTGAGCCGGGGGCTTTACGGGGTTTAAGGCCCTTGATTCTGTCCTGCACCTCGTCTGGAGTGACGGGGGGCAGAGGATAATCAGGGTCTTCAACGTTCGACTTCCGCGTCAACCTCTGAGAAGTGAGCTTGGTCTACAGATTAAGAGCTGGGTTAGCACTGGGCCTCAAGACTGTCGGCTAGGCATTCAGCCTTGTCGACATCATCGAAAGCGATGGTCTTGTCAGGGCGGATTAGGGAGGGGGGGGGGGGGGCATAGAGGCTGTCTCTTGGGATCTGAGCTTCCTCTGGAGCTGCCAGAAGGCTAGGTGGGTAGGCTCTAGGTCACTCAGCATCTTGTCCCAGCCAGCGGCACACAGCTCACAGCACAAATATCTGTAAATAGAGCATATGGGCTTTGTTCGCCTGGCAGGGAAAGTTGCTGAAGGCACGGATAGCCGCGTTCATCTCATTCAACAGCTCACATACATCGTCCGGCAACTTCCAGCGATGGTCTTCCATCGCTGGAATTTTCCCTTGATCGTCCAGGACTGATTGTACGTGTTCCGTGAATGAGTCGATCGCGCACGTCGTGTCAGCGATAGAGTCAAAGTGGTCGGGGATGGAGTTTAAGTGGAGGACGTGGTGGATTTCAGACATTCGCTTACTTTCCTCCAGTCCGTCACTTGGGTGGGAGGGGTTGACTGGGGTCACGACGACCTATGCGGGGTGCCAGATTTACGACGACTGGTCGGTGGTCAAAAGTCAGTTCATGTATCGCCTCTATAGTCTAACCTTAGGTCATCATTTTTTAGAAGCGCTACATCAAGTACGTCAGGGGTGTGGTTGGGGTCGCGAGAAAAGTGAGTATGAGTCATCGTGGCGATGAAATCGAAACTCAGGAGAGAGCAGAGGTTAAACAGGAGGTCCTGGTACTATTCCAGGCGGAATGTTTGGCGTTGAGGTCACCCGCTATGATATTCACTCAAGCCGAATAGGGCAGAGAAATCGTCAGATAGGAAACTATCTGAGGAAGTGCGGGGGGAGGTGGGCCGATACTAAAGTAATCGGTTGGTTTGGTTTTTTGGAAAACATTTCTAAAATTGTCACAGAAATTGTATTGACAAAACAAGATGGCTGATTTAGTTCTGATTTTGGGCACCTGCCAAAAGAACCTTGTTGCTTTTAAGGTAGTTTATTCGTTCTAACTAATTGACATTTTTTTTTTTATTGACATTTGTGTTACTGCGCGTGATTTTTCAGAGCTTAGGGTAGATCTCTCGTGTGTGAGAAATAACACAGATTAGTAATATTTATTTAACACATATATGTTATCAAAATACATAATGGACCACATTTGAGTAAGTAATGTTTAATGTCAGCAAAACTTCATTACATTTAGACAACTATGTACACAAATACGTATATATTATATACATATTCACTATATCCACGTTTTTCACTAATTAATATATTCACTCATAAAAGTCACAAGCACACTCACAAATAGACACACCCTCTCACACTCACTCATTCACTCTATTACATAATACAAAGAGAGGTGCAGACCATTCATACGAGTAGAACCGTACATTATTATTATTCCTTTTTTTTCTCTTTCTGTAAAATGCATTTAAGAACTCTAATTTAATGTAACTCGAGAGGATTGGCGCTGTTAGCCAAAGTACAGGTTCCTCCTAGTTCGGCTCCAGATGTTAAAACTTTTGTTTTATCATTGCACTTCACTGTAATAGCACTTAACTGAAGTACTGTTTTTATGAAATAAAGCTTATTTTATTATTTACTTGTGCGGTGCGTTCACGGATGAGTGCTAAAGTGTGCTCGTGTTCCCGCCACAAGCGGCAGAGGAGGATACCGTGGAGTTTTAGTGGGTTGGAGTCCCACAATAACTGCACTATCTCCCCGTGGTAGTGCAGTATGCATGAGTATTTCTCCACGGAAAAAAGAAGAAAAAAAAAGGTGAACACTTGTAGACAGTTGTGGACTCGTTGAGAACTGTACGCAGACTGGGCGAACAACTCGTGAAACGCCTTTTTCTAACCGTTCGATTGATGAGCGGCACCCTGTTACCGGGCGGACGTGACGTCATGATGAAGCCTTGTAAATGAACCGCTTTCGATAACTCGTGCTTGATCGCAGGCACAAATGTCCTATTTTGGTTCTAGAGATTTACATAGGTACAAAGTATAACCAGGGAAATTCATTTTTAAGCAAATTCAGGCCACATGGCGTGGTTGCTTAAGATATCACCTATCATGCCGCAGGTGGTGGGTTCGATTCCCATCAGGATGAACATGTCTGTTTGTCCTGAGTCTGGATGTAATTATCTATATAAGTATGTATTACCAAAAAAAGTAGTATATGTAGTATATCAGTTATCTGGTTTCCATAGTACAAGCTCTGCTTAGTTTGGGATCAGATGACCGTGTATGAATAATGTCCCAGGATATTATTAAAACAAAAACAAATTGACATCCTACGTAGCTTTGTCGCAGTAAAGCTATTTCATACATAAGCTATTCATATGTAATGAGAATCTAAAAAGAATAAAAACTATAAATAATAATGAAATTAGGACTCGTAGCACCATCAATGCTAAGCTATTACTTCCAAAATACACGAATTTGCACGGCAAAAGGTCGTTAAAGTATATAATACCTTACCTTATTAATCAACTACCTATACCATTGAGGGACGTACTAACTCAGAAAAACATAAAAAACAAATTAAAGCAATATTTCGTGCAAAATATTAATACCTAATAATATATTATGAGAAGCAAAAAACCTAACCCTAATAAAATAATAAAAAAATAATTGGGAAAAATTAACTATTACTAAAAACATACTACTTTGAGGAACAACCTGTATCTGTTCAAAGACATTCCTCCACCACTTCTGTTTTAAAGACGGGCGGTCAGATTGGTCACCCGTGTTTGCTCGCTAATGGTATTGGATAACTGTTACTATTTAGCTTACACCCTCTTTGCAATTTTAGTTGTTAACCAAGTACCTTCTTAATTTATATAAATGATGTAGTCGATGATTTTGGTGCACGGTAAAACTCTAATGAGTTTATCATGGCACCAATTTATAAATAATGTGTGTGAACTATAGAACGAATAAATAAATAAAATAAAATACAACTGTCAAAGAATCATAGCTGAGATTTGAACACACAGATAACTTAAGTTGGTAGTCAATTTGCTCAACTCATTTGCCTGGTTTATGTATGCAAAATTCTTAATGTAAGCCGTTGTAATTGGCTGCCTAAAATAACATGGCAGCTAATCAAATCACATGATTTGAGATTTGCCAAAAGATTAAATTGAGTAAGCTTTCAAGAATCGAGGGTTATTAAAGTGTTACTCGTCCAAAATAAACACTTTTCCCAATCTAGGCTATCAAATATTTATAACCAACCACTGGTTGGCAACCAGATGACCCGGTGAACTTCGTACCACATGAGACAAAATTCCACCATTTTCGATTTCTTAAACCACTCCAGTAATGAGGCAAACAAAACAAAATCAATCAATCAATCAATCAATCATGTTTATTGTGGATCATAGGTAGGTACACAAATAGATACAGGTGTTAAGAATTACAGTAATGTTGATCAGCTATGTCCCGCCTTTTGGGCATACAATACAAATTTCAAGTTATATTATTATATAAGAAATTAATATTATTATTACAACACAAAATAAAGGTCAAATCTTAAAATTAATAGTAACTAATAGTAAACAGCTCCGGCTGCACCATGGTCTCGGTCAAGATATAATTTAAAGGGACTTATCTGACATAAAGTCTTTTAAGCAGTAATAACATTTATCGACTAACAGGTCATAAAGTTTCTTTTTAAATAATTTAATTTCTGAGATGCTTCTAATATGTTTTGGAATTTTATTGAATATTGCTGGAGCAACCCACAATACACTTTGCTGCAGAAAACGTGTTTTGCTCGTGATTTTACATAATTTATCCTAATGGCGTATTCGGCTACGGTATTCAAATAAGTGAATATTGCTCTTTACAAATACCGCGCATTCAAATATATACAAACATGGTAATGTTAGTATTCTAAGGTTTGTGAAAAATGGCTGACAAGAATCGGTCTGATGCAGATTAAGCATAGACCTGATACAGCGCAAAAGAAAACATATTCAAATCGGTATAGCCATTTTCGAGTTTTTGCGAGTTTAATGCAGGGCAATTGATTTATACAGGGTGTTTTTTAAAACATGCGACAAAATTTAAGGGGGTGTTCTACCCATCAATATGAACAACTTTTACATTTATGTTCGCTTATTTGGTCAAAATGTACTGAACAGCTGATTTTTTTTTTGCGATTTCAGGTTTGGTCCCATAGTAAAAGTTGTTCATATTGATGGGTAGAACACCCCCTTAAATTTTGTCACATGTTTTAAAAAACTCCCTGTATACAAGGTGTAACGTAAAATGCGCAAAACCTGAAAATAGTTTGATCAGAATAACGAGCAGAATCAAGTGAACCACTTTTTAATATAGGTCACATTTTTCAAATAATCTTCATTAAAAACGTTGCCGTGTCTATTTATTAATAGGTCAAGCTATCACATGCGCAAACCCGCCAAAACAGGTAAACAAACACAAATTGTTGTCGACCAATTTAAATTTTCGCATACGCGGGATAATAATAGCTTTTATTTCAATGCAAGTACGAAACATCCATACAATACCATGAAAAAGACAATTTGAAGTAAACAATAATGCTACCTATCTTTTTTAACTTAAACGTAACCTAAGGGTGAGAAAGAGAAATGGCGATCTGCACGGAGAGGCGGGACGTGCAAAATACGTGACAGTGGCCATGTTTACTTCAGTCTCAGCGCCGCCGGCACATGCGTCACAGATGTATTGTTTTATCCCGTTACCCGGCGGCGCGTGCGCACGAATTTCGTGACTACTTATGGCGTTTTTGTACACAAACATTCAATATTGTGAAATGGTGAGAATGTTGGCGCGTTGTAATGACAACGTTAACTTGGCAGTGCGACGGTTTCGAGAAGAGTTTGGAGTATCTGTATACAACGTTGGATTTTTTTGTGGGGTCGAGTAAAAGCGCTAGTGTATGACGATGGAAATAGACCAACTTATGTGTTAGCGTTTCAACAAGTGAAAAGTGACACTCAAGTGCTCGAATCGCTGAAAAATAACTTGAGAAGGCGGGCTGTGTTGTGTATTAAACAAAGTGTTAGACATTTTTAATCTTTGCTATCGCAACAAGGGGACCTGTAAGTAGAGATACCTAATTATCTACTTAATTAACTGCAAATAAGTTGATTACGTGCCAATTATTTGTAAATACAGTGATTTAAACACGCCAACATTACTTACGTAGCACCTACTTAGGTTCCTACTTAATCAGCACGTCATAGTTACTGTAGGTAAAAAGCTAATTAGCTATTACTACAGTAGTCTTTGCTTTTAGTCTGAAAATGTGGGTTACCTAATGTTGCCAGTGCAAAGCTTGGAAAAGTGTGATGGAAACATTTAAATCACTGTTCAAAGATAACCTAAGTTCTTTATGACCGTAGATAGTAAATAATAATGCTAGCGCGGGCGCGGCGTAGTTGGCCGGTGTCGACTCCTCCTCCGATTGAGCGTCGTCGCAGACGCAAGAAACGATCAGAATTGCCAGCAAAACTAAAACAGCACATAAAACCTTTACAATTTCTTTAATGATTTTTTTTCTCTCTGAAATAGGTCAATTGAATTAAAAATCAGTTGGGGTGTCTGAGGTTTTGCGCATTTTACGTTACACGCTGTATACATATTAGCTGACTCGGCGAACTTCGTATCGCCTTAGCGGCACCACCTACCGGGTCCAATTGTATTTTAAAACCATGCAGGAACCCATTTAAATATACACACACAATTTCATTCAAATCTGTCCAGCCGTTTAGGAGGAGTTAGGTGTCAAACACACATACAAAAGAATTAAGGATAAAAGATATACAGATAAGATATAAGATAAGATAAAATTGACCTATCATCCTCCATTCCTTTTTCAAAAACAGTTCTGATTCAGACCACGCTCAAACTAAATCACAAAGAAATAAAACATTTGATATGGGAAAATTCACGCCCATAACTTTTATTGCAACTGTATAACCCATTGTAAGATACTTTTAGAGGTTACCGGGGCGTTAGCAGTCATGGCAATGTTAAAGTTCCGTTATTCGACATTGATCATAGTTTAATGATAATGTGTTTGTCAGATAACATCCATTTTGTTTCGCGATTCGGCCATTTTGTTTGATTAGTTTGGTTGTGTTTTGCACATGGTAATGTTTTTAGATTAAACAGTTTTGGCCGATGGGCTTAGCAGTTTTGTTTGTATTTCACTTGTTTACATAATATTCTGTTACACTAACGCAAGTATTATATTTTAAACTGGGTGTAATTATCTATATAAGTATGTATTTACAAAAAAAAAAGTAGTGTATGTCGTATATTAGTCATCTGGTTTCCATAGTACAGACGCCAGCACATCAAGCTACTACAATCTGTCAGATTTCTTTACTAGATTTTCGACTTTATTGCTAAGGTATTAGGTTCAAGGTTGATTGGGAAAATCTGACAGTTTCGGGTAGGTTGACCTGCTGGTGTCTGTACAAGCTCTGTTTAGTTTGGGATCAGATGACCGTGTGTGAAAAATGTCCCAGTGTATTATTATTATTATATATTATTAAATATAATTCTACTTGTTTAAGTCTCATTAAGATTTGAGCCCAACATAACTAAGGATTTAGGGTAATTCTGACCCACACTTTAAGATAACTACGTAGTTCTAGTAACATAGCCCGTTAAACTAAGATTATAGTCAATAGTCAACCATCTACTGAACTACGTATAAGGCTTACGGAGAATCTTAGTTTAGTTCGAAACTTAATCTAATTCTTCTATTAACTGTATTTTAACTTATTTTAATAAACAGTTGGTAAATAGGCTTAGGTCAGATAAATATTTTAATAATATTCAAACTTTTTATTTATTTTTGCCTGTTTGTACTTTTTCATAAGCTCACATTTAGTTGGAACGTTTTAAAGGAATTATCTTTATGCATGGCTCATTTTAATATTATTTTGTTAAAAACGAACCTAAATCACCAAATTGACTAATATTCAACAAATTACTGCATAATATTCCGTAAATTTAAAACGGATTACTATGGTAATGGGGAAGAAAACTGTCAACTAGTTCCACGTAGATGGCGCTGAGTGTTTACTACAACTGAACAGTCAAACTCCATAGAAATTAAACAATATTTCGTGTTTTTGTGACTTTTATCAATATAATGGGTCGTTGTGTAGCCTTTGAATGCAAAGAAATAGGCTTTGGCAAATTCCCAAATAATTGTCGCATGAAGAGAAAGTGGGAAAAGGCACTGAAATTAAAAAAAAACTTCAAATCTAGTGATATTTCGAGGTTGTGTGGGAGACATTTCAAGGAAACAGACTACGAGACCACTTCTAAGACGACACGTTGGTACCATGATGACGATGATGATGTCTTTATATTAATAATAGTAAAAAATCTGTGAAAAAAATGGCTTCCTTTCAAATAACCATACATTTTGTAACAAGTAACTTTACATCTTGTTTACCATTAGTATCATTAAAAAGAAAAAAAGTAATGAGCTAAGTTTATTTTATTACATATAAAACCATAACATTTTCCAGAATACGGCTAAAAGTCGATAACATGTTAAATATAATGACGACAAGTTTGGCTTTCCTTCCTTATAGCGATACTCCGCTTTTTTTCTACCCAGGTACATTGTGAAGCAACACAAGTGGATGAAGAAAACAACACGCAAATA
This sequence comes from Dicycla oo, assembly GCA_948252095.1. Taxonomy (NCBI): domain Eukaryota; kingdom Metazoa; phylum Arthropoda; class Insecta; order Lepidoptera; family Noctuidae; genus Dicycla; species Dicycla oo. The sequence continues at coordinate 3,077,718 of OX411728.1, read as the reverse complement.
CTTAAAAATCGTCCATACAATGCACACGTCTTTATCAAAAACTTTGAAGTTTGTGTAACAAACATACAGCGCCACCTTGCGGCGAAGCTTCCGGGAAACAACCCCATTCCTACTTTTTTGGATTTATTATATATGTTTATTTAGGTATTTTAAAAATTAATAATTAAGTTAACAATTTAATATCCTAATCTAAATAAAAAACTAAAATATGACGTCGAAAATTTCTACTTAGTACACTTGATAATATTAACCGTCATTTTGAAGTTTAAACACAGATTCTCAAAAAAAATGTGTTAACTGGAACATTTTTGTTTTTTTTTATATTTTTTTTTATTTGTGATGGGTTTGCTCTTGACTCTAGTCTAGGTCAGAGGTGACAGAGACAAAGTCGACGATGGAGTGAGCTTATCCAGAAGAAGCCTGTTCACTCTCACTTTGAAGAGATTAGGGTTGTATGCGCTCGGAAACACAGACGCAGGTAGTGAGTTCCACTCTTTTGCAGTGCGCATTATAAAAGACATTTGGATGAGTTTAGTGCGAATTAGTGGAATAGCAACTAGGTAGGGATGGTAACTGGCAGTGCGTCTAGATGTCCGATGGTAGAAGGGGGCCGGCGAAATGAGGTCGTGGAGTTCTTGAGCACACTCACCGATTTACAATCTGTAGAAGACCGACAAGCAGGCAACCTTGCGGTGATGAGCCAAGCTGTGAAGCTTGGCATCCACCAGTTTTACGTCGCCAATGAGCCTCTTAGCTCTGCGTTCCACCGAATCAAGCGCGGCTAGTTGGTACTTAGCTAATCCATCCCAAAGGTGACTGCAATACTCCATGCAGGATCAGACTTGCGCTTTGTAAAGGGTTAAAAGCTGTCCTGGCGTAAAGTATCGCTTCACCCTATTTAGGATGCCCAGTTTCTTGGCCGCAGTTTGGGCCTTGTACTCGATGGTGGCGCCGAAGTTGAGACCAGATGTCAACTCCATGCCTAGGAGCTCAAGTCGATCAGTTACAGGAACAGATGTACCCCGAAAAGTAGGAGTTTGGGTGAAAGGACACTTTTTAGCGGTAAAAAGACACCTGCGTTTTGGTGGCGTTAAAAGAGACCAGATTATCATCACCCCACTGGGAGACAAAGCTTAAGGTCAAATCTGTTCGCTCTACCATGGCTTCTCTCAAGGAACGAACTTCGGCCCCGCTGGTTTTTGCGCTGGATAAGTATCTCTCTGAAACTGTACTGTCATCTGCGTACCCAACAATACCAGGCCGAAGCAGGTCATTGATGTTCAGCAGGAAAAGAGTTGCAGAGAGAACAGACCCCTGAGGAACTCCGGCATCAACAGCCAAAAGTTCAGAAGACCAGCCATCAACAACTACTCTAATCGACCGTTCACTAAGGAAATCTGATATCCAGCTACAAAAATCAGCTGGGATGCCATAAGCAGGAAGCTTGCTGAGCAGAGCAGCGGGCCAGACCCTGTCAAAGGCCTTCGAGATGTCAAGCGATACAGCCAGTGCTTCGCCGTGTTTCTCGATGGCTTCGCCACAGCAGTGCGTGACATACACAAGAAGATCGCCAGTTGACCGTCCCCGGCGAAAGCCATATTGACGGTCACTGAGGAGATCATTGTCTTCAAGGTAGTTCAGCAACTTATTGTTCAGTACCCTTTCCAAAATTTTGCACAGAATGGAGGTAATGGCGATCGGACGGTAATGGGCAGGGTCTGCACGGTCGCTTTTTTTGGGCACTGGTTGTACATTTGCAAGCTTCCAGGATTTCAGCACCGTTCTTTTTTCAAGAGAGAGGCGGAACAAACGTGTCAATACAGGAGACAGCTCAGGCGCACACTGCCTCAACACTCTCGCTGGAATGCCGTCAGGCCCGCTGGCCTTGTTCACGTCTAGACTGCACAATACTCTTCGGACCTCTTTAATGTGTACTGCGATCTCCGGCATCGAGGAGTCACAATGAGGTACAGTAGGTGGTTGCTTTGAGCCAGCGTCCAGACGTGAATTGCTTGCGAAGAGAGATGCAAATAAATTTGCTTTCTCAGTTGCAGAGTGAGCCAGCGACCCATCAGGTTTCATCATAGGAGGTTAAGTGGGACGAGAGAAATTCGTTTCAACCGCTTTAGAGAGGGACCAGAACTGTTTACTACCCGGAGGGTGCGAAGCCAGCCTGGCCCCGATATGTCAGACATGGTCAAAACGTGCCCTACGCAAAACCCACTTGCAGAACTTGGCGGCAGAATTAAAGGCTCTTTTCTTCGCGCGAACCCTACGCGCTCTAACTTTGCGGTCGCGGGCCTTGACCCAGGCTTGGTAGGCAGTCTCTTTTCGCGCCTCAGCGTGGGCGCATTCTGCATTATACCAAGGCCGGGATTTGTGACCGACCAGATGTCGGAGAATGGAATAAAATATTCCATCCCCTGCCGAATCACGTCCGCCACGTGCATACGTCTGGACGTTGCATAATACAACGAACAGCCAATCGTATTGATTATCTTAAATTAGGAACGTCAAGACCAACCAGCTCTCTGTATTTAAATAAATAACGAATACATTTTCAACGAGCTATTTCAAGATGAATGTACGGAACTGGGAAGTAGGATGAATCTAATTTGCTAGACCAGAGGGAAAATATAGTATTTTTAAACTTGGATCAACTAAGAAATAGGTTACTCCCAGCATTAATACACTATTCCGGAAATAGGATTAGGTGCTTACTGGAAAAATATTTCTGTTTGTCACTGGAAAATGAAATTCAAAATTTTGCTCGAGAAATGACGAGCAAAATTTTGAGCTTTCTAACTTTATTTTTCCGGCGTGTTTTCTAGTGCCATATTGTAACGAAGCAAGAGTTTGGCCGAATAAAATTCTTGAATACTTTTAACACAACCGGTATATAGGGTGACTGGTAATTAGTAACCTATACTTAAACACACGATTATACTCATGATAACAAACAACTTTACTATGGGACCAAGCCTGAATTAGCGAAAAAGATCAGCTGTCCCATACATTTATGTTCGCATAACTCGTTAAAATGTAGGGAGCAGCTGATTTTTTTTGCGCGATTTTAGGTTTGGTCACTAATTCCAAGTCATCCTATATATTGAACAGAGTCAAAATTCTCCGCAAAGTATATTCCAAAACTAAGCGTCACAATTATGTTCTACCCCATTTATACTTTTTTAGTCAAAGTACATTCAAGTAATTATTGGAAGTTGAATATAATATATTGCATTACTATTTAAAAGGACATGTAAAATAATTTAATCAATTATAGAGTGCATTATACGTTATGCCCGGTGGATGTCTACTTGGTGTTACCTAGTCGTAACAATATTATGGCGTTGAGGACTTTTATATCTTTTTATGAGAGGTTTAATTATCTCCACAAAGCTCCATTTCTTTTTTGTTCATCTGTACTAATAATAATAGGTATTTGAAGTTACGGTTTTACAATACTGACTATTTGAAACGTAATTTATGTATGGCTGGCAATAAATTCTAAATTCAAATGAATTTTATTTTAAAAATATGGAATTCTATGGATGTAGGAGGTAATCTCCGAAATTAATAAACCAATTTCAAAAATTATTTTGCCAATAGAAAACTATTGCCGTCTTTTATAGGATATTATTAATGTATTTTATGGTATAATTTGGCTTACATGTAACGGAGTTGCGGGCAGAAATTATTTTTAAATATTTTAGTACCTACCTAAATTTTTTAATCAGGGAAAATCTCGCTGAATCCAAAATGTTTACTGCAAAATCTTAGTCATGCAGTATTTTGCAATCACCGACGGAAATGTACTGTAAGAACAAACAATAAATAATATGATTTAAACTTGTATAGATAATAAAATCGGTGCAAGCAATAAAATTGTGTACTGGTAGAGAAACAAATCTTTGAAACGGTCCAAACCCGTGGGTTTTATTTTATTTTCGTTAGTAAATGTTCAAACGTAGTTTATCGCATGTTATCTATTACTGTGATTTATGCGGTATTGTATATTTTTCCGTTGTGACGTCATTGGTGACGTAGGATGGAGGCACCTATTAGCGTAAGTTAAAGCATTTGGAAATTAATCTTATGTTAGACTGTACTTATTTGTTTGACAGAAGTATAGAGTATACAAGTGTTCAGATATACTCTGCACACGTGTTTATCCCTGAAACGATCAATTGCAATTGATCAATATTGCCATCAATTTAATATTTTCAATCGCATTTGGTAGACGATTAATTTGCGTATCAATGTGTATCAATCACGTTATAATTGATTGCTTCGGAGACCCTTAACGAGCGAAAAGGAACTTTGTTAAAAAATGATGAGTTATAGAGTTCACGACTCAATACCTAGGTTATCTTTATTTTTCTAAAGGTCATCGAATGCTAAGAAGAAAAATATTTATGTGACAACGCTACTATCTATTTGATGGAAGACATTAATTTTGCGTTTTTGATTGCTAGGATAATACCAAATTATTTAGATAAGTTTGAATAAAAAAAAATTAATCCATTTCTAATAGGTGGAAACCAATCCGTAAAAATGCAATGCGTATTAGATAAAATTATGTGGCTATCATAAACACAAATGTCAAACTATACCTAGAACTGTCTACAGCCCCCCTAATAAAGGGTGTTTTTTTAGAGAGGAGCACTTTAAGTTGAAATAAAACACAGAAAAATGAATTTAATATCCATGAAATTGGCTTTATTTGAAAAAGTATCTACTTTTATGGAATTAATATTTCAGCCGCGGCGGCCACATGCCCGACTCTTATGAGTCGGGCATGTGGCCGCCGCGGCTGACACGTACATCGGCATAATCTGGAGCTCAAATTTTGACACACTCTTCGCAGTAAATCAGGTTGTATTTCTGCAATAATGCATCGAATGTTGGCATCCGAGTGCTCAATTGTTACTGGTTTATCGGGGTAGACACGCGACTTTACATATCCCCAGAGAAAATAAAGTAATGGTTTCAAATCGCACGAACGAGGTGGTTAGATTTTGTGAAATTAGTCGTTTGTTAAATGTTTCTTTTAGTAAATTAAGCCAATAAAAAAGTTAAGTTTTCAGTAAACTAGGCGTACGTGTCAGGCGCGGCGGCCATACGCCCGGAATCATGTTCAAACATTAATGCCATAAAATTATATATGAAATAAAGCCAATTACATGGATATTAAAAATATTTTTCTATGTTTTTTTTTCAGTTTAAAGTTCTCTCCTATATAAAAATCCCGATATAGTACAGTATAACTGGGCAACCCTTTGACATCATTAAAGAAATGACTATCAGTAGTTTTATTCAACTATTAACGAAAAATTATTTTAAGTTATTTTGCGTAGGTACTCAAAGGAAAGTAGGTACCTCCATAAAAAAAAACTGGTTTTTCAAGCTGAAATAAGCTTGAAAAACAGGAGTTTTTTTTTCATCCTCTGCCTAGCCTTTTCCCAACTATGTTGGGGTGAGCTTCCAGTCTAATTGGATGCAGCTGAATACCAGTATTTTACATGGAGCGACTGCCTATCAGACCTCCACAACCCAGTTACTGGGTAATACGATACCCCTTGGTAAGACTGGTTGTCAGACTTTCGGGCTTCTGACTACCCGTAACGACAGCCGTGCGGACGTTATCGCCACGAGCTACGAGCCCCTCTACTCATATTGTTTGACATAATACATATTATTATGAAAAAGTGCCTGATTGACCATTAATACTACGGTGAAAACCTAGTGTGACTGTGTGTGTGTGTGTGTGTGTGTGTGTGTGTGTATGTGTGTGTGTGTGTTATATTTTTTAACTCTAAAGAAAAATAATGTTATTCCAACAAACAATGGCGAATAGAAACATTCATATAAATCATGCATCTTGCCTTTCATCAATATGACCGACCACCCACGACGCCAACTGAAATTAACATCATAAATTACTGTTTATTATTCACAGCTGAGAGTGAGGTATACCGTGTATTTGGTATTACAACCGTGCATATTGCATTTGGTAATATTGGGTGCAGAATATACAAGCAAAGGGTAGACTGAAGGATTTATTAGTTTTTATTACAAGAGACTGTTATTAAGTTTATTCAGGGAAATATAAGCTGTGTTGTTTTGGTTTTACCAGAGAAATTAAAAGCTTGATTTAAGATCGTGTTAGTGAGGAATACTTTTTCAACTTGCAATTTACTGCCCCGGAATGATAGTGGACATTGTCCACACACGTGTGTGGAAAAAGTTTCGAAAGGGAAGCCTTTACTCAGTAGGGGGATATTACGGGCTTAATACTAAATAGATAGATAGATAAACTCATTATTTTTTTTTTAGCCGAAAGATGTCCAATGCTGGACACAGGCTTCACCCAAGCACCGCGACTTCATCCGTTTCTGTGCTTCTCGCATCGAACGGATTTCTGCGGCCTTCACCAGGTCATCGGTCCACCTTGTGGGAGACCTTCAAACGCTACGAGCGCGATGTATTAACTAACAAACTAAACATTGTATCGCACAAAATTGTATGAAAATTTGCAGTTCTGTCTTTTAAAATATGAAAACTGCCGGGTTTCCTACCCTACGACGTGTCGTGATTTCTTGTTTCTGGAATTTAATTTATTTCAATTGACAACACAGCCAACCGCCATGCCATTTGAATAACATCAAGGTGGGATGAAAGGGAGTCTAGCTTGTCTCTGCCTCATCCCGTCCCTTGCTCGGTAATGAAGTGACAGCCGGTGGCGTAGCTGAACCAGTAGCTTTAAACTCCCCGGATAATAATAATTACTCTGATTTGATACATCATGTCCCATCTTGCTGTCCTCCCCCCCAGCGACGCCCTAAGCCGAGGTTCGTTCCCCACAGGGGGAGCCCTTAGCGTGTAGTCGCTTAGTCTGTAAGTTTTATGCCCTGGCTGGAGGCTTTGAGTTCGCTTAAGGCAGCCACAGGAATGTCCGGTTAAGTAGTCACGGCCTCTCTAGGACAACTACGAGATGCCATACAAAAAAAAGACTGCCTCACGCTTAAAGTCACTTGTTCAGTTCGCGGAGAGTGGTCGACAAAGTAAGACGTTCTGATAACGGGTAACGTAGTGAAATTATATTAAAGTTTTACTGATTGTAATAAATATCGAGATTATATGTACGTGACTATTTTGATATTACTAAAATTTATATAAATACAATCTAATAGTATAAATAGTGGTTTTATTATAGACGTAAAAGCCCTGTCAATTATTTTTTTTTTGCGTACAGTCAACCGACTGTAAGACTGTTTGTAGTCGCGTTTACTTGCTGTCAAAAACTTACATACCCACGATAGTGTGGCTACATATGAAACCACTCCCGGAGAACCCATGGCTGCGTTTCAGGCATTGGCAAATCATTTAAGAATGTGGATTTCAGCCTGTGTTTTTTCAGATTTTTGAGGCTTTTCAGTTGCTCAAATAATAATTATTCATAGTCCTGCGGCTGCAGTCTCGACATAGATAGAGATCGATTTACGAACGAATCTGGTAGCGAAATCCTAATGGGGTCCTTAGATGCTCAAAATTGCTTGACAAGCTCGTGATTTTTTCGTGCTTGTCATGCAATTTTGACCGTCTGGAGACCCCATTAGGACTATCGTTATTTACGTCGAGACTACAGCTCCTGACAATTATTACACACTTGATATACACAGATAATTTTGCTTCACGGCAGTTTCATGGGAACTTCTCTCTGCTAAATAATCCCTCGACCAAACAGCATTATCTCAACATAATCATACAAATAAATTATTATTATTGAACCGACAGCGTCCGTATCGTTTGATATTATGTAAATACGCAGCAATGGCGGTGTATTCCGGGGAACTGTTTCATTTTAATGCGTTTCAATTCGTATCGATGTTATAATTAGATCGGTATATGAAGGTGGTTGGGTTGATTATGTTCATTTGTTTATCGTGCTGTCAGATTTCTGGTTTGTAATTGTAGCCAAGCCATTTACTAAATGCATGTTAGAAAAAGTGGTAAGCCTTTGGAAAAGTTCTTCTAAAGAGATGTTAAGGGGAAATAACACTTTATACTACCTTGGCTATGTCGGCCAAGTAACTGTGCCCCGTTCCTATGTCCCGTTTTGTAGAGCATCAGCGAAATTAACGGAGGAGAATAACTCCAAAACCGTGACTGAAAAATAAATAATCTCCAAAACCGTAATCCGTCGGCCCCTTTCTACCATCGGACACCTAGATGCACTGCCAGTTACCATCCCTACCTAGTTGCTATTCCACCAATTCACACTAAGCGTTTCTGTGTAATGCGCACAGCAAAAGAGTGGAATTCTCTACCTGCGTCTGGGTTTCCGAACGCATACATCCCTAATCTCTTCAAAGTGAGAGTGAACAGGCTTGGTAAGTTTACATCGTCGACTTTGTCTCTGGCAAACCCGTTTCAAATATAATAAAATAGCATATTGGATTTTGAGGAGGCATTACAAGAGTCTCGAGTAGTAACGATAGATACCTGCTCACTTAAGTTCACAGCACACCAGCAGCAGCAATTCTGCTGCCAGCTAATTCTCTTTACCGCATCATGAGCTACAATTTAATTTTCGTGTAACTCATGCCGAAACTATAAAGAAGGCTAAACCTTTTGAACATAGCCTGCCCTACGCCATACCCTGAAGCGTTACCATTCCAAATCATCCATCATATAAACAACTTTACCCTAAGCAAACAATTTCACAATACACGTACCTAATACACATAAGATTGTTTTAGTTTCCCAGTAGGGAATCAATAAACTCGCTGTTTACGAATATGTATATTAGGTCCATTAATATGTATTTTGTTGTATTAGGCTCATGGCTAAATATTTCAATTTCAAATTTATTTATTAATAATCAGGCTGTACGATAAGACTGGACGGTGACCCCCAAACTAGACATATGCCTGTATCTTGGGGGTCGGATATTGTCAACAAACAGTATTCTCAGTGTGTTCAACGATCGGTGGGATTCTTCGATGTTGCGGAGGTGGATGCAGCTCCACGCTGAATTTAAATTATAATTGTACATTTATGAACTGTGTCTGTACCTACTAATATTAGATGTTAATTAAAATTGTTACTAACTCTATGGACTCTGTCTGAAATAAAAGTATTCTATTCTATTCTAAATTATAACATCCGCACGGGTTGATTGGCCAGGTTAAGCTGGTAGTTGGTTACGGGTCATCAGAAGCCCGAAAGTCTGACAATCAGTCTTACCAAGGGGTATCGTATTACCCAGCAGCAGGGTTGTGGAGGTCAGATAGGCAGTCGCTCCATGTAAAATACTGGTATTCAGCTGCATCTGGTAGACTGGAAGTTGACCCCAGCATAGTTGGGATAAGGCTAGGCAGATTGATTGATGTTGTCTTTAGAATTTATTTAAGTTTATACTTTACTGTAGGTTTTAATATCGCATATAAAATATGCTTCGAGACACGAGACACGAGACTTTGACATATCTCTAGGATTGGCAACACATTTGAAAACCTATATGTGTTGCACGCGTCTAATAGACGGTATTCATTAAAGAAAGAAAGAAAGAAAAATATTTTATTTGGGACACGCACAACAAATACAAACAGTAAAAAACGAGCATAGGAAACTAACAAAATGAACATTTAAAAAAGAAAAATAAATACAAAATATAAAAATTATAAAAAAAATTATAAAAAAAATATCTGTGCGAGGCCAAAAAGGCTCCTATCTCAGCATAAAGCTGCAACATTTAAATAAATATCGCAGCGCTGGTATTCTGATAAGGCCCATGTGATGCCACGGATACACATTAGGGTTCCGTACCTCAAAAGAAAAAAAACAAAAAAAAACGGAACCCTTACAGCATCACTCCGGCCTGTCACAGCCAATTTGCTCCGAATTTAATGGACCAACTTAGTTGAAATTTGGTACACGTATGAATTTCTGTGACCTAAACGTGGACGTTTAAAGTAAATAAATTAATTTTGAATATGGGGGTCAATTTTGGGGGGCAAATAAGAAAATAAAAAAAAGTTTTGCAAACTGTACCGAGTGACAAATGGAATCAAAGGGGCTTCCTCAGACTCAAATATATATATTTATTTATAATTATAAAATAAATTATTTTTTTAAGTAATTTAGGAAAATAGACGACATTTGATCTTTCCCCCCTTATCTCCGAAACTACTGAGCCTAAAATTTTGAAAAAACAAAATACAGAAAATAAAATATAGTATATACATAGTATGTAGATTACAGGAAAACTTATAAGAAGTCTTGGTTTTAAAATAACATGATAAATCTCTCAATATTGTGCGTACAAACTTACATTTGCAGTTGGAATGTATGGGATAACTTGTTTTTCATGTACAATGTTAAGTTTGTTCTAGGGATAAATTCATCCCAACTACGGAACCCTTCATTGTGCGTGGTCCGACACGTACTTGGCCGGTTTTTCTTTTAAATTTAACTCACATACTGGAAAGTGGTTGGTTGGTGATATGAGCTGTAGTTTTCTAGCCTCCATGTCCATGGGAGTGATAATTGAAGATTCATATTCAGCTAATTATTCGGTCTTATACAAAAGCTTCTTACTTCCCGACAGCTAGCCACACAACACGAAAATTTCACGATCAAATAAACAACTTTCGAAACGTCACAACTTGAACACATTCATGAGTTGCTCCGAAGCATTGTATTTTATTACATCAACATAGTTGAAAGTTACAGCCATGTAAATGTAGGTATAAAACACACTATTTCCCGTTTTCACTATTACTAGGCGACACCTAAATAAAAGCACACTGATAGAGTTTCATCCATGACAAATGGCGCAGCAATGACTGATGTAACTACAGTCCAGCCGACTAGAGATCATGCTAAGGATGCTGTTGGCGCTGCCACGAACTCTGCGCACCAGGGATGCGCATCTTTTACGCATCGTAGCATAAAAGCAGTCTTCGCGATGTTCAGAAAACATCCCTGATGCACTACAGAATCGCCGCAGCCCCATCAGCACCCTGAACGTATTATTAAATTTGACTCGGAGGGTACTGTAAGACTTTAGTACAGTAGACAAGAGTATAGTTGGCCCACAGGCTGCACGTGTACAACATGATCTAAAAAGAGTAATTTTGACTTCCGTCGAACAACGTGCAAACCTGCGAGTTATCATGTTCACCCGCACTGCCAGCACCCTCCGTTCCCTCTCGATGTCATCATTGTCCTTGAAGTCCGAAGTCAGCATATGTCCTAAGTACTTAAATTTAGACACCCTACGCAAAGCTGTACCATTAGGCGTAATGTTGGGAAACATGTTACCTGTACTGTTTCCTCTGGCCTCAAATACCATGACTTCACTTTTGAGTGGATTATATTTTAATCCGTGATGCTCAGCATATGCTTCACAGATGGTAAGCAGTTTCCTAATACCACATACCGATGCACTCAGTAACACCATGTCATCAGCATAGCTTATATTGTTTACATTAATTCCGTCTGTGTGACAACCTACCCGGGTGCTACTGAGTGCCATAATCAGATCGTTCATATACAGGTTGAATAGGGTTGGCGAGGGCAATCCCCCCTGCCTCACCCCGCACTCCAACCTGTACGATTGCGACATGGTTCCCGACCATCGCACGCCATTGACCTGATTTCCATACCAGTACTTAAAGATGTTGATGAGTTTTATTGGTAGATTAGTGTTTTCTAACTTGTTAAAAATCTATCAGCGCGCTTTTATTTAGGCATTAATTTAGGTGTCGCTTGGATGGTAGGACTCGTGGTTAAGTAATAACAGCCACACCGGTCGATCTTCATGGTTAAGCAACGCCTGCCGAGGTCGGCCCGTGGATTCATGATCATCTATTACTTTTCGAGACCCCTCCGTGCCTCGGAGAGCAGGTTAAGTCGTTGGTCCCGACTGTCATTCCAGTCCAAAAGTCTGACAACTAGTCTTACCTAGGAGTACCTAGTAACTGGGTTGTAGAGGTCAGATAGGCAAACACTCCATGTAAAATACTGGTATTCAGCTTCATCCGGTTAGAATAGATGCCGACGAACATAGTTGGGAAAAGGTTAGGCAGATTGATTAATTTAGGTGTAGCTTAGTGTTAGTGAAAACGGGCATATGATGCGTTAGCATATTATTATATGAATAATTCAGTTTTATCCAGAGGCGACTTGAGACAGTAAATTATTCAACGCTGTCGTCATATTGGGAGGTGGAAAGTGGCAAATTAGGGCTTGCTATAAATAGGCAGAAAACCAAGCTTATGGTGATAGATCGCGCGGGAAAGCTATCGGGCGCCTATAACATCCAAGGCATCGATATTGTGGACAGTTTCATTTATCTGGGCTCTAATATTAATAATGAAGGCAGCTGCGTCCCAGAAATAAAACGACGGATAGCCATGGCTAAAGATGTTATGAAACGCCTCCAAAACATCTGGAGAAATCGCTCTATAAGTTATGAAGCTAAAGCCCGTTTGGTCAGAGCATTAGTTTTCCCGATTTTCCTCTATGGAGTTGAGACGTGGACAATCCGAGCAAGAGAAAGACAGAGGATAAATGCATTCGAAATGCGGTGCTGGAGGCGGATGCTCCGAATACCATGGACAGCCAAACGCACAAATGTGTCTATCCTTTCCCAACTAGATGTCAAGACCCGATTGTCTACAATATGTCTACAGCGTATTCTGACCTATTTCGGCCACATACTTGTAATGCGAAAGGGAGATAGCAGCCTTGAAAAGCTGGTTATTGTTGGCAATACCGAAGGAAAGAGAGCACGAGGCAGGTCGCCAACACGATGGTCCGACCAAGTAAAGGAAGCTACGTCCTCAAGCAATTTTCAGCAGGTGGTGATGGCAATTTTGGACCGGAGTAGATGGAGGCAGATTGTCCGCTTAAAAGCGTCCAGTGACCACGATCCTCAGTAATGAGGGACCGATTGAAGAAGAAGAAGTCGTCATATTGGTTCGTAAATATAAATCCAAACTATTGGATATTTTCAAAATATCGTAGATTATCTTGGGGATAAACCGTACTTTATCTTTAGGATAAGTTGTCAAAGCCTTTTGTAAAGATTGACCCTTTTTGTCGCTAAGCGGTGTTATATTCGATTACGGGTCAGTAGGTATATGAGGCATATTTCCTTTTTTTCTGGTTAGCTATGTATAAAAAAGAATCTTCACTACGTCACTAGGAACTAGGCACTAGTCTTGTTATCACTTTTTATCACATGGTCAAGCAACTCGCTCGTCAACTTCACAACCAGCACCTTGGAGGTTATAAGAATAAATTCGATTGTTTTTTTTTTTTTTGTAAAAAGGTCAAGAATTACGAAAGTTGGCAAATGAATTCGCGATGTTTATGGATCATTGGTGATACGTGTCGTGACTATTATATCAACACCAGTACCCTAATTGCGTAACACAATATCAATCGGGATCGGTTTCATATTGATAGTTCAACAACATTCATTGCGTTATTTACGTTGTCGAGCAGATAAATTTTTCGAACATATGAAGCAATGGATTAGCAATTTTCTTCAAAATATTTCAGATTCCGATCGATAGTCTGTTACGCAATTAGTATGCTGGTACTAAAATAACTCCACATTTTAAGAAAAAAAAAAACATTCGAACAAATAATCCCACCTTCACCATAAAATCCCCTTATACAGCTCACTCACAACACAATAGTATTGCATATAAAGACTTCTTTTATACGAGGCCGTATCGTTTTCACTCTGCCGATACGGGACCCTAATAAAATTGTTTCCCTTTTCATAATGACCTAACAAGTAGCGTTTTGTGTATGGTGGTAACATTACAGGTAGATTAGGTATTTTTATTGGCTGAAAGACGTTACTGATTGGCTGCGACTACGATAAGATTTCTGATAGTAGATTTACAACATATTATATTTATAGATGTCCGTAGGTCTGTGGCATCACATGGGAGCTATCAGAATGCCAGCGCTGTGGTATTTTTTTTTTTTTAATATGGCAGCTTTATGCTGATCAGCCTTTCTGGTCACGCACCGGTCTGTTTTAAAATTGTTAATTGGTTTTATTTTCTAATGTTAATTTTGTTAGTTTTATGTACTCGCTTTTACTGTTGGTATTTCCTGTGCGTGTTCTATATTTCAAATTGGTTATAATATTTTATAATAGGTACCTGAATGTACAGTCAGCAATAACAACAGTGTATTTACACTCAGTTTTACATAACTATCACCGAAATTGACATAAAACCATATGATAAACTGTTTTTTAGCATTTCATATGCCTAATAGAGACTACAAATACTTAATATTATCCTTAAAATTTTACGGCTGTTTTGTATTTTTAACCGACTACAAAAAAGGAGGTTCTCTATTCGACCCGTATGTATGTATGTAAGTTTGTAAGTCCGCGATTTTCTCAAAAATGAATGAACCAATTTTGATGATTCTTTCTCTAGCGTAATCTACATACTTTTAGAAAGGTTTTAGAATATAATACATTATGTAATTAAACTTATGTACGAAGTTATATACATAAATGTGTATCTCCGGCATGTCTAAGAGGCATTTTGATAATTCTTCTTTTCGTTCGTCTTGGGCTTAAGTAATATTCAACTAAAAATGGAAAAACAAAAAAATTTAAAATCGGCTTCAAAAACCTAAAACGAATAAAATAATTTTCATAAAAAACTTAACAGCTTCTGAAGTCGGCGTCTTCAATTCTTCAATGTCAATGCATCTTAGCTTGGCTCCGACTTCAGAAGCTGTTAAGATTTTTATGAAAGTATTTTATTCGTTTTAGGTTTTTGAGGTCGGTTTTTACTTTTTTAATGTAAATTTATTAATAATAATATGTTACACAAAAATTAACATTAACAAAAAACTAAAGTGTTCATCGACTTTTGTTTCTGACCGTAATACTGTGTTAAAGAAATATATTGATATTTTGCAAAAAGGTCTAAATTTTTGTTTATGTTCACCATAAATAATTTCAATTTATTGACATACCTATATTTTAAACTTGCAATAAGTCAACAAAAGAACAACTGAACCGGAATGTAAAAGCTAAGATGCGCAAAGGTAGCCCGCGAAATTCTAATTTTCTTGCATTTTTTTTGCAATTTCCATGTCAGTGTCAGGTTGTATCTTGATCACAAAACGATTCGCCACAATAACACATATGTATTTCCATACTTATAACCGTAAGAATCATCAATTCATCTCTGTAAGTTAGATTTGCCCCAGTTCGGTCTGATTTCCGAAATGACAGACCTGACACTGACCTGCTAACTTCACGGGTTACCTTCGAGCTTCACCCTTGAAACTGGCAAGAACTTTTCTACTTTAAACTAGCGTCTAGACGACTTAAGCTTTATTAAACCTACTTCAAAAATAACAATATAATTAGTGAAATAATTTTGGAATTCTTCGAATGTTCTTTCTTTTTGAGTTCGACTTCCAAAGTCTTACTCTTTCTTCTTTTATTTTCGCAAGATGTTTTGACGTGTTTGACGTCATACACACGACTTCCACTGGGTGCTTGTATAAAGATACTGCATTTCCGCTCCCGTCTTGTTTCTGTCAACCTGTTTCTTTATGTGCGAGGGCGTACAGAAAGTATGGGAGTAATATACCTGCACCGATCGGTACCAACGTTCTTGTCAAGCAATTTTGACCATCTAGGGGTCATTAGGACTATGGACCAAATTCGGTCTTAAAGCGATCGCTATCTATGTCGAAACTGCAAATGCCTGAGAACCTCTATCTTTATGCAAGCCGCTAACCCAGGCCAAATGAAATGAATAAATCATGGTAAAGAAGCCTGGTTTTTATCGCAAACGCTTTTCAGGGATAGAGACAGACACAAAGGTGGTTAGGACAGACTGGATGCGGAAGGCGGAGGACAGAGTGTTCTAGCGCAGTTTGGGAGGAGCCTATATCTAGCTGTGGCCTGCAATTGGCTGAGTTGCTTGATAGCGCTATTCACTAAAACTGTCGCCCGGATTAAAATGTCAGTCGTGTAGGGGCGAGGAATCGACTCGACTTTAATATGTACTAGTCAGTCTTTATCTCTCTCCTATATGTATGGCATGTAACCATCGTCGTCGTCAACATGCTGAGCCGGAGTTGCCTGTTCATCAAATCCGAGCACGGAAAAAAAGAAACACATTTATTTGTACTAAATGTGACGCATATATATAAAAAAAAAACATGTTCTTCCATACATTCCAACTGCAAATGTAAGTTGGTCGCCTATTACTCGTATTAAATTCGTTATATGTTTTGTCACGTATCCAATAACAACTATTTAGAGGACTTCACTCTTACAAAACATAACAATTTAAAGCTTATTGTTCCGTAGATGGATCTCAATCGAAAAACACGGAAAACAGACCCGCAATATTTTTGAACGGCCTATCCAGCGCTACCACATACCATGGGATAGACGAGAAACAAATACCATCCCCATTTACCTACCTCCCTTGCACGTAAATACTACAATAAATTTCTTTTTCAAGATTTTATTTTATCACTTTGTTGGCGTGATTAATAATTTATTATTTACTACGATTATATTAACTGTGCCCATGCCAAATTACAGCTTTCTAGTCTCTGAGCTAAGTTACGAACAGACAGACAGATATGGCATACGTGCGGTACGTTATCGTATTACCCAGTAAATGAGTTGATGATGAAGATGATGAAAGATGATGAAGTAGTGAAAATGAAAAATAGATGTCCCGCATCTTAGTTCTTTATCTTAGCCAAGCTGAAATATACCTGGAGTTCAATTTACCAAAATTCAAAATTCAAATTCATTTATTGTTTGTCACAGGTGAAATATCAGTTCTTATGATTATTATAAAGGGTCGCTGTAACATACCTATAAGGTGTACAATATTTAATGTTTGTTCCATACTTATTTAACATTACAATCATTATTCGTCCTAAGTAAACGTCCATCATCATCATCATTCGTCATGCATTAATATAAGTGTTTATTCACAGTCAGATAAATAAGCAATAGGTACATTGATTTCATACTAATTAAATTATTCATTAGTTTCATTAAAATTAAATTACTCAATTATACCGTATAATTTAAATTGTTCATTAGTGTCATTAAATTTAAATTATTGGTTGATGTCATACAAATTAAATTATTCATTGATTTCATTAAATTTCTCACTTATGTCATACAAATTAAATTAATCATTGAGGCAGCTTATCTAAAGGTGAGTCACCTGTATTTTTGTCATTAAAATAGTCATTGATTGAATAGTAGGCTTTACTTATCAAGAATTGCCTTAGTTTTTTTTTAAACTATGTGAGGTTACACTGCTTTTTATATAATTTGGAAGTTTGTTATATATTTTTACTCCTATCCCAAATATGCTAGATTTAAACTTAATTGTCCTACACTTAATACATTTTTATACCGTGCACTTGTCAATCTGTCATAATTATTTAAATCGCGTTTTATCATTACTGCTGCTTCGTAAATGTATAGTGAAGGTAATGTCAAAATGTGTAATCTTGTAAACTCTGTTCTACATGAATCAGTCTGTTTAAGACCACAGATACTTCTAACACAATTTTTTTGTGCCCTAAATTCATATTCTCTATTAGTTGAATTTCCCCAAAAAAGAATACCATATTTTACTGTAGAACCTACCAATTCTGTTCCAAAGTTGATCCTAAACTTATTAATCGATATTTCTATCACACCTAATTCCTTCAACAAAAACCCGATAACGACATTCAATTTCCTAACCCTCAATGGAAAAATCTTATATCTTTTATTTTTCCAAAACATTTATTTCACATAAGTATAGGAGGCGTCTCTTATCTTTTTTATTTCGTTTATTTTGGGTGTAATATTCGCCGATGTGGGAACCCATATTTTTATTGAAAAAAATGTTTTTATTGCCTATCTGCCAATAAGTTGTTTATTTTGGGGGAGAAAGGGTGTCCTCGTATGATGCTGAATCACACTTAGTTAATAATGGCGGAAAGTTATGTAACATAATTGCTCTTTCCATGATCAAAATTTTTTTTTCAAAAAACAAAAAATCAACTGACTTCCAAAAAAAAAAATAAAGTTATTTTTCACTTTGTGCACTTACTCGTACAAAGTAACAAATAACTTTAATTTCAGAAGTCGGTGTTTTTGGATCTGTATTTAGTTTTTGCCACCGACTTCCGAAATTAAAGTTATTTTTCACATTGTAGTGTTTTTTTTTTTGAAGTTGGTTGTTTTTTTTTTTATAAATGCGTTTTTCAATCAATCATCATTTTTATTCCGGAAATCATCCATATTGTATTAGTACTAGAACTTATTATTTTTATTTTTACTTTTTAGTTATTGTGCCTACCCCACACCAAATCGTATACTTGCTATGTATGTAAACAACTGTGACAGGAAGTATTAGAACATCGTCAAGATACACTAAGTGGATTAAATACGTATTATTCAAGCTAACTCAAAAAATACACAAGCAAAGTTAATACAATTTTGTAACTAATGTTACTATTTATTTACACAATTAATTTGTAAAATATGTTTTTGTCTCAATAAAGATTAGGTATTATTATTAAAAAAATATATACAGACTACATGTGAAGTATGACCTACTTAAAAGAAGAATCATCAAAATCAATTCATAACTGGCGGAATAATCGCGTAACAAACAAAAAAAAAAGAACATACAGTCGAATTAAGAACCTCCACCTTTTTTTAAAGTCATTTAAAAATGACAGTTATTGTTAGATAACTTAGAATTTTACAGGAATAGTATACTCGTACAATCCTTATTGCGTGACCAAACTATTAATAACCATTTGTTTTAGATCTGTTATATTACCTAAACACATGCATCATATAAGTCTTTTACAGTTCTCTAGTGGTGTTGTTTCGAGGTCTCGTAAGACAATGGAACATGTCCTTCTATGCGGAAAAAAACTAATTAAAGCTGCTATAATCAGCCCATTTCCAAATGTCAGGTTTCAATCAAGAATCAACTCTACCTATCGCATTCCGCTGCTAGATATAAGCCTCTCCCAGGCTGCGCCACAACACTCTGTCCTCCGCCTTCCACATCCAGTCTATCCCAGCCACCTTCTTATGGTCCTCGGTTTATCTAACTGGGGCGCGTCCCACGCTACGCTTGCCGAAACGCGGTCTCCACTCCATGGCTCGTCTGCGAATGTGCGGTTTGTTGCCATTATTTTCTCACGTTAGTGAAAATCAATAGTAGTTAGTAGAAATCAATCAATCTGCCTAGCCTTTTCCCAACTATGTTGAGGTCGGCTTCCAGTCTAACCGGATGCAGCTGAATACCAGTATTTTTCATGGAGTGACTGCCTATTTGACCTCCACAATCCACAACCCAGTTATTGGGTAATACGATACCCCTCGGTAAGACTGGTTGTCAGACTTTCGGGCTTCTGACGACCCGTAACCATTGTCAAAGATCCACGAATGACAGCCGGGACCAACGGTTTAACGTGCTTTCCGAGGCACGGGGAAGTTTCGATATTAAAAGATGGTCACCCATCCACAGACTAACCCCGGCAAGCGTAGCTTAGCCTGATGGATCGACCCGAGCGGCTGTTATTATTTAGCCACGAGCTGCTCATGGTGGGAAATAACGTTAAACGTTTGTATACAAATGCTTAGTCTTTTCTGAAAATGATGCTCTTTGTTCCATATCATAATATGATACACAACACACATCTATGTCCGTCCTCTCCGCTTCCTATGTTCTGCCTACCTCCATGTGAAAAATACGTGAGGTCTATGTATCTATGTATCTATGTCATTAAATGCTGAGCTGACGGAAGCTCTTACACCATAACACACAAGCTAATTGCACGTATTCATCACAACTTTTCTTCTTACCTATCTGAAGGTAGAGCCACTAATATAAATTGACCCTTCAGGGCGGCGCTGCTGGTGAAGAAAACAGATTTAAGTATGTCAGATTCAGGACATATCAAATTAGTTCTTTATTTCACCGTATGTCAAGATAAAGTGGTTTATTGTGTATTTTAGATACAACCGCTGCAGTAATTAAACTCTCTTTTGTTTGTGGGGTATCCATTTTGGAGATTTGCTAGCATTTTGAAGCAATTATTTTCAAATGTTTGCGCAGTAATCAGTATTAAAGCGTCTGCAAATGCCACCTCCTGTTCATAATTTCTCTAGAGATTATGGCAAGAGGATGCACAGCAGCGTCCTCTGCGCACACCAAGTGTGCGTAAGAATTTTTTTTTTGAAATCTTTACATAATAGGTATATAAACGTATATCTTAAATATATAAATGTAAAAAACATCACCTATGGCGAACGCGGGCTTACAGTTCTGAACCTATGGGGTTCGGTTGACATTCGAGCACACATTGACATAACCTTGACATAACGTATGGGGTTCGTCAGACAGATGAGGGATTAAGCGCAATGATTATTGTTATTACCATCTATCTACTCTTGGAAACACAAATTCGACGTGTATAGTCAGAAACGATTATTATGAAGACCTATTTCATAAAATTTCTACGTCAATAATGTCCCAAGAATCTAGCACACGTATTTTATCTAGCATATTTTTCTCCCAGCACATAATATAATAAAAAATTCAAGCAGCCGTTTCCAGCGTATTTCCATGCGTACATAAATCACGTGAGCACAATGAAGAAACTTATTCCTTGCGATAGTTTATATAAACGTATGTATGACGAGGAAAAATACATTTGTCATGATGTGTAGGCGAAAATATATTTCGTACAAACTAAAGGCTTGTTGTCATTGACACTGGTAGCCTACTGAACCTTGCCATACAACCAAGGGAAGTGAAGGACGAGTACTGCATAAAAAAAAAATTGGTGAAAAGCGAGTCGGACTCGCTCACCGGGGGTTCCGTACCATCATATTAAAAAAAAGAAGTGTGCTATTTAGAGACATCGTTTTATTTTTCCTGTAATCTTTACATAAACTTCTATCACATAGAATAATTTCAGATTTTTCTCTATGCAAACTTCGGAGATAAGGGGAGAACGGTATTTTTTTACGTTTTTCATCAAAAGTCGAAAACCATGCGGCCTAAAAAAAAGAAAACATGTTTGAGAATGTGCAAACGGCGTTCTTTCATATGATACCCCGCATGCCCTAGTAGCCCCACTTCGAATTAAGACCCATTTCAGTCTCTGTTTATTTCATCCTTATTTGCAAAATAGTTGGACAAACGTCATCTAAGACCATATCCAGCTGTGACAGACAGGTTCCTTTTTACCATTTTGGTACGGAACCCTAACAAAAGATCCAGCCAATAAAACAATTACTGTCGATTTTACCACCGTAATGCTTAAGGAAGAATTCGAGTGTATAGCCAAAATCAAATGTCATTTTTTCAAATTAGTCCGAGAATCACGTTTTGAACGTCAGAACTAGATACGGCAGTCCCCCAAAACGGCCACCCTTTACCACTTCTTTAGTGCTTTAGCTGAGAACAAGAAGTGTCGCATCAAACTCCCCAACAATTTATTATAGGTACCGAGAAAAACGATACTACAATCCAGTAAGGAAGCAGCCTCAGGGCAAATTTCACCAATGAAATTGAACGCGATCGGCATATCTAAACCACGTTCGAGAGCTGTCAGTGTCCTCATGTAATGGAATATTAACACTTGACAGCTCTTGAACGCAGTTAAGACGTACTGATCGCGTTCAGTGAAATTCACCCTTAGTCACAATATTACGTAGGGAACCTGTACCTACTGGCAACATTCCAAGTTAGGCCTTCCTTACTTCAATTTATAAAAATCTCGATAAGTCACATATAATATGTTTTTTATGGTTCATAGGATTTTTCTTTGATCATGTAAACAGGATATAAGAAACGGGATAGGGTAATAAAATTACTGTCACTTAAACGTCAACTTAGATAAGCTAGTAGTCGTAAAATCTGCGACAAGGAGTCCATAAAAAGGGGTTACATACGCACTATAATGAATGCAGAGTCCTTGTTGGGAAATTGAACTCGAGCTGGTCTACTTTTTCTCAGTTTGTGTCAATAAATTAAAAATTAAGTAATCATTTATTTCGGGAAATGATTCCCAAATTAAGCACTACAAAAAAAAACTGGTCAAGTGCGTGTGGGACCACGCACAATGAAGGGTTCCGTATTTGGGATAAATTAATCCCAAGAACGAACTTAACATTATAGTTGAAAACATGTTCGCCGAAACAGTCCAACTGCAAATGTAAGTTTTTACGCACAGTATTCAGAGATTTACCATGTTATTTTAAGACCACAGACTTCATATAGGTTTTCCTGTAATCT
Source organism: Dicycla oo (assembly GCA_948252095.1). Classification (NCBI taxonomy): domain Eukaryota; kingdom Metazoa; phylum Arthropoda; class Insecta; order Lepidoptera; family Noctuidae; genus Dicycla; species Dicycla oo. Next base: position 3,055,357 of record OX411728.1, on the reverse strand, counting down.
ATAAATAGATCCATTTTTTGGGTTTTTTTTTTTCAAAATGTTAGGTTCAGTAGTTTCGGAGATGGTATGGTTAATTTTCGCCTATCATCTTAAATAACCTTAAAACAATAAAAAAATATATTTAAACCCTCACACTAAGCCCTTTCATTTGATATGTCACACGGTACAGTTTGCAAAACATTTTTTTTTTTTATTTCTTATTTGCCCCCAAAAGTGAATATTCAAAATTGCTTTATTTATGTTACACGTCCGTAATTGGGTCACCGAAATTCATATGTGTAAAAAATTTCAACTTAATCTGTCCATTGCATTCGGAGCAAATTGTCTGTGATAGACGGACAGACACACTTACACACGAGTGATCCTATAAGGGTTCCGTTTTATGTTTTTGAGGTACGAAACCCTAAAAAGTAAACAGTTGCTATGCTATTAGCTTTCGCAACTGAACGCGATCAGCACATCTAAACCGCATTCAAGATCGCGTTAAGTTTCATTGGTGAAATCCACCCTTAGCTGTTTTTAAAACTATATCCCGTTACCACGGTTTTTTTTACATCTAAAATACAAACCACGGTATATAATAAACTCTATAAAATCCAAGTCTTCCTCAGTATTAGCAAAGATCTAGGTCACTGGGTATAATGAACAGTTAATACTTTTATCTACGTAACGGTAATTCAAACCTAACGTACCGGCAACTCGGTACGACTAAGCATCTTTAGAATTGATGTCATGTATACACTGGCGCCATTTGCGCCTGGGTTTATTAATTATACACATTATAAGGGAAGCAAACATGAATAGTGAGATTGAGAATTTTGTGAAAAAAAAAGTAAATCAATCTGCCTAGCCTTTTCCCAACTATGTTGGGGTCGGCTTCCAGTCTAACCGGATGCAGCTGAATACCAGTATTTCACATGGAGCGACTGCCTATCTGACCTCCACAACCCAGTTACTGGGTAATACGATATCCCTTGGTAAGACTGGTTGTCAGACTTTCAGGCATGACAGCCGGGACCAACGGCTTAACGTGCTTTCCGAGGCACGGAGGAATCTCAGTGTGAAAAAATGGTCACCCATCCACAGACCAACCCCGGCAAGCATAGCTTAACCTGATGGATCGACCCGTGCGACTTTTATTACTTAGCCACGAGCTAAAAAAAAAGAAACAGTATCAATTTTTACCACGAAATTGTTTTCAATATTTATTACTAGCATTCGCCCGGAAACTTACTACAGGGATAAAAAGTATCCTTTGTCCTAATCCAGGCCATGATCTACCCGTGTGCCAAATTTCATCTAAATCCGTTCAGCCGTTTTAGCGTGAAAGCGTAACAAACAAACTCACTTTAGCATTTATAATATTAAAGTTTTTTGGTTTTTGGATTTTCGGAACGGAATAGCCTGAAACTGACAAATACTTCAATAAAATTAAAAACTTACAGGGGTGTAAAGATACAACCCATTAGGACCTGCAACATAAAAAAGCTATTACTACTCAAAACCAATCTGAAACAAATGGCACTGCGAAACCTAGTCTGGAAATATGAGGGATACACCGTCTGTACGAAGTCGTCTGATAAGAGGGTCCAGTCCTAGAGGAACCTGTGGAACCTACATTACCTGGGGACGCTAGAGACCTACAACCGGAGACTGCGCCACGTCGCTCCTGATCCCTGTAAAATATTTATACTCCAATAATTTTATTAAACTTTAATTTTCTGGAAATTCGTTTCACTAACTGGCACGATTTAGTTTAAAGATTAAAATCAAACCTTACTTAATTAATTTTGTTTAACATAACAACGCAATCCTTCATTTTTTAGCAACAGATGGTCAGACATACAACTATAGGGACCATCCTCACAAGGACAAACCTCATCCTTTTCACTGGACCGAAAGACTTACATAAAATTGTCACTAGCCCCTAAAATTTACAAAACATGGTTTGGGATTAAAACTGCTATATTAACTAGACCTGTATAATTAGGTGTTATAAACTAACAGTACACTCTGGCTCCACACTGATTTAATTTTTCTACAGCATTTTAACCTTTTTTAAGGCAGAAAAGGTTTGCAAGGCCAACATGGCTAGAGATCGCACAAGACAAGGAAGTTAGGAAGGAAAAAGGGGAGGCCTTTCCTTAGATGTGGGACACAATGTAGGCTAACAAAAAAAAAAAAAAATTGGGTAGAAACAAACTACCCTAATAGTCGGACTTTAAGATCGATTTTCTCAAAGCTATTATAAGAAAGGCCACCCTTATCGCACCCTTAGAACATAAAGGGCACTATACGAAAATGTTCATTTTACGGTATGGCCATTTTAAGTTTTTTTAAGTAATGTATCGGTGATATGGAACTAAAAAAATATACATAAAACTTTGTGATTGGCTTAAAATAACAGTTTAACGAACGCTGTTTCAGTATCCAGTGGGCGCGTTTCGTCTTAAGCATTTTGAAACTACAGTGGATTTCGGGTATAACGACAATGAAGGGACCACTCTATTTTCGTCGTTATATCCGGAAGTCGTTACAGGCAAAGGTAAAGAGATACAGACACGCGTCTAGCAGCCATACTTATTCAAAAGTTTACTAAACCCAGTTGCTACTCAGAATATCACTTTGTAACTGAACCATAAAAGCTCCGAAACGTACACGCTTCCCTACCTACTTAGTTGATATTTATAAACAAAAGGTCTTTACCTTTTGTTTATAGATATCAACTAACTCTCCACACTTGCTGACCATCTGTGTGCAATGGATGTAAACAAAAGATAAGAAATGTTTGTGTAAGAAAAAAATCTTTGTGTCTTTGGCGACCGACTCCGGTCGCAATATCTGCATGGGATTTCTAGGAATTTGTTACAAATGATTCATTAAAAACAGTCGCTACACCCGAACTCGGCGTTACATCCAAAGTCGCTATAGCCACATGAATTTTGTACTAAAGTATGCTTTAAATTCAAGGGACTTAGATTTAACGTCGCTATAGGTAAATGGTCGCTACAACCAAGGTCGTAATAAATGAAATCCACTGTATACTTAACTAAAAAATGTCTATTTTGTATAGTGCCACTTATGTTTTAAGGGTGCGTTATGTTAAAAATACGTTTACCTTAAACGGGTACAGCGCACAAACGCGACCAAACAATCTGCCTAGCCTTTTCCCAACTATGTTGGTGTCGGCTTCCAGTCTAACCGAAAGCAGCTGAATACCAGTATTTTACATGGAGCGACTATCTGACCTCCACATACCAGTAACTGGGCAATACGATACTCCTTGGTAAGACTGATGGTCAGACTTTCAGGCTTCTGACGAATCGGCTATCAAAGATCGACGATGAAGAAACGACTGTCAAAGATCCACGAATGACAGCCGAGGCCAAAGACGGCTTAACGTGCTTTCTGAGGCACGGGGGTGTCTCAGCATGTAAATAATGGTCCTTATCCACGGACCAACCCCGGCAAGCGCAACGCACAAACGCGATCGCCAAAATTAATTTAGTTAGTCAACATGATCGCTTGTTGTGCCAAGTGGTTTCACATGCGCATTTAGCAATTTCGCTGTCAGTAGCGATTTCAATTGTTTTTATCCTAATCCTTAACTTAATATTATAAATGCGAAAGTAAGTTTGTTTGTTTGTTTGTTACCATTTCACGCCTAAACCACTGAACTGATCATTTTGAAATTTTGCATATACATTGTTAGGTATACAGACATGGACATAGGGTACCTTTCATCCCGAAAAAAATACTGTTCTGGAGGAAAACAGCCATAACGTTCTTATGATAATATAGATGGCGCCACGTGTCTTTCGAATCATGATTGAATTATATTATTATAGAAATTTTAGTAGTGTGTTAAGATTTTTTTATTTTTATTTAAGTAACTAATACATTTTGTGAGTCTATAAATATACCGATTTTTCATGCTCCTAACTTTTCTAACTAATATTATAAATGCGAAAGTGTGTTTGTTTGATTGTTGATTTTACTTTCATACTAAAACGGCTGACCGGATTTGGATGAAATTTGGCAGTTGGGTAGACCATGACCTGGAGAAGGACATAGGCTACTATTCGTTCTGGATCGCAGACGTAGTCGCGGGAAACAGCTAGTGAGGAATAATTTAAAACGTGTAAATTTACCTTGTGGGGAATTCGAAGTTCAACAATAGTTGAACAGCAGATACATTTAGACCTCACTTTGTGCTAGCAAACAATTTAAAAAAAGTCGAATACGGCTCAGATTAAGCACATGAATAACATAAAGGCTCATTGAAGTCAACAGCAGAACTCATTTATAATAATATTGTCGTCCAGGGATTATTAAAGGTATTGTATTATTACAACACCATTGTATGCGAAATAATAGCTAGTTTTACTGACGTGCCTATTTCAAGTTCGTCCCTTGTTTCAAACTGAATAGTTTGCTTTTGACAATTTGTTGTTATTTTACCGCGTGATGAGCTTATGAATAAAGTTAGTTTTAAAACTTGTTAGGAATGCCTAAAATATGCATTTCTACCGTGGATTGTGGAGGCCACAATTCAGGACAGGTCCTCTCAGATCTGTGTGATTATTTCACCAAAAGACCATTTTAGGCACTAATCTACATGGTCCTCACATGATCTGACTTGGGATTATGTCTTGGATCACTGAGATTTTTTTGCAATTTCTTCTCAGGGTTAGTCAGATATGAAATATCGGCTCTATCTAGCAGTTTTTTTTTTTTGTTATTTACGTGCGATATCTTATTTACAGAATAAACAGTTCCATTTCATTTCACACACTAGTTCAAATAATGTAGACTATTGCTTATTACATTATTTTGAGGATGTATATTAAACTGTGTCTCCTGCGCCTGATTTTTCGAAACATTACACAAAGGCTTGGCCATACTCATTTGTGTATGTAAACATCTTGTTTGCACACGATCACAGTATAAATATATTATGAGTTTTAGACTGTGCACACGATGTTATTCTTTGTGCGCACCGTGCCGAAACAGCGTCCTTTTGTGTCCACGAGAACTCGGAACCCCATGAGAGTTTTATTGTATTTGTTCGGTGCCTCGGTACAATGAGTTACTGCTGTTTTTTATTTATTGTTCTCAGCTGTGCGTTTAGCCGTTTCGCGCAGTAGTGAAGCACATTTCCTTCTACTTCTGTTAAACAACAATTTTATGTATTATGTTTGATTTATGTTTTTTTTTGTGTGTTTTGTTGTATTTTATTATTTTGCGTTAAGCTTTTTCACGTGTATTTTGTGTGCGAGAATTTCACGTGAATAAACAGTTTTTCTTTCTTTTCTTTCTTTCTTCCTTCATGTTATTTTTTCCGAGCTGCTTGAAAACATTCCCCGCGCGTATGAACGGGGGACGGGTTTGTTTCATTTTCACCCGCGCGCGCGCATCACGCACAACTGTCACTGTCACTCAACACAGGTTTTGAGGTTATAATGTCATGTGAATTTATCGTGTTGTAAATATTTGTGAACAAGTACTGATCAATCCGTAGCTCTTGGTAAATGTAAAAATTTTGAAGTGGTAAATACGGTCTGACTCGAAATCTGTATCTTCTCCTCGTTAATGAGTCTATAATTGCTAAAACTGATAGCACGTCTTCCTCGCCGGAAGTCATTACGTCATATACACAAAATGTGTTATTAAACTAAAAATATTAAAATACGCAAGAGACGACATGAAAGTATGAAAACATTTGTGTATGGTTTTTTTGTGAAATGTTTCGAAAAAAACACGCGCAAGAGTCACGGCTTTAGATCGCCTCACGAATGTATTTTGTTTTGTTTGGTCTGTCAGGCTTGTTTTCTCTGAAATAACTCTTGTAAAATCAAAATAACAACCCAACCGTCCTTCTGCCTTACAACTAAAAGTAAATCCCACTTTCTCGCCGGCTATTTCACTGAAGGCAGAAAAGAAGGGTCTAAAGAATTTGGGTCTGGACAAGGGTCGTTCGTTCAACGAACGGATTTCCATTAGAAACACAAACATATGAGAGTACATATCTTATCTATTCTATGGTATTGGGAGATCAGAAAGTATCTATGTCTTTATTGAAGAAGGTTCTGGTTTAAGGCAGAGATTTTTTAGGCAATGTTTCGGAAAAGAGTTCAGAAAAGTGCTGCTGGTAGTAAAAAAAAATGGACGGAGTGAAAGTACATAGTTGGTATTTGAATTCTGAATAGTAATGCCAGATGATGAGATGAATTATAGAAAGATATATTCAGTCAATGAATAGTATTTTTAAGCGATTTCTTAAAAAAAGGAGACAGTTGAAAAAAGGAGACGTCTGTATTTATTTTTATATAACACTGGCTTTTGCCCACGGCCTAAATTATCCTACGGGAACGTACTACCGGGATACAACCCATGTGCCAAATTTCATTCAAATCCTTTCAGCCGTTTTAGCGTGAAAGCCTAACAAACAAATAAACAAACAAACACACTGTCGCATTTATAATATTATAGTTAAGAAGTTAGGATTGGGATGGGTCAGTACGGATTTTTAGACAAAATCTATAGTCGGTAATTTTTCCTGACAAACTTTCATCTCCTATTTCCCCCTTAGGGGATGTTTTTCTAAAAACGCTGAAGAACGTAGTTATTAATTTTTAACCGGAATACTAAATACAAATTTACTACAAAAAGGACGATTTTCTATACAAACTTTCATCTCCTATATTGTACTCCCTTAGAGTTGAATTTCGAAAAATCCTTCATTCTTCCTTGTCTACATTATAAAGGGAACCCCTGTGCAAAATTTCAACTTTATAGGTCTAAGGGTTTGGGCTGGGCGTTGATGAGTCAGTCAGTCAGGACTTTTCTTTTTAATTACCTATATAGATGTTCATCGATATTTTCATTAATTGTAGATCGAGCTTAAAAAAATATTTTTTCACTTGGTAGAGGAAGCTAGTACGGTGCTCCCAAATGAATTTTATTAAGAGGGTAGTTTTTGAGTATTTGGATTAGCTTCTATAATACGTATTTTTCCACGTAGGGCCGCCATACACGAGCATTTAGCCATTTATCAACATACATGGACGCTCTTGCAGTCATAGGCAACAGCTTGAAGCTGTCATTGATAACTGCTGGAGCAGTTGATACTAACTGCTCGTCATTCAAGTCAGTAGCAACTGCGTGAGAGCGGTCGACAGCTCGAGCAGTCAGTGTATGCCTGGCGACTGCTTGACCGCACGACCGCCCGAAGCAGTTGCAACTGCTCGAGCGGTTACTTGTATGTGTGTACGTAGAAGACTGTAGTTCACTATGCAGTCGCAGCTTGAAGCAGTCCATACTGACTGCTTCAAGCAGCCCGTGTATGGCGGCCCTTAGTGTATCTTGATGACATAATAACCTCCTGTCTCTGATATTTACATAGGTATCCAAATTTGTGTGGGGTAGGTACCGCCACTAAAAAGTGAAAAATCTTTCAACCAATCTGCCTAGTCTTTTCCCAACTATTATATGTTGTGGTCAGCCTCCAGTCTAACCAGATCCAGCTAAATACCAATATTTTACATGAACCGACTGCCTATCTGACCTCCACAACCCAGTTACTGGGTAATACGATACCCCTTGGTAAGACTGGTTGTCAAGACTTTCGGGCTTCTGACGACCCGTAACGACTGCCAAAGATCCACAAATGACAGCCGGGACCAACGTCTTAACGTGCTTTCCGAGGCTCGGAGGAGTCTCGGTATGTAAAATGGTCACCCATCCACGGTCCAACCCGGCAAGCGTAGCTTAACCTGATGGATCGACCCGTGTGGCTTTTAGTACTTAGCTACGAGCTCCTAAAAAGTGAAAAATATAAATTACTTACAATTATTTCTCACTTTGTAGTGCTTTTTTTGAATGTCGGTTTTTTTTTTTTGTGAAAATGTTTTTAATACGTATGACGCTAGAATAAGGTGAAAAATTATGGCGAATATATTAAGGGTCAGCTTAAAAAGAGAAGGAAAGAAGCAAATATTAAACCCTAGCAAGATAATGGAAAAACGCTACTCAAAACTGAATTAAAATAATGAAATCTTCGAAGTAAAATAAGAGTTATGAAAAAAATATACAGAAAGAGTTTCTACGTACCTAAATTGAATGTAAACATTCGTATGTTTTTCTTCGTTCCGCAAAAAAATTACTTAAAAAGAAGAAATAAAAAAAACATACATAAAATATAAACGAATGGTAGAAAACTGTAACTCGATTTCTAGGAAAATAAGCGCTCACTAAAAACTTTTCACATTTCCTGTGAAAATATATAAAAAGGCAAAAAAGTTTTTTTTTTTCGTTGCCGAACCATCTGTTGCTTTGAGAGCTTTGTCCTTGGTGCAAGTGACAAGTAAATGTTGTAATAATTATTTATTTAGTTTATTTTCATTCTTGTAGCTAAATCTGAAAAGGTAAGAAAAAAAATTTCAAACCTAACTTTGCAATTTTTTTTTAAGTATATTTATTTATTTATTTACCTTCCTTAACAGAGCTAAGTAATAACAGCCGCACGGGTCGATTCATCAGGTTAAGCTACGCTTGCCGGGGTTGGTCTGTGGATGGGTGACCATCTTTTCATACCGAGACTCCTCCATGCCTCGCAAAGCACGTTAAGTCGTTGGTCCCGGCTGTCTTTCGTGGATCTTTGACAGTCGTTACGGGTCGTCAGAAGCCCGAAAGTCTTTTACAACCAGTCTTACCAAGGGGTATCGTATTACCCAGTAACTGGGTTGTGGAGGTCAGATAGGCAGTCGCTTCATGTAAAATACTGGTATTCAGCTGCATCCGGTTAGACTGGAAGCCGACCCCAATATAGTTGGGAAAAGGCTAGGCAGATTGATTGATTTACCTTCCTTAACATTTTAAACAAGGTCAGGAAATGATAATGCCGTTTCCAGTATATGTACGTTTATTCACTCTTGTTAGACTCTTTAAATCCACCTTCCCTATACTAATACCCTACACTAAAGTAAGACCTTCCTCGACTGGACACCAAACTAGAAGGCCCGTGTTCGCGTGTGCCACCTCTAGGCCCGGTTTTTTGATCCGTAGTTAACTCAACCAATGGTTAAACATATTAAGTAATAGTTGAATTTTAGCTAAATGTAATCTCTTCAAAGTGAGAGTGAACAGGCTTCTTCTGGGTAAGCTCACTCCATCGTCGACTTTGTCTCTCTCACCTCTGACCTAGACTAGAGTCAAGAGCAAACCCATCACAAATAAAAAAAATAAAAAAATGTGAAAGGCTCGAATAGAGAACCTCCTTTTTGAAGTCGGTTAAAAATCAAATCTTTTCTCTTTATAACATTAGTTAGGAGATACCAAAACGTTCTTGTTAATCTAGTACGTAAATCATTACTCGTAAGTTCATTGTCATAATCACTAACATTTTTGGAAGTATGGATCAGATAATTTTAGTGTATTTCATAAGTGTAATAATTAATGCGCAGTAACTCGCACACATTATGGAACCATTTATCGTTTTTCTTACAAAACCCGAAAATGAGAATTATACTGGGTGAATTTTTTACCGTTTTGAAAAAAATAGGGCATAATAGGTGAACGGAGTAGAGTATGCCTATGGCATACTTAGTTTTTTTTTTTTGAAAAAAAAAAAGTCTTTTTTTATTTTATTTTTAATCATATGCACTACGCAGGGTGCGTAGTGCGTATGATTTGAATTTCGATATTTTATAACGATCTATAAACTTTTTCAAAATTTCTGGATTGTTCTAGTTTACTTCAAATGTAGTGTTTATTGATAGAGCAATTCGGGTCTAAGCTATTGAAAAAACAAAAAAAGACTAGGTATGCCATAGGCTTCTACTCCATTCTCCTATTGTACCCAATTTTTTTCAAGACGGTATAAAAAATCATCCAGTATTTGTACAGTCATGATAGCATTGCTCACATGCCTAATTGTCTACAACAATACATGTTCTTACCAACATCTCTGCCCGCTCTCCGCTTATATCTTGGAGCAATAAAATAATTGAACCCTACCAATGAAACTGAACCGTGTTAATTGAACGATTTACGACGGTCCCCAGCGATCCCGTCCGTCAAAGTGCTGCCGTTGACGGTTCGGCTCTAACTTAATATCTTTGGTTTAAATGTTAAATGTTCAAGCTTTGAGAAACACATTTAAATTCGGCGGTATGTGTACTGACACATTTATTTTCTGATTAAATACTGTTGACAAGGTACTGAGTTTGATTCTCGATTTACAGGGGAATCTAATAGCTGCTTTTAGGGTTCTGGGCCTTACAAAGAAAAAATTGAACCCTTGGGCGTCCGTCTGTCACAGCCAATTTGCTCCGAATATAATGGACCAATTAAAATTTAATTTGATACACATATTAATTTCTGTGACTCAACATGAACGTATAACGTAAATAAATTAATTTTGAATATGGGGGTTACTTTTGGGGGACAAATAAGAATTAAAAAAAAAGTTTTGCAAACTGTACCGTGTGATATATCAAATGAAAGGGCTTACTGTGAGGGTCTCAAATTGATTTTTTTTATACATTTAAAATAAATAGTTTGAAAGTTATTTAATGAAATAGACGAAATTGACCATTCCCCTTATCTCCGAAACTACTGTGCCTAAAATTAAAAAAAAAATACAGGAAATAGTTCTATACCTATAGATTACATAAAACCTTTAAAGTCTATGGTCTTAAAATAACATGGCAAATCCCTCAGTATTACAAACAAACTTACATTTGCAGTTTGAATGTATGGGAGATCATGTGTTTCAACTACAATGTTAAGTTTGTTCTTGGGATAAATTCATCCCAACTACGGAACCCATTGTGCGTGATCCGACGACCACGCACAATATGCAGGCGTGTAAACTTTATAGCACACCCACCTTCACCAATGTCCTATGTCCCATGGAAGAGCTAAGTCAATAGGAATTATACCTACCTGAGTAAAAAAAAAAAGTAATTCAACTTAGTCTGTCCGTCAGATAATAAAAAAAACATTAGACATGTATTTTTTGCTTTATCATATTAATAAAAAAATGACTTAGATTTTAGACATTTTGTTTAGATTTTATAAAATCTACCAAGGCGTGACGTCATGCCACATTTTAACTCAATGTATCGCCGTAATCTTTTGATTACGTAGAAAAAGAAAACTATGTGTCTAATATATTTTATTAGTCTACACGACAGACAAAAAAAAAATTTGCCATCATGTCTATTCCCATTATCTCGGCACTAGTCTAAGCCCCGGGTTGCTACGACATTCCCTTTAAACTTTAAAAACTTTACCCGACCTGGCGATTGAACACAAAACCTCATCATACACAGCAGTCCCAATCCGACTATTAGACGAATGAGGCAGTCAAAATAACACTTCTTCTGCTGTGTATTAAAAATTATTTTTAAAACTAAACGGTAAGTTGAATATGACTTGACATGGAAAGTCCAAAGGAGCTCGTGGCTAATAATAACACCCGCACGGGTCGATCCATCAGGATAAGCTACGCTTGCCGGGGTTGGTTGTTTTCATACCGAGATTCCTCCGTGCCTCGGAAAGCACGTTAAGCCGTCGGTCCCGGCTGTCATTCGTGGATCCTGAAAGTCTGACAACCAGTCTCACCAAGGGGTATCGTATTACCCAGTAACTGGGTTGTGGAGGTCAGATAGGCAGTCGCTCCGTGTGAAATACTGGTATTCAGCTGCATCCGGTTAGACTGGAAGCCGACCCCAACATAGTTGGGAAAAGGCTAGGTAAATTGATGGAAAGTCCACAAAGTAATATTCTCACTTCACAATTCCGCCGGGTGTCCATTGTGAAAGCGATATGACATCGGTCACTTCGTCCGGTGCTCGCGGCGGTCAGACCTTGCATTTGTCAGCATTACAAATTACAATACCGTGTCACGTCCGAGGCTAATAATGTATCCGGTCTTATTGACCCCTTGATTGCATGCGGCTTATATGCAGTGGAGGGTTGATATTGTTGGTAATAATAAAATAAACAATTTTATTATTACTTAAACAGAAAATAATTCTATTTATGTTTACCTGGTCAGTAATAGTAAACACATAAAAGGTGGCGAAATGTGGGTGTACTATAGGTACTACTACTGCCTTACCCTTCGGGGATTACAGGCGTGAAGTTATGTTATGTAATGGATCATCAAAAAAATAATTACTGTTATTTTTAATCGACTTCAAAAAGGAGATAATCAATTCGATACCTATGTATATATCGTAATATTATTCGAACTGCAAAATATTCACATATGATAATCTATTAAGGCTTCCAAACAAATATACATAATTTTATAGATGTATGTATGTTTGTATGTATGTAAGTTTGTCCACGCATTTCTCCGAAACTATTTTTATCAGCTTAAATTTACTTCAACTTAGGGAACAGTGAACGTTTCATCAAAATCGGTTCAGGAGTTTTCAAGATAATGGACTAATACGTGGAAGTGTGACGGCCTGGTTTATGACATCTCAAAACTTTGGTCAAATTCTAGTGCAATATTTATAACAAAACTATTAACTACTTATTACAGTTATTACAAACAAATATTCCAATTTTTGGTAAAAACTAAAAATTACGAAATAAAAAATAAAAAAAATAAAATCGAATTCAGAAAGGAATTAACTCAAAATTATTAAATAGACTTAATTTCGGAAGTCGGTGGCAAAAAAACTAAAATACAGATCCCAAGACCGCGACTTCCGAAATTAAAGTTATTTAATAATTTTGAGTTAATTTCTTTTTATTAAATTATTTTTTTTTTCGTTTTTCTACAATGTTTCCTGTTTTCATCAAAACAAACAATACAGTCATGTCCAAAACACAGTTTTATTGTTTGTGTTTGACTAGCCGCATACTGATTTGAATTAACATTAGAAATACAAACGATTGTATCCATAAAGCCTCGATCACACGAGTAGAGTTGCTCGACCGTCATTTGGCGAGAATGTCTATGTGAGACTCATAGAATACTGGCTCACGTGCGCATAAAAAGCTTGCTCTGAAACTACTCGTATGTAGCCTCTTTGCTGCTAAAATTTAGAATTAGCATGCTATTTTTAGCAATGCTGCAAATACTACTTAGCATCATACAAATTCCGCTAAGTAGTATTTACTCAACAACAAATCAAAAGGTCACACATGCTCAATTTATGCTCATTACTAGCGTGTGTCAATAACTTTTCATTTTCCCAAGAGAGTCTAGGTAACCAATCGCGTAGCTCTCACCTCAAGTCTCGCATGGACATTCTCACCTCTTGGCGGTCGAGTAACTCACCACATGTAAACAAGGCTTTAATTTCAGGATGGAAACAAAACAGGGTCGCCTGTTGTTAATTGGAAGCTGACAATCTAGTTTTGTGTTACTATTAATTTGTAGTTATTTTAGTGGTAGAATGGTGCCGATTCTGTTGTGCACAAACTAAGCTTAATTTAGGCTATTGCTAACTTTTTCTCTCTAATAAAACAAGAAAGAGACGGACGTAAATTAGAGCTCTCAGATTTAGTTGAACTATATTTTTTTATAAACTAATACTTTTATAATACACATTTAGACGACACGTAAAAACATGTTGACAAAAAACACGGTGAAGCGTTAGGCGTAAACTATATTAGTTTGACATCTCTAACTTAGTTCATAGATATAGCCGTCCTTTACTTGCGCTGCCAGTTAGTAAAAGATGGCATTTCTCGTTTAATTTATTTATTGAACAATAGAATCGGCATTAATATTGTGCTGAATGAACTAACTTAGACGAAGTATTGCAGTTTATACGTGAAATCAAGGTTTTTAAAAACTATTTGACTCGGATTTGCTGTATGTGGTCAGAAGTGCTTTGATGAGTGATGATGATACTCCACAGCATAAAGAGCATCTCGTTTGGAAACGAATCTTGTCTCAAGCAAATATAAACAAACATGATTTCCATTCTAGACACGGTTTTCTATTATTTGATTACACTATACGTGTTTAGATAAAAATAAATTAACTCAAAATAAGAAGTCGGTGTGTTACGATCTGTATTTTAGTTTTTGCCACCGACTTCCGAAATTATAGTTATTTCATAATTTTGAGTTTTAATTTTTCTTTCTGAAGTCATTTAATTTTTTTCGCAATTTCGCAATTTTTAGTTTTTAGTAAAAACTGGAATATTTGTTTGCAATAATTAGTTAATAGTTTTGTTAATGAAAAATATTGCACTAGAATTTGACCAAGTTTTTGAGATGTTTTCCCATTGACACCACACCGGTAGCTCGTATCAATAAGCCAGGCTGTCATACTTACAGGTATTAGTCCGATCGATCTGCCTAGCCTTTTCCCAACTATGTTGGGGTCGGCTTCCAGTCTAACCGGATGCAGCTGAATATCAGTATTTTACTTGGAGCGACTGCCTATCTGACCTCCACAACCCAGTTACTGGGTAATACGATACCTTGTCAGACTTTCAGGCTTCTGACGACCCGTAACGACTGTCAAAGATCCACGAATGACAGCCGGGACCAACGGCTTAACGTGCTTGCCGAGGCACGGAGGAGTCTCGGTATGAAAAGATGCTCACCCATCCACGGACCAACCCCGGCAAGCGTATTTTAGTCCATTATCTTGAAAACTGCTGAACCGATTTTGATTAAACTTGCACTGTTCCCTAAGTTGTAGTAAAGCTAATAAAAATAAAATGGTTACGATCCGATTAATAGTTTCGGAGAAAGGCGAGGACAAACATACATACATCTATAAAATTTGTTATTTGTATATTATTTATATATTTGTTTGGAAGCCCCAATAGATTATCAGTGAATATCTTGCAGTTCCAATAATATTACATACATATGTACGTTTCGAATTGATAATCTTCTTTTATGAAGTCGATTAAAAATTATTGTGCCATTAACGTCACGTGGAAGTTAAAATTACGCAAAGGAGGAGGGCAAAGCAAAGAACAAAATTAATAAAGTAATCCAGCTGCTTTTATTTTCCACATAAATGTAAAAGACAGCTGATAGAATATGTATTGTGTGATGATAATAATATTGTTTCACTTAGAAGTATTAAATACATTACGTGTTCGATGTTTCATTGGTTTTATAAGAAAATAAATAAACATTCCGACAGAGCCGACCGCTTCTAGGTCATACTAAAATTACGCCAATCGGTTGTCAAATAATCCAAATGGTGGATGTCTCAAGTCTGGTTTATTTGTTATTCTGTTACCTCTTTGTAGACATATTAATATCATAAAAGAATACGAGAGTGTCCATTCGGGTTTGGAACTAGTCGCCCCCTTCTGCCAAAGAATAATAGCTTTATATTAATACCGTGTGCAGTAAGTTTATTAAATCGTATAAAATAAAGTACCTACCTTTTATGTGAATAAGCACGCATTCTTATTCTCTTCTTTTTT
Organism: Dicycla oo; assembly: GCA_948252095.1. Taxonomy (NCBI): domain Eukaryota; kingdom Metazoa; phylum Arthropoda; class Insecta; order Lepidoptera; family Noctuidae; genus Dicycla; species Dicycla oo. The sequence continues at coordinate 3,039,929 of OX411728.1, read as the reverse complement.
TTTTTGTGGATGGGAAATCATCAAATAACTTCTCCCGCTCTGGGTGGAGCGGAAGGGCGTGTCAGACTTTTACTGACTAAAACCCACCCGTGTTCCTTCAGTTGCCTATGCCAGGGCCACGGTATCTTTTTCAAACAACCCGCGACCCCAGCGGCACGCATTCTTACACCTGTAGTGCTATTCTGTAAAAATCTTGGGTGAAGTGAGATTTAAATGAGCTGTCAATAGTGTCAATTTCTGGCGTCTGGTGGAATGACAGCTCACTAAAAGCTCACTTCACCTAAATTTTCACGGTGAGATTTTTACAGAATAGCACTACTTTACCCTAATTTCGTAACACACTATCAATCGGAATCTGAATCATTTTGGAGCAAATGGCAAATCCATTGCTTCATAATTATGTTCGAAAAATTGTCTGCTCGACAACGTAAATCACGCAATGAATGTTGTTGAGCTACCAAAATGAAACCAATTCCGAATGATAGTGTGTTACGCAATTAGGGTGCCGTATTTATAAACAAGCAATTAGTTACTTGCTGATAAGTAATTTTTTGGTGAAGTCATTACTTGATGATAGAATTATTCATTATAAAATCTTATTCTATAGTCGAGAAATGTACTTTACTTACTTGAGTAAATGCTTGAGTGAGAATCAATGTTCCATTGCAAAATCAAACGCAAAAAAGTCGAGTTCTCAATTCTTAAGTAAAGAAAATGTTGATTATTACTTGGCTAAGAATTCTAACCTTTGACAGTTCTATCTTCAAGCAAATATTAAACTCTTATAGAATAAAAATCGTTGATTGAGTAATTTTTTTACTTAAGTAATCACTTTTCGGACGAGCTCGTGGCTATGTAATAACAGCCGGACGGGTCGATCCGTCAGGTTAACGCTTGCCGGGATTGGTCTGTGGATAGGTGACCATCTTTTCATACCGAGACTCCTCCGTGCCTCGGAAAGCACGTTAAACCGTTGGTCCCGGCTGTCATTCGAGGATCTTTGACAGCGTTACGGGTCGTCAGAAGCCCGAAAGCCTGACTACCAGTCTTACCAAGGGGTATCGTATTACCCAGTAACTGGGTTGTGGAGGTCAGATAGGCAGTCGCTCCATTTAAAATACTGGTATTCAGCTGCATCCGGTTAGACTGGAAGCTGACCCCAACATAGTTGGGAAAAGGCTAGGCAGATTGATTGAATCACTTTTACTTGTTTATAAATACGGGTGTTAGTTTCCGAGATATTATTGTCCTAAAATGATGTATAAGTGACCCGGATTCCTTGCTCTCGTGTGTATTTAAACCAAGAAGATGTAGGTACATTTTTTTTTAATTATTAACAATACCTATGACTTTACGTTCCTATCAACTAAAAATTTCAAATATATAGAACAATATCAGGAATATCAGGGTGTATCAGGAAGGTGTGGTCAAACTTAAGGCTATCATCAAACGGACATACAGAGGCACAGACCATCAAACTGAAGAACTTTCTCCATGGGACGAATATCGTAATCGAGAAAAAATATCAGCTGTCCCTACGTCCCCACGTCCGTCCGCCCGTGATGTTGGTCCCATGGAGAGTGGTTCAATTTGGTGGTCTGTACCTCGCCCTTAAATTTGACTACACCTTTCTGATATGTATCAGAAGGTGTAGTGTGGTGAACTGGGTGTTCTGTATTTAAATATTATGTCGTTTACCTGTTAACAACTCAACTTTCTCCATGGGACAAATATCGTAATCGAGAAAAAATATCAGCTGTCCCTACGTCCCCACGTCCGTCCGCCCGTGATGTTGGTCCCATGGAGAGTGGTTCAATTTGTAGAATAAATGCTTCTAACAGTTGTAAGCCGCTCACCAGTACAAATCATAGCCTTTCAGTTATTGCCGCTTTGATATTTTTCTTTTAATAGTTCCAACAAAGTCTTTGATATCCAACCAAAAGCCCCAAAGTTCACACAACCGATATAGTCAAAACCAAATATTCAGTTGCATCATGAATGTCCTTTGAGGTGAGCCGGCCAGTCCACCGCAAAGCAAAGCGGCACTGCACATCACTATGTGGCTATGTCCCCCTAAAGCTAATCAGACACACGGCCACAGCGGCAGTTTAAGCTAGGTTTGTGCTAGATCGCTTCGTGATAGCGTTTGGTGTAAAATCTGTTTTTGAATTGCATAATATTTCCTTTAGTTTCTATGAGGTATTGCATTTTTTCGTCTATGGTTTCCTGTCAATATTAATAAGGAACTTCATGGCATTCATGAAGTATTACTTTTTTTTGTCTATGGTTACATGTCAATAAATAAGGAACTTCATGGTATCCATGAAGTATTGAATTTTTTCGTGAGTCCATATTGTTTTTTTTCGACTATGGTTGCCTGTCAGAAATTAAGGAACTTTATAGCGTTCATATTGCATTTTTTCGTCTATGGTTGCCTGTAATATAATTAAGGAACTTCATAGGAGGGCTTATGTCAAAAGTAAAATAAATGTTTGGAGAGAATATCATCACATTAATTTTGCGATCATTTTTTCCGAGAAACTGGCCGTAAAATTAAATCTTGTCAATATAACCAAATAAAAATTTGGTGTAAGCGTGGTTACTTCTCAATAGAGATTTCCGCCTATTGAAAGACGCTGATGCCCATTTTAGGGTTCCGTACCTCAAACGGAAAAACGGTATAAGGGTTCCGTTTTTCCTTTTTGGACCACTCGTTTGTCTGTCTGTCCGTCTGTCACAGCCAATTTGCTCCGAAACTAATGGACCGATTAAGTTGAAATTTGGTACACGTATATATCTAACCCAAATATCTATGACCCAAACACGGATGTGTAACGTAAATAAATGAATTTTGAACATGGGGGCCAATTTTGGGGTAAAAAAAAGTTTTGCAAACTGTACCCTGTGACATACCAAATGAAAGATCTTACTATGAGGGTCTCAAATATATATATTTATAATTTTAAAATACAACTTACTTTTAAAGCTATTTAAGAAAATATACGAAAATTAACCATTAAAAAACACATACAGAAAATAGTTCTATACCTTTAGATTACAGGAAAACCTACAAGAAGTCTGTGGTCTTAAAATAAAATGGTAAATCTCTCAATATTGTGCGTACAAACTTAAATTTGCAGTTGGAATGTATGGGAGAACATGTTTTTCAACTACAATGTTAAGTTTGTTCTTGGGATAAATTCATCCCAACTACGGAACCCTTCATTGTGCGTAGTCCGAGGTTTTTTTTGACATAGGTAAGGTCTCTTGTCACCTGTAATAAAATCCATAGATTCGTCGAGATAATACTTTTTTGATGAGGAAAGTGGGATTTACAGTAATAATTACAAAACATCACGCCTGTAATCCCCGAAAGGTTAGGCAGGCGTGTACCTATAATAGTACACCCACATTTCGCCAGTTATGTTTAAGTTCCATGTAAATTAATAGGTGGCGAGCCTATTGCCATCAACCAGGCACAAATCCAGACTCCGGTCTTCTACTGAGAAATTCTTGATGGGAAAACCTGATAACACTTTTCCCGACCTGGGAATCGAACCCAGGACCTAACGCTCAGCAGTAGCCCTAGCGACCACTAGACCAACGATGCGGTCACAGTACAATATTATTATTGCCACAGATTAATACAGATGGGACATTCCGCAGTTTAGGTATGAAGCTAGGAGCTCGTGGCTAAGTAATAACAGCCGCACGGGTCGATCCATCAGGTTAAGCTACGCTTGCCGGGGTTGGTCTGTGGATGGGTGACCATCTTTTCATACCGAGACTCTTCCGTGCCTCGGAAAGCACGTTAAGCCGTTGGTCCCGGCTGTCATTAGAGGATCTTTGACAGTCGTTACGGGTCGTCAGAAGCCCGAAAGTCTGACAACCAGTCTTACCAAGGGGTATCGTATTACCCAGTAACTGGGTTGTGGAGGTCAGAAAGGCAGTCGCTCCATGTAAAATACTGGTATTCAGCTGCATCCGGTTAGACTGGAAGCCGACCCCAACATAGTTGGGAAAAGGCTAGGCAGATTGATTGATTGAGGTATGAAGCTACAAGTACGCGGCGGGCCTATCTCACTGGCCAATTCAGTAGGACTGCCGCGGTCAGAAGGTATAAGATTTACGTGTTAGAAAGAGAGGCAACTTGTAGGTGAATATAACTGCAGGTAATAAGCGTTGTGCGACCTATTATTTTAAGAGTGTGAGAAAGTGATGGAGCTAGTCCTCTATAGCTCCATCTCGTTTTCACACTGAAGTAATATTAAAATAATGCTGCTTCAAGAGGTGGTGGTTGGCCACCTGAATTGCACTGAGTCACTGACACAGAGTCGCTTTTTATTTAAATGATTTTGCGGAGTGTCCCATCTGTATTAATCTTTGGTATTGCTAATAACCTCTCGAACTAATTTAAAAATGTGTGCGATTTACGTCAGTATCGACTTTTGCTATTCCAACACTGGGCTATTTAAAACTATCACATATGACCTATTCTTACTAAAAACAATTCACACAATAAAAAAATAAAAACAAAACATTTCTCCCTCTTTTACCTCGGAACAAAGCCCAACGTTCAATCATATCGCTAAATCGCGGTCGGTAGCCATAGCAGGCTGAAAACCGGTAATCCCCGATAATGGAATGGTGATCCTTTATGTACCCGGTGTACTCGTTGTACTCTGAACGATACTCGGTACGGTATGCGGTACCCGGCTGTTTGTTTCAATAATATTGTAGAATGGACGTATTCGCGGAAAAATTGGGTTATTGTTGTTGAGTGTTGCAATTGTATCGATGTTGATATTTAAACGATAGTGTTTGGGAAGCTCTGTGTGTTTTCAGACTCGGTTATAAGTAAAACCTTGTATAGAGGTGCCTAATCTGAACCGTACCTACACAAAATTCTTCACGAGTTATCTTTTAGATTTACTGTCGCACTCATAGATGTTACTAAAATTGCTGTAAATGAACCATTATCTTTTACGTTAATTTTTTTTTTTTAGTAAGCGACAATTTAACTGACTTTTAAACATAAGTTTCTTTTACTTTTATTTTTTTATATTTAAATTCATAGACAAACCTTATAATTAAGACGCAAATATATACCAATGGCCTTGAGTTAGCTTGCGTGTTCTGTGCTGAGCTCACGCAACGCGTCGTACGTCCAGCCAGTAATAGGACTCGCCCATCAAGGAGCGCTGTCCCAAATTACATGCATTATTAATTTATTATACATAAAACAATAGGTATTAAATCACTATACTAAAATATAAATAAATTAGCTTTAAAATGGTGAAGGTTTCATAAAAAATACTACACTAGATAGTTTTTTTTTTTTATTTTTATCTATGATGGGTTTGCTCTTGACTCTAGTCTAGGTCGGAGGCGACAGAGACAGAGTCGACGATGGAGTGAGCTTACCCAGAAGAAGCCTGTTCCCTCTCACTTTGAAGAGATTAGGGTTGTATGTTTGTTTTATTGTTTTTGCGTGATTCTCAGTTTTTTTATCCGCCGCGTAACGCACACTTTACAAATTAATTGCACTATGTAAACATAATATAAAAGTATCACAGATTAAGTTATTAAGCAAATTAACACTCCTCGTTTACTTGTAATATTCAGTTTAAAAGCAATAAAAGTCAGTTATCGTTGCCAACTTTCATCAAGTTACGGACTTCCTTTCTTATTCTACAGCCAACTAGACGGCCTGAAATATAAAATTAAACCGGACATGAAAAAAGAATACCTGGCTTACTCGGTCATATTTTCTACACCTTCATCAATCTTCATTATGATCCTAAATGCGAGGTCAAATACTGTTACTACTTTTATGAAATAAAAAGTTCGAGAAAAAACATGGAGGCAGCACACCTGTTTTAAAAACAGGTTTTGTTACAGGTTTGATCTTATTGCTTACCTCAATCAGTTTGGTGACTAATTAAAAATATTATTAGATGTTTATAAGATATATTTCATAGGTAATTTTAGGATTATATATGTTATCGGGTTGGCTAATAAGTAATGAGCGTTTTAGTTTATAATTTCTAGAATTTTCGGAAAGGTTCGAGAACGTTCTGTAGCAGAGGGTATATAAAGAGCGAGTTGCGCTCATGCGCGTTATTGATAGTTTGGCTGTTAGTGCGTTAAAGTTCACAAAGAAATGAGTGATATTAAAACCCACGTACGACATTGTTTATTATATGAGATTCAATCTGGACATTCTGCTGTAGAAGCTACACGTAATATATGTCAAAGGATAGCTCACGATGCAGTCTCCGAAGCAACAGCAAAGCGCTGGTTCCAACGGTTCCGCAATAACGTTTTTCCTTAACCGATAAACCAAGGTCTGGGCGCCTCGTGGAAATAGATATCGATAAATTAAAACTATTAATCGAAGAAGATCCTCGAAGAACCAAACGCGATTTGGCTGTTCAGCTCGAGTGCTCTCATGGCACCATAGAAAATCATTTACATGGTTTGGGAAAGACTTACAAATATAGTGTTTGGGTACCCCACCAATTAAGTAAAGATCAACTGACCTACCGAGCTGAGATTTGTGTACAACTTTTATCTTTCCGCCGCACATTTAATTGGTTAGATCATCTTATCACTGGATTTGAAAAGTGGGTTCTCTATGTTAATCACACACGCAAGCGCCAGTGGCTGGGATATAAAGAACAGGGAAAACTAACGTCAAAAGGTGATCTTCATCCTCGCAAGGTAATGCTTTCTGTCTGGTGGGATATACATGGAGTAATAAGCTGGGAATTCCTTTCTACTAATACTACGATTACAACAACAGTATATTGTGATCAACTCGAAAAACTGAAGCTTGACATCCATCGCAAACGTCCACAACACGACAAAATATTTTTCCTGCACGACAATGCCCGGCCGCATATTGCTAAGAGTACCAGGCTAAAACTATTGGAGCTTAATTGGGAAATAATACCCCACCCTCCATATTTGCCGGACTTAGCACCAACTGATTTCAGCTTGTTCCGATCACTTAGTAATAATTTACGGGAAAAAAACTTTGACGATGAACCACACTTGAAACAATGCATAGATGACTTCTTCAATTCAAAACCAACGAAGTTCTATGCGGACGCCAGTCACTCTTTGCCAGATCGATGGCGAATGGTAGTAGAAAACGACTGTGAATATATTATTAATGATTAACAATTATTCATTTAATAAATAAATACAAAAAAACTTTTTAGCAAAAAATAAAACCGACTTCTAAAACAAAACACTACAAAGTGAAAAATAACTTTAATTTCGGAAGTCGGTGTCTTTCGTTTTGTATTTTCGTTTTTTGCCACCGACTTCCGAAATTAAAGTTATTTTTCACTTTGTAGTGTTTTGTTTTAGAAGTCGGTTTAATTTTTTGCTAAAAAGTTTTTATTTTTCACTTTTTAGTTGTGGAACCTACCCCTCACAAATTCGAATACATAATTGAGCACAATAATTGTAGACATAGCCATGTAAATAACAGTGATATGAAGTTATTAAAACATCATCACATCATCCATATAAAAAAGTTTTTATTTTTCACTTTTTAGTTGTGAAACCTACCCCTCACAAATTCGAATACATAATTGAGCACAATAATTGTAGATATAGCCATGTAAATAACAGTGATATGAAGTTATTAAAACATCATCACATCATCCATATAAAATAAGTGGGAAATATACGCATTATTGAAGCTAACTCAAAAACTCCCCAAGCAAAGTTAATAAAATTTATATGGGACCACCTCGGAGGTATACCCTTTCAAACAAAAAAAGAATTTTCCAAATCGGTCCATCCGTCTTTGAGTAATCGCGTAACAAACATACAAAAAAAAAACAAAAAAAAAATACAGATGAATTGAGAACCTCCTCCTTTTGGAAGTCGGTTAATAAAATAGTTGTATGTCGCTCATTACTTATTAGCCAACCCAATATAAAACGTGCTAAAACCCGAAGTGCAGCTATAGTTTTAACCGGCTAGAACTAGGTGTAGGTAACCATTGCAGTTGGTTGAACTTAGGTGTAGGCTGAAAGGTAGGTTAGGTTAGGTTGGAACTGTTACCACACAATGCACGAGCCGAGCGAGCGAAGCGAGCAGTGTCGCGACAGCGGCCGGCGAGTGCCAGGGTCTGAATGCAATCGGTTACCTACCCCTACATATTTCTAGCCGGCTAAACAAGGTGCAGCCACACTTCAGGTTTTAGCCGTAACATATATAAGTATATATAGCCTATAACGGGTGCAAACAGACGCTTAATAAAGTCGAGATTCTCTTATACTCCACGTAAATTTTGCTCAATTGAAGTTGGTACAGAATGCGTAGATAGCAGCTAGCGATTGGTAGTTTTACATAGGTACTGTATATTTTCTTTATACATATATTGTATAAGTAGGTACGCTAATTAATAGTGCCGTGCCTTAAATGCTTGAGCCGTGCCTTAGATGCATGATCAATGTGTAATTATGACAAAGAATGGATGGTTAATGCATTGTATGTATTTACTTGTTTATATATTATATTTTATCACTGACTGTTTAACCCACACTTGGTGAAAAAAATAATTATGCCAAAAATTTTTTCAAGAAAAAGAGCTTATGTTTCCAAGATAGTTTCCCCCATCTCTTGTGGATTAACTTTCCACATACCTTTATTTTTTCATTTAACCTATGTTATCCCACAGCTGGGCAAAGGTCTCGTCCATATTTTTCTAATTTTCTTTTTGCTTTTCTTTCTCCGTTATTCTTTCTTTTCTTTTTAACCGAAGTTAGGAACGAGTCCATATCGTCACACCAGCGTTTCTTAGACCTGCCTCGGTGACGACGAGTCTTCAGGCACTCACAGTGTGACGATCCTGGCCCGCCTGTCTGAATACATCCTATAGGTGTGACCTGCCTAGTCCCATTTCAGGCTCGCAAACTTGTTGCCAACATCGGCGATACCTGTCTTGGAGCGTATTATGGTGTTGTGAATTTGGTCAATGAGTTTGATTTATAACACACGCTCCATCGCTCTTTGGTAAACCTTGAGTTTTGAATTTTGAGCCGCAGTCAAAGACCAAACAGCGCCATATGCTAGGATCCATATACTGTCCCAGTAAAAAATAACACTCTGTATATTCCTTTCCGAAAAGTTAAACAGACTCACAGGGCCTCAGTATGCTTCGCTTTCAGTAACTATAAAACTACATTTCACAATTTCCTTTCATAAGCTTTTTATATAAAAAATATATATTAAATATAAACTGAGCTAGATCAAGCGAAGGAAATGAAATCGAAAGCTGTATCGGCTGCTCGGGTGTATAGCAATGTTTGACATTCGATTTAGATTTTGTTTACAACGCTAGCTTTATAATACAGTACCTACTGTTTCTCTGCAAGGAACAGGTTTGTAACGCCAAGTTTAAGTTCTATATTGCACATAGAGACAGAGAAGAAATGTGTGTTTCTGGCTTTCAAGATTTGCCAGCATATAAGTGTCCCGGTGCAGGGCAAATGCCTCTTCTCATACAGAGAAGGCACGAGTATTGTTCACCACGCTTGCTCAAGACGAGTAAGTACAGGTTTCCTCACAATGATGTAATGTCCAAGATAAACTCAGCAAGTATAGTAAATATAAGTAGCTTGACTCGGTGGAACGCAGAGCTAAAATACTCATTAGCGACGTAAAACTGGTGGATACCAAGCTTCATAGCATGACTCATCGCCGCAGGGTTGCCTGCTTGTCGGTCTTCTACAGATTGTACTTCGGAGAGTGTGCCCAAGAACTCCAGGACCTCATTCCACCAGCCCCCTTCTACCATCGGACATCTAGACGCACTGCCAGTTACCATCCCTACCTAGTTGCTATTCCACCAATTCGCACTCAGCGTTTCCAAATGTCTTTTATAATGCGCACAGCAAAAGAGTGGAATTCACTATCTGCGTCTGTGTCTCCGAGCGTATACAACCCTAATCTCTTCAAAGTGAGAGTGAACAAGCTTCTTCTGGGTAAGCTCACTCCATCGTCGACTCTGTCTCTGTCGCCTCCGACCTAAACCAGAGTCAAGAGCAAACCCATCTTAAATAATAAAAAAAGTACCTATGAATTGAAAAATTTACTTTGGTACGTGCCCGGTTTTAAACCCATAACCTCGTGCGTGAGAGGCGAGGCTTTCACCACTGGGCCATCACATTCAGCCTCCAAGATAGAATACCGCTATTATTCCTGAGCGGTAGTAATAAATACGTATGGTGGTACATTTTGTCATTCTGTATTCATTTCCTCCGTCCAAAGTCCACAATGTATTTCTTTATTTATTTATCACAACAGACAAACATTAACTGCAAAGGTACTGCTTATTTCTAAAGTAATTTCTTGTACCAGACTTGCGAGAGGAAAGATTAATAAAATAGAGGCAAAACGAATACATAACATAAACTCACGCCTTCTTCCGATGGGGGAAGGCAGAAACTACAGAACGCGACCTGCCACGATCCTTATACCTCCTCCTTTTGCCTCGTTTACGTTCATACATCTGGTCATACACGCACGCCGGTTATTTTTTTTTAAATTTGAGATGGGTTTGCTCTTGACTTTGGTCTAGGTCAGAGGTGACAGAGACAAAGTCGACGATGGAGTGAGCTTACCCAGAAGAAGCCTGTTCACTCTCACTTTGAAGAGATTAGGGTTGTATGTGCTCGGAAACACAGACGCAGGTAGTGAGCTCCACTCTTTTGCTGTGCGCATTATAAAAGACATTTGAAATAGCAACTAGGTAAGGATGGTAACTGGCAGTGCGTCTAGATGTCCGAGGGTAAAAGGGGGCCGGTGGAATAAGGTCATGGAGTTCTTGGGCACACTCACCGAAGTACAGTCTGTAGAAGACCGACAAGCAGGCAACCTTGCGGCGATGAGCCAAGCTATGATGCTGGGTATCCACCAGTTTTACGTCGCCAATGAGTCTCTTAGCTCTGCGTTCCACCGAGTCAAGTGCGGCTAGTTGGTACTTAGCTGATCCATCCCAAAGGTGACTGTACTCCATGCAGGATCGGACTGGCGCTTTGTAAAGTGCTAAAAGATGTCACCATATTTAGGACTACACACTTAACCTTTCTGAAGAACATCACTAATAAGGTCACTATACATATGACATGCAAGGGGCACGCCCCCCCCCCCCCCCCCCCCCCGAGTTTTCCACTCACTTTTTCCTTGGTAAATACCTTTTTAACCTTACCTTTTTGTTTTAAAACGAATAATGTAAAAAAAAAAACATCATACTAAGTCATCATCTTCCTACCCTAATCCCATGTTATTTGGGGTCGGCGCAACACGTTTTTTTTTTCATTCTCCCCGGTCAGCCGTCATTATAACATTCCCTCCCTTCTCTTTATATTACTCCTCACGCAATCCATTCAACTTTTATTTGGCCTTTATCTCCCTTTCCATCCATCAACATGTATATTCATCACTCTTTTAGTCACTTGCGTTTACTCCTCCTCATCACATGCCTATACCAAGCCAAACGATTTCTTTTCAACTTTTTTGTCACTGGCGCCTCTTTCAAACTTCTTCTTATTTACTCATTTCTTACTTTATCCATTTTCGTCACTCCACCCATCCATCTCAACATTCTCTTAAAATAACATCATGCTAAGCATTAATTTTATTAAAAGTGACATATGTAAAAAATTGTGGACAGAATTGACACCCATCAAAGACAGACTGCAGCAACTTAAAAGCTCAGAAGAAATAATATATGATATAAAACATGTACAATGTGTATTTGCAAAAGCGTCAGTTTCAAAATAAATCCGTACAAAAGAGATCCTGCGAAAGATTAATTCATCCGATTTAAACATCACACACAGGAAGATCCAAAAGAAATAGCGTCGGTACTTGGCAATGCGGTCAAAGCTCGTGCGTGAATAATAAACGAAGCTGTATATACGGACGGAATAATAATGAGACACGATATATTATTACGAGTATTTTATAATTTTTAGGAAGTTGAATAAAAATCTTAAAACTTTTCATTATTGTAATTTAATACAGATTATAGATATAGATATGCTAATCAGCCCATTCCATTTTCCCCTGTGTTTGTCGTTAAAGAAAACTATAACATACAAAGTATGTTTGGTAGACTAAGTATAAAGACGCCGTAGATTTTGATTTGGGTAAGTAAATTATACAATTTCAGTACATTTAAACTTATCAGCCTAAAAGTTAATGATCTATTAACTCTTAAATACGTATGTGAATTCGGCTGTAAGAAATCAAGTCAAAGAAAAAGACTCCCAATCTCTTTTAATCCCATTTCGCCCAATCAGCTAAATTGCTTTCCCGTTATTTATTTTAATTACCTCACTGATTGCCGATCTTGGATTAAAGAGAGTAATATAGCGGATACCAGCTGCTTTAACATTCAGTTCGTGTCTCGAGAATCGATTTAGGATAATGGTCTAACAAGTTTTCAGCAATGCGACACTTTTAGTGTTATCTTTAACACCTAACGCGTGTTTGACTACAGAGCAGATTGTAGAGAATTTAAGTTTCGTATTTAAATACCTATTTACGTGTTTATCATTACGTACTCATGTGAGGTTTGAGTAGTTTTGTAGTTGTAAATTTTATCTGCTCTGATATCGTAAAATTCGAATTATAAACTTCAAAAAAAAAAATAGAATAATAATATAACAGTTTTTCTCTAACAAAATAATGTTATAAAACAATTTTTTTACCATTACGATACAGTGCACCAAGGAGTTTCCATCAATTACTTTTTCTAACGGAACGTAATATGTGGGGCGCATCGTTTTTATAGCATTACAAAAAAGTTTTGATTCCATTTTTACTTGTCTGTGGCAGCGTCGGCTTTAGCGCATGCGCTACGATGTGCTGGGTTTTGGTGTCATTGTACTTACTGAATTTCGTAGTATATTTTTTATTTAGGTTCAACGAGTTTAATCCCTATGTATGTGAGTATATAAAGTAGTGTATGAAACTGCACATAACTAGGTATTAAAACACCTCATTATGCAACAGTTTCATATACAATTTCATAACATAACCCCGAAGGGTTAGGCAGGGGTGTACTTATAGTATACCCAAAATTCTCCAGTTTATGTTAAAGTGCCATGTAATAGGGGTCGAGCCTATCACTTTTCATTTGTTAAACATATGGGTTGAGGTCGATGTTAAATAGGAGATTTACCTTCATCACGTCGTTTAGTAAACAAGCAGATATTTATGTCGCATAGACGTTCCGTTTATAGCGGCAGTAAGTATGAACCTCGTGAAGTTTGCACATTTTATTCCAGCGCAGTGAATTGGAACTATGTTCACAATCACAGACACAACAAAGTTCCTATAGTTGAGCTGCAAAGTATAGTAGCCGGTACGAGTCGTGAGCACAAATTCAGCTTTTAAACCTTACAAATCTTATATCCTATTACGGCAATTCGTACACAGGCAGGGGCAATGAGGTTAATATAAGATCAAGCTTATTTATGTACAGTCGCGACCAAAAGTCGATAAGCAAACTCACAAAGCAATAGCTTAGCGTTTAGTTTGACTTAAGACCGTCTATTTCCAAGAACATAAACATGCATAATTATTGTCATCAACAACTGATTGTAGTTCATAATTTCAAAGTTATAACATGTGTAAAGATGACCTAGCGGTTGGGACAGAAATATAATATTCTTTATCTTGTTCGCAGATATATATCTGGGTATTGACAATTATATATGTGTTATTAGAATATCCTTTCTTTGTTATGTTATTATGAATTGACTAAGTGGGTAAACAACAAAAAATCCTATGAACGGTTACAAAAAAACTTCTTTTATCTAGTGGTAATGTAACGTCACAATTCTCTTAAGTTTGTTAATTTTATAAATAAGTAAATAAAACGAATAAACATTTTTGTTACCATTCAGCATGACTTTTTTATTTCAACCTTCCAACACCGAAAAGATAAATTAAAAATCACAAAAATAGTTAAGTAATAATACAATAACTAATATTTAACTTCTTATAAAAATAAATAATAAATGAACATAAACATCTAACAAGTTTTTGCTTAAAATAGTACAAATATATTATTATGGTTCCAAAGAAACAAAAAACAGTCCCACATTGTGATTAAGATTGGAACTCAGACTTCATTGATCGTGAAACCATTGCTTAGCGCAAACAGCTACCAGCACATATTATGTTTATGCGAATTTTAGCAATGCAATGGTAAGAACAGGTCGCCACTATTACGAGTATTCTAAATTCAACAGAAATATAATGTTATTTCGCGTAGTACGACGACATGCGACAATTCATTAGTGTGTGTTATCTGCGGAATGTTGAGTGAGACATCGTTCATACACGCACACGTACTGGTTCGTGCTCGCACAGTTCATAGCAATGTAATCCTTAGCATGCTTATGGACTTTTGAGCGTTTACTGTACAGGTAGAAAACAGAAGCCCGTTGACGATGGCAACAAGATTTCATTTGGAATTTGTGCTCACGACTCGTGCCGGAAACTATAACAACTCTTTTCTTTACCAGAAAATCAATCTGCATAGCCTCTTCCCAACTCTATTGGGGTCGGCTTCCATTCTAACTGGACGCAGCTGAATACCAGTATTTTACTTGGAGTGACCTCCACAACCTAGTTACTGAGTAGAACGATACCCCTTGGATAAGACTGCTTGTCAGACTTTTGGGCTTCTGACTACCGGTAACGTCAAAGATCTACGTATGACAGCCGGGACCAACGGCTTAACGTGCTTCCTGATGATCAACGAACCGACCTTCAATCGACCCTTGCGGCTGTTATCATTTAGCCACGAGCCCCTTTTCTTTTTACTTGACAATAATACAAAAAAAAGTTTAGTATGCGCAGTTCAAGTCCGCGCCGTTTGTATTCGTGAAAACATACGTATTATTGAAATTTTACTACGGTTTCCGATACAGCCGTAGCCATTGTATTTACTCGACGCTAGATTTAGTAGGCTCATTGCATTCCTTATAAAGTAAGCTTTGACCGTGTATACTATTTTTAGGGTTTCGTACCTCAAAAGGAAAAAACGGAACCCTTATAGGATCACTCGTGTGTCTGTCTGTCCGTCTGTTACAGCCAATTTGCTCCGAATCTAATGAACCGATTAACTTGAAATTTGGTACACATATGTATTTCTGTGACCCAAACACGAACGTGTAACGTAAATAAATAAATTTTGAATATGGGGGGGGGGGGGTCAACTTTGGGGGACAAATAATAAAATAAAAAAAAAGGTTTTGCAAACTGTATCGTGTGACATATCAAATAAAAGGGCTTACTGTAAGCGTCCCAAATATATTTTATTATAATTTTAAATAAACCATTTAAAAGGTATTTAAGATAATAGACGAAAATTGACCATTCCCCCTTTGTCTCCGAAAGTACTGAGCCCAAAATTTAAAAAAAAATTAGAAAATGGTTCAATACCTACAGATTACAGGAAAACCTATAAGATGTCGACGGTCTTAAAACAACATGGTAAATCTCTCAATATTGTGCGTACAAACTTACATTTTTCCATAGTTAAACGAAAAGGATCCAACCCACATTAGGTGTAATGTGGGTTGGATCTGTTTCGTATAACTATGGACATTTGCAGTTACAATGTATGGGAGTACCTGTTTTTCAACTACAATGTTAAGTTTTTCTTGGGATAAATTCATTCCTACTACGGAACCCTTCATTGTGCGTGGTCCGACACACTCTTGACCGGTTTTTTATTTCTGAGCAGGCCGTTGTGAGACGACATCTGATATTATTTTGCTATTGTCAAATTTATGTCAATTTTTAAACATATTTTAGCCAATATTTCTCTTGTTTCTCTTTAGGTTCTGGTAGTGCTATTTTAACTCTTGACAAAAACACCAGAATAACTGATCTAGCTAAACACGTTTTTGCGCTATACGAATTGATATTTCGACACATAGTGAAAAGTAGAGGGTCGCGTGCACTCGCAGTGTGACGTCATAAGCAAATTATATCCGGCCTTAAAATTGCTATAAATATGACCTATCTTTTGAATGCTCAAACTTTACACTAGCATTTAAAATCTCGTAGTTATTAGCGGTTGAAATCTTACACGTTTTTGTCGGTCAGAAATATTGAACTTACCACTAGTATCGAGCGAAAAGACGTTTTCACGTCAAAAGTCAAACCTATGACCGACAGACCAATGAGGTAGTTTATTTTTTTGAATTCGGAAGGTACATAATATTATAATATGACATCACGCTGTAGAGATATGGGTGCGTTTCACAAAAGAAGTCCCTTCGCCATAATGTTGGCTCCCAAGTCTGACCTTTAATTTAACACTGATTTCCGTGCTATCAACATTACGACGAAGAAAATTATTTCGTCAAACGCACTATAGGCAGAGGTGAATAGTAGTTACACCCATTTTTGGCTTTTAAATAATATTATATTAGAATCTTAAGAAATCTTGAAGAAAAAGTAAGCTATTATTTTGCCCGTGGGTGTCATAAGAGCTCATGCCAGAGATAATTCGTAGTCCAAAACTGCGGGGGACTAAATTATTAACTATAAATATTCACGACGTAAGTGCGACAAACTTGGCGTAAGATCACAACATTGTACTAGATTGGCTAGACAAAAAAAAAACACATTTACAAAATAATGTTACGGGAAAAATGGGGTAGGTGAATGTATGAGTGTAAAGGACTGGATAGATTTTGTAGCTTGTAGAGCATCCTGTAGCGTAAGGAATTCAATGCCCAATAAAGCCTAGGATCATGGATTCAAAAGTATTTGTTGATATGTTGCGTTGCAAAGTGATTAACCACCGTATCCTGATGTAATACTTTAATACTTTTTCCATGGAGTTTCTTCTCCGCTCTTCTCCATGATGACCTAGTTTTGCGAACGGACGATTAGCTTTCAGATTAACCACTGACAAGCCTAATTGAAATAATAAATGCCTAGTCTTGTCTTTTGTGCCTTTGTTTATGAAGGCCTTTCCCTACACACCATGTTCAAAGTACTTTCATACACAGTAAATAACCAATAAACATAATGACATTTAATGCTTGCTGTTTGTGTAATAATCTGTATATACACTTTTAGTGCCTTACTGCTAAATTTGCTAATAATGGTTTGATGAAAGTAGAGATAGCACGGCAACAAAATAACGCAGCAGATGTCTTTGTGGGATTCTTTACTTGCCATGACTCGATGTTATTTATAGATCGTAAAGAAGTACTTAGTTTATTGTTAGACAGGCACCGCACCACTTAACGTACTTATCATCATCATCATTCTCCTGTCCTCGTCCCAATTTATTTGCGGTCGGCGCAACATGTATTTTTCTTCCATACTTCTCTGTTAGTCGGTTATCTCGGTAGTCACTCTTTCTAGCCCTATCATATTTCACACAGTCCATCCATCGTTTCTTTCACTTAACGTACTTATGTATTGCTTTAATAGCTATTTTATTCGAAAAAAATATATTTATACACACAAAAACTGCGTTGTGGTTATGACTAGCCCCGTGACAATTATATAGTTTTATTTTATCTTACGAAGCGACAAGAGCTTTACTTGTGTTAACCAAGTGTACAAACACGCTGTGAATGTGTGCGTAAAGACGAGTAGCGTTGGCACACAACACACACACGCGCACACACTCACACACTTCCGACTTTGCCATTGTCTGAGACGGCATCGAGAGCTCCTGCGCTCCTGCTCCTGCTTACATAACACATTCGTAAAGCACGTGTTACTTCGTGAGATAAAAGTAATAAACTAGCTATTCCGTCCAAACGTGTGGATCCCTTTGGGGTAAACATTCCGTAACGATGACGTGACACAGCCTTCCCTGAACCCTGATTAAAGTTAAAACAGATATTCAACTTTAAAAGCTATTAATTATAACAAAAAAAAAATACTTTACACTGTTGCTAAAATTTTAGTTAAAATACGAGTTTAGTACTTGTTAGACGGTCGAAAAGATAATTACGGTTTTGTGACCTAATTTATGTTCTCTTTATTAATTCAGGGTTGTTCAGTGGATTTTGTGCTACTGAAAGAAGAGACTAAGGTAAGCTCACATTGATTTTGTGTGGATTTAGTTTTGAGATTTAAGAAAGTAAGAAAATAATTCTGTTTTAAGAATGGCATTATTTATTAAATAATATTTATGTGACCTAACCGCAGAAATATTTATTTTTTTGGAATAGAGTTTATCTGTTATTTCTATAAAAAATTCCTTTAAATTGAAAACAACATAGTTTTGTAGAACTTAGCTTGTTCAGTACTTGTGAGGTAACTAATCAAGAGCCTTCTTCAGAGCGTCTTTTTTACTAAATTCCATATGGTAAGCTTTGCAAACTGCAACCCAGAGACTTATTGATATTAGCGATGGTAAAATTATTAGCAGAGAATTACCGCAGAGCGTTGACGAGTGAGCTGTCTTATCACATTTCTCGAGATATTAAGCCTATGTTAAGTACCTATTACTGGCTATGTTCAGAGGGCTGTCACATTTTGCCACCACTCTCGTTCACATGGGACCAAATTTTAAGGATTTGAAACGAAAAGATGCTTTTTAGGGTTCCTTAAGTCAAAAGGATGAACAGAATCCTTATTAGATCGCTCGTGTGTCTGTCTGCCTGAATCTAAAGGACAGGTTAAGTTGAAATTTGGCACACTTATGAATTTCCGTGACCCAAACACGGACGTGTAATGTCAATAAATGAATTTTGAATATGGGGGTCAGTTGTGGGGGCAAATAAAAAAAATAATTGCAAACTTTAAACTGCGTTGCCCGACTTGGCATTTTTGTACATGTTATGTTTTTGATGGGATTAACTATTATTGAAAACATTTTACTTTTAGAAATAACCTGTCTTTCAAAAACATTCCTCCACAACTTGTTTTATTTTATTTTTTTCTTTAATTCAGGTACATTACCCATAAATTTGTTATTATTACATAACCTACGTTAGTATAATTAACTACCTACGACACAAACACATACAAATTCAATGAAATTAAATTAAATTAAACATATTAACAACACAATATCACAACCTAAAACACCCCATACCTATCATGCCATCTTCTGGAGACACCTGTTAACAATGCATGCACGGCGCACAGGTGCCTCATCAGGTGGCCTTCAGTCTTGTTCACAACAATGCTCAGGAGACTGCTGTCACTGACTCGCATCTGACGCAGTAATGACGCAGATCTTTTTCGCATAATCACTAAAAAATCATCTACGTACGCCCTGCCGCAAACCGTAGCAGCGACAGTAGCATCCTAAAAGCATCGTTATATTCCACACGCAGGGTATTCAATGTTTTCTGCGTGTATCTCGTCTACAGACTGCAGGTATAAAAAGCCTAGCAATATGCCCTTATCTCAACACTATTGTCGCACTTCGCAAATCTGAGGGCCAGCATGTTACATCGTACGGCCAATGCGCTGAGCTCTCTCTCCATATCACAATATTATCAGTGCCATCTTCTGTAACGCAGTCACAAGGTAAACTGTTTTACTCTTTTTAGAGTTGCACCACATAGCGAGACTGGAGGTACCACTTCGTAGGTCTTGTTTTGTGCCATAAAACTACCAGCTCGCTTTTCTTGGCATTACCTTAGTCTGAGGGCTCCAGCATAGCACTCACATATATTTAACAATTAGCTTACGCCCGCGGCTTCGCCCACGTGATATGTCGATAAAAACTAGCCTTTGTGCTTTTCCCGGTCATGACCTACCTGTGTGCCAATTTCATCCGAATCCGTTCAGCCGTTTTAGCGTGAAAGCGTAACAAACAAACAAACTCACTTTCGCATTTACAATATCAGGTTGGCACAAAAGTAATGAGACACGGTTTACGTTTTATATTTTTTTATTATTTTTACAATACAAAAAGCTTAGTCAATGATGTAATCACAATTACCATCTAAGACTTCTTGCCAATGATCCGGCAAAGTTTGGATGCCTTTCGTACAGAACTCGGATGGATGTGCCTCGAAAAAGTTTTTCAACTCCGCCTCTACATGAGAGAAATCCAAGAATCCATGATTCATCTCCAGTAACCAGAGCAGACAAGAACTCTTTACGTCGGGGTCTCAGCAAAAGTGATTGACAGATAGCGACACGGACTGCACGACTGGCGTCTCTAAGGATGTGCGTTACCCACGAGCCAAAACTTCTCGATACCCAAGCTCATGCAGATGGTTTCCCACGGCGTGGTGACTGCAGTTATGTGCTTCCGCTAATTCACGAGTGGTAGCATCCGGATTCGACTGCACTTCGCGGCGTAAATCGTCATCATTCACTGCGGGTGGTCGTCCAGAGAGTGACTGACTTTCAAGGCACCTGTGTCGTGATTTAAAACGGTGAAACCATGGGGAACCGTCGCATAGCTTGTGCTTCTAGCGCCCAATGCAGTGTTGATATTGTTAGCTATTTGCACAGATTTTCTCACGGTTTCTGACGCTGCCTTAGCTATTGTATTTGCTCGGCACTACACTTTTTAGTCTCATTGTATTTTATTTGATGCAAGCTTTCTTCGATTGGGATTTTTTTGATTTCTTAACAGATTTACGGCTGATATTATTTTGCTATGGTCAACTTCATATTAATTTTGAACTTTATTGTGGCCAATATTTCTGTTGTTTCTTTTTGGGTCTTGGTAATGCTTTATTAACTCTTGACAAAGACACCAGAATAACTCATCTAGCTAAACACGTTTTTGCACTATTGATATTTCGACACATAGAGAAAAGTAGATTGTCGCACGCATGCGCGTGCACTCGCAGTGTGACGTCATAAGCAAATTATATCCGGCTTTCAAATTGTTATAAATATAGCCTATCTTTTAAATGCTCAACTTTTACTCTAGCATTTAATGTCTCGTAGTTATTAGCGGTTGAAATCTTACATGTTTTTGTCGGTCAGAAATATTTAACTTACCACCGGTATACCGAGCGAAAGGACGTTTTCACGTCAAAAAAAGCTAATAGCTGGTTTTCAAGGGAGCGCCACTCCTTAAGGCTATTTAATATACCCTATTTTTAAAACATTAAAGGTTATTATTACGCCCTAATGTGCCACAAACTTCACAAACAGTTTCAGAATTCCACTCGCGAAGGTTTTAGCGAACTTTCTACTTTATCACCATACTTATATCTTTTATCAAACATAATCAAGTCATATATCTTTAGAAACGAGCTTTAATAACCTTTATTACTTCTAGTTGATTCATGTTTGCTTAATTTATGACTAATTAGAGACTCGTTACTTTAACTTTGTAATAAATTCTAATACTTTTAAAAGAAGAACGTTT
The DNA here is from genome assembly GCA_948252095.1 of Dicycla oo. Classification (NCBI taxonomy): domain Eukaryota; kingdom Metazoa; phylum Arthropoda; class Insecta; order Lepidoptera; family Noctuidae; genus Dicycla; species Dicycla oo. The sequence goes on along the minus strand of OX411728.1, from coordinate 3,018,559 downwards.
TGTTAGTCAGATATAGGGAGAAGCGCTAATTACTCGTATATTTCTGTAGTTAGAATTAATTAGTGCAGATCATGTTGCTACAATACCCATATTGCAGAGTATTTTTCGTGCTGTTCTTTCTATATTTTTTAAAAAATAAACATTTAGCCGAGTAGATGTTTCAAATTGGAAAAGTCGAGAACATATACATGTCCATTTACTACCTAGGTTCGCATTTAAAAACATCTAATCTGCCTAGCATTTTACCAGCTATGTTGGGGTCGGCTTCCAGTCTAACCAGATTTAGCTGATTACCAGTATTTTACATGGAGAGAGTGGCTATCTGACCTCCATAACACAGTTGGTAAGACTGGTGGTCAGACTTTCGGGCTTCTGACAACCCGTAACGACTGTCAAAGATCCACGAATGACAGCCAGGCCATCGGTTTAACGTGCGTTCCGAGGCTATGTAAAGATGATCACCAATCCACGGACCATTTACAAACGTCTACGAATTTATAAAAAAATAAAATTCTTAGATAACTATAGTCTTACATACTAACCTAAAAAAAGTCTTAAAAATAATACCGGGTGGTATTATTTTTAAGATTTTTTTTGTTTGTCTTCATTTCAATATATAAGAAAAATGTTTTAATATTTCAGATGAAGAAATCTTCTCGAGAACCTTACATTACCTACACATGAATAATTTCGGAACTTAAAAAAATAATAAGGATAAGAAAGCGGGTAAAAGTTTTCAGTAACTTCATAGTTAAAAGTTATTTTTTATGTCTATGTATTTGTTTACCGAGATAAAACTTTGATATCTTTTTATCACTTATTTCTTGGTTCGTTAAAAAGTTTGAGACAGCAACGTCTGTCTTAAGATATTATCTTCATTATTACAAGAATATAGGATTTGTACAATGGCGGCAACACTTAAATAATCATGTTTCCTTTTCGAGTTTTATCTTTTAATATCCAAACTCTTGAACAAATAGTGTGTTTCATTTTTGTTCACGTTAAGTTGACAGTTATTGAACTTTAATTTCTTTTTTAGGTTTCCGTTCCCATAGGTTGCCAAGCATATCATTATTACTGTGTGTGGCTATGGAAATTTTAACAATAAATAATAAAAATAAAATAGAGCCCCCTTTAATTTTTAATACAACAACCGAAAAAATAGTAACCGAGTAAATATTTTACGGTAGTACCGAACCCTTTGTGTGTGAGTCCGACTCGCACTTGACCACTTTTTTTTTTCTTCAGAAAAATACGCGAATCAGTACTTATTTAACTTTCTTGCGAAAAACAGATACTGTCTTTTATTGCTTTATATTTAAATACTTGTGTATAACCTCAAGATAAAACTAATTTTACAATTAAAAGAAGATAGAAGTTGAGACGTGCCTATTATCTACGCCCGCGTTCACTTGGCGCAGCAATTAGCATTTGTAAAGTGAAAATTGCGCCACTGAGTGCACTCCAGTTCCAGTAGAATATCTAAATTAAATGCTTTAATGCAAGTCATATTTTTTTTGTTCTCATCTCAACCAACTGAGATTTGAAATGCTCTTAATTGACGAAGTAATTACTGACTTTACTATGAACTTAAAATACTTTGTACACAGAATATTTGACAACGGCTTGTATTATGTATAATTAAAAAAAAAAAATACTGACGAAAAACTTCTTATTAAGTCACTTACGCGGAAAAATATACAAAAAATAAACAGCTATTACGTTTTCCTCTCTAAGCTTGTGTACGTTTATAAAGTACATAATATATAATCCACATAAACCAAATAGCCTATTTTTACTCCTTCCCTCTATAACTTGGAGCTTTTTCTCATTACAAATATTAGGACGAGGAAAAATTGGGTTTCTACCTTGTGATCGAAAAAACGAAGCCTTTTTAACGAAGTGAAATTTGAGGCTCCAATTTGAGGCATCGTTGACAATGAACTGAAATAAGAAATGATTAGGTAACATGAATCATAATTTAATAAGAAAAATCTTGTAGGAATTTTATTTTTATGGTAGATTGCGAAGTTCCGAGAAAATAAAACTACTTCATATAAAAATGGGTACTTCGAGAAAGAAACCTTATGTCGTTTTGAAAACATGTGTGGGGCGTGGTGTAATCTGATTGTCCACGGTTTTCTAGATTTACTTGAACATCATTATGCTCATGGTTTTTAGAGTTCCGTAACTCGAAAGGGAAAAACGGAACCCTTGTGATCACCCTAGGATCACTCGTGTGTCTGTCTATCCACATAGCCAATTTGTCATAGCCAATTTGCTCCGAATATGGATTTCTGTGACCTAAACACGGACGTGTAACGTAAATAAATACATTTTGAATATGGACCCACTTTTAGGGGGCACATAAGAAAATTAAAAAAATAAGTTTGCAAACTGTATAGTGTGTAACTATACAGTTTGCAAACTTATTTTTTTAATTTTCTTATTTGCCCCCTAAAAGTGACCCCTTACTGTAAGGGTCGCAAATATATTTTTTTTTGTATAATTTTTAAATTAAATGTTTTAAAGTTATTTAAGAAAATAGGCAAAAGTTAACCATTCCTTTTTATCTCCAAAACTACTAAGCCTAAAATTTTGAAAAAAATACAGAAAATAGTTACATAACAGGAAAACCTATAAGAAGTATATCGTCTTAAAATAACATGGCAAATCATTCAATACTGTGCGTATAAACTTACATTTGCAGTTGGAATGTATGGGAGAACATGTTTTTTAACTACAATGTTAAGTTTGTTCTTGGGATAAATTCATGCCAACTATGCAACCCTTCATTGTGCGTGGTCCGATACACACTTGGCCGGTTTTTTTAAAGTAACTGGTCTTTTAGATCAACATTGATATCGACATTTTTTTAACGTTTTGTCTTGAAAAATACCTTTGTAATGTGAATAATGAACCTAAATTTTTTACTGAATCATAAAAAAATAAACTGGAACATTCTCAAAAAATCTGGAAAATAAATTTACATCTGGATTTCTCAGTACTTATTTCACTTACAAGCTTTTGATTTCTATTTCCTTTGTCATCAGAATACCCTGGCTATCCTGGACAAATTGGACATTGACAGTGAGAAGCCCTCTGAGGAGGAAATCGCGAGGCTTTTCGGCTATGAAGAAGCTTACCTGGCAGGAGACGTGGGCATCTGGCAGAGAGTCAAACCCAAGGTCTGGGCGCTGTTCGATGAGCCATCCAGTTCACCAGCAGCCAAGGTAAGATATTGAAAGTTAGTCTAGCTGTTGCTAGCGGTTTCACTCATATTCTAGAGAAAATGTGTCAAGAGTCCGAATAAATTTATTCGTGCGTTTAGAAGGTACCACGTATTGTTTCACTCTTACTTTTAGGGTATTATTAGCACATCTCCGCCGCGAAACTATGTAACAGTGAAGCCGCATCTAGCATCGAAATATCATGCCGTTTCGATGTTTCGTAGCGGAGATGTGCTAAGGTCCTCAAAGTTGACGCGTTATGGGTGGTAGGAACTTTAGCTGAACATAATAATATAATGAAGGCAGTGTAGAAGTGCTGGGTATGACAAAAGAAAAATTAGGGTAACAGCCAATTGTGGACGGTATCCTGCAGGGTTGAAGCAAACCTTTTTGTTTGTTCAACGTAGTTATTAGGGAATATAAAATCAGTGTCCACACCAAAAATTAAACCCTAATCTGTGCTTTTTGAAGCCAAACTATAGTTACAAAACCACTTATTTCCTCTAAAACTAACACGAACATCTAAATTTAATGTAGCGACATCTAATGATTAGATCGGGTAACTAGTTTCTAAATCCTTTGCCTGCAACTGGTAGATATACATGACTGTTATTACAAAGGTAGAATGCAAGTAACGCGCAGAATAAAATTGTAAAATTAAAGTCGTTCGATAAGTATTGAGAAAGTAAGTTTACACAAAAGAATAGTTTTTATTTGTTTGTAGACTTGGATTAAATGGTTTAGTCTTTTTGGAGATTTGAGGGCTTGTGGCTAAATAATAACAGCCACCCGGGTCGATGCCGCGGTCGGATTGGTGATCATCCATTATATATTGAGACCCCTCTGTACCTCGGAAAGCAATTTAAGCCGTTGGTCTCGGCTGTTATTCGTACTTAGATCTTTGACATTCGTTGCGGGTCTTCAGAAGCCCGAAAGTCTGACAACCAGTCTTACCAAGGGGTATTACCCAGTAACTGGACTGTGGAGGTCAGATAGGCAGTCGCTCCATGTTAATATATTGTTCTATCGAGTGTGAGAACTAACACGGATTAGTAAAATATATGTTATCAAAATATATGAAGAAGTACGAGTATATTAAATAATTTTTCTTTACAAAATAGTTAAGACTTATGCACCACACTTTGATACTCGCTACCCTTCTACACAGACTGTAGATGAACACTGGTAGACAGTTGTGGACTCGCTGAGAACTGTACACAGACTGGGCGATCAACTCATGAAATGCTTTTTTCAAAACTTTTGACCGTCCGACGCGACGTGACGTCACGCAGCTCACTCCAAGCACCGCAGCAACCGCCGTTGATAACACGAGTTAGGAAAACACTACTTTCCATAAAAAGTCGGCCCTTAGATAAAAGTTTGTCTGCCGAGGCAGTTATGTAGCAATAGTAAAATAACTTACAAAAAATATGAATATGAATTTATCTTATTAATTCTCTGATCCCAGAAATACTTGTATCTATAGGAAGATTTTTCTTCTCTTTCCTTTTACTTATTATTAAATTCTATTCCGAGCATTGCTCGTCCTGCTTTGAAGAGCATACTAATACAACGAGCGAAAGAATGCAGAATTTCTTTGATTACTAACTTCGTTTTTCATGCTCTCGAGTAGAAAGGCGGTATTATTTAAAACCAATTTAGTGCTTTAAGCCTTGGCTTTTAACACACTAGTAGAAACTATAAATATAGCGAAAGAATGCATTTTTCGCGATATAAATATTTATTTATTTACTAAACACTTTATTGTACAAACTATAGTCAGGTGGGGTAATTGCAATAACGGGGTATAAGCAATAAGGCTTGTTTACGGTCTAACTACTAAAGAAAACTGGTGCTGCTATCTCTGATATGTGTAAAGTACTTTTTGAACTTCGCGCCTATCAATTCTCGGGAGAGTTTGACGTATCGATGAGTGAATGAAACGTCATTATTTGAGTGACGTCGATGCCGCGTGTTACATACTTTGTTATCCTAACACGGGGTAAATGTAATAAGTGAGATAACTTTTTTTTTAAATTTGATTACCTAAATTATCAGAGTGATTATAATTAAACAAATAACTTAAAACTTTAGCCTACTAAATACTTAATACACGTGATAATTATAAATTTAATACTGCTAAAAAGTAAAATGTTGTCTAAGGTTGAATATGTCATTCTAGTTATGGTACTCGCATTTACCCCACCTGACCCTACTTAGAATGACAGGTAAATATTGGGTTACCACGAAAAATCTGCTGTTCGTATGCAGTATTAAAAATAAAATAAAAAATGTTGTTGTACATACTTCACTAAAATAATGTTACCAGCAAATAATCTTTAGTCAGCTTGATATTTATGTTTTTGCAAGAAAACGAATTAAAGTTATACTAAATAAATCTAAAGATAGGTTAGATTTGAAGCATCTCATTATATTTTGCATAAATACAACATTTTATGACTTACCTTACTGGAACCTCAATATTAAGCATATTTTGTTCACCCCATTTAAATCATACAACGAATAATATTCAGGTATTCCCTTTGAAAGTATTACTTTAGCATGTCTGACTCTTTTGACAATGGTATCTTCAACAAAAGTATACCTATAGCTTGTTATCATCACCCTTGCTAAACAAACTCAATAGTTATAGGTACAGTCGAGTTCACTAATATATTGGCAGTGACAAAGTTTCAAAATAAAATATAGTAAGCGTTAAAATGATGAACTTGGACATCATTAATTGTTATCATATAAACTGTTCATAAGTATGTTACAGTAGTGCAGCCAAAAATATCTAAATACTCTTCGCAACATAAATATCTAAATATTCTAATTTCAATATATTTTTTGCAACCTATGATTCGTAAATATTTATGTGCTTTAAATATTCAACTAAATGGCCTTGATCGTTAAATTTATTTTTGCTTGCCGGAGCAGAAGTACGATGCAATGTTGCCGTTCGTAATAGGACAGTATCAATATAACAACTTTGCGTAGTAGCTGTATTATTTGATTGATTCAGATTGTGGAAATCTTTCGGTCAATACAGACTATACCTACCTAACTTTTCAGTCGGTTTTAAAAATAAAAACAACACTTTAAGCACATTAGTAATTATTTTTTATTGTATTATTCTTAAATTCTTAATTTGTTCTTCTAAAAACCTAACATATAAAAGAAAAAAAAAAAAAGAAAGAATAGGATATACGAGTAGTTCTGTCAAGCGATCGTTCAAAGAATTTAAGACAACAATTCAAGACACATCAAATTGTCAAGATATTTTTCATAGAAAAATTGCATAGATATTTGTGAATCTAACTTTGCGCTAAATAATATGAAAAATTGATTGCGCACAATTTTTAGAGTCTGTAGCAATATTATTGATATAATGTAGTAACATATTTATGATGTCACAGATTATTATTGTAAGGCAAAGCTGTTTAGAGTTTTATGTAACTTACCATTGCCTGTATATTTTTGATTCATGAACATGCTCAGATATTAAAGAACTCGACTGTACCTAACCTACCTACCTTCCTGTTAAACATTAATCCCCGAGCATCGACTCCCCTCTTAAATCCACTTGGAATTGTTAAAGGAAATCGAATGTGATGGCAGCATGTTTTATGTATTTTACGGTACTTATTGTTAGAGAAAGTGGTTGAATGGTTTACACTTGTAAAATAATAAACAGCATACACTCATTTACGAAGACTGTAATTTGAGTGCCCCGTGGAAATTTTCTATCATTATCATTCTATTGCCCTAAGCCCAATTTATCTGGGGTCGTTGTGGGGATATTTCTCTATTAGTCGTTATCTCGCTGGTCAACCCCTTTCTAGCCATATCATCTTTCACACAGTCCATCCATCGTTTCTTCGGTCTTCCCCTACTTCCCTTCCACCCCTTCCCCTCTACCCACACCTCTCTTCTTTTACTCTTATATCTGTCTGGAGATGAAAAGGGGTCTTCGTCTTTCAAATTATAGTACTTTTCTATGTACATTGCATATACGTAAACAAAGCAAAAGATGATCGTAAGGATCGTAGCTGGTGGCGTTTAGTTTCTGCCTACCCCCATAGCAAAAACACGTGTTTATGTACGCATGTGAGTGTGTTACCACTTCTACGACAAAAACATCACCGGCTGTCAATACCACATAGAAAAACAACATCAAGATATTCAGTGCAACGCCCTCTTAAGGCACTTGTACATTCGCCGGCGCTTCACGATTAGTGAGTAGAGATAGGAACTAAAAAACCGGTGTCAAGTGCGTGTTGGACCACGGCCAATGAAGGGTTCCGCAGTTGAGATGAATTTATCCCAAGAAAAAACTTAACATTGTAGTTAAAAAACATGTTTTCCCATACATCGATATACGTCACGGTCAATTCTCCAAGTACAAATGTAGGTTTGTAATCGCAAAAAAAAATTGTGATAACTAACTACAAATTAACGATTTTCGGACTTTTTCCTTTAGGTACTTGTGCTCTGATGAGGCCTCGCTTCTTGGTAAATTTCATGATTCTAGGTCAACGGGAAGTACCCTATAGGTTTTGATTTTTTTAGAGCTCTAAGGGTCCATAGACCTACGTATTCAATATTAATTTCAATTTGATACCTCCACGCGTTCCTGACAAAAAGGGTCTTGACAGATCGACAGACGGACAACGAAGTGATCCTTAAGGGTTCCATTTTTTATTTTGCGGTACTCAACCTTAAAAATGAGTTGGCAAGCAAGGAGCAGAGAGTGCGCGAAGGCGGCGAGCGATTATTCGCTGGCTGTTTTATGTACCAAGCGTGAGTCTCTCAGTGAGTGTTCTGTAAGTAAGTTAAGTATTTTTTTTTAAGTATTACGCAGTATTTTAAATTATCGTTGATTTGAAGCTAGTCGCTTCCTCCTCGGTGCGGCGGTGGGACATGTGCCTAAGAAAGGAACTTAATACTTTATATAACAGGTTTTTTGCAAATTTAGTTAAAGTATTAACTTTTACTAAATTAGCAAAAAACCTGTTATCTTTCTATTGAAAGGAGACGGAAAATTTTATCATAGACCTTCGATTTCATTCAATTTTAAAAGTTTTTAAAAGTAAAGTGAGCGCGAAAGTGTCAAGCGCCATTCACAGTTCCAATAATTCAAGGAGTCTTAAAACTTTTACTTTGATAAGGGAAGGTGAGGAGTTTTAAATTGGCAGCCAGGTACTATGAGAATTTTGAGTTAGTATGATTTTTCCAAATATTATTTAGAGTGTCTTAGTGGGGCTTGCACAAACGTAAATTAAACGTAACGCAAATTTGAACGATTTTATAATTGAAAATACTTGTTTCCACATCATGTTTAAGTACATACAATTTCACCGATACCGCTGTACCGCGGGACGCTGCGAGCTTTGACGAATGAGCGGCCTGTACTGCTCCCCCGTATCGCCGCGCACATACCTAAGGCGCGGTACAGCGGTATCGGTGAACTATAGTTTTAAGACTATTCATATCTATGGGTGATAAAAATTGTACCTGTCGCAAAAAATAAAACGAATACGCTAGGTCATTCAGTTCATGAGAATCATTCGATTTTACATTACGCTAACGACACCCATTCAGAACCTATGACCTTATTTGTCTAAAGATAAAATCAAAAGTCATTTATTCAAACTAGGCTGAGATTCAGCACTTTTCGAACGTCAAAGTTACATAAGACAGTCCCCCAAAACGCCCGCCCTTCACCACTTCCTAGTGCTTTAGCTGAGGAGAAGAAGTGGCGCAACAAACTCCCCAGCAGCACAGCTGTCTGTTCAGTTAAAAAATTAGATTCTATACAACACTGCGCATAATAGTTTAGGTACATTACGCAACACAAAACATTAAATTAAATTATTTGCTATAATAATAATAATTATTATTATTATTATCACCATTCTAATATAACATTGAAAAAAAAAAAAAACGGCTCGCCAGCACACAGATAAACCCTTAGAGGTTTGCGTTCTGTGGCTGAAACCAAAATTATGGCTAAGTATTTTGGAAATAAAAAAAAAAAAATATTTATTTCAGAATCAATTCCATATGTGTTAGTAGCAGTGTAAACTTATAAACTAGTGTTAGTCACATTATTCTTCTAAGCGTGAGGCACGTCGATCACAGGAATGTCTACTTGACTGCATGCAGTCGTATCCACCGCCCTAAGATCGGAGAGTCCCTATCAGCCAACGCTCCGAGAATTGAGTTGGGGCTAGCGCGAACACGGCGTACCAGAGATGCCCATCTCTTGCGCATGATGGCCGAAAAACTATCAAAGTCCGCGTCTGCAAACTTGCCGGACGCGCTACAAAAACGCGGCAGCCCCATCAACACCCGGAACGAGTTGTTATATTGGATGGTTGGGTAAGTCAGCTAGCACACGCCAATATACCAAAAAAAAAAATCTAAAACTATACTCAAGCAGAAATAAAAATTCAAAACTAAAAACGTAAACAGAACTTTATACCTAAATAAAAGCCTCCAGATAACGTAGGCGTTGACACCACGTCCCACTGATGCGGCGTTAGCGTCTCATCGTCCGGTGACCGCCTATGCTGAACCTTCGATAGATGTGAAGGCATCCATTACTGAGAGATTCAGTTTTCCTGAAAAACTCGCACCTGTGAAGCTATCAACCAACTGCCCGGCAAAGTGTTAAGCTAGGTATCCATGAGCAAGCTTATTTGCGTAATTTGAGATCAGTAAACAACTAGGGTCACCAGCCACCATGTCAAAATTACAGAGAAACTCGGCTTGCCGTCACTTTTACGAAGAAATGACATTTATATCGAGAAATATCAAACGACCCTATAAATAAGCCTATATTATTAAAATAATTGAGAACCAATAAATATATTATGAAATTGAGAATATAGTCCAACAAAGTCTTGGGAACTTATAACAAAGGGATAATTAATATTCCAAATTTTAACTTTGTATTTTGGCTTCTATTAAATCGTTCACTGGCTTTTGACTGAAAACAGTAATTATGAGTGATTTGTTACGTCGTTATTATCCGACTAGTTTCGAATGTGAATGGCGCCCTTTAGAATTCATTAGTCAGAGACTGGTTGTAATTTGTAGGATTATACCCATCCTCTGCATCGTTGATCTAGTGGCCGCAAGTGCTAATGCTAAGCATGAGGCCCTTGGTTCGGTTCCCTGGTCGGGCAGAGTTATTGGGTTTTTCTTTTTGGCATTTCTCAGTTAGCCCGGAGTTTGAGTTTGAGCCCGGTAGATGGCGATAGGCTTGCTCCGATAAAACAAACATAACTGGCGAAATGTGGGTGTACTACAGGTGCGTCTCTGCCTAACCCTTCGGGGAAAACGGCGTGGTGATATATGATATATACCCATTACGGGCGTTACATCACAAAAATAATATAAATACGTATAATAATAATAATATTAATAATAACCCCACCGCTGTGTCTCTACGTTGACGTCGTGGTGGGGCTTGCGCGCTCCAAACTTTAGGTCTGTGCCGGTAGAATTTACTTTGCCAGAACGGGTCTAGGATGAGGAGCCAGACCAAGAGAGATACAGAAACCCGCACATGCTGCGGCGAGCTGTTGGGCAGTAGCGACCCCACGGACCCTATCTCCCGAGAGAAATCTTGTCCTCATCTCTGGCTTGTCTTTATTGGCCGGCTGGAGTGAACACTGACGAGGAACAGAGCTCCCACCTCTTTCTTGCCTTTATTGGCCGGATTGAGTGGAGATTCGCAAGAGCAAACGTGTTCGGAGGAAGGAAGTATTCCAGTAAGGTGCTGGTAGGGATCTTGACCGTACTTCCGGGATTGTCCTGATAGCCGTGGAATACCTCTCCACTCCTCAAGCACCTCAGGAAATGTTGCCCCCTTGTCGCTACGTCACTATGTGCTAGCGGCCGTCTCCGGGGGTCCATTATTGAGTGTGCAAGTCACCCCCTGCCATTTTATCCGTGTATAATATATAACATTGGTCAGGCAGGGGACATAGTTCTTCCATAGTTCAAGTTACCCAATCCACTTTAGCCACCCAAACCCATAGCCCAATATGTTTTGTTTTCACGTACAACAATAGTCCTGTACCAACCGGGGGTTGTCCTTGGGTGCACTTGCATAGTGCATACAGGGATAATCGTCGGTTGGTGCCTCCTCATCATTTAAAATTATCTAAGGGGCCTCTGCGAGTTGGCTACGGCTCCTCGTACGCCTTCCAAAGGTCCGGGACCCCAGGGTCCCGAGAAATATCAAAAAATAATAATAATAATATCTTAGGACATTGTTCACACACGGTCATCTGGTCCCAAACTAAGCAGAGCTTGTACTATGGAAACCAGATAACTGATAAACTATATACACTACTTTTTTTTTCGTAAATACATACTTATATAGCTAATTACACCCAGACTCATATATACTCACTTATGTCTAATATATTGTTATAAATTACCAATTTATTAAGTTAGTTGCATTATATTTTTGATTAGCTTCCGCGACTTCGTCCGCGTGAAATTTCATTTTCCCCTGCCGCATCGCATAGAGTAGCCCGCCAGCGCGATTACTTCGTTTTCGCTTAGCGTTCTTACTGACGTTTTTTTTTTCTTTTTGCTCGTCTCCTCAGGATCATATCGTTATATTAAATAAACTATAGCCTCCAGAGATTAGCGCGTTCAAACCATCAAAAAAGTTATAGTGAGCTAACCTTAAAAGATGGACATATTATGCTATCACGGACTTTTTTTTAGAATTTCTAAAGAGGAACAATTCTGTCATACTTGATTGTTGCGTAACTTTAACCGTTTACGCAACGCACGCAACGTAAGCTCTAAAAAAAAAACATATTTTCGCCGTTTTTACAAGGTTTTCATTGATGCTCCACTTCTATGGAGCGTAGCGTGATGTCATTATAACCTATAAGCCATCCTCGACAAATGGGCTATTCAACACTAAAAGAATTTTGCAATTCGAACCAGCAGTTCCTGAGATTAGCGCGTTCAACCAAACAAACGAACTTTTCAGCTTTATAATATTAGTATAGATTGATTTGAATCATCTTATCACGAAAGTTTGAGACATAAATAATAACTTTACTAGTTTGCATGTAAAATACCTACAATCCAATTAAACAGTATATTTCAAAATACAAGATATTCTAGATACGAGTACTACACTAACTAGCTTTTGATCTGAAACTGATCCCATGTTTAGCTAATTGCTGTTATTCTCAAACCCTATCAAAGTTTACTCAATTTATTTCTACTCGAAGCAATCTCTTTGTTAGGATTAGGGTTGTCAATCGTGAAAAATGGTAAAAGTCTATCTTGTGATACTGTTTTGTTTAATTAATTAAGGGGAATTTACATCCGTATATGTAGTTTTGGTTTCTTACGAAACTACCAGAAAAAAAAAGTAGTTTTACATTATGCGTAAATCATTCGCCAGTTAGAAATGATTAAAGAATATCGGTAATAAAGGATCAGGGTAGCATTCAGTTCATACTTTAGTAACATAATAACAACAGCAAATAATTTACACTTTAAATAGAAAAGCATGTCAGTTTTTAACCGACTTCAAAAAAGGAGGAGGTTCTATATTTGTCTGTAAGTATATTTTTTTTAAATGTATGTTCATTGATATTTGCCGACGACACCGTTCTTGTCGGTGAAGATGGACCTGAGATACAGAGCAGATTGGAGAAATGGCAACAGAAACTGGAGAATGTCGGCTTGAATATCAGCAGAACCAAAACCTATGTTCTGCGATTACGACGGTCTCTCCAGTTCTGGAGCTATAGCGCTTGATGGCGTGCTTCTCCCGGTCTGCTCCGACTTCGGGTATCTTGGTTCACTTGTGCAAAGCGATGGCGAAGTAGATCGGACTGTTAAGCACAGAATTAACACTAGATGGATGAAATTGCGGCAGGTCACGGGAACAATATGCGACTCCCGCATTCCCCTTAAACTCAAGGGGAAGATTTATAAAACAATGGTTAGACCTACTGTCTTGTATGGATCAGAATGTTGGACCACATAAAGAATGAATGAAAGGTAATTTGAATTACATGCAGCTGATATGTGAATGCTAAGAGGGATGTGTGGTGTTACACCAATGGATAGAATAAGAAATGAGTATGAAGAAGTCTGAAAGTGACACCGGTGACTGAAAAGTTGTATGGAAATCGGTTGTCGTGGTATGGGCATGTGATGCGGAGGAATGAGGAAAATGTCATCAGGAAAATGTTGAGTATGAATCTGGATGGCTATACGATTAAGGGGTCTTCCCGTCTAAAGAAACGATGGATGGACTGTGTGAAAAATGATATGGCTAGAAAGGGGGTGACTACCGAGATGAGGACTAATAGAGAAGTATGGAAGAAAAATACACGTTGCGCCGACCCTAAATAAATTGGGACAAGGACAGGAGAACGATGAGGTTCATTGATATTTTCATCAATTGTGGACCATATTTGAAATTATTTTTTTCATTTCGTAGAGGAAGCTCGCGCGGTGGTCTCTATAAATTTTATTAACTTTGCTTGGTTATTTATTGAGTTGGCTTCAATAATACGTAGGTACCTATTTAATACACTTGGTGTATATATTGATGATGGCTTAAAACTTCCTGTCACTGTTGTTTACATAGCAAGTATTGTAACATACGAATTGGCGCAATGTAGGCCTCACAACTAAAAAGTGAAAAAAAAAAATACAAAAATAAAAAACAACCGACCTCCAAAAAAAAGTGAAAATACTTTTAATTTCGGAAGGCGGTGGCAAAAAACAAAAACTCAGAACCAAAGAACGATAACAACGACCTCCAAAATAAAAGTTATTTTTCACTTTGTATTTCTTTTTTGGAAGACGGTCGTCTTTTTTTTGCAAAAAATTTTTCATGTAGATAAACAAATAAAAAATACAAAAAGCAGTATTTTTTTATAACTATTTCTTCTTTGATTTTCAACAACTTTGCTTGTTTCACGCTGCGTTGTGGATTAGATGGACAAGAGATACAAGGTGCTTCCTATTTTTTTAATAATTAGAGTGCTTAGAAGACTTAAAGAAGAAGACTTAAAGAGCATTTTACTTTGGTATTATTTTTTTCAAAACTCGTGATTTCTTATCGTGTTTGTTTACCATTTATGACACGTAACAAAAACACACTATAGTTTTTATTTTGAGTAGAATTTAGAAATAGCAAGCACTTTGTAGATGAGATGTCGCATTTTGTCACCTCTCTCGTTCACACGACACAGAATTTTTACCAATTTTAAATAAAAAGATGCTTTTTTGAAAAATGTAATCAATTAGTGAAATAATAAATATAATAGCTAATTAATAAAAACACATTTCTATTGTGTTATCTAATAAACTCAGCGTAATAAATATTATGATCTGTCTTTAAGATGATTTAAATAAATGCCACAATAAAAATGTGTTTTTATTAATTACCTATTAAATTAATATTATTTATTATTCGCTAATTGATTTAATTTTTCAAAAAAGCATAAATTTATTTAAAATTCTTAAAAATTCAGTCCCGTGTGAGCTAAAGAGGGTGGCAAAATGCGACTGCCCTCTTAAATATAACTGGCGAACACCGCTGTCTAACCCTTCGCGGAATACATGCGTGTTGTTATGTGTTTGTACATAGATGATTTAATTACCAATTAGGAAGTGTTTACGAAAGTAACAGGCGTTTTTGTGATAGTTGTGTTAGTTTCGCTAGTAAAAAGAAAAAATGTAAGGTAAAGTGGTCTTTAAAAGATTGCTTTTAGCGATAAGTCCGCCCATTGTGTCGCCCTATGCAAAATTTCTGCATTTATTTCTGTATAAAAATAAATGTACATCATAGACGTGCATAATAAGAGTATTCAATTCTATTCGAAACAGTTATAAATAAAATTGAAGAGCTTGTTACAATTTAATAATTGTAAAAAAGTTAAACGAAAAGTTTAGTGACAACCCTGCTCCAACTTTGCAGTATTTTACAAAATTGGTTTTAAATAATTTATCGGTTTTATTAAATTCATAGTGAAATTATTCGCGGTAATACTTTGAAAAGCGAAGAGTTTATTTTGCACCCAAAAGTTTAAAATGGCGTTGAATGTGTTTTGGCTTTCACCCTCTGTTTCAGAAAGTCTGAATTCTCTGGTCAGTACCAAAATTTCGTCATAAAATTGCATGTTAGTTTATGATTGGTTGCTTTTAATTATAACTCATGAACGATCACAATTATGCATGTGATTTGGTCATTATAAGTAGAAACAATTTTCCTGGTGATGAAATCTTCACCGAAAGTTAGTACTTACCATTAGATAGGTACTATTATAACTTCTGAATTTAACAAAGAAATGCTTCACTCCTTATTGGTACTGTTATTATTGTTCAATAGGTACTTATCCTATCTTCAAAAAATATTATTGTGTACGGTATAATCACACATTAAATTCATCTAATGCAAGTATTACTTCTAAATAATTTCCAACACAATGTAGCTTTCAAATTAGTGTGAAGTGTAATTGTTTAGATTCCATTTTGAAGTGAACTAGAAGCTCGCTATAATTAATAATATTATATTATCAAACGTCGTTCGCAGCTAGTTTGTATTTCTCTAACTTCATTCTCAAACAGACTTTTCTTGTTTATGGTTTTATTTACTTATTTTAACAGTCATTAAAATATCATCATCTTTCATCAAAAGTTTTTATTAATTAAAATATAGACACACATTTAGGATTTTTTTATGATAATTTAGAATAGTTTTTCTGTGTAAAATATGATATGGCTAGAAAAGGGTGACAACCGAGATGACGACTACTATCCATAATTTTTAAACCGATTTGGAATTTTTTTCTTTTTTTGAAAGGACATACTTCCAGATGGGTCCCATTTTTATCAAATCCAGTTCCGATGATGGGATATATGAGGAATTGAGGGAACTTCTCAAATATTATAGCTATACATATAGCGATCTTAGTATTTTCATCAACAAGTAAAGCATTTGCATTCAGAAAGTATCATTTGGTGAAGTAGAACTGATGAAGAAGACCACAGATGGCCACGGGAACTCCTCAATGATAATAAGTATTTCACGGCTGGCGATAAGATATCTCAATTAAAATAGTTAAGCGACTATGACGAAGCCAATTTAAATAAATGGTTCTGATGAAAATGGTACCATCGAACCGATCTGATGATGAAGCCGGAAGGTAGGCACCGGAACTCCGTAGCCGTGTTTGGGCTTATTGGAATTGTCACGAGACGCACTCCCGCTATAAATGATTATAGTGGTAATATCAAATTGCGCTACATGAGTCGTATGTTAAGAGAATTATGAAGTGCCGATACGCGGCGCGAGCCTTGGAGGCAATTATCTACATTTCATATAATTATATATTGTTTCAGGCGATAATGTTTTCACTCCCCTAAACCTTTACGAAATGAGACAATTTTGGTGTCATTATATTTAGTATACCTTAATCTAGGTCTGTACGTTTTTATTTTTTAGTAGTTAATTCAATTTATTTAATTTTAAAATTTAATTTAAAGTGGCCAAAAACGAAAATACAAAACCAAAGACACCGACTTCCGAAATTAAATTTATTTTTCACTTTGTAGTTTTTTTTTTTTTTTGTAATTGGTTGTTTCTTTTTTGTCAAAAAGTTTTTTATTTTATAATTTTATAAAGCAGATCGCTTAAATTCATTTTTGTTCCTTTAAATTTATTTTCAAATAATATATTGCTACTTATATACTAGTCGTCTTAAAAATACGTATAAAAACCGGCTAAGTGCGTGTCGTACCACGCACAATGAAGGGTTCCGTAGTTGAAAATAATTTATCCCAAAAACGAACTTAATATTCTAGTTGAAAAATATGTTCTCCGATATATTGATATACGTCACGGTCAATTCTTCAACTGAAAATTTAAATCTGTAAACCCATAAAAAAAATGTTGTATTTGATAAAATTACTAATTGACAATTTACGGAGTTTTTCATTTACTTGTGCTGTGAGACCTCGTTTCTTGTCAAATTTCATTATTCTAGGTCAACAGTAAGTACCCTAGAGATTTTGATTTACTTGCAAGTATCAAAACATGTCGCATAAATGGCTGTATTTTGGCATTGCGCTGACTTAAAACTTGATTTTTCTAAAGCTCCAAGGGGCCGTAGACTTACGTATTTGATATTATTATTAATTTCAACTTGGTACCTCCACGCGTCACTGAGAAAAAGGGTCTTGACAGACTGACAGACAGATAGACAGACAGACAACGAAGTGACCCTATAAGGGTTCCGTTATTTCCTTCAGAAAAAATCTTAGTGCATCAAAAAATCGTTCCGCATCGTTGTCAACCGTAAAATGCCCAACAGGCTGGCAGCATTGTCATTAATATAGGTACTTTTTACAAAAGCCGTCTAGCAAAGATGTAAAATGAACTCAAACCTTGATCGTTTGAATTATGTCAAATGTATAATAATTTCTAATATTTAAATAAATAGTTGCAAAGAAAACTGGACACATCGATCTAAAAGCAAAACTTAGTAAGTAAGGTTCAATCCTTCTCTGTTTTTTTATTTTTTATTTGAGATAAGTTTGCTCTTGACTCTAGTCTAGGTCAGAGGTGAGAGAGACAAAGTTGACGATGGAGTGAGCTTACCCAGAAGAAGCCTGTTCACTCTCACTTTGAAGAGATTAGGGTTGTATGCGCTCGGAAACACAGACGCAGGTAGCGAGTTCCACTCTTTTGCTGTGCGCATTATAAACGACATTTGGAAGCGCTTAGTGCGAATTGGTGGAATAGCAACCAGGTAGGGATGGTAACTGGCAGTGTGTCTAGATGTCCGATGGTAGAAGGGGGCCGGTGAAATGAGGTCGTGAAGTTCTTGGGCACACACACCGAAGTACAGTCTATAGAAGACCGACAAGCAGGCCCGCGATGAGCCAAGCTGGGAAGCTTGGCATCCACCAGTTTTACGTCGCCAATGAGCCTCTTAGCTCTGCGTTACACCAAATCAAGCGCGGCTAGTTGTTACTTATCTGATCCATCCCAAAGGTGACTGCAATACTCCATGCAGGATCTAAAAGGCTAAAAGCTGTCCAGGCGTAAAGTATCGCTTCACCCTATTTAGGATGCCCAGTTTCCTGCCCGCAGTTTGGGCCTTGTAGTCGATGGTGGCGCCGAAGTTCAGACCAGAAGTTAAATCCATGCCTAGGAGCTCATGCCGTTCAGTTACAGGAACCGACGTACCCCGAAAAGTAGGAGTTTGGGCGAAACGACTCCTTTTAGCGGTAAAAAGACGCAATAAGAAAGACAAACACAGGCTGGTCACATTTACTTATTTGCTTGTAAAAATTCTAGGTGGATGTTCATTATTTATTTATTTACTGTGTAAACATCTTAATTAATACGTAGTACAAAAACAAAAGAAGGCCCAAACATTCTGGCTCATAGCAAAAACATACTAATACAAATGACGTCGCATCGCAAGCAATGGAGATGTCTGCTAGAAAATCGACCATTAATCTGAGCTCTTGTTTCTGTCGGGACGAATAGAGCTCCAAGCTCTAAGGACTTATGTTACTGACTACTCGTAACACGCCACATGAATTTATACTGAAGTTTTTGTATTATTGTGAATCTTGGTACAGTATCTGGACAGTTCATTTATTTGAAATAAATGATTTGACTTTCGACTTTGACTTTGTTAAAGAAAGAAAGAAAGAAAAACTGTTTATTCACGTGAAAGTGACTCTCATACATCCAGTTAAGGAAATTCATTATAATAATAATAATTCCTTATTGCAAACAGGTTACAAAAATTTGAGACCCTGGCTCCAGAGCTAGATTAGAGACCTGTATTTAATTTTGTTTTTTTTTTTTTTTTTTTTTATTTGTGATGGGTTTGCTCTTGACTCTAGTCTAGGTCAGAGGTGACAGAGACAAAGTCGACGATGGAGTGAGCTTACCCAGAAGAAGCCTGTTCACTCTCACTTTGAAGAGATTAGGGCCAAAGATTAGGGAGATTGATAGAGGTTAGGCCAATTGAAATCCTACGTCAGTTTGTCGTGTCATAGCCACTTCTTACATCTGTTAATTTTTAATTTGGTTATCAAACTATTTTACAGAACTAGAAAAATCATATAATATAATCCTGGGAATTCAACCCACACGCAGTAGTGCAGGTGCCAATTACTCAACACAATGGCCGGTTAACTGCTGTTGTCACCAATAAAACGAAAATTAATTGTTTGATTATGTTTACACTAAATTTCGCCCGCGGCTTCGCTCGCGTGGTATGTCGATAAAAGTAGCCTATGTCCTTTTCCAAGTCATGGCTTACCTGTGTGCAAATTTCAGCCGAATCCGTTTAGCTGTTTTAGCAAACAAACTCACTTTCGCATTTATATTATTAGTTAGGACAGTTAGGAGGATTAAAAACCGGTCTGACGACATTCTTGACTAGACTCACAAAATGTAAATAAATAAATACTCTTAACACACTACTAAAATTTCAATAATGTATAATATAATTCAATCATGATTCGAAAGACACGTGGTGCCATCAAACAGTACGGAACAGTACTTTTTTTCGGGGTGAAAGGTACCCTATGTCCGTTTCTGTATACCTGACAGCTTATATGCAAAATTTCAGGACGATCGGTTCAGTGGTTTAGGCGTGAAAAGGTAACAAACAAACAAATAAACAAACTTTCTTTCGCATTTATAATATTAGTTAAGATTTAACAAGACCAGCCTATTATCATCCCGCTGTAGGGCGAAGGCCTCTTCTCTTGAGCATTAATAATAATAACCTATAATATTAGATACTAATGACCGCAGGGAGGTATGGCAGAGCAAAGAGCTTCATGGGCGCTTTTACCGGGTCCTACATGGGCCTGATGTAGACCTCTTGGCGTCCGTATCCTGGTTGCGATTCGGTGATCTCTTTGGTGAAACCGAAGGTTTTATCTTTGCGATTATGGACGAAGTTATAATGACGAACAACTACCGGAAATATATTGTGAAGGACGGCACGGTTGACATCTGTCGGGCATGCCACCGTCCGGGGGAATCTATCCGTCACATTATTTCTGGCTGTTCTCGTTTGGCTAACGGAGACTACTTGCATAGACACAACCTTGTAGCCAGGATTATCCATCAGCAACTTGCTCTGCAATACAATCTTGTGGAATCGGAAGTACCGTACTATAGGTATGTGTCCGACCCAGTTCTCGAAAATGGCAATATCACGTTGTATTGGGATCGATCTATCATCACTGACAGGACTATTGTTGCCAATAAGCCAGATATAGTGGTGATAGATCGAAAAGAGCGTCGCACAATGATTGTTGATATAGCGGTTCCGCATGACGAGAACCTCGTGAAAGCTGAAAAAGATAAACAGATTAAGTATCTTGATTTGGCTCGCGAGGTTGTCGACATGTGGGATGTGGATACAGCAATCATTGTGCCGATAGTTGTGACAGCCAATGGCATAATATCGAAGAGTCTCGACCAACACCTGAGGAGGCTCTCGTTAGGCAGTTGGATCAAGGGCTTGATCCAGAAAGCGGTACTTCTGGACACGGCACGTATTGTTAGGAGGTTCCTCTCTCAGGAGCCCTGACCACCGGTAGCTTGGACCCTGTTCCCGATACCGGTGGGCTACTATTTTTTATATTTTTAAATGTTTTTATTTATTTTAAGTTTTTATAAAAATATTTAAAAATGTAAATCATATGTATATAATAAAAAATAAAGGAAATAATAATAATAATCATTTTATTATCAGGCTACTGGTGCCCATAGAAAAAATACACAAAATAATATTAACAACAAAAATAAACTAATACATATTAAAAACCTTATTAAACTATAACTATACACGTAACGTTGTCGGCGTCGTGTCGCTGCGCGGTGTCGCGTAACCGTCCTCGGAAACGTCGATATACGACACCCTTCGGCCAAAAGTCCTCCTTCAAGCAGGTTTGTAGATGGTGGGTTGGAACTCGCGCCACAAATGACTTAAAATTAATGTCGTGGCGCGATTCCAACTTTGGTTTCCAGTTGGTCTTCACTTTCATGTACTGCACGACCTCCTCAACTGTTGTGGTGTAATGTAGACGCGATACATACAACTCGATTCACGCTCGATTCATACATTGATCACGATGCTTGCTCAAGGCTGATATCGCGTTTTATCATTACTGCAACTACATAATTATGTACGTATAGCGAAGGGAGAGTTAACATTTCTAAACTCGCACTAGCTGCCGATCACCCGCGTGGATGTCGGATTTCATGGGTTTTTTTTTTGCGCGGAACCCTTAGTATTTTTCTAAAATAAAAGTAGCTTTTGTTACTCCTTATAACATCAGCTATCTGCCAGTCCTGTCAAAATCGATCTAGCCGTTTTGGAGATTAGCTACAACAAGCAAACAGGCAGACAGACAATTTTTTTGTTTTTTTTTTATAAATTCCGTATGTTGTATACTTTCATAAGCATTTAATAAAAAGCTGTTATTTTGACATTAGTGACACTTCAATTGTATATAGATGTATAGACTAACGATTAATAAAACAAGAGGGGTTCGTGACTAAGTAATGACAGCCGCACGGGTCGATCGATCAAGTTAAGCTACGCTCGCCGCGGTTGGTACTATGATAGGTAACCATCTTTACAAGCCATGACACCTCTGTGCCTCGGATAGCTCGTTAAGCCGATAGTCCCGGCTGTCATTCGTGTATCTTTGACAGTCGTTACGGGTCGTCAGGAGCCTGAAAGTCTGACAACCAGTCTTACCAAGAGGTACCGTATTTTTTTATTTGAGATGGGTTTGCTCTTGACTCTAGTCTAGATCGCAGGTGACAGAGACAAAGCGACGATGAAGTGAGCTTACCCAGAAGAAGCCTGTTCACTCTCACTTTGAAGAGATTAGGGTTGTATGCACTCGGAAACACAGACCTTTGAAGAGATTAGGGTTGTATGCACTCGGAAACACAGACGCAGGTAGTGAGTTCCCCCGCCAGGGTTGCGGGTTGTTCGAAAGAGTTACCGTGGCCCTGGCACAGGCAACTGAAGGAACACGGGTGGGTTTTAGTCAGTAGAAGTCTGACACGCCCTCCCGCTCCACCCAGAGCGGGAGAAGTTATTTGATGATTTCCCATCCACAAAAAAAAAAAAAAGGTAGTGAGTTCCACTCTTTTGTAGTGCGCATTATTAAAGACATTTGGAAACGCTTAGTGCGAATTGGTGGAATAGCAACTTGGTAGGGATAGTAACTGGCAGTGCGGCTAGATGTCCTACAGTAGAAGAGGGCGGTGGAATGAGGTCGTGGAGTTCTTGAGCACACTCACCGAAGTACAAACTGTAGAAGACCGACCGAGCAGTCAACCTTGCGGCGTGAGCCAAGCTGTGATTGGCATCCACCAGTTACGTCGCCAATGAGCCTTAGCCCTGCTTTCCACCGAGTCAATCCCACCATATTACCCAGTAATTGGGTTGTAGAGGTCAGATAGGCAGTCGCTCCATGTTTACATCACCTAGCCTTTTCCCAACTATGTTGGGGTCGGCTTCTAGTCTAACCGGATGCAGCTGAATAGCAGTATTTTAATACTGGTATTCAGGTGCATGATGTACAGATTAACGATGAATACAAATTCAAGTTTCCATAATGTTTTCTTTAATCGTAAGCCAGTGATATCCAAGATCTACTCAGCAACAAGCTTTTACATATGAATTCATAGAAGATTTACTGATAAGAGCAATGAGAAGGCTTAGAAAAACCAGGAGCTGACTTTCATGACTTCTAATTAATGTAAGTATATTACGTAACCTAATTATTTTGTACGTTTTTAGCTAACGAGCAGCTTGATTGATCGTCTCCGTCACTAATTCAATAACACATCTGACATCATTAGCTTTTGCCTAATTTTCTGCTACGAGGAAAATGTGCCTAGTTAAGTTAGTTATTTTTTGTACAATCTACCTTAATTTTATTTGAATGGGTAACAAGATGGCCTTGACATATATTTTATTGTACATAAAATAAAAGTCGCACAAGATGTCTAAGTTAATTTTGAAGCAATAGAATTTCTTTTTTTGGTCTTTCAATAAAAGTAAAGTACGACAAAATGTTCTTGTGTTGGAGCTATTGTATTTGTGAGAGAGGTTTCAATTAATCAAGGCTCTCATTTGCTGGAAACGTGGTCATTTAGTATGTTGGTACTATGTTGTCCAAAGAATAATGCTTGCAATATACGAATGTGATCCCTGACAAAGTAGAAACATAACTCATCGAGTGTCATTCAATCAGAGAAAACGATGATGGGAAAAACAAATAATGTATGGAACTGTCAATCCAGCTGTTGAAAGTCGTTGAAGAAATACGAAAAGCTATAAAAGCTATTGCTACTTGTCTAGGTCATTTGGACACATCTGAAGCAACTTAAAATTCGCTGGAAAAATATCTATTCATTAAGTACATATATATAATGCGGTGAACAAAATTGGCAGATGATTCAATGACTGTAATTTCTATATTATCGTTAATTTATAGTTGGAAGTCATTCCAAATCAAAATAATCAACTGAACACCTCATCTTAAATGATATTACTCTTGCACAGAAAAACAAAGTAGAAGGTGTCATGGGACATCCGGTTAGAAAGAAGTTCCTTTCGCTGTATATAATGAATTAATACAGAGCCATCTAGTATGATCTCAAGTTTCAAGTGTGAAAAGATTTTTTTTTTTTACAGAGCACTAGATGGTTCTGTATTAAATATGAGTTCGGGGAATTCCAAGTACGACATCATTAAGTATAATTATGTAATTTTAACGGACATTTATGCTGTATTAAGTTACATTTAATTGTCTTTTAATTTACGCAACATGGAATAGACATGGTTGTATTTGAGCTTATGTGGTTGGATAATTATGTAAATGGTAATTTAGTTGACATTTAATTTATATCTATTTGGCATTTAATTTTCATTTAATTTATTTTAGTTGACATTTAATTTACATGTAACTGGCATTTAATTTACATTTAATTCTCATTAAGTTTACCTAACACGGAATGGACATGGTTGTCTTTGTGCTTTTTATGGTTTGACATGTAGACGGTTTTTGATTGATGGCATAGTAATATTTTTTTATTTATTTTTGATTGCTTTATATTTGATTATTGCTTCTGTTACGATTTCAAATGTAATTTTTGCAAAATTCGAACGCAATGTAAACTGTTCGATGAAAAAAAAAAAACTACTAACTTCGACTTACGAAGTCTAGTGATTGTAGAAATTCGAGTTATAGTTTTGATCTAGTTACAAAGTCAAAATAATTCGAGATATCGATATGTAGCAAATTTTTCGACTTAATTAGGATTACAACTTAACGAGGTTCGAGTTATCGTGATTCCACTGAAGTATGAACGCTTGTGACAATTTCTACCAGTCAACTCCTACCACAAGCCGTGTTAGAGAACTTTCCAAAAGTAGCAAGCCAGTCATTTAATCCTTACCCCAGAGATCACGAAAGCGTCATTTTAACCTCATCGCAGAGAGCAGAGCCGTAATATATCAGTCTTTGAATAAACCCCGTTGCAGAGAAAGGCCCATTACGAACCTTTTTCATTAAAAAAACGTGTCATAACGCTTGTCCGTAAGTAAGTGGTCTTTAAGAGCTTTAATTTGAAAGGAGGTGATGGATACGCGTACGTGGTTGTTGGAAGGAATTTATGAATACTAGGGAGCTATGTGACTAGGGAGCTATGTGCTAAGAAACTTGGGAGTTTTGTTCGATAGGCACTTAACATTTGTACCCCACATTGAAAATGTAGTTAAAAAAGCCTCTAGAATGCTTGGGTTTGACATAAGAAATGTTAGCTATTTTCGTCGCAATAAGACTAAAATTCTGCTTTATAATTGTTTGGTCCGTAGCTCGTTAGAATATTGCAGCACTGTATGGAGACCTCACTATGCCACACACACACTTAGATTGGAAAGGATACAAAAACTATTTCTGTGGCATTTAAGCATACTCTTCCGGGATAGCTAAAAAGAAACGATCGTATAAAGAGAGACTCTTGCATTTCAAGATGATAACCCTACAGAAGACGAGAGATTTATTGGATTCGTTATTTTTATTTAACATTTTGAGATGTGAAATTGACATCTGACATGCGGCAGACATGTCCAGCCCAGTCCCACTTGAGCTTAGCGGTTTTCTGGGTAACGTTTGTGAGCTTGGTTTTGGAAGGAACACAACACGCGCAGTGTTGTGTTCCTTACATGGTCTGTAATGCGAGCCCCCAGGATATTGCGCTCTAGGGCTCGCTGGCAAACCTGGAGCTCAGACCATTTCACTACTTAATAAAAAAAAAAACCACGGATCCACCGAAATTGCCCAATAACCATCCGAAATATATCCGTCACTAGAAGCAGCGGGTCCACTTCCTCCATATTTCCTGTAGATATAAAAATATAAGTCACTTCTCGTAGGTTTGGATTCTGTGCAAACATAACTGTTTGCACAGTTTGCACAGATCCTAGAGATATATCAGTGCTCTTGTTTAAACTGCCCGTGTGTGATTGTTTTAGTCCAGCTAGAGACGCTTCTCTGTGATCTGGGATATGTCGTCTGGGATATCTCCGCCGTGATCAAAATTAAGTTAATGTATATATTCGTGGTCGCCGAAATAAGTTTTATAAGAATCAAAGATCCTTTTTTTTTTAAGTGTACTGTTACATACTGCGTTTAGTGTTGATTGTTTTTAGTTGTAGAAATCTGAAGTTAAAAGAAGGTAACTTGTGAAGTAGCGATTTGCTTGCAAATATATTCAAAACCTCAGTTTGCGAATAGCAATTGAAATGCTAATAAAGCCTTGATCTGGACAATAAAAGTTATGTTGCAATAATTATAAAACTTAAAAGATGAGAATACTTCCTTTAAGTGAATTTTCCAGTAAAAGTGTTCTTGCAAAAATATCTAATTAATCTTTAATTACGTATATGTAGCCAAAGGGCCTATCTTATCTTGTGATTTCAAATTCCCTTTAAATCAACTAAATTCCATTACAGCTTTTTTTTATCCAAGGTTAACTATATAATGGTTAAATTTTGGCTAATTGTGGAAGACTAAGCATGTAATAAAAAATAGTAACTAAAAATGGTATTTTAACAATCACATTTAGCCAAAATTCAAAATTGGTTCAGTTAACTATAGATCAAAAAACCGGCCCTAATACTAGTACTGATAACACGGCTTGTGTAACGAACATGTAAGGCAGCTTATTTCCAATCTGTTACTAAACAAGATGTAATTGGATCCATCTAGTTTAGTTTACGTAAACGTAGTGATAAATAATAATCTACGAGAGACGACCAGTCTTATTAAATTAATGAATGTTCATGTTTTGATTAGTAAATCCACAAGCAAACAGAGTCAAATTGATCTAGGATGGTAACGCGATTCTCACTAAATATTATTATTTGTGCGTCACCGTACTGTGACAAATTATATGAAAACGATGGACCAACTCGTAAGAGACAGCGAGCGTGAAATTAATTAATTTCTGAATCGGAATCAGCAATGTTACAACAAGATCTAAAATTTTTTTTGGTATTGCAACACACTATGCTAACGTGGATTCTTTTTTGAGACAATGAATTCTGTAGGTGAAAGCTAAAGGACCTTAAGTCCATTTTAATTTTTACAGCCTTAAGGATCAATATTTGTCAAAAAATATCAAAATATAATAGCTTAATACACCTTCATAATCATATTTTTTTTTCTACAACGATACACTATTTACTTTTTATACACGGTCGATTTTAATATCTAATTTCGGGTACCTATAGACATCTTTAATGAGCTCTACTGAATAATTTATAAAATCTGACTTAAGGTCCTTTGGCTGTCACCTACAGAATTATTATCTTGTGTTTACATTCCTCCTTACCATATCCGGCGACAGCGACTCAGACACTTATTTTCATTCGTTTCGATGACTTCTTCATAAAAAAAAAATAAATGAAATGGAGATGCATAGATTAAATTTATTATATATCATATGTGTACTAGCTTATGTCTGCTGCTTCGCCGGCATGAATTGAAATGCTATGACGTAATTTAAAATGTTATTAGCATAACGTAATAGACAGTCTTTGTGCTGCTGTAAAATATGTGTGTTTAGTTATAGGTCTTCTTCGTCGTTCCCTCAATGCTGAGGATCGCGACCACATACGATGCGTCTGCAAGGTATGCTGTCTTCTGCAGCATAGACCGCTCGATAAATGCTGCCTCCAACGGCCTTCCTAACGCGTCTGACCATCTTGCCGGTGCTCTGTCTTAGAGCGCGTCATCCAACCGACCCAGTATCAAATGCCTTTACAGAACATACTTAGATGAATGCACAATATGTCCAAAAAAGCTGAGGGCACGCTCCTGGCATATTGTAGATAGCCACGTGGTGATGTTGAGTTTCTCCAATACGGTCTCATCATAAAAGCATCAATTTCTAGCTTTCTGCTTTCGCAGCTTTTAATGCACCACGTTTCAGCGCCATTTTATAAATGGCGCTGAAACGTGGTGGAAAAATAGAGCACGGGTCAGTAGTATTTCGGTATTCCGTTGGATACCGCTGTTCTTCCAAATTTTCTCTGGACTTGTCATTGCACTTTTCGCCATACCAGTACGATGGCGGATTTCCTCAAGGCAGTTGTCCTATTTCGTGATCAAAGCTACACGATACACGAACTCGCTGACTTTCTCTGATGACTTATACCAAATTTAGTTTAGTTGAAAACCCGGCCACACCGTGTTCAGAAGAGCTGAATATCTTATGTAGTATGGCAATAATGACGCTTTCTACTCTAAGTAGATACAACGACTGAGAACGTAAATTGTTCCAGGGGAACGTACTACCGGGATAAAATGTATCTTTTGTCCTAACCCAGGTCATGGTCTACCTGTGAGCCAAATTTTATCGAAATCCGTTCAGTCGTTAAAGCTTGAATAGGCAACAGACAGACAGATAGTGTTGATTTCGTCTTTATAATACCATCTCTCGAGGCTCTCGTTAGACGCTTGGATCAAGGGCGTGATTCAGTGACTCCTCGATCGTGTCAGGAAGCTCCTGTCTGTGCAGCCCTATCCACCGGTAGTTTGGACACTGCTCCCGACACCCGCACTCCTCTATTTTTTTATTGCATTTTTATGATAAACATGACCTGAGTCTATACCCAGGATTAGCTCCAGACGAAGGAACTCCACAACGGTCAACAGTATAGACACGAAATTTGATATATGCTTTACTTGTATATTTAAAATTTTAATTAGTTATAAAAGTAAATTAATAAACTACATAATAATACAATATGTGTTATTTATTTCGGACTACTTATACAAGTAGGTACACACAATCCACAGTATTAGTTACAATGACTGATGATGATTTATAATGTTAAAGAACCGGCCAAGTGCGTGTCGGACTACGCACAATGAAGGGTTCCGTAGTTTGGATGAATCCCAAGAACAAACTTAACATTGTAGTTGAAAAGCATGTTCTCCCATACATTCCAACTGCAAATGTAAGTTTGTATGCACAATCTTGAGTGATTTACTATGTTGTTTTAAGACCATAGACTTTTTATAAGTTTTCTGTATTCTATAGGTATTGAACCAATTTCAGTATTTTTTTCAAAATTTTAGGCTCACTTCTTTCGGAGATAAGCGGGAATGGTCAATTTTCGTATATTTTCTTAAATAGCTTTAAAATAATTTATTTTAAAATTAAAAAAAAAGTATATATATATTTGAGGCCCTCACAGTAAGCCCTTTCATTTGATATGTCACACGGTACAGTTTGCAAAACTTTGTTTTTTTTCTATTTGCCCCCCAAAATTGACCCTCAAATATTCAAAATTCATTTATTTACGTGACACGTTCGCGTTCGGGTCACAGAAACACATACGTGTCCTAAATTTCAATTTAATCGGTCCATTAGATTCGGAGCAAATTGGCTGTGACAGACGGACAGACGTACAGACACACGAGTGATCGTATAAGGGTTCCGTTTTCCCCTTTTGAGACACGGAACCTTAAAAACTAAATAAGGTTATAATAAGGAAGTATGGATAGTTTGAGTTTTTGACAATTGTGAATTTTAACAAATCTCGAATCTGAAACGGTTGTAGAATAATAAAAAACACTACCAAAAATATTTACCTAAAATCTTATAACTTGGACATATGATTGCGTGATGTCGACCACAGAATAACACCATGATTGATGATGTAACACCGCTTTATGTGTTAGCTGTGGTTTTAAAAACGCGCCACAAAATGTAATAAATCCTTTGTGAATACGTCACAAGGAACGGTAATGTTTTTGTGATTGTTGTAACCGATGCAATAACTTTTTTTGCGTTGTGAGACAAAAATGTACATAAAGATTACCTTACAGGCTTGTATTCGCACCTCCAGATAATTTCCGACTTAAGTAGGTACCATAAAAATACCTATGACAGATATTGTGGTACGAAATTCGTTAACTTTTTGAATTAATCTGGTAGATAGCTTATCTGACGAAGAATTACTGAGGATTTCTACTACAGGTATTTAGAACATCAGTGTGTAGGTATTATGACAATGTGTTAATGGTACAGCTAAGGAAACATTAATTTATAGTCAACTCTATTGTTTTATTCACTGAAAGGCTTCTCTAAAGCCCCTTACATAGGTTTTTTCTTGTCATGAGAAACTACGGTTTATTCACCGTACTATGGAAGCTTGTTGACGAACACGTTTTTTTTTTTACAGCACGTTTATACGCACGCTGTACCGTAAAGAAATCGTGCCGTGTACAAAGGGACTGTTTGTTCACCGCATAAGGAACTGTACGTCATAGAGAACAGGATGACGGCGCCAAAGTAATGGCAGAACATTTACTATGGAAGCGTGTCTACCGCACGAAGTCAACAGAGCGCCGGGATCCCGGCCTTCGAATTTCAAATAAATCGGCGCCGTCCGATACAAAACAAAAGCCGGGTGTCTTTTGTTTTGTATAATATATTATATGGATTAGACAAAATATTATAAATGCAATTTACACAGAAATGTGCAGTGATAGTGTGTTTATTATATATAACCAATATTTTAAAGTCTTATTTTGTCCGTGTTATCTTTCAAAATATGCACTTGTTAGATTAATTTTTAGATAAATTTAATTCTCTAACACACTTATAACATCTGTCTCCTAGAGCATCGATATACCGTCCCTGGGCTGGCGGAGGTCACCATGGCCATCGGCACGAATATGACGAGATAAAAGCGAGTGATGCGAGCTCGAAAATTTTCGCCTCGTCTCGGATAGATTAGACTTTCTTAGACCATTCCCACTGAATTAGGAGGTATATTTTCGACTAATGCAGAAAAAAATGAGAAGCATAGCATGCTTACTCCTTCGAACTTACAAAAACAGAAGAGGGAGTTGTCGCTGGTTCAACCTAGTCATCCTACTAGTTTGTTTTATTTTTACAAAAACTCACTTACCCCGCGCGACAGCGAGATCAAAACTGAACAGCCGCCGGCACCGATTTCAGTCGCAGTGTACCAACGATCGCCGTGACGTGACGTCACGTTCGGTTCGAATCTCGTTTCTCCTTGACGTCCCGTTCCCGGTGTCGTGGAAAAACAGTGAAGATATAATCTTTTCAAACAAGGCCACAAATACATAATTACAAAAAAAAAATCGACTTCAAACGAAGTTTAAACACATCATTCCTATCCAAAAAATACTTATAGAGTTGTGAGTAACAGGGTGTAAAGTTCACTCATCCTCCATAGAGGCGGGAGGATCCTCCGAGCAGACGGGTGTTGTGTCTGGTGGGCTACTGCCCCACGATTGATGTCGGGACTTTGTATATATGCCAGTCGCGCGGTAAACTCTACTTGCGCGATGCAGGATTTGTGGGACGTCAGGTCTATGATGCATAGTTCACATGTGACGATGTAGATGCCGCCCCATACTAAAACTCCTTCTCTCTCTTCCACAGGTGATATCAGCATTATCCGTCTTCTTCATCTGCATATCAGTGCTTTCCTTCTGCCTGAAGACGCATCCTGACCTTCGGGTCTTCAGCCACGGCACCGTGGTGAGGGACAACGGGTCGGAATCTTTGGAGATGATGTGGCATGACAATGGAAAGCCTCATGCAGCCTTCTTTTATATTGAGCTGGTGTGCAATGTGTGGTTCACTATTGAACTGGTCGTCAGATTCTTGGTGAGTAGTTGGGTTTAAGTTTCTTATTTTGTTTGTAGATTAATTCCTAGTTAAATCCTAGCAAAATGTTTTGTACATACTATTATTACTTCAAACTGTAGCGTTGATGTATTTTATCCTAAGACGCAGATATACGCCAATGGCCTTGAGTGGATAGCTTGCGTGTTCTGTGCTACTAAATACCAACTTGCTGCGCTTGACTCGGTGGGACGCAGAGCTAAGAGGCTCATTGGCGACGTAAAACTGGTGGATGCCAAGCTTCATAGCTTGGCTCATCGCCGCAAGGTTGCCTGCTTGTCGGGACTTCTATAGACTGTACTTCGGTGAGTGTACTCAGGAACACCACAACCTCATTCCACCGGCCCCCTTCTACCATCGAACATCTAGACGCACTGCAAGTTACCATCCATACCTAGTTGCCATTCCACCAATTCGCACTAAGCTGTTCCAAACATCCTTCAATGCACACGGCAAGATTGGAACTCACTACCTGCGTCTGTGTTCTCGAACGCATACAACCCTAATCTCTTCAAAGTGAGAGTGAACAGGCTTCTTCTTTGTAAACTCACTCCATCGGATAGACAGACCAACATTTAAACAACAAGCTATTACATAACCCATATTCACAATATTCTGCATTAATAATCATGATACGTTTTGCAAACAAAAGTGCCTGTCAGTGTAGAATGACAAGCTGAGCGCACTGTTGTGTCTGCGATACCCAATCATAGTTACTGTAAACATTTGGGGAATTATTGTTGCAACGTGCACGTGAGCTTCTCTGATGGGGATTCATAATAAGTGTTTACCTAATTGGTATGTACAGGATTGTCGTAGCTATGCTAGAAATGGAACAGATAAGCTAGATTGGAAATTGTTATTATGATAATTTTTTTTTGGATGGGAAATTATCAAATAACTTCTCCCGCTCTAGGCGGAGCGAAAGGGCGTGTCAGACTTCGACTGACTAAAACCCACCCGTGTTCCTTCAGTTGCCTGTGCCAGGGCCACGGTACAGATGTTCTATGTCACGAAGTCCGTTTGGCTATGAATGTTGTCAAGCGTGCACATCCACATTGTTTTTGTGTGCGTAACCTCGAGAGCGCTCAGTGTCGATCGGGACACGGTCCGGATCAGTAGTGTTTTTTCATCGCCAAATTGTTTCACGGAGTAAGGTCAGCATGGCAACAAAACGAAGAAGAGTTGTTCATAGTGAGGTAATATTTATTTATACGTTTTCAATTCAAATTTTATACAAAGATACTTAATATAGCAATAGAAGTATTTATAAAATGAATGTTTTTTTTTGTTATAAAATGTTTATATTTCTGTTTATCATTTTCTGCGAGAAGTCATATTCTTCTCGCAGAAAATGTTTTACAAAATCATTCATGGAACCCAACTGTGATTTGTCTCATTTACGAGACATTACACGGCGTACAGCTGAAGCTACGGGTGTTAGCCAAAAAGCAGTTCAAAGATTATTAAAAGAAGAGAAGGAATTGCCATCCACTTCATCAAAATTCACTTCACCTATGAAGAAAAGGAGAAAACGAGATAATAACGTGGATATAGATAATTTTACAGCCGATGTGGTTCGCAGTACTGTACAAGATTTCCATATTGTCCATAAAGAAATTCCAACATTAGCTAAGTTAAGAACAGCATTGAATGAAAAAATCGGATTCGAAGGTTGTTTAGAAACTGTTCGCAAGTTACTATTGTAATTAGGTTACAAGTGGCGCAAAACAGAGAACAACCGTATAGTCTTGACGGAGCGTCATGATATACAAATGTGGCGTTTAAAATATTTAAAAAAGATAACAGAGTACGGCTCTCAAAGTCGGCCCATTGTCTACACCGATGAGAGCTACGTCCTTTCGACACACGTGCGAAACAACACCTGGCCAAAAAAAAAAAGGAAAGCACTCCGTTTAAAAAAAAAAAAATAGCACAGGCACTCGCTTTATTTTAGTGCACGCGGGAACCGAGGATGGTTTTATTGAAAATGCTTCTTTGGTTTATAGGGCCAACTCAACAGCTGGTGGTTATCATTCAAATATGAGCTATGATTATGTAAAGTGGCTAAATGAAAAATTGCTTCCCAATTTACCTCCGCACTCTGTCATTGTCTTAGACATTGCATCTTATCACAACACACGGGCTGAACGACTACCGACGCAATCTACAAAGAAAGCCAATATGCAGCAATGGCTCAGGGATAAGGGTATAGCATTTGATGAATCTCTTATTAAATTGAAATTGTACGATATAATAAAGAGCTACAAAGCCCAACACGTAATCTACAAGATTGACGATTTTATAAAGAGCAAGGGTTTTGATGTCTTACGCCTTCCCCCCTATCACCCAGAATTAAATGCGATGGAAAATATTTGGGGGATCGTTAAAAATTACGTCGCATCTAAAAATATCGAGCAAAACATGACGAATACGGAAAGACTGATCAATGAAAGTTTGGGCCAAGTTAGCAGTGAAACGTGGCAGAAAACTTGTGATCATGTTGAAAAAATTGAAAAAGACTACTTGAAATATTTTGATCTCGATTTTGAATTGATAATCAATTTACAAGATGATTCTGACGACAGGAAAACGGAATCGGAAATCGAAAATTTATCTGATAGTGATTGAAAATACTGAATAGTCCTACTTGTTTCGTTTCCATTCTCTAATACCAATGCTTAATTAAACGCCTACATCTTCTTAATATTTTTGTATTTATTGCAACCTAATCTAATTTATTTACAAAAAGTATATACTTTTAAAACCAAAATATTATTTCGATTATTAAATCTCGACTTGAATATATATATATCAGATTTCTTTGCTAACGTTACCCACTTTTACACACACAAGCGCGTATGTCGGGATACGTCACTACTACAATCAAAGCCGAACGGACTTCGTGAAATAGAATATCTGTAACTCTTTCAAACAACCCGCAAACCTGGCAGGCGTCGGCCCTAGCGGACCCCTTCAGCTAGTGCTGACATCTCTTTGAGGCGCGCTTGGAATACAACGCGCCGTTGACCCTGGTCCTTACCAGATGGCGAGCTAGCCATTACTCTCGGAAAATATTGTTTAAAATTAAAAAGAAAGTTATTATGATTCTGAATTTTAAACAATATTTTCTGACTTCGTCCATGAATGAATCAATCAATCAACTCAGTCTACCGCAGGCCACAGCTGGACATAGGCCACTCCCAGGCTGCCCCACAATACCCTGTTTTCCACCTTCCGCATCCAGTCTATCCCAGCCACCTTCTTAAGGTCGTCGGTCCTTCTAGCAGGGGTGCGTCCCACACTACGTCCATTGTAGTTACAAACAACCATTGTAGTTACAGTTTTAACCAACTGTGAGGTAACCAAGCCTATCATACAACCTTACTGCATCCTTTTAATTTTCATAATTTTATCTTCAGTGCTAAGCGGTCGGACATTTAGTCCTATAATATTTCCACACAATATCGCGTCAGTCAAGCTCACAAAATATGCCCGTACGTTTACTGGCACTCTAACTAGCCAGTGTTTGACACGTAACTCTATTTAATTTTGTATTCACAAACTGCGTCGGGTTTTAGAACATCATATGTATATTTCACTTGAATATGTAGACGTATGGATAATTATATTGAAAGAAATCACCTGGCTTAGTCATGTGTTCTTGTGAGGTAACCTATCCCTTTAAATATATATACTGTGTCTTTGCCCTTAAAAATAATATTTCAATAATTTATGTAATGGAAATCACTGTAATTCTAATAATTGTAATTCAAATTTTCTAATAAATTGTAACAATTCAAATAATTCTAAGAATTGTAATTTCATTCAAATAATTGCTGTAAATTAGCTATAATTTTGCATGCCCGTAATGAGGGTGAAATATGTCCTGTGCTATAATTTAATTTAACATCTTGTGTACCCACCATATTTCAGGCAAATAAATGATTTATGATGATTATGATTATGATTAAATAACAAGCAAAACCTTTGAGAAAAACATAACGTAATACTTATCCATACTAAATCCATACTAGTATATTACTTGTGAATGTAACTATGTTTGTCTAGCTGTCTGTTACCCTTTCACGCCTAAACCACTAAACCGATCGTAAAATCTGACAGATAAGTAGTCTGGGATCTGTAGAAGGACATAGGTTACATTCATTCGGCGTGTCAGATTATGCCCAATGAAGGGTTCCGTCCGTAGTGGGGGGAAGGAATGCTCAATTTACTTTAATAACTTTAAAACATATTTATTTTAAAATTATAAAAATATATATTTGAGTTCTACTTATCGAGTTATTTCATTATTAATATGTCACACGGTACAGTTTACAATTTTTATTTTTTTTTATTTTCAAAATTTTCCCCTAAAAGTGAACCCCATATTCAAAACTCATTTATTTACGTTACACGTCCGTATTTGGGTCACAAAAATTCATATGTATACCAAATTTAAACTTAATCAGTCCATTACAATCGGAGCAAATTGGCTGTGACAGACGGACAGACAGCCACACGAGTGATCCTATAAGGGTTCCGTTTTTTCTTTTGAGGTGCGGAACCCTAAAAATGATGAAAACCATGAATACGCGTGCACCAGCTAATACCAAATAATTATAATACATAGCAGATACCTCATAAGAGGTTAATTAATTATTACAGTACTGATTTCTTTTATCTTCACTTAGTCATTAAGAAAAAATATTGTGATAGAGACTTACACCCTTCTTGAACCGAAGCCAACAATTAATTCGACCTAAAGACACAAAAAAAAAAACGAGTAAGCCTTACAGTAGTCGCTATTATGATGTGATTCGTCTGACATCTGTTTGGGTTGGTACTATCTGACGGTGAACTCTAACCGCGCGCGCTATTGGTCAAATCAAATAGCCCGCGCTTCCCCGGCTTCCTGTTACACACATTCCTTTTCACGAAATCACTCCCACATATTGCAGGACAGCGAGACATCATTAACGTACCAATGATCATTATTTTTGTCTTTCAAAATCTTTCTCCTAAACAGTCTTTAGCTATAAAATGTATTGTAGCAAAGGAAACGTAAGTTTCTTATAATGTTTACAGCTTTGGAGTGTTCTTAATAGAAAGTCGGATTTGAGGCTAATACTTTCGAAGGCTTATTTGTTCCGGAAGCTAGCTTTAACCGGAGTATAAAATCGTTGAAAAGCGATTAGCATTTTACAACCTGGCGACATCTGTCTCTTGGTTTCTCATGGAATTTATTTTAGCTTAGTTCCTAACTGCAAAATTTATTACATTCTTTCATTGGTAGGTAACCATTAAAGTCAAAAACTGCCATGAAAGATCATTCACCTTTGGGCAATGTTGCTCTTAAAATGTCTTAAATGCGTCAATCAATCTGCCTAGTCTTTTCCCAACTATGTTGGGGTCGGCTTCCAGTCTAACCGGATGCAGCTGAATACCAGTATTTTACATGGAGCGACTGCCTATCTGATCTCCACAAGCCAGTTACTGGGTAATACGATACCCCTTGGTAAGACTGGTTGTCAGACTTTCGGGCTTCTGATGACCCGTAACAACTGTCAAAGATCCTCGAATGACAGCCGGGACCAACGGCTTAACGTGCTTTCCGAGGCACGGAGGAGTCTCGGTATGAAAAGATGGTCACCCATTCACAGACCAATCCCGGCAAGCGTAGCTTAACCGGATGGATCGATCCGTGTGGCTGTTATTACTTAGCCACGAGTCTCCTCTTAAACGTGTCAATAAAAATGAATAGGTGATACTAGCGTATTATTATCCCACTCCAGGGCAAAGACACCTTCTCATACAGAGAAGGCACGATCATTGATCACCACACTTGCTCAAGACGTGTTGGCGATTTCAGACTTATATTTCAACTATAAAGTCCAGGTTTCCGCACGATGTTGTCCTTCACCGATGTCAGGAATGTGCAAAATAAATAGAAAGTATCTACATATGAATTGAAAAGTCACATTGGTACTTGCCCGGATTTGAACGCACGACCTCGTGCATGAGAGGCGAGGTCTTAACCACCACGATATAAAAATGAATACTTGCGATAAAAATTCACAAAAGAACATAAAACCTTAATACCCTCTTATATTTTATGACATAAATCTTGCATCTGACAAAGAAATCCCTTTAAACTCAGTTTTAATTACAGTCCTCCTTTAAAGTTTTTAATTTATCTGGCAGGGTGCCCAATCTGTTAATGCTGCAACTTTTGCCGGTGAATGTACGTAGTTAGGATGAATTTATTGTGCATTTCAAGTGGCCGTGTTGGAAAAGTTTTGTACAAATGAATAGGAAGTACTATGCTTCTTTGAGGCTAAGGAAAGGCGTCCTTGCTGTGTTCCGTTTGCGCAAACGAGACATTTTTTTAATCCAGCTTTGGGGTGGCAATGTTTCGAGTACCGAATTGTTATCTCTCCTGATGGAAGAAGACTTTTGGCGGCAGGACGTGGTTTTCCGTCGCTTCCACAGACCACAGAATAGCACATAGTCATACTAAACTAAGGCATAACTAACTAAGCTAAGGTTAACTAGGTCATCAGCCGATGCATGTAATGTAAATATGTGTCGCGGAGCCGGCCTCGATATCATCGTCAAATTCTGCGTCAGCAGTTTCGTCGCCAGTGCATCCATCGTTTGCTGAGTTTGCCCGCAGCCCTGCGCCCGTCACCGCAGCTCCTCCGCGCAGCACCACCCAAGTCCATCACCCCGTCCCGCTACCAGTGTCTGCAGCCCTGGCGAAACCCTTACGAAAGGACTTCGCTAGCGTTACCGCGAGTCTCTCAGGTGCTCCAAGTATGAAGCCTATGCCAGAAAAGGCGCCGAATAGGGCTGATGATGAGGGTTTCGTGATAGTGCAAAGGAGGAAGCGCCGATCGCGAACCAACAAGAACCGCTGCGGCAAAGCTCCCACGAAGCCAGAAGTGAGCTTGCGTGCCGCTAAGCCGAACACACCGGTGTACATCCCCCGCCTGCACTACAGCACTAAGGCGGAGGACATCGTGGAGTACGTGCGCCAGAAGACAAGGTACATGCCGCGGGTGCAGTAACTGGAGTCGCGCCGCAACGTCAATTTCAAGGCGTTGATGGTGCGAGTGCCGAATTGTTACCTGTCCGTCAAATACAGAAACTATTTCCAGACCTGATAGGAAACCTGATACCTGCCTTTCAGATTACAGGAAAACCTATATGAAGTCTATGGCCTTAAAATAACATGGTAAATCTCACAACAGAGGAGCTCGTGGCTAAGTAATAACAGCCGCATGGGTCGATCCATCAGGTTAAGCTACGCTTGCCGGGGTTGGTCCGTGGATGGGTGACCATCTTTACATACCAAGACTCCTCCATGCCTTGGAAAGCACGTTAAGCCGTTGGTCCCGGCTGTCATTCGTGGATCTTTGGCAGTCGCTACGGGTCGTCAGAAGCCCAAAAGTCTGACAACCAGTCTTACCAAGGGGTATCGTATTACCCAGTAACTGGGTTGTGGAGGTCAGATAGGCAGTCGCTCGATGTAAAGTACTGGTATTTAGCTGCATACGGTTAGACTGGAAGACGACCCCAACATAGTTGGGAAAAGGCTAGACAGATTGATCTTTCAACATTGTGCGTCCAAACTTACATTTGCAATTGGAATTTATTGGAGGACATGTTTTTCAACAACAAAGTTTGTTCTTGGGATAAATTCATCCCAACTAAACTACGGAACCCTTGATTGTGTGTAGTCGACACGCACTTGGCCGTTTTTACGGTTTCATGCCTCAAAAGGAAAAAACGGAACCCTTATAGAATCACTGGTGTGTCTGTCGGTCCGTCTGTCACAGCCAATTTGCTCCGAGTCTAATGGACCGATTAAGTTGAAATTTGGTACACATTATGTATTTCTGTGACCCATATACGGACGTGTAATGTAAATGAATAAATTTTGAATATGAGGGCAAATAAGAAAATTAATAAAAAGCAGTTGCAAACTGTACCGTGCGATATATCAAATGGAAGGGCTTACTGTGAGGGTCCTAAACGTATATTATATTTTTTTTTATAATTTTAAAATAAACTGTTTTAAAGTTATTTAAGAAAATAGACAAAAATTGACCATTTATCTCCAAAACTACTGAGCTTAAAATTTTGAAAAAAAAAAATAGAGAAAATACTACTATACCTTTACATTACACGAAAACCTATAAGAAGTCTGTGGTCTTAAAATAACATGGTAAATACCTCAATATTATGCGTACAAACTTACATTTGCAGTTGGAATGTATGGGAGAACATGTTTTTCAACTGCAATGTTAAGTTTGATCTTGGGATAAATTCATCCTAACTACGGAACTCTTCATTGTGCGGAGTCCGACACCCACTTGGCCGGTTCTTTTTTCTTAAATTACAACCACGGGTTAACTTAGCGCCATCTTTAAAACATTATATTTCTTAGAGCGTTTGTATTTTGTGTGCGCATTCCTAAAACAAGCTGTTGCAATCGATTTCGTTAGGTCGTGAACCAAAATTATGACTAAAATTAATTAACCATCAAATGCGTCTAAGTTTTTTCTTGTGTCATAATCATAACTCGATAAAATCAACAACGCCCTCTACCTTTTTTTATTTTATAATTTCGGTGTGATTTTTTATATTTTTTTTATTTTAATCAATTATACGTGTTTAACGTGTTGAGCTTATCGTTTTGTTTCGTTACAACTTCCAGAAAAAAAAATACAGTCAATGGGAACAACATAAGCGAAAACTTAAAACTATGAAATAACAGATATCATATGAAATCGCTCAACGCGCCTAAAACGTTTTCACACAAAAAAAAAAAAAAACAATATTTATTTATTTATTCTCTTACTGGTACGCCATCCATACAGCAATTACACCAACAGAGCAAAAAAAAAATACTTCATGTGTTGCTTTCCATCCAACCTGTGCGCGGTGGACATCGGACGGTCGGCGATGAATATTATAATTATGCAATGTTCCTTTACATAACAACCCTTCCCCAAAAATTATTGCAGAAGCAAGTCAAATTGACAGGCCAGTTGGCGTGGTTGGTTAAGATACCACCTATCACGCCGCAGGTCGTGGGTTCGATTCCCATCCAGGACAAACATTTGTGTGCATGAACATGTCTGTTTGTCCTGAGTCTGGGTGTAATTATCTATATAAGTATGTATTTACAAAAAAAAAAAAAGTAGTATATGTAGTATATCAGTTATCTGGTTTCCATAGTACAAGCTCTGCTTAGTTTGGGACCAGATGACCGTGTGTGAAAATGTCCCAGGATATTATTATTATATTAAATTACCATGAAAAAAGTATCCTTAGTTTACCAAGAACAACAATGCCTTCTGAATTGAACACAGAATACAATTAAAAATTAATAATATCCAAAGTGGGTTGTAATTTTAGCTGGTTCGCGCCACAAAGGCAAGAGCAAGCCTTTTTGTTTCTACCCGCAATTTGTTAAGAGCTCTCTGCTAGAAATTAATGATTCAGTTCTAAAAGTTCCCACTGTGTATGAAGCTATCAGTAGGAGTTGTGTTACAGGCTTGACGTTGAATAATGTCGTGTTATGATGTCGTGAAGGTTTAGGAATAAGAATATTTAAATTTGTAGGTATGTAGAATGTGGGCTAAGATGAGAATGCCCTGTCGAAGAAAGATCTTGCATGTTAGCTTTGCCAATTTCATTAAAGCGAAAGCGTCAGGGTAGTCCGCGAAATTCAAATTTTGTAACGTTTTTTGCTATTTGCAGGCCAGTATCAAGTTGTATGTTGATTTGAAAATGATTAGCGACCGTATCAAATCTATATACACATAAAATTATAATCATTACAATCATCAATACCACTCTCTAAGCGCTTAAAATCCTAATGAATGACTATTTCATGAAATTATAACAAGTGAGGATTATACTAACTTCAGGAGTTATATTATTGATTCTAATGATTCTAATTCTATAAATACATAGTTGCTACGGTCGCGAATCATATTTTAAACAACCATACATCGAGACACTGACTTGCAAATTGCAAAAAACGTAATAAAATTTGAATTTCGCGGGCTACCTTATCGCTTCCCTTTAAGTCTTATTTATAATTCAGTGTTGTTATAATATTGCAACATATAATCAATTATTTTAGATCACAAAGCTTACTC
Organism: Dicycla oo; assembly: GCA_948252095.1. Lineage (NCBI taxonomy): Eukaryota > Metazoa > Arthropoda > Insecta > Lepidoptera > Noctuidae > Dicycla > Dicycla oo. The sequence continues at coordinate 2,976,839 of OX411728.1, read as the reverse complement.
CCTCGTTGATCTAGTGGTCGCATACGCAACTGCTAAGTATGAGGTTTTGGGTTCGATTCCCAGGTCGGGCAAACTGGGTTTTTCCATCTGGAATTTGTCAAAAACATCCCGGAGTCTGGGATTTATGTTCGGTTGATTGCAATAGGCTCTCCCCATATTACATGGGATTTAAACATAACTGACGAAATGTGAGTGTACTATAGATACTTCTAAATTCAAATTCAAATCTTTATTGCGTATCTTATGTGTGTACAAGATCTTAATAATACGTATTTATAAAGTATCATATTCATATTCAGCACAACAATTTATATATCTGCCTAACCCTTCGGACGCCTGTATTAGGCGTGATGCTATAAAGTTTAGGTACAGAGCGATATTTCATAATTCAGTAATATTGACAAATTTTGCGACGTTGCCAACTACAAAGAATAATTGGACTCTGAGGTGACCAACACGCAATTAGTATTGGAAAGCGTGGTGAGCAAGGGTTAGTTTTCAACAGACAAAATTTTTAGGGTTCCGTACCTCAAAGGAAAAGACGGAACCCTTATAGGATCACTCGTGTGTCTGTCTGTCTGTCACAGCCAATTTGCTCCGAATCTGTTACCGATTAAGTTGAAATGTGGTACACATATTATTATGTATTTCTGTGACCCAAACACGGACGTGTAACGTAAATAAATGAATTTTGAATATGGAGGTCAATTTTGGGCGGCATATAAGAAAATAAAAAAAAAAGTTCTGCAAACTGTACTGTATGATATATCGAATGAAATGGCTTACTGAGAGGGTGTCGAATATATATATTTTTTAATAAATTATTTTAATGTTATTTAAGAAAATAGACGAAAATTTACCATTTCCTCCTTATCTTCAAAAGTGCTGAGCCTAAAAGTTTGAAAAAAAAAAATACAGAAAATAGTTCAATACCTATAGATTACAGGAAAACCTATAAAAAGTCTATGGTCTTAAAACAACATCTCAAAATCATCAAATCTTTTAATATTGTGCATACAAACTTACTTTTGCAATGGGAATGTATGGGAGAACATGTTTTTCAACTACGATGTTAAGTTTGTTCTTGGGATCCATCCTAACTACGGAACCCTTCTTTGTGTGTGGTCCAACACGCACATAGCATTAGATGAAACTTTTGCTCTGTAGTAGACTGATAAAATTATTCCTTCAAATTATATTGTGACAAATGTACTTAAATAAATCAAAATGCCACATTTTAAGTTAACCATTTCAGATACCTTTATACAAATTACCAAAGCTCGAAATCCATTCGCAAATCAAAAAAAAAAAAATCAAACAAAAACGAAATTTCCAAATCCAACCTTCCAACTCGATGAAAGTAAATTTTGAACAAAATAATGACATTGTTTTGCGAGGAAGTCTCGTTCGTTAGTCGACTAAATTTGGAATGTTATGGACCTCGAGGTTCAATAATAAACAAAAGAAAGGTACATTTGAATCGAGAAGTTTCGAGAAATTCGCGGTAAATTACTGTCCTGTCATTTTGGGGTGATTCGGCTTCTGGGTTTGATTCGAAAGCTTCTAAACCTGTTCCAATTTTGAAGTTTGAATTTATTATAAAGCCTCTCGTCCACGACGCTTCTCAAAAGTAAAGTGTCATTATATCAAATCACCCGATGAGTAACCAGAATGTCAGATACGGTACGCGCTAGTTAAATGTGATGACCCCAACTCTATTCGCTTCGTCAGCAAATCCCCCTCCACGCATAGTAGCATTTAAGTAGTTATAAGAATATTGTCAAATTAGCAATAAGTAAATATAAATACATGTATAATTATTAGAATAATCATTACTATTTTGGTACTGTTACTCTGCTTAACTGAAATAAAGTTTTTTTTAAACTAAATCAAGTGTCGATCACTTAATTGGCGCAGCCGGTAGGATCTCTGTAGTCAGTTTGCGACGTATAAAACTCTACAAGCAGCTGGACGTCTGTTTCTACAGTTCAACAGGGATCTCCGAACAAACAAATTCATTGAGTACCAGACACATCGGCGGGTGCAGTATTCAATAGTAGTCACAAGGAGGAGATGGGAGTAACTACGGGACTGTGAGTAAAACTTTTTCACTATCCTTTCCGTTTTCCTTTATCGTTTTTCTCTTTGTTTTAATTGTATGTGTTGTGTTATTGAGGGTTGAGCAATACCGCGATAACATTATTTCATTTTATTACGATATAACTAGCGTAATAATATTAACTTTAGTTAGATATTTAGTGTATTTTTCTTCTCTCTCTTTTCGTGCTTGTTGTGTCAAAATGGATCAGATCATGCAGGTCCCGTCAACAATGGCAAACATTATTCCAGAGTTTAGTGGCGATTCTAGACAGCTCCCACTTTTTATAAAGAAATGTGAATATATAATAAATACATTTCAAGGTGGAAAAGCCCAAAATGAATATCTATTCCACGTTCTTACTAGTAAGTTATCAGGGGAAGCCGCGAACCTAGTGGGGGAAAGGGATAGTATTGGTACTTGGTTAGAGTTGAAAACATTATTGGCTCAACATTTTGGTGACCCTAGAACCGAAGATTGCTTAGTATTGGAGTTAGAGTCTATGAAAATAAATTCTAATGAAAGTTATTTAGAATTTTGTCATAGGATTCAAAACTTGCGTAGTATCTTAATTGCGAAAATAATTGAAACAGTAGACGATGCGAGTTTACGTCAAGCCAAACAACATATTTATACTAATTCGTCATTGAATGTTTTTCTATATAATTTACCTCCTTATTTAGTTAGATTAGTACGGTTGAGAAACGTGACCACCCTAGAAGATGCCCTAAAGGTAGTGTTGGAAGAACAAAACTTTCAGACGGTTTACGAATCTAAAAGTAATAGAAACAAAAATAATTCGAAACCCCAAGGGAAAATGGCTAACAACAATGGAAATTCTCAGCGTACTCCCAATCCGCAAAAACAATCTAGTATTCCACCACAAAATAATTTAACAGAAAATACAAATAATCAAAGCAATTTAAATCAATCTAGAAATTCTTTTAGAAACCAAAATAATACTCATAACCAGCCGCCACAACAAAGTAGGTCAACGCCTTGGCCGAGTCAGCAGGCCGTCGCGACGCGGACAACGTCTGAGCATAATACAACATCAGCAAACTCGGGTTCAAACACCGATGCTACCATGCGAACTGCAAGTTCTAGACGCGTAAATTATACGAATAATGACTCATTTATGACATACGATAATAACGAAGAAAATGATTTTGATTACGAATCACAATCAAGCACATCATACGAGCCCGAACAAATTGAAAATTTTTACCTAAGGGCCTCATACAGAGAGAAAAAATAATTTTAAATTGTACTAATTACCGTTCTTTGCCTCACATTATAATCCCAGAGCTAAATAATGCAGTTTTTATGTTAGACTCTGGCAGTTCTAGATCATTTATAGGTCGGCGTGTCGCTTACCATTATTTTAAAAATAAAATTTATAAAGAGCCTTTCGAAGTAGTCAGTACCCATGGTGTTAGTATGCATACGGAAGTTGTTTTAGCTCCCTTGCCCAAAATATTTAAAAGTCCGGAAAGTCATAAGTTCTATGTTTACGATGTTGACAATAACTATGACGGTTTATTAGGCAGTAATTTATTAAAGCAATTGGATGCAAAAATCGATTACCAAACATTAACTTTGTGTACGAGGAATACTGACATACCTTTTGTTTATCCTTCAGCACTGAAAGATACTTACATTTTACCGCCACGTAGTGAGTTAAGGGTAAAACTTCCTGTAAACTTAACTAACGGCGAGGCAATTTTAGATTTTAAAGAATTAACTAAGGGGATTCGAATGCCCTGTGCGTTAGTTAACTGTGTAAATGGTTATGCGTATACAGTCATACAGAACTGTAAGGACATAGAAATGACCCTCAAGGTCACTAGTCCGTTTCAGGTAGAACCTTACAACCATCGCGAGATCTTAGTTAATCAATTAAACGACACAGACAGAATGGATGAGTTATTGTCAAACAACTTAAAGAAAATAAGGCTAGACCATATGAATGAGGAAGAAAGAACGATGATTCAGAATATTTGTGAGGAATATAAGGATATTTTCTATTGTGAGGACATACCGTTGTCATTCACTAACGAAGTTAAGCATAAAATTAGAACGGTAAACGAAGACCCCATAAATATTAAAGCCTATAGGTTGCCGCCCACTCAAACAGACGAGATTAGGCGTCAAGTAGGTAAAATGTTAAAGGACGATGTAATCCGAGAATCAAACTCTCCTTGGAGTGCACCAGTCCACCTTGTTCCAAAGAAGTTAGATGCCTCCGGACAACAAAAGTGGCGGATGGTCGTAGATTATCGACGTTTGAATGAGATAACTATAGACGATAAATACCCTTTGCCAAACATCAATGATCTTTTTGATAAATTAGGAAAGAGTATGTACTTCTCTACCTTAGACCTTGCATCTGGCTACCATCAATTACAAGTTCAGGAAGAAGATAGGCAGAAAACCGCGTTTACAACACCATTCGGCTTGTACGAATTCAACAGAATGCCGTTCGGTTTGAAAACAGCGCCTGCCACTTTCCAACGTGCAATGGATAACGTCCTCAGAGGTCTACAAGGCTTGCATTGCCTCGTATATCTTGATGACGTCATCATATTTTCTACCAGTTTGCAAGAACACATAGAGAAATTACGAGCTATTTTCGAGCGTTTCAGAAAAACTAACTTAAAAGTTCAGCTCGATAAATCCGAGTTTTTACGAAAGGAAGTCATGTATTTAGGGCACACAATCACTAAGGATGGCCTTAAGCCTAACAATGACAAAATAGAGGCTATTCTGAAATACCCTTTACCCAAAACAGTTACAGAAATTAAGAGTTTCCTAGGGTTAATAGGCTATTATAGGAAGTTCATCAAAGACTTTTCTAAGATAACTGCATCCCTCACAGCATGCCTGAAGAAGGGAAAAAGCATCGTGATAAATGACGAATATAGAAAAAGTTTTGAAATGTGCAAAGAGTTGCTGACACATGCACCTTTGTTACAATTCCCTGATTTCACAAAACCGTTCATTCTCACAACTGACGCTTCCAATTTCGCTGTAGGTGCAGTACTTTCTCAAGGCACTATAGGATCAGATAAACCTATTGCATATGCTAGCAGAAAACTTAGTGATACAGAGTCTAGATATAGTACGATAGAAAAGGAGTTATTGGCCATAATATGGGCAGTCAAACATTTCAGACCCTACTTATATGGCAGAAAGTTTATAATATACACCGATCATAGACCTTTAGCATGGTTAAATTCATTAAAAGAACCTAACAGTAAACTAACTCGATGGCGTTTACGTTTAGAAGACTATAATTTCGACATACACTACAAGAAAGGCAAACAAAATACAAACGCAGATGCCTTATCGCGCATTAAAATTAATGTAACGATAGATGACTCAGAATCACTGGTAGTTAACGTAGATGAAAAGGAAAATAGATTGCAACAACATTTGAAAGATGTGACTGACGAAATCGTAAAACTAAGCGTTAAACAACCGGAAATAGAGACAATAGAATTATCGGATTCCGAAAGCGACGCTGCCACAGCACATTCAATATCAAATAGGGAACATGAAGGTATTCCTATCCTAAATGAGGCGATTGATGAAAAAAACAGGCAAATTCACGTTTTCACCTGGCACAGGGATGATATCTGTGTAAAAGATATTTCTAACAACAAACAAAAAATTTTAGAAGTCCATCTACCTCCTAATAACAGCGAAAACTTAGTCAAAAATTTTCTTAAAGAATATACAGATTACAAAAATAAGTACTTCATTTACTTTGAAGACCACGAGCATAGAAAAACATTTGTTAAAGTAATCACGTCACTTTACAAAAAGGGAACTCAAAACTTTGTTGAATGTACTGAAAGAGTGGTGAACGTTACGGATGAAAGTGACCAGAAAGAATTAGTTACCAAATATCATCAAGGGAAGACTTGTCATAGAGGTATTATAGAGACTCTAAAGAAATTAAAAAGAACGTATTGGTGGAGCAATATGAAAGAAACAGTAACAGCTATTATTAACGCATGTGAGGAATGTAAGAAATCGAAGTATGACAGGAAACCTCTAAAACCATTTATACAATTAACCCAAACCCCAGACAGCCCATTCCAAGAAGTTTTTATAGATCTATTATACATAGAAAAAAATCAATATTTAACGTTAGTAGATTCATTCAGTAAGTTAGGTCAAGCAATATACATTCCCAATAAAAGTACACCCGAAGTAGTGAGAGCTCTAATAAAATATTTTAGTATGTATGGAATACCAAAAAAAATAAGTAGTGACCAAGGTACCGAGTTTAATAACGAATTGCTCAAGGAAATGCTAAGTTTATACAAAATTGAACAACACATAGGGACACCTAACAATCCTAATTCAATGGCAATAGTGGAAAGATTTCATTCCACAATTATCGAAATATATAGGTTGGCGAAATATGAACAATCCAGTTTAGATGCAACATCTGTTATGACGTATGCAATCATGGGTTATAACAATACTATACATAGCGCGACAAATTTTACACCTCATGAAGTAGTTTTTGGGCACACAGAATCAGGAAATGCTTTTGATATTGACAGGGACAAGCATCTATTGCAAAAAATATTACAGGATCATCGTAAACGATTGAAAATTCTTTATGAACATTTAAGTGATCAAATGATTGGACATAAAAGCTTAGTTAGGGTCAAGAAAGGAGGTGAGGACCCACCAAAAATAGTGGACGGTGACACAATTTTTATGAAAAATACTAGGACTAGGAAAGCAAAAGAGTTACCGCGATACGAAAAAGCTATTGTCACTGGAAAACCCGAACGTAACATAGTACCAGTTAAGCTTAAAAATAGAAACACTAAAGTAACATTAAAAAATGTCAAACGCCCTTCACAGATGGTGGTTGATACTTCTCGCCCTAGCGGATCAAGGGACGACCTTGAATATCCAGAGGATGGACCAGAATCCGGGAATAGCTCCGATTCGGATTGGGACGGCTCTGATGAGGACTAACCATTGGGATATTATTAAAACTATAGATTTAAATTCATTATCGATCCAATTAGAAAATAATATAGAAGATTATAATAAGTTAAAAATCATAAGTCATAGTAATAGTGAAATACATAGGGAACTTTTAGGGTTGACAATACAAATAGAATCACTCATTGAATTGACGAAAGATAGGTTGAAGCAAATTTTACCTTCTAGCAGAACTAAAAGAGGAATCTTAAACCCATTAGGATCTCTTATAAAGGTAATAACAGGAAATTTGGATAGCGAAGATGCTAGGAAATATAATTTAGAGATTAGTAATCTAGGAAATAGAGAACATTCAATAGAACGAAAAGTATCATTGATGCAGAAGGCTTTCGATAAATTTCTCAATGTTTCTGATGACATTAACTTTAACACTAAGCATTTGAACTTCAAAATAAAACAATTCCAAACATTTATTCAAAATCAAACCAAGTACTCTAACCTTTTAACCGTTATGAATAGTATGAACCAAGTTTTAAATAATTGCCGTACTATTTACTCCATTATTTATGAATTGGAAACTGCTATTACTTTCAGTAAAATGCACATATTACACCCGTCAATAGTAAATACCACAGAATTATTCAATATTCTTAATGTCATAAGAAAACATCATAACTTGATTTATCCATTAACATTAGATAATTTAGTAAAATTAGAGGGAAACATAGAAATTAAGGGATATATAGATAATAGTAAAATTATATTTATATTAGAAGTTCCACTAATAGACAAAAACACATACAATTATTACAAAGTTATCCCTATCCCAATCTATAACCAGATAACCCAAAAACCTAATATCATTATACCCCAATATCCTTACCTAATAGTGAACAAGTCGAAATACAGATCCGTAGTCAATGGCTGTAATGAAATAGAAGACCTGACATATCTCTGTTCTGATGACAACGTGGTACAGTGTATCCAACAACTCATGCTATTACAACATAACTTCAGTAATTGCCAGCAACACCAGGTGCAGATAGAAGAAACTAAGGTGCAGCCCATATCTAACACCCACTGGTTGATATACACAGAAAAGGAAATAGCTGCAACGGAACACTGCGAAGATGAGACCCGTAGACACAACCTACGAGGCACATACATATTAGTGCCAAGTCAGCAATGTACGTTACAGATTGCCGATATCACAATCACAACACCCATGAATACCAGCTCAGTCTCCTTCAGACTGCCACCAGTACAGATGCCCGAGCTACGCAGAGAGGTCACCCCGGCAGCCAAGCAGATGGACCTCAGAGGAATAGATCTAGGCGACATCAAGGAACTGCTGAACCAGGCTAAATATAGTGATAGTGTCAGTGATGGTGAAACGATTATAGTCAGTGATAAAATCAGTGTATGGACCATAAGCATTTACGCCATTATAATTGTATTCGTCATAGGATTTTTGCTTCAAAAACGAGATCTGTTGACTCAGCGATTCAAACGAAATTCTCCAAAGACAACAGAGTTGCCTTTAGATAATTTCTCTCTTAGGGAGGGAGGAGTTAAATGTGATGACCCCAACTCTATTCGCTTCGTCAGCAAATCCCCCTCCACGCATAGTAGCATTTAAGTAGTTATAAGAATATTGTCAAATTAGCAATAAGTAAATATAAATACATGTATAATTATTAGAATAATCATTACTATTTTGGTACTGTTACTCTGCTTAACTGAAATAAAGTTTTTTTTAAACTAAATCAAGTGTCGATCACTTAATTCGCTCCTTGACGTGGACCGCATAAATTAGGCCTGATTGGCCTTAGTCATAATCGAAGTGGCATTTGTGTAGCACATTAAGTAAAATTGCCGTAATCTTCTAAATAAGCAGCAACTATGCCTTCCTGTGTTTTCAAAAAGTCCATAAATCGTTCTTAAACAAGTTCCACGGGATTACTTTTCTCATTAGTATATCAAAACATAATTTTCCTTAAAATTTTCCCGATTAATATTGCAGCTATATCGCCATTTGCAGAACAGGGAAAATATATGATTCATAAGAGTGTGTAGAGACGAGTGGCAACGCAAGCGTATTTTGTTCCCGAGTTGTTATGGGTACGTAAAACGTACCTTATTAAGAGTCTTGTTTATAAATCAATGGTCACAGCACTATAATTTCAATGGTGGTCCGTACACGACTCAAATTACTAAGGCTGAGGCCAAACGAACGTATGTTTTTGTGCTGTGAGTCGCGTAAAATGAGTCGCGGAATTTGCGCTGCATTCGGTTTTATACTAAAGCCCTGTTTTTGCCACACGGCGAGGCAAAATGCGCGACGCTTAACTCAAAAAATTACATTCGTTTGGCCTATCTCATTTTGCGTCGCCGTGTGGTACAAACAGGATTTTAGTATGAAACCGAATGCAACGTAAATTCCGAGACTCATTTTACGCGACTCACAGCTCAAATAATTACGTTCGTTTGGCCTCAGCCTTAATAACGCGTTAGTAAGTTGCGTCGTGTACGGACCGACATTCAATTGCTAGATCTGTGATATTCTTGTTACTCATTAGTGATTTGAGTTTCTAACTGATAACTTTTGAGTGGTCGTGGACGACAGGCCTTAGTTCTAAAGCTTTGTTATTTAAAGGCTGTTCTGATTTCAAATAATTATAAAGTTTCAATTTGTATTATTACTGAAGAATAGGATGCCATGTTTTATGTTTTTGGAGATCTTACTATGAAGAGTTTACTACGTCTCGTCTGTTGAAAAACTGCAATGATGGATTTTTAATTGTCTTTCTAGCCTTAGAGATATCGATTTTTTTTAAAACTGTCTTATTATTTTTATTGTATATCACTAGCTAAATTTTAATTTTAACAGTTCAAGGAATTTGAACCCTATTGGTAGTCATTGGAACGCAAACTAGTATTTTTAATTATGGCAAAGTTCTCAGTTCAAGAATTTTGTAGAATTATTTAGAATTTCGGAGACTGCTCGAAAAATAACTTATTTCATGTAAACTAGCACGTCTTTTTGTTATACAGGGTTATTGGTAAAACACTAAAAACCTCTTAAGGGGTCATTGTACTCATCATTATGAACAACTTTTACTATGGTACCAAAACTACAATCGCAAAAAAAAATCTGCTGTTCAGTACATTTTGAAGAATTATGCGAACATAAATGTACTGAACAGCTGATTTTTTTTTGCGATTTCAGGTTCGGTCCCAAAATAAAAGTTGTACATAATGATGAGTACAATGACCCCTTATGAGGTTGTTGGTGTTTTACCAATAACCCTGTATATCCCAATAAGAACGCTTTGCCCATTAGTCTTCATACCTATGCCAGTTTAAATTAAAGATTCTTGCCTTTAGCATGTCCGCCTGTCTAAAGTCACAAAATTTTGTAATAAACAAAAAAAAAAAAAAAAAAACAAAATATCTTAAAACACTTGTGGACCTACAAAACAATGAATTCCTGTCTTCATTCTTCACAATTTGTTGAGCAACATTTAGTCTTTAGCTCTTCACCAACGTATTTACATTAGAATCCTTTCAGGAACACATCAACGATTGGTCGGCAGATTGTAACAATACCTATCTAAGTTAGAGATAGTTCGTAAGTACAAGTTTGTACAACTTACACGGGTATCTTGACAACTGTCTGCCAACTGAAACTTAGTCTCGAGTCTTCTGTTAGGGCGCTTACAGAGTAACGACACTCGATCGCCGACGAGCGCTGCGGCGTAGTCGCCTTGCTGACGACCGTGGACGACGACGTCGTCGCCGCACCGTCGACGTCATCGCCTAGTGGCGGCGACGTAGTCGCCTAGTTGTGGCGTGTGTTGTCAAATAGTATTGGAGATCAGACGTATTCTTATTAATTTTATTACTGTTCTTTGGATTTGTAGTTCCACATACATTCGTGTTTTTTAATTGAAGAAATTAATAAATCAACACTAATTTGGTCGTCACTCTTTTTACTCGTAATTTACGTGCGTATTCTAGACACGGACTTACTGCAAAGACACAACTGGTCGTCCACAGTCGTCAGCAAGGCGACTACGCCGCAGCGCTCGTCGTCGATCGAGTGTCGTTGGTATGTAAGCGCCCTTATCGGTACAAGGTTTATGGTACAAAAATTAGATGGTTAATAGTTTAAATGCACAAGGGAATTATTAGAAACCTGTCGCCCGAATGTCTCACCTGGTGTTAAGGCGATACCAAAATAAGTTGGGGGCTTTTTCGTAACCATTTATTTCACTATTACAGAATGTATGGATAAAATTTTTGGATATATGTTTATTGACTATTTGATCAATACTCTGACTGAAGGAAAACACGATTGGGATTTCCTCGATAGAATTTAATTCCGAAAATACCTCTACTTTTTATATTTTTTTCTGTAATTCTAAAATCCTAAGTAATTTCATTGCAAAATTGCATTCAAAATGTGCGTATTAGGTAATTGAAATCTCTGGCGGAACATATTTGTGATAGATAGCTTAATTTATTTTTAAACAATTTTTATTTGGTTTGGCGCTTTTATTTTGGTTCCAGCACATTGTTGCGCTCTCTTTTTTTCGCATGTGGATGTAATTGACTCTGTCACTTTCCTATTACCGCTCAGTTAGCTTTTTACATATCGCCTTAAGCATTCACGCGTCAATTAGTCTTTCGGCTCCTAAAACACCGGCCAAATGCGTGTTGGACCACGCACAATGAAGGATTGCATAGTCGGGATGAATTTAACCCAGGAACAAACTCATCTTTGTAGCTGAAAAAATGTTCTCCCATATATCAATATACGTCACGGTCAATTCTGTAATTGCAAATGTAAGTTTGTAATCGCAAATTTTTTTTTTTTTTGATAAAACTACAACATAGCTATGTTCGGCCTTTTTCCTTTGATTATACTGTGAGACCTTGCTTCTTGTCAAATTTCATGATTTTAGGTCAACGGGAAGTACCCTATAAGTTTTGATATACTTGCGGGTATCAAAATATGTCGCATAAATGGCCGTATTTTTTATTGTACAGAAGCTTGATTTTTTTTAGAGCTGAAGGGAATATATACCGTATTTGATATTAATTTCAACTTTATACCTGTACATGTTCCAGAAAAATAGGGTCTTGACGGACTGACAGACAGACGGACAACGAAGTGATCCTTCGGTGAACGAAGGGGTTTCTTCCTTTTGAGCTACGGAACACTAAAAATGGTGTGTCCTTAATAAATAAATTTTATTTCTGCGAATGATAACCTTAGTAAAGTTTGCCGAGATCTCGCCAGACTCTCTGGGGACCACAAACAGACAATAAACGACGTATCACATAGTTGGCGGAGAGGCCGCGCGACAAAGAACATCATAAAGTTCAAGAACTATTAAGAGAAACTCTGCTGTCTCTCAGCAGCTTTTGCTGGTGAAGGACGGAAAGAATAATAAATTAAATTCATGAATTAATTAATAAAATGCATTGAATCCGGCGTGGTTTGACCAGACTAGATTGCTCGAATGAACCCCAAAGATTCACACTAGCCCCTGGAGCCTCATATTTTTTCATGCGGCTACAGAGGCCATTGTAGGTATATCAAGCAGTAGACCGGGGAGCGCGGTAATGGTAAGGAAGACTGGCTCTATAGGATATTGAAAAATTATTAGAGCTGTAAGGGATATGCACCGTTAGGTATGTTCAATTAGTATACATGTACAAGTATTTACTGCATACATTATTGTGGTAAAAACAAATGAATGCGAAATATTTGTAAAGAGATTTTTCTTACGTATTTGTGATGAAAAGTCTTAACTTTACTCAGCCTAGTAACATAATTACAATCTCTAGGCCCCGTGTATATTTTTTATCAGACAGATTCTTCAAAATCCCCTTCCAAATTGCACTTCCTTCTATTACCCGCTCTCTGTCTGACGCTAGCTCGACCCTGGTGAATGTTTGCCAAATGTTTGTCGAGATCGCGGCAGCTCTCTTGGGATCAGCTCGCCTATAATTGAGTGAAGAGGCCTACTAGCGGGTGCAAACTGAACCGTTGTTTGTTTGGCTAGATTTGGAGTGAGTGAGCATTGTGTGGGTTAAGAATCTGATGGTAGATTGTGATTCAGGTGTATTTTTCGAGATTGTAAGATCTGTATGGGGCTCGATTCTTGGTCCTTTCTTGTTTCTTATTTATATTAACGATTTGCCCTACCTCATTAAGGATAATCATGATATAGTTTTGTTTGCGGATGATACTTCACTTTTGTTTAAACTTAAACGTAAGCAGCTGGTTACTGACGATGTAAACAGAGCGATCTCAAAAGTAGTTCACTGGTTCAATGTTAATAATTTACTCCTTAATGAAAAAAAAACCAAATGCATTAAATTTACGCTACCTCACGTTAGGCAGGTGAAAACTAACGTGTTGATAAAGGGCGAAGAATTGAATCCTGAAGATAGCACAGTATTCTTGGGCTTAACTTTGGATGCTAAGCTTCAGTGGGGCCCACATATAGATAAATTGTCAAAAAAGCTAAGCTCCGCAGCATACGCTGTTAGGAAAATTCGTAATTTAACCAACATAGAGACAGCCCGTTTAGTGTACTTTAGCTATTTTCATAGTATAATGTCGTACGGTATTCTGTTGTGGGGAAATGCAGCCAACATTCAGACTATCTTTGTTTTGCAGAAAAGAGCTGTTCGATGCATTTATAAATTAAGTCCGAGACAATCTCTCAGAGAGAAATTTAAGGAGATTAATAATAATAATAATAATAAAACATTTATTATCAGGCTACAATGGCCCATAGATACATACCTTACAAACTAACATATAATATATAAAGTATAAAACAAAACTTGTGTTAACAAATATAGCTTAAAATTATGTTAGTAGCACTTCACTTCACTAGCTTGTCCTTGAGCTGTCCTGTGGCACTTGTCCGCGGAAGCGACGGAACACCACGTCCTGCGGCCAGAAGTCTTCTTCCATGACGACGGGCAGGTAACAATTCGGTACTCGCACCACGAACGCCTTGAAATTGACGTTGCGGCGCGACTCCAGTAACTGCACCCTAGGCATGTACCTTGTCTTCTGGCGCACGTACTCCACGATGTCCTCCGCCTTAGTGCTGTAGTGCAGGCGGGAGATGTACACCGGTGTGTTCGGCTTAGCGGCACGCAAGCTCACTTCTGGCTTCGTAGGAGCTTTGCCGCAGCGATTCTTGTTGGTTCGCGACCGGCGCTTCAGATTAATATAATGACTTTGCCTTCTCAGTACACTTTTGAAAATCTTTTATATGCCCATAAAAACATTAAATTGTTTAAAAAATACAATGATATCCACAATATAAATACTAGGAACAAACACAAATTTGTTGTACCTCCAACAAAGCTCAAGAAAATAGGTCGCTCATTCAGGTGTTAATGTATACGCTTTTATAATAAACTTCCAAGCCACGTTCAAGATCTGAGCCTTAATAAATTCAAATCATTCATTAAACGCAAGTTGTGTCAGAAAGCTTATTATACCGTTAAAGATTATATTGAGGACAAAAAGGCTTGGGTATGAACTGCTCCAAATTTTATTTTATTCTTTTATTTTTGCATACTGAATGTTGACATGACTATTTACTTTGTACAGTATTATATTATTTTAATTTATTGTGAATGTGAAGACTATGTAGGTCATTACTTTTTTTGTTTGTTTTATTTTTTCTCTCAGTTATTTTTAATCATCGTCTGGCAGTTTGAGTAATTTATGCGGCCTACCCCAATGTCCTTTCTTTGGTATTGTTCGTCGAATCGTTGAGCTCCTAAGTTCTGAGTTGAGCTGCGCGATTACTGACAAATGCGTGCACTGACTGGACAGGCCCTTTCAATCTGTGTGGTTCTTTCCTCAAAAGACCATTTCAGACACCAATCTACATGGTCTTCACATGAAGTGACCAAGATTATGTCTGGACTTTATAAGAGACTGTGACCTCTGAGTTTGTTTCGGCCTTTCTTCTCAGAGTAGTCAGATAGGAAACGCCGACCTCATCTAGTTTAAAAAAAAAAACATGATTGACTTGTAAAAGTGTTTGTACAAACCTACTTACAGAAATAAAAATCATTTATCATTTATCATCATTTATCATTTATCATTTATGGAAAATGTAGTCGGTAGTTTTTATTATATTGATAATGGTTTATGCATGTCTATGTTCAGGATTGCCTGCCTAGCTTTGAGCACAAGCACTATATGACTGATGCAAGCATGCCGCCTGCTGGGACGGCTCAACTCAAAGCTGCAATTGCTCTTTCTTCAAAAGGCCCTTCCAGACATGGCCCTGCATTGTTAGACTCTCATAACATCTTAATAATATAATGTTTGGGCTTTAAAAATAACCATGACCTCTGATTTTGTTTCGTAATTTCTTCTCAGGGACCAGTCAGCTATGAAATGCCAGCGCTGTCTAGTTTTAAAATATTGACGTGTAAAAGTGTCTAGCTAGTCTATCTAAATGTTTATTTAATTTAATTTCATATTCAGGGGCCGATAATAGCTTTGGGCTGGATTAGGACAGTGCTGGGTAAAGATGGAATGAATCTTCTAGCATTCTAAATCGAATGTTCTATTTTTGACGAAGTTCTCATGCTTAACCAATGAGTGTTTTATTTTAATACTAATACACATACACACATAAACTCACGACTTCTTCCCATGGGGGTAGGCAGAAACTACAGAACGCCAACTGCTACGGTCCTTACATAATCCTTTTGCCTCGTTTACGTTCATACATCTGGTCATACACGCACGCCGGTTGCGAGTACTAACACTTGACAAAAAAAAAAAAAAATCAAAAGTCATTTCTTCAAACTAGTCTGAGAATCAGCCCTTATCGAATGTTAAAATTGGACCTAGTTACGCAGAAAGCAGTCATATGACACTTTTTTCCAAAAATGAGTTGTAAACAGCCATACTAATTTCGACATACAAGATTTTTTGCAAAAACAGCCATGTTGATATCTATTTATCACGGAGATATGAGCCGTCAAATGCAGCCTTGTACATACATAGATAATGCAACTATCGACAGAAAAATGCTTATAACTCTGTTTGTACTATTCCCGACATGGCTGCTTTCTGCATAACACGGTCCAATTACATAAGACAGTCCACCACAACGCCCGCCCTTCACCACTTCCTAGTGCTTTAGCTGAGAAGAAAAAGTGGCGAAACAAACTCCCTAGCAGCACAGCAATAAATTGATTCTATACAACACTGGCCCATTGGCGTGGTTGGTTAAGATACCAACTATCATGCCGCAGGTCGTGGGTTCGATTCCCATCCAGAACAAACATTTCTGTGCATGAACATGTCTGTTTGTTCTGAGTCTGGGTGTAATTATCTAAATAAGTATATATTTACAAAAAAAAAGTAGTATAATATACTACTTACATATTATGTAGTATATCAGTTATCTGGTTTCTATAGTACAAGCTCTGCTTAGTTTGGGATCAGATGACCGTGTGTGAATAATGTCCCAGGTTATTATTATTATTTTTATTTTTTACACTTCTCGGGACCCTGGGGTCCAGGACCTCTGGAAGGCGTACGAGGAGCCGAAGGCAACTCGCAGAGGCCTCTTAAATAATGTTTTATTATTATTATTACTGCGCAAAAAAATTCTGGTACATTAGGCAACTAAAACACTAAATGAAATGAAATTATATGCATACATATTTAGTCAATCCTGGAAAATGTAATGAGGAATCAATCAATCTACCTAGCCTTTTCCCAAGTATCGGTCGGCTTCCAGTCCAACCGGATGCAGCTGAATACCAGTATTTTACATGGAGCGACTGCCTATCTGTCCTCCACAACCCAGTTACTGGGTAATAGATACCCCTTGGTAAGACTGGTTGTCAGACTTTCGGGCTTCTGACGACCCGTAACGACTGTCAAAGATCCACGAATGACAGCAGGGACCAACGGCTTAACGTGCTTTCCGAGGCACGGAGTAGTCTCGGTATAATATACATATATATATATATAAACGCTGTGTAAGAGCGATGTATGGTCTTGAACCCACAGATAGTTGCAAATCTATTTAAGACTCAAAAAATTCTTTCCTTTCTCTCGATATGGAAATGGCAATATTTGTAAAAACAATTGCGAACTTGTTCACTAAGGTCTCTGACACCAGAAAAGGCCCCGTGAGAAGTCAATACAAAAATTTTCTTAATGACGGTAGCTATAAAAGTGCACTATTAAGGAAAAGTGTCATTTGTATGGGACCAATCATATTTAATAAATTACCGGAAAGTATAAAAAATGACACATTTCAACATTTCAAAAACAAACTTAAGGCTTTCTAGTGGAGAAATGTTGTTACTCCATTAATGATTTCTTAAATAACCGATTATAGACCTTGACATTTTGTTAATAAAATCATTAAAATTTTTACCATTTTTATTATATCGACTAAAATGACCCTTTTGATTGTATTTTGTATGAGATTTTAATAGTATTTTGACATTTTGATCTTATTTTGACTATCATGCTTTTATTAATTGCATTTTGACCGAATTGATTTTACTGTATGTTGATATTGTGATCTGACGACTGCTATGTTTTTATAATTGCATATTGACTGAATTCATTTAAAGCACATTTAACTATTACTTGATCATTGTAATTAATGTTCTTATTTTATTGCTTGCATCAATCATCAATTCATTCATTTAAATTTTGCATGTCAAATCTTGGGCAGAATGTATGGCTCAAATTTAATTCTTCACGACGTTATTTGTATACCTGCATTGTAACAAATAAATAATTCGATTAAAAAAAAGGAAAGATGGTCGCCCATCCACGGACCAACCCCGGCTATTGTAGCTTAACTTGATGGATCAACCCGTGCGGCTGTTATTACTTAGCCAAAATGTTATGAGGAAGAAGGGGTTTGACAAATACTTACTGTTAATCTGCCTTCCTTATTGTTTATGTCTTGCACCCGGAAATTACCCATTTTCCCGTGTAAATAGTTGATGGACTTAATAATTGTTTGCTCAGCCTCATAATGGGATTGATGTATATTTGTCTGTTGTACGTTTTATCGTGTTTCTATGTTAATGGGGGACGAAAAGAGTTCGGAATGTTCATTATTTTATCCGTATAAATAACTTCTTAGGGGATTTTTTCATTGTTTTTATATTTATGAAATGGGACAGCGCTAGAACACAAGATTTTCGTGTTTATGATTTAACAGCTCAAAGTTGTCTTTGTAGCCACGTTTAGGTAAGATTACTTATTATTAGCAAAGATCGTGACGTTGATATTAGAACTTGACAAGATGTTTCTACAATCCTATGAGCCAATAGCTGATTCAGGAGTTATGCTAATCAACGGTTTATCCTTAAAGTGTAGACAGTCAAGTTTCCTAAGTAATCCTGTCGGAACAACTACTTCTTAGTCATTTCTTCATTTACTGGTATAATATCTGGTATATAAGACTTTTCAGTTTTTGGGGATTTTTTTATAGGTATCAATTTTATTCTTCATGAGGTGTTCCTGGCTGGACCAGTAAAAACTCGTTAACGTCGCGTACTCATTTCAAGCTACATTACTTCTTTAAACAACGAAAAAAAAGCAGAAAAATAATACTAATATACACCCAATAATAATATACACCATATACACCAAAAGCACATATGATTGTAAGAAAACCGTAACTAATTGGATCAAAAAACTCACGTATGAAGAGACCGAGGCACTTCTACAGTACATTAAATAGCAAGATACATTATAATAATATATTAATCAATTGTTTTTTTTTTTTTTTTTTTTTTTTTTTTTTTTTTTATCTTTCATCATTGTATAATATGTTAAAAAACCACAGAAGCCTTTGATGGCTTATATATGGCTAGTGAGTTCGGAAAAATATATCTAATATGCTACTAGAAACAATGTGTTTTTAAGTTTTACTTACAAAAAATCAAAATAGTCTTACTTTTTATATAATATAATAATAGCACAATTAAAAATGGTTGTAAGTATATCAAACTAAAGTATATACTCATAGTTTGTAATTTGCAGAAAATGTTTTTTTAATAAGCTTTTTGCTTTCTTAGGGTAACAGAGGTATTCACTTTGTATGTCCGCAGGAAGTTCATTTATTATTTTTGGTAGTATGTAGGTGTATGTTCTCATACCATATGTATTGTTACATCTGGGCAAGGTAAAAGTTTTTATGTTAGCTAAAGTTCTTAATTTAGGATGACGTGTTCTTTTATTTAAATTATTTATATTGACATATTCATCTTTTAGTATTGAAAGTCTTGTCATGTTTTGTATTGGCAATATGTTGCAATAATGAAATAGTTCAGAGTAATCATTTTGGTATTTAGTTTTAATTTTAGGTGGTACAATATTTTTAAGGATTCGTTGTTGTAGTTTGTAAATTTTATCTAAATTAGTTTTGTATGTTCTCCCATAGCTACTGAGACCATAACTAATTATGGAGTCAGCTAGGGCTAGATATAGTAGTCTTAAAGTTTTATATGGCATTTTATGTTTAAGTATGATTATTCTACCCAGGATAGATCTTAGTCTATCACATAGATAGTTAATGTGTGGTACCCAATTAAATTTGTAGTCGATTATGAGACCAATGTATTTGTGTTCCTTGACGAATTCTATTGTTTCACAGCTACAACTATCAGTACATACTGCGTGTAGACAGACAGTGTTACACACATACATTCAATCTCACTAAAACTGGCATTTAAAAAAATAGAAACATACACACACACGCACCCCCACACTCACGCACACACACACCCCCCACACACGCACACTCACACTCATCACACACTCACTCTTACACAATTTTTTCTTGTTTTATTATTTTACTTTTTTCTTTATCCTATTTTATAAATTAAAAAATTATATTATCAATAGAAACAAGTAATTAAGCATAAGTCTAATTACCCACATATTTGTTACTGTTGTAATTATTTTGCTATGGAAGAGCGGGGCCTCCTAACACAGGCAAAAACTGCTTAAAAGGAGACCCCAAACACAACCACCCATTGTTGTAACTAATTTCTTGAATAAAACATTTTGTATTTGTATAAGAAAACTAATAAAAAATATTATTATTAGTTTTCTTTTTTTTTCTGATTCCATAAAATACTAAGATTTAATTGTAAAGAATGAATCGACACACATACTCGTATTTTTTTGTCATTAGCTTATTAATCAACTATGTCTAAGACCCCATGGCTGATCACTGTCTCTTAAGATACAGGTTTACCTAGTTTAAGAGGCAGAGTTGCAATACTTGAGTACAGAATTCAACTTAGAACCAGATGTATCTAAACATAATTTTGTCATGTAGTAGTCAATTTTGTAAGCTCAGCCGGACCTGACTAACTTCAAATAACTTACATGAGGACTTCACATGTCACTTGAACTGCTCATAACTTAGTTCCACCAAGTCAAACATTGGTTACGTCAGTATTCACTTTTATTTTTCTTATTAAGAATTTGTCTTCATCACATTAGTTTGTTTATAATTCTTTGAGTTACGTATAAAGAATTTGTGGCTAAATGATAACGGGTTGATCGAAAGGTTAAGCTACGCTTGCCGCGGCCGGTTCGTGGATGGATGGCCATCCAATACTCCATTAGTAGTTGTATGTAATTTTAATTAATGTTCCATTTTAGGGTTCCGTACCTCAAAAGGAAAAAAACGGAAGCCTTATAGGATCACTCGTGTATCTGTCTGTCTGTCCGTCTGTCACAACCAATTTGCTCCGAATCTAATGGACCGATTAAGTTGAAATTTGGTACACATATGTATTTCTGTGACCCAAACACGGACATGTAACGTAATTAAATGAATTTTGAATATGGGGGTCAACTTTGGGGACAAATAAGAAAATTTAAAAAAAAATAATTGCGAACTGTAGGTACTGTGTGACATATCAAATGAAAGGGCTTACTGTGAGGGTCTCAAATATATACAATTTTAAAATAAACCATTTTACAGTTATTTAAGTAAAAAGACGAAAATAGACCATTCCTTCCCCCCTTATCTCCGAAAGTACTGAGACTAAAATAAAAAAAAAATATATAAAAGTATACAGAAAATAGTTCAATACCTATAGATTACAGGAAAACTAATAAGAAGTCGATGGTCTTAAAACAACATGGCAAATCTCTCAATATTGTGCGTACAAACTTTGCAATTTGCAGTTGGAATGTATGGGAGAACATGTATTTCAACTACAATGTTAAGTTTGTTCTTGGGATTCATCCAAACTACGTAATCCTTCATTGTGCGTAGTCCGACAAGCACTTGGCCGGTTTTATTCCTATTATGTATCTATTTTACTTGAATTAAATGATTTGATTTGATTACATATCGAGACCCCTTTGTGCCTCGGACAGCATGTTAAGGGACCCGGCTGTCATTCGTAGATCTTTGAAATTTGTTACGGGCTCAAAGGCTGCCCGACTTAAATCGGTCTGGGCAGGACATGTCTGCCGCATGCTGGACAAACTGTAGGCCCAAATAGGACAGAACTGGTGCGCTGAGACAGTAGCGAAAGATGGAAGGAGTGGAGGGTGGCTTTGCCCAGGATAAGAACAATAATGTAGAATGTGAGTTATAGTAATATACAGATTCTCCTAAGGACACTATGAGTACTCATCCAATTTCGGGGAACTATATATGCTTCAGTGACTATCGTAGAAAAAAGGAAGGAGTTCCCCTCGTCTAGTCTATTTATAGACTTTGTGTTTCTAGCAAGTTCTATAGAGAAGTGACAGTGGTAATGTCATAGACTAATTGGCAACTCCCACAGATAATTACTTTCCAATTAGTCGACTAATAATTATGATATGCTACAATGGGAGAGACGGAGCAAGCTAGTAAAAACAAAAAAAACAGGAATCTTACGGAATAAATTCTCTAAATTATGGTGAAAACCGCATCAAAATCTGTTGCGTGGTTTAAAAGAACAACGCTGTCACACAGACAGACACGAAAACCGAATTCAATTTTTATCATATAATATCATAGGTATGTAGGTATAGATGAGACTTTCCAACAGCTTTTGGTAATAATTAATTCAATAAAGACGACAACTTCAAATTCTCATGACACAATAATAATTAATATTTGCACAGAAAAACCTCCCCTATTGCAATAGGTATATATCTATATTTAGCACACAATGTTCTAATAATTTCATCACACCGTAATCTTGGGTGACCGTGAACAGAATCCAATGAGGTTATATTATACTACCTTTCCCGAAATATGGAGGGGAGATAGTCCTGCTGCTTAGGAATGATTTCATTGTTGTGTTTTTACTATATTTTTTGTACACTTATAGACGCTTCCCAAAGCGAATGTGTCTACTTGGTCCATACAAAGTAGAAACGCCATTTGTGTACCGTAGAGGTTTAAGTATAGAGGGTGTCTCAAACGTAGTAGTCCAAAGGCAAATGGGGTAAAGCTTAGATGGCCACCTATCATTTAAAAATTTAAAAGTTGGGGGTATTAGGTAGTACATTTTTTTTTTTAAATCTGGGCTTAGAAAGTTTAGCTAAAGTTTAATAAAAAATTAGAAAAGACAACTAAAAATACAATCTGAAGCGTTTCAGAGCCACACTGAACGTAAATAGGAACACAATCTTGTAGGTACACTATCAAGACATCTTCCAGCCAGATTCGAACTCGCTACATCGAAAATGTTGTTCACAGAGTCGAAAATTCCAAGCAAATTTGTATTTTTTTTAAAGGACTTTGACAAAACTGGCATATGAACCAACACACATTTACTATAATTACTAGTTCTTTTAATAATATACATTACAAATATTTCAATAGAACGTACACTTTTTAATTTCGAAAACATTTAAAAAAATATTCACTTCCGTCATAATCCTCGGTGTTATTATTGTTTGGTTCAATTTGAGGTTTTTAATAGGCAAAGGTATTATAGATCGTACAGCCAAGTCTTTGTAACAGCACTCTTAATAAGAGTTTGACACAGACAAGCGTCAGTATTCTCAACACTTGATATACGATAATGATTTTTAGTTACAAACAGTCCGCTATGATGTCGCGGAACCATAATACGGCTTATCAAAAAACTCGATTGAAAGCGCTGTTTGAAACGAGCAATAATATCGACACTGACAGTTGATGAATTGACAGATGACAACATTTGACATTTGGTAGTAATGTCACTTGGCGCGCGCTTTCTGTGCTCGATCTGCGTTTGCGTTGGTTGAGTACTGAATTCATTTGCATTTTGTTACTTTTCCGATTTTATCTAACAACTTGGCGTGAACAAAGGACTGTGATTTTCTCTTGAAATATCGACCTCTGGCTGAGTTTTACTGATACGGACCTACTTAGAACAACGACCTGGCTTATAATTGGCTTTTTATTGACGTAATTATAACCTCAAAATCCGAAAGTGATTTGATTTTTTCCGAATTCTTACAAGTGTCTGTTGTTTTAATTTAGGTTAAATCGAATATATACATTATCTAAAACCCAAAAACTAAACACACCTCCCTGTTGGATCTTAGGCGAGCTATGTATGGACGACAAGCAATGCCCTTTATTACATTAGCGAAATTTGCTCTACTGTAGAGAATATCCCAACTTGTAAATAAATGATAGGTGGCCACCTCCGCTTTACCCCATTTGCCTTTGAACCACTACATTTGAGACCCCCTGTCGCTCTACCATGCAACCTTCCCGAATATTTTATAAGTTGATGGCATGTTTGATGAGATAAACACTATTTCATTTAAGAAGATTAGAAAAGAATTGAGATTCAGCTTGGAGAGCGGACAGAGCGCGTCATAATGAAAAATAAGTAAATTGATTGATCCGAATAATCGAGATTAATGTTACATATTTGTACCGGTATCCTATCTTCATTGGTACACTAAATGACGATATCATTTTCACATACGTTCTACCATATAAAACAGTTCACTAAATTCTACGTGAATAAATCTTAGATCTCTCAGATTTGCCGCTTTAGCATAAACAAGACGCTGACGAGTCAAGGCGGCCTGTTCAAGCCTGTGTTACTTAGTTATCTTCATTAGTAGCTCCTTGTTTTGCAGTTCTTATTATACCTTTTACACAGTAATACCTAGAGCTCCTTGTTAAAGGAGTCGTCCAGAACTGAACTACTACCTTACCAATTTTTACAATACAATGGAAATTAGGTACAGCAATGGCGTTGTCGCGACTTGAAGGGATACCGGTGAAATTGAGTGAGAACTAATATTAGCTTTGTCAAATTTCACCAAACTGAACGCGATCATCACTTCTAAATCGCGTTCAAGAGCTGCCTGTGTCAAAAATGCTGTCGAATACTCTGACAGCTCTTGAACGCCGTTTTCATGTGATGGTCTCGTTCGGTTTCATTTATGAAATTCGTCCTCAATATATCAACGTAATTTTAAACTTTTGTTTTCGCACATGTTTAAGAGGGCTGCTGGATTTTGTCACTCACATCGCTCACACGTGACCAGATTTTTAAGATTGTTAAATAAAAAAATGCTTATTTGAAAAATGTAATCAATTAGCAAAATAGTAAATAATATTAATTTAATAGGTAATTATTAAAAACACATTTTTATTGTGTCATTTAATGAATTCATCTCAAAAACAGATCTTAATACTTTTTGAGCTGAGTTCATTAGATATCACAATAGATAGGTATGTGTTTTTAATAATTACCTATTAAATTAAAATATTTTTTATTTTTTTATTTAAAATGGGTTTGCTCTTGACTCTAGTCTAGGTCGGAGGCGACAGAGACAAAGTCGACGAAAGAGTGAGCTTACTCAGAAGAAGCCTGTTGACTCTCACTTTGAAGAGATTAGGGTTGTATGCGTTCGGAAACACAGACGCAGGTAGTGATTTCCACTCTTTTGCTGTGCGCATTATAGAAGACATTTGGAAGCGCTTAGTGCGAATTGGTGGAATAGCAACTAGGTAGGGATGGTAACTGGCAGTGCGTCTAGATGTCCGATGGTAGAAGGGGACCGGCGGAATGAGGTCGTGGAGTTCTTGAGCACACTCTCTGAAGTACAATCTGTAGAAGACCGACAAGCAGGCAACCTTGCGGCGATGAGCCAAGCTATGAAGCTTGGCATCCACCAGTTTTACGTCACCAATGAGCCTCTTGGCTCTGCGTTCCACCAAGTCAAGCGCGGCTAGTTGGTACTTTGCTGATCCATCCCAAAGAGTTAAAAGCTGTCCAGGCGTATTTATCGCTTCACCCTATTTAGAATGCTTAGTTTCTTGGCCGCAGTTTGGGCTTTGTACTCAATGGTGGCGCCAAAGTTGAGACCAAAGTTGAGTTGAAAGTTGAGAATATTATTTACTAGTTCACCAATTGTTTACATTTTTTTTTTCAAATAAGCGTGTTTTCATTTAATAATCTCAAAAAAATGGTTTCGTGTGAGCAAGAGAGGTGACAAAATGCGACAGGCCTCATAAAGGTAGATTTACACTTCAAACAACAAAATAGAAAAGTTTTTTTCACCTGATAAAAACATAAACCTCACAACACATCATTGACCTCTCAAGCGTCTCCCGAAATATGCATATATCCGTTTCTTATTCCCAAAACTTACGATCATTATTTCCAGTAGAAGTGACTTCAAAAGAGCCAGATTCTTTGACTGAGGAGCTTTGTAACAAATATGATTGTCAGACCTTTTCTCTGAGGCGGCGGCATACACGCAGAAATAACGAAGTATCGAGATACGAGGTTGTATGTGTATGGAATATTATTGTTAGTTAAACAAAAAAGATCCAACCCACATAAGGTGTAATGTGGGTTGGATCCTTTTCGTTTAACTATGGACATTTTGGGAGAACATGTTTTTCAACTACAATGTTAAGTTTTTCTTGAGATAAATTTATCCCAACTACGGAACCCTTCATTGTGCGTGGTCCGACATGCACTTGACCGGTTTTTTGAAGTCGGTTAAAAATCACGTGAATGAAATCACAAGTAGATACTATCACGACAAAACACCGCAGTACAAATCGCATGGGTACTACAGTTTCTACAGTCTAACGCACTTAGTTAAAGAACAACTTAAGAACGGGATGAGAGGCCCAAGAGCTCTCAAACGAGTCTCAAAGGGCAAATCTACAGCCAAAGGAAAGGAGCAGCAATTAATAGGAACAAATTAACTCCGAGTTACCTCATCTTGTTCATTTTGTTGGAACTTTTTTTGAATAATTTATGGCACTTTGATGGTTGTAAGGGTTTGTTTTCCTTTTTTTTTTAACTGGGTTTGGAAGTAAGGAGGGTAATTTTTAAAAGGGTAAGAATTTTTTTAGGGTTGTCGTTGTGAGAGACTGAAATAAGTAATAATTTATTTTTAATAGCTGATTTAACGCTATTTAGGATGGCATTATGACATTATAATGCCAAATGACCTCGTCATTCATACTACAAAATATAACAAACACAGAATCCTAAAAGTAGAATTTCCCATTTTCAAATCCTTCAAAAACTTGTCGCTTCATTTTTCAACAATTTGATTGGTTGTCGTCTTTACGTTCTGTAGCATCTGGCTACGTTAGGTATACAGCTATACGTGCTACGAGGTATTTAGAAATAAAAGACGTGTCCTACATAGTGAACGGCTTAAGATGAACTATCTTTTTATTGCGTACCATACATCTACTTATATAAATCGTTCTCCGCGCATGCGCGAGGGCGTGCGCGGCGCTTCGAGAAAACGCGGAGTAGCTGGTCTTCTATCTAGAACATTCAGCGGCGCGCGGCGTTCGCGCGGCGTCCTTCTAGAAGCTGTGGCGACACGGCGCGTTCGGTGGCTTCGTTCCAGAACAGTCCTGCTGGCCGGCGCGGCGCGCGCGCACTCAGCGTGCGGCAGTAGGTATTGTGAGACGCGCTGTATGTAGGTATGTCGCTACAGTTCAAAGCAATCATTATCACTGGATTGATTTTTAACATAATTACGTTAAAAATACGACTAGTTCAATGCTACAAAAAATTCAAAGCTCTTCAGTTACTTCCTAAATGGAACTATTAAATGCTACCTTCGGAACCCTCAAAGTAAGACACGGTACAGTCGCGGACAGAACGGGAAGCAATTAATGATCGCACAAATTGACTTCAACTTTCATTCGTCTTGTTCATTTGGCAGAAATATTTCTTTTACTTGTTGTTTTTAACGAGTTCCAGTGAATTTTTAAAATGTTTTCCTCGTAGAAGTTTCTTAAAGCTGGCTCAGAAATGACGAAATAACGGTTTAGAGCGTGAAAAGGTATCAAGCAAACATACTTACTTTCGTATCTACGAGTATAATATTGTAGTTAGGAGGATGAAAAGCCTGTCTATTGACACTCTACGACTCACAAAATGTATTAGGTACTTAAATAAATACAAAAAAAAAAACTCCTTTCACACTCCTAAAGTTTCTATAATAATACCCCGACCCTCAAGATATAGGCATACGTCTAGTTTGGGGGTCACCATCCAATCTTCTTGTACAGCCTGATTATTAATAAATAAATTTCAATTCAAAATATAACTCAACCATGATTCGACGCACGTGGCGCCATCTATTATCATAAGAAGGTTATTGTTGTTATCCTCGGCGACAATACTTTATACTTAATACTTTTGAGATAAAAGGTCACTATGTCTGTTTCTGTACATCTGACAAAGTATATGTCAATTTTCAGGATGATCGGTTCAATGGTTTAGGCGTAAAAAGGTAACAAACAAACAAACAAACTTTCGCATTTATAATATTAAGTTAGAAAATTAGAATTCACCTCACAAGGTTCATCATTCTCCTGCCATTGTCCCAATTTATTTGGGGTCGGCGCAACATGTCTTTTTCTTCCATACTTCTCTATTAGTCGTCAACTCGGTAGTCACTCCCTTTCTGGCCATATCATCTTTCACACAGTCCATCCATCGTTTCTTTGGTCTTCCCTTACTCGTATAGCCCTCCACGTTCATTACTCAATACTTTCCTGATGACATTTTCCTTATTCCTCCGCATCACATGCTCATACCATGACAACCGATTTCCACACAACTTTTCAGTCACCGGTGTCACTTTCAGACTTCCATACTCATTTCTTATTCTATCCATAAGCGTAATACCACACATCCCTCTTAGCATTTTCATCTCGGATATGTGATATACGATGTTCGCAAAATTTTTATTTTTAACACCATAAGCCTATCTAAGTACCTACCTGAAACAATGTTCTATAAAGGTTTTCAAAAACTTTTATGTGTTACCTTGTTTTAATTAAGTTACAGCACAATCAACCAAAAATATGTATGTAAAGTCGTTAAAAAGGACGTCAATTGGAGATATCCGACATTTTACAAGGATAATAATATTTCCAATATTAATTCGTCAGTTCGTTATTAAGGTAAAATTGCTATCATCAATCAGCTTGTTCGATATTGAAGTATCTATTTGATGAAACTCGATGCTCGCGTAATGTTATTACAATAGGATTACATCGTGTAGTACAAGAGCATGACATTAATTGGATATTATGTAAATAGAATATCAACATAATAGAAATTATTAATTCAAATTTAATCGTGGAACCTTTTACTTGTTTGATTGGGATAAATAAATAATAATAAGTTATTTGGAACTTTATGTTCATGTTAGTTTAAATAACTTTTTTATTACTATAACAGACAATTCAAATCATTATACAAGATAAATCTAATAATTGATTGATTTTGTTATTAGTAATTTAACTCGTTGTTTATTTTACTTCGATGGTCCTAGTTTATCATCTGTGACTTCGAGTTACGACTACATGTACGGCTTATGTACGAGTTTATACTTATGTATGAGTTACGACTATATGTAAGTGGGCACACCCTTTATTACTGGAGGCTTTTATTTAGGTATAAAGTTCTGCTTGAGTATAGTTTTCGATTCCTTTTTTAATTTTTTTTTTGGTATATTGGCATGTGCTAGCTTACTTGTAGCGAATAATTTAATTTAATGTTTTGTGTTGCGTAATGTACCTAAATTATTATGCGCAGTGTTATATAGATTCATTTTTTTTACCTGAACAGACAGCTGTGCTGTTGGGGAGTTTGTTGCGCCACTTCTTCTCCCCAGCTAAAGCACTAGGAAGTGGTGAAGGGCGGGCGTTATGGGGGAAAGTCTTATGTAATTTTGACGTTCAAAAGGTGCTGATTCTCAGCCTAGTTTGAATAAATGACTTTTGATTTTGATGGACATGGAAGTTAGCATTCGTTTTTATTCAGAAATGCAATGATTGCCGAGAGACATTAAGAAAATAGTTGTACTGTACATCATTCTGCCTAGCCTTTTCCCAACTATGTTGGGGTCGGCTTCCACTCTAACCGGATGCAGCTGAATACCAGTATTTTACATGGAGCGACTGCCTATCTGACCTCCACAGCCCAGTTACTGGGTAATACGATACCCCTTGGTAAGACTGGTTGTCAGACTTTCGGGCTTCTGACGACCCGTAACGACTGTCAAAGATCCACGAATGACAGCCGGGACCAACGGCGTAATGTGCTTTCCGTGGCACGAAGGAGTCTCAGTATGAAAAGATGGTCACCCATCCACGGACCAACCGCGGCAAGCATAGCTTAACCTGATGGATCGACCCGTGCGGCTGTTATTACTTAGCCACCCTCTAAAATAATTGTACTGTACACAGATGTCTAAATAAATAAACTGAACTTGTTTGATTTACTAACTAGGAATCTAAGCTAATAACTTGAAAATAGAATGCCATGATTCTTAAAGGTTTTTTTACCTACCAATGCATCATCATCTGCCTAGCCGTTTAGCCGTAAACTATGTTTCGTTCGGCTTCCAGTCAGACCGGATGCAGCTGAATACCAGTATTTTACATGGAGCGAACGTTTCTTCCAATACAAACTCCTCAAAAACATAATTTAAATGTCTGAATAAATATCCCTGGTACAGATGTTAAATCAAACCACTTCTCTATTTACATTATTCAATAAAATCAAATCATATAAACGAATTAGCGAACAAATCAATTTACTTTGAAGATTTTTTTCATCGGTCAAAAGGAATTCTTGCTGATTTTACATACAATTAGATTTCGTCAATTGAATGTTATGTGAATTGAGTCGAGGTTTTGATCCCTTACAATATTTTTTGAAATAATAAATTGGGTGTTTTTTTTTAATAAATCAGTCGCTTTTTCACAAAACATCTTAAAGAACCAAAAAAGATTTTCTGTGCTTTATTTTTATACCTGATATAGCCGCACGGGTCGATCCATCAGGTTAAGCTACGCTTGCCGAGGTTTGTCTGTGGGATGGGTGACCATCTTTTCATACCGAGACTCCTCCGTGCCTCGGAAAGCACTTTAAGCCGTTGGTCCTGGCTGTCATTCGTGGATCTCTGACAGTCGTTACGGGTCGTCAGAAGCCCGAAAGTCTGATAACCAGTCTTACCAAGGGGTATCGTATTACCCAGTAACTGGGTTGTGGAGGTCAGATAGGCAGTCGCTCCATGTAAAACACTGGTATTCAGCTGCATCCGGTTAGACTGGAAGCCGACCCCAACATAGTTGGGAAAAGGCTAGGCAGATTGATATGTTTCACTGACTCGTCGTTCTTGTTCGTCCGATTCAGCGTGGATAAGTGTGCGAGTTTTCATAGGATTTTATACAAGAACCTCATTGTAAAATTCGATTCTTTCGGCTCCTTCTTTTCCTTCGGCTCTGAGAACTGTGCGTTTACCTTCAGTGGCCATCTCGGTAGTCGCCCCTTCCTCGCCATATCATCTTTCACACAGTCCGTCTATCGTTTCCTTCCCCTACTCATATAGCCATCCTATTCATACTCAAATATTCATGGCATTACAACCGATTTCCACACAACTTTTCCGTCATCGGTGCTACTTTCATACTTCCTCTTATACAATGTATATCTGTATTAATTCACATTATAAAAGTAATTTGTTCTGAATCGTTTACTGAATTTATGTTATTATTATTCCAAAAATAAAACTACGGAAATTACAGTCATACTTCCGTTGTACAGTCAAAACAAACCAAAATCGACAAACTACCTACGACGCTTATACGCGTGTGACTGTGTGCGTGCCTAGATTTCTAATGTGGCCACAATTTGTCCCACTATTTGTATAACTAATTTAATAAATAAACAATGTTTTATATTTAATAGGAAAATTCGGTGTATGTAGTATAAGCATAATAATATCCCCACCGCTGTATCACTACGTTGACGTCGTGGGGGGGCTTGCGCGCTTCAAACTTTAGGTCTGTGCCGGTAGAGTTTGCCGGAACGGGTCTAGGATGAGGAGCCAGACCAAGAGAGATACAAAAACCCGCAGGGCAGCATGTGGCGAGCTGATGGGCAGTAGCGACCCCATGAACCCTATCTCCCGGGAGAAATCTTGTCCTCATCTCTGGCTTGCCTTTATTGGCCGGCTGGAGTGAACACTGACGAGGAACAGAGCTCCCACCTCTTTCTTGCCTTTATTGGCCGGCTTGAGTGGAGATTCGCAGGAGCAAACGTGCTCGGAGGAAGGAAGTATTCCAGTAAGGTGCTGGTAGGGATCTTGACCGTACTTCCGGGATTGTCCTGATAGCCGTGGAATACCTCTCCACTCCTCAAGCACCTCAGGAAGTATTGCCCCCTTGTCGCTACGTCACTATGTGCTAGCGGCCGTCTCCGGGGGCCCATTATTGAGTGTGCAAGTCACCCCCTGCCATTTTATCCGTGTATAATATATAACATTGGTCAGGCAGGGGACATAGTTCTTCCATAGTTCACGTTACCCAATCCACTTTAGCCACCCAAACCCATAGCCCAATATGTTTTGTTTCCACGTACAACAATAGTCCTGTACCAACCGGGGGTTTTCCTTGGGTGCACTTGCATAGTGCATACAAGGATAATCGTCGGTTGGTGCCTCCTCATCATTTAAAATTATCTAAGGGGCCTCTGCGAGTTGGCTTCGGCTCCTCGTACGCCTTCCAAAGGTCCGGGACCCCAGGGTCCCGAGAATTATAAAAAAATCACAAATAATAATATAATAACCTGGGACATTTCACACACGGACATTAGACCCCAAACTAAGCAGAGCTTGTACTATGGAAACTAGATAACTGATATACTACTACTTTTTTTTTTTTGTAAATACATACATATATAGATAATCACACCCAGTATAAATCATGATTCTGCCTAGCCTTTTCCCAACTATGTTGGGGTCGGCTTCTAGTCTAACCGGATGCAGCTGAATACGAGTATGTTACATGGAGCGACTGCCTATCTGACCTCCACAACCCAGTTACTGCAATACGATACTCCTTGATAAGAATGGTTGTCAGACTTTCGGGCTTCTGACGACACGTAACGACTGTCAAAGATCCACGAATGACAGCCGGGACAGCTTTTCGAGGCACAGAGGGGTATTGGTATGTAAAGATGGTCACTCATCCACGGACCAACCCCAGCAAGCGTAGCTTAACCTGATGGATCGACCCGTGCGGCTGTTATTACTTAGCCACGAGCTCCTCACATTTACCAAGTATACAATCTACTAAATTATAATTACTTCTTAACGAGAAGTTTCCCGTACCGGGTGCATATTTGAAATGCCGACATCCGAGTTTTACTAAATAACTTATGAAAAGTGAAGTTTTGCGCCTGTAGTGGAGTTTCTTACGCTCTGTGGTGTAAGTTAGGAGCTTAATGTGATTGCATGGTAAGGTTGTGTGGTGGGGATGAAGTTAGAATGTTAGTTTGGAAGTAAATATTATTCTCTTTGACTAGAATTTGATATGAATTTTCCTAATGTTGAACATTGGTGTAAATGTATTTAATAGTAAACTTTGCCCGCGGCTTTCCTTAATTTAGAATTTGACAATCAATTCACACTACTAAACACACGAAACTTTAATAGTGTAAGATAGGTCTAGATAATATATTTCAATCAGGAATTGAAAGACACGTGGCGCCATCTATTATCATAAGAACGTTATTATTGTTTTCCTCGGGAACAGTACTTTTTTTCGGGATGAAAGGTGCCCTATGTCCGTTTCTGTACACCTGACAACGTATATGCAAAATTTTATGATGATCGGTTCAGTGGTTTAAACGTGAAAAGGTAACAAACAAACAAACAAACTTACTTTCGCATTTATAATATTAGTTAGGAGGTGGAGATTTTGCTTTCCTGTTGTAAATACGGCTTAATACTAATAAATTAACTGACGGTTTTAATGAAAACCCGAATAAGTAACTTAAAACAAGGAACTGGCGCTCGATGTGGATAAAAGCTAGTCATTCTCATCACCCAGTAATTTAAACAATGTAAAGCCGGGTCCAGATATGTATCATTTGCACGATCCGATCACCGTAAGCTCCGTACCTAGCTGTGAACGCCTTTTGTTTACCGCGTATCATTTTCGCCGTACCTTTCACTGGGTCCACACTTGTATCATTTTAGTGTATCCATAGTGTATCAGATCTTCGACGCGTAACATCGACGTGGATCATTTTCGCTAGCGTGGACGCAAAATGATACGCGATCTGTTACACGCCGTAGCTTGATACACCTCGATCGGATCGCATAAGTGTATCATGATCGGAAGAAAGATCGTAGTATGGACGCATTTTGATACTGGGTCACGATACGCCGCGATCCATCTCGACGCGGTTTTCCTCCGATCATCAAAGGGGTTACGCAATGCCGATACAGTACGGCCGAAATATCTGAGCAGGTACGAACGTAACATTTTTTAGGAACCAAATGGTGACATGGGGCGAGTGTGAGTGAGAGAACATGCGCGAAAGTTCGTAGTGCCAATATTCAGATTTTTCAAGATAATTCGGCCGTACTGTATCGGCATTGCGTATCCCCTTTCGATGATCAGGGAAGAACAGCGTCAAGATGGATCGCGGTGTATCATGTATCAAATGATATAGACGTATCGTAACATAGTATCAAAATGCGTCCATACTACGATCATTCTGCCGATCATGATACACTTATCCGATACGACATGTATCAGATACTGATCGACGTGTATCAAGCTACGGCGTGTAACATGATCGGGAATCATTTCGCGTCCACACCAGTGAAAATGGTCCACGTCGATGTTACGCGTCGGAGATCTGATACACTACGAATACTCTAAAATGATACAAGAGTGTGGACCCACCTCAACACGAGTCGCGAACACGTCCAGGCTGACAGACGCCCGTATCCATATCTCATTTGATGATCGAAAAAAAAAACCGGCTCTACATGGATCGGGTCAAAAGTAGCATATCGAGACTGCGTATCATCACCCGTCCACATAGGCGATCATGATACGCGTCGGCGATACGGATACGGTGATCGGATCGGGCAAATGATACGTAATCCTAAAGCCTATATCCTACTCCTGAAGCCTAGGAGTAGTTCTATTTTTAGCGATGTACCTACAGGATAGGCATTAAATAAATATATAAAATAAATAAATAATAATATCCTAGGACATTGTTCACACACGGTCATCTGATCCCAAACTAAGCAGAGCTTGTACTATGGAAACCAGATAACTGATAAACTACATACACTACTTTTTTTTTTGTAAATACATACTTATATAGATAATTACACCCAGACTCAGGACAAACAGACATGTTCATGCACACAAATGTTTGTCCTGGGTGGGAATCGAACCCACGACCAGCGGCATGGCAGGTGGTATCTTAACCAACCACGCCATCTGGCCTGTCATCATTAAGTTTATTAGTATAATTTTTTACATTGAATCAATCTCAAAATCACACAACGTGCTAATCAAAGTGCCAACCACGTATATATTATATACTGCGCTAAGCCTCTGCGTAGCATTACCGTAGCATCCGCGTAGCAAACTCGTAGCAGTCGCGTAGCACTTATTCATTGCGTAGACCTCAAATGCCACTGTCGAAGTAAGCAGTTCTGCATTTTTAGTTTGTATTTCCTGCGTCTGTATTTGTGTATCCTTCCATTTATTTTCTACTTATATCTTGTACCATACCCTAAAGCAGCTGGTGAAACCTAGAGAGGGGCGTAATTTAGTTATGTTATAGGCCATTTTGCTGTGGTGACATTGTAATGGAAATTTTAAGGACTTTAGTATTTACTTATGGTCATTTTTATCTTGACATATATGTACTAGACAGAAAATTTGGTTGTTGTTATTGACAAAGAAATCTTGAATCATTGAAATTAAATTAAATTGTTTATCCTGTAAATAGGATATCAAAATCACTTTCATTAGCCATATTCAAAAAATAATAATAATAACAGTTCAAGTTACCCAATCCACTTTAGCTACCTAGGCCCATAGCCCAATATGTTTTGTTTCCACGTACAACAATAGTCCTGCACCAACCGGGGGTTGTCCTTGGGTGCACTTGCATAGTGCATACAGGGATAATCGTCGGTTGTTGCCTCCTCATCATTTAAAATTATCTAAGGGGCCTCTGCGAGTTGGCTTCGGCTCCTCGTACGCCTTCCAAAGTTCCGGAACCCCAGGGTCCCGAGAAACATAAAAAAATATAATAATAATAATAATAATCTAGATAGAGTCGACATTATACTCCGGCACAATCCTCATGGTATTGAAGCTGTTGAGCCACAATACGATGACCACTACTGGTACAGTCTGCCCTGCTACGTATATGTATATCATCCTACACAAATATCAACATAAAATTTCATTTCATGTGATGTACAGGTCTGCCAGTCTGCCACTTATAGACCCGGGACAGTGAGGCGCTCGCCTTTGCTAGTACTATGGTCAGACAGAACTAATAATAGCATGGTCAGCAGACAAGTTATGTAATGCTTTAAAAATATACTTCGATAGAAGATTGCTTTTGTGAACAAGTGAATTTAGTTAGTTTAGTTTTGTGTTGTTTCGGCTTGATTATCTATTCTATCAACGAATTTTAAGCGATTCCTATGTTTTTTTTTGTTAGTGTGTCATGAATTTGTGAAATCTTCTACCAAAGCAGTTACAGCCCGATGCAAACGTTATGGCGGCTCAGAACACGAGGCGAGTTACTGCGCAGTAACAAGTTCACGTGTCAGCGGGGGTGAGGGGCGGGTTACTGCGCAGCGGGTAGCGCACTTCAGAGCCGCCATAAAGTTTGATACTTACTATACTACCGTGAAGGCTGCCATACACGGACTGCTCAAGCAGTTAGCCATTGATCAACATACACGGACCGCTCTTGCAGTCATAGGCAATAACTTGAAGCTGCCATTTTGATAACTGCTGGAGCAGTTGATACCAACTGCTTGTCATTCAAATCAGTAGCAACATGGATAATTCCAAATAAATTCTTGCGATTTTATTACACTGACCGAAGCGTCACAATCTACGTCGCCCATTTTGCTCAAGAAACAAAATTGGAAGCGTGCGGGCGGATAGCGCGCGCGATGTGGAATGAAGAGCGCGGGCGGAGGTAACTGTGCGAGAGCTGGCGACTGCTTGACCGCACGACCGCTCGAAGCAGTTGCAACTGCTCGAGCGGTTTCGTGTATGTGTGTACGTAGAAGACTGTAGTTCACTATGCAGTCGCAGCTTGAAGCAGTCCATCCTGACTGCTTCACGCAGTCCGTGTATGACGGCCCTTAAAGAAATTAAAATGTTTAGCAAATTGACTACAAACTTAAATTGTCCGTGTAACCAAATCACAACTGTAATTTTTGACCGTTGTATGTAATGGCTAGACTACGGTAAATTAGCGTATAGGTAGTGTATGTTTATGTTTACTATAAACAATTATTTTCCTGATTGTACCTTTATATGTAGGAAGTGGGTCGCATATAATTTAATGATAGGTTAGTGATCGGTGCACGTGTTGTTTACAGCTAAGATAAATGACGTACGATGACGCCGCCGTCAAATATATTTATTTATTTAACCATTTATGTACACATAAATAAACAGACAAGAAAAAAGGAACAGAAAATTACGTACAATGGTGATGCTTATTTCTAAAGAAATCACTTCCAGCATACCTGCGATAGGACAGAGGTAAAAAGAGATGTAGACACCGAGTGTAAGAGTTAAAGAGAAAATAAAATACATAAAATCTAAAAAAAAAACAATGCTCTTAGCAAATAAAACATATAATAAATACTTAAATATATACATACTTTTAAACTTACTTCTTCCCCTTTTTTTGTAGCTTTTAGAAAACACTAGATTTCACCGTGAGCTGCGTAAAGATAGATGGCATAGATTAATTTACTAATGGTAGGTATCACATAAAGAAAATGTCATCAGAAAAGTTTTGAGTATGAATGGATGGCTATACGAGTAGGGGAAGAACAAGAAACGGTGGATGGACTGTGTGAAAGATGATATGGGTAGAAAGGGGGTGACCAAGATGACAACTAAATGAGAAGTATGAAAGAAAAAGACATGTTGCGCCGACCTCAAATAAATTGGGATAAGGGCTGATGGTGAATGATGGTAGGTATCATATAAACGCGTTTCAATCGAAAACTGTATATACTAGTTTTAAAAAAATGCTATGACAGTAGCGCCCTAGGCCTAGGTTCGAGTCCCTCTATGGGACGCCCTTAGGTGTGTTACTTATGGGCACGCCACAATTGCGGCGATAAGTCCCCTCTTTGAGGAGTGGTTGGAGAGGCGTCATGGCACCCTCACCTTCCGCCTGACGCAGGTCCTCACCGGGCACGGTTGCTTCGGGAGGTTCCTGTTCCGGATAAGGCGGGAGGAAACGCCCGGGTGTTACCACTGTGTGGATCGCCCGGAGGACACGGTGGAGCATACGGTAGAGGTCTGCCCGGCTTGGGCAGAGCACCGCCGCGTCCTCGCGGAGGCGATCGGCGGCGGCGATCTCTCGCGTCCGGCCCTGGTACAGGCCATGGTACGGAGCGAGAGTACATGGGAAGCCGTCACCTCCTTCTGCGAAGCTGTAATGCTCGCGAAGGAGGAGGCTGAACGCGTGAGGGAGAGGCAATCTTTGCGCCCTCACGCCCCTAGTCGCCGCAGGAGACGCCCTGGGCGTCGGGGATCGATAGCCGATTCCCGACCACCGTAGGCGCAGGCTTGCGGATGGCGAGCAACGGGTAGCTCGCCGTCCGGTAAGGACCAGGCTCGGGTCGACGGCGCGTTGTGTTCCACGCGCGCCTCAAAGAGATGTCAGCACTAGCTGAAGGGGTCCGCTAGGGCCGATGGCCGCCGGGGTTGCGGGTTGTTCGAAAGAGTTACCGTGGCCCTGGCACAGGCAACTGAAGGAACACGGGTGGGTTTTAGTCAGTAGAAGTCTGACACGCCCTCCCGCTCCACCCAGAGCGGGAGAAGTTATTTGATGATTTCCCATCCACAAAAAAAAAAAAAAAGGTGTGTTACTTAAGTTTTAATTTTAATTTCTAACAAGGCGAGAGGCCCTTCTGGCCCCGCCAACGCTCGGTTAAGCAGCCAAGGTCACCTGCGAAAGGTCCGCATTAAAAAAAAAAGCTATAATGAAGCCTCAGTTACATAACACACTGTGTTGCTAACGCTACCATCCAAATAAGTAACACAGAATAGGTACATTCAAATACCCACTCACTCACAAAATTTCGTAGCCTCGTAGCGAACCCTCATTTACAAATCCTAGCAGAAAACATTCCTACTAATAATTCTCTTAGCAAAACTTCGGATTTTCTTCAGTCATTTTAAACTATACAATAAAATAATGTTTTGTATTGCAAATAAACTTCAATCGGTTTCGTTTGCGGCATAAACAGAGAGTGAGGTAATCCATATTCATATTGCAAGAAAGTTATTGACTACTGGTGTATATTTTTATGTTAATTTTGCATAAAAACAGTGTTGTGTTTCAGTTGTAAATTGCTGAATAAATGAGATAAAAGCTTGTTGTTCCTTGTGGTTTGTGTTTTTAAAAAAAGGTACCCTCTCATTCAAATTGAAACATAAATTATATTACCTACCTACTCGGTATAAGAACCTGTTTATTTTTTAGGGTTCCGTACCAAAATAGTAAAAAGGAACCCTTATGGTGCGACTCAGTCTGTCTGTCTGTTCGTCTGTCAATGCTAGATATCTCAAGAACTACTAATGAATGAATTTTGGAATGACAAAGATGACGTTTGCCCAACTATTCTGCTAATAAGAAATAAATAACATACGTTTCTTTTTTTTTGCAACAGGAACTGAAAGGGGGTCTCAAAAATGCAAAATGGGACTACTAGGGCACGTGGGGTATCATATGAAAGAGCGCTGTTTGCACACTTTCAAACATTTTTCTTTTTTTTGGATAGTAGTTTATGTACAGATTACAGGAAAAAACGATGTCTCTAAATAGCACACTTTTTTATGGTTCGAAATCCTCGGTGGGCGAGTCCGACTCGCTCTTGGACGGTTTTTTTTTTGTATATCTATGAAAACCTCTCTCACTACGTTAAATATGGTTAAAATAACATTGGGGGCTGAGATAAGTCCTTACTTTATTTATACAGACTGAATGTTGTGCACATAAAAAAAAACATGTGCACACACTCGCCACAATTCTTCTGTCTTTGACACATAAAACTGTTTTGATTCAAGTCTGTGTAAATGAAATGAAAGTATTTATGCTGCTAAGTACGGGTCGATCCATCAGGTTAAGTTACGCTTGCCGTAGTTGGTCTGTGGATGGGGACCCCTCTATGCCTCGGAAAACACGTTAAGCCGTTAGTCCCGGCTGTCATTCGTGGATCTTTAACAGTCGTTACAGGTCGTCAGAAACCTGAAAGTCTGACAACCCCGTATTATCCAGTTACTGGGTTGTGGAGATTAGATAGGCAGTCGCTCCATGTAAAATACTGATATTCAGCTGCATCTGGTTAGACTGGAAGCCTGACTGGAAGAAACCCCAACTTAGTTGCGAAAAGGCAAGTAGAAAATTGATAGGATATCGAAATAATCTTAAAAAAAAATTAAGCTAGATCAAGTCGACATTCCCTATCTGACTACACCTGAAAAGAAATGGGGGGTAAAGGTCACACGGTCTAGTGACAACAGAGACGGAGTTTAACCTTCAAACCTCTCTCGCCTTAGGTGGCTATTATTCCCACTAATTCCATAGTAGGTACTCAAACTCTTCTTGCTTGAGATTATTTAAACGATAATATATCGCTACGAGTACAAGCACCCACAATTAACAATACATGAATAATTCAAATGAAACTGAAACGGGTTTCACCCTTCTTGCCACTGGGGTGAGTCCTTTCGTTTTCAAATTATCTACCTGTAACACGTCCCTTTTTTCAACTTTTGTATATTTTTATGGTAAACGATTTATACGGGTTTCGGTACTGGATAATTTCCGAGCGTTTTTTTCTAGCGGAATAGATGAGAAACTCAATAAACAGCTGTTGTTTTAAGTTCGTTTATTTCAATGAGTTTTTCTCGACGAAACTTTTTTGTTGTACTTTAAGGAATTGTTACGAAACTGCAGTATTTAAGAGATATGATAACTAGAAAATAGAGCAGCTGTTCTGTTTTCATACGTTGCAGGAGAATATACTGGTTTTTTAGGTATCAGCTGCTCCGGAATTAGAAAAACCGGCCAAGTGCGTGTCGGACTACGTACAATGAAGGGTTCTGCAGTTGGGATGAATTTAACCTAAGATTGTAGTTGAAAAACATGTTCACCTATACATTCTAACTGCAAATGTAAGTTTATACGCACAATATTGAGAGATTGACCATGTAATTTTAGTTTTCTTGTAATCTATACTTATAGAACTATTTTCAATTTTTTTCAATTTTTTGGCTCATTAGCTTAAGAGGTAAGGGGCGGAAATGGTAAATTTTCGTTTATTTCCTTAAATAACTTTAAACCAATTTTAAAATTATAAATATATATATTTAAGACCCGCACAGTAAGCCCTTTCAATTGATATGTCACACAGTACCTACAGTTTGCAAAACTTTTTTTTATGTTCTTATTTACCCCTAAAAGTGACCCCCATATTCAAAATACCTATGTTTATGTTACACGTCCGTATTTGGATCACAGAAATTCATACACATATCAAATTCCAACTTAATCGGTCCATTAGATTCGGAGTAAATTGACTGTGAGAGACGGACAGACAGACGGACACATGAGTGATCCTATAACGGTTACGATTTTACCTTTTGAGGTACGGAACCCTAAAAATAACGTAATAGATTTCAAAACAGCTGTGACAATTTATTTATTTGTTTGAAAAAGAGGCAGCAATGTATTTGCTAGTTTGGCTGTACTATTGTATTTAATAAACAAAACTAATTTAAAATTCAATTACTTTTAAAATATGTTCGAATAAAATATTTATCCAAATTTGTTTTTCTTAAATTGTTTCGTTGCTACAAGCAATTACTTAGATTAAAAAAGGCTTCAAATAAATCTCTAATAGCAGCGATGTTTATTACTTTGAATACCAAAAAATAAACCTTTAAAAAACATTACCTAGCCTAGGTGAAAAAACCAGAATACATTCAAATAAAACTGTTTTCGTTAAAGCGAAACAATCTAAATAAGTGTTAAAAGCAATAAAAGTGAAGTAACGAGTTTTCACCCAAATCTAAAAACAGAATTTTCTACGATTTTTCTGCAAAGTTCTCGAAAATCAAGAGTTATATTGAATACAAAATAGAAGATCACCGAATCATCGAAAAAGGGTTTAGTTTAATAAAATTTAAGGTTTGGGTTTCATTCGTGCGTATGTGCGACTTAGGATTATGTGTAGGGTGGCGGTGTAAAATTGGAATAAGTAAGTTTAAAGTAACTTTGTGGGTCGAGTTGTCGAGATTTTGGTTCATCTGTTTTACATTCTTGATTTTGAGAGAATGAATTGGATAAATCACTAAGTGAGAATGGGAACGATTTAATCCTACTTTGTCATTGTCAAGTTTCACAATTATTTTCAGTAGTTGAAAATAAAAACTTTTTAGTTGTGGAACCTACCCCACACAAATTCGAATACATAATTGAGCACAATAATTGTAGATATAGCCATGTAAATAACGGTGATAGGAAGTTATTAAACATCATCACATCATACACATAAAATAAGTGGGAAATATACGCATTATTGAAGCTAACTCAAAAACTCTCCAAGCAAATTTAATAAAATGTATATGGGACCTATACCCGGGAAGTATACCCTTTCAAACAAAAAAAGAATTTTCCAAATCGGTCCACCCGTCTTTGAGTAATCGCGTAACAAATATACAAAAAAAAAACATACAGACGAATTGAGAACCTCCTCTTTTTTGAAGTGGGTTAAAAATTCAAACTACCAATCGTGTAATGTACAGAAGTTTTTTTTTTATAGCAATTTTAAATTGACAAAAATATTGAAACCTAGTCGTCAAGAAACATTGTATTTATAACGAAGGCTTAAAAACTGGTATACTAATTCATCGTAAGTACTACGAACATAAGTAAATCAGTTTTTTGAATTCTATTCCTAATTCAGACCTTATACAAACAACAGTAGTATACATTGGGCACTAAAATAAAATTTTAAACGCGTATAAAGTTTCCTTGAATCACTTCAAAACCTATCCCGCCCGTAATATGAAAGCTTCACTACGAGCAGAACTAAGCGACAGGCAAATAATCTGTTTATTTCATGGTCTACTGCAGTTTAAACTGCACAATTTAACGTGAAATGAACTGTATTTTGTGTAGTTTATAAGTCATAACGCACTGTGGGTCCATAAGTGGTTGAAAATTGGACACCGTATTATATCCACATCCATGTTATGGTTTTATAAAAGTTTTCAGATAGTTATTTCGTGTTTGCAAGTTACACGTTGTGGTAAAAGGAGCTCTAAATCAGCAGTTACTTTCATTTAATCGTCAAAAAAAAAAAGGTTTATATTCGATGGATAATATAAGATTATTTGCGTCAAAGATGGTATACATAGGTGTTATTATAGAATATACGATCATATATGTTTTGCTTAAAATTAAAGCAAGCAAACTTACACGAATAAACAAATTTGAATTTACAAACATTATAATTTATGTTAAAAAAATCTTGAATGTTATAGAAATTATTTTCATTCAACCTTTCATTTAATTTAATTTTGAATAACCTGCACTTTCATATTTTTAATATATTAGGTAATTTATTATAGTTACGTACACACATAGCCAGACAGCGTTTAATATATTTTGCTAATCTAGGGAGCTCATTTAGCAAAATCAATCATGTAGTATTGATCACGGCGATAAACAAAGATTGACTACGGTAAACTGGGGTTACTTTGAAACTACGGGGCTACTTTGATAAACACTTTCGACTTATGAAAAACTTTTTTTTTTAATATCTACAACGTCATATTAAAAAGAAAGTATCGGGAGTGCCAACTACTGATATTATAGTTTATTTTTAATATGGCGTTAGTATAAGGCATAGGTCGAAAGTTGTTATCAAAATAACCCCGTAGAATCAAAGTAACCCCAGTTTACTGTAGTAAAGAATACCTTGTGGCATTAAAAGTCCGCCTGTGAACCACTTTTTATCATCTGCCTAGCCTTTTCACAACTATATTGGGGTCAGCTCCCAGTGTAACCAGATCTTGCTGAATACCAGCATTTTACATGGAGCGACTGCCTATCTGACCTCCATAACCCAGTTACTGAATAATATGATACCTCTTGGTAAGACTGGTTGTCAGAATTTCGAGATTCTGACGACTATCAAAGATCCACGGCTTAACGTTACTTCGTCAGAAGCCCGAAAGTCTGACAACCAGTTTTACCAAGTGGTATCGTATTACCCAGTTACTGGGTTGTGTGTGGAGGTCATATAGGCAGTCACTCCATGTAAAATACTGGCATTCAGCAGCATCCGGTTAGACTGAAAGCCGACCCCAATATAGTTGGGAAAAGGCTAGACATTGATTGATTGTAACTGATTTGCAAGTTATTTACATTTGTAAATCCTCTTGGTTGGCTTGGTACAAAACGCTATTAAAAAAGAAACTTTTAAATAGGAAACGTACATATCTAAAGTGAATTGAACGTTCAATTATCTTGATGAATTGGCAGCGAGTAGTCTAATCATATTTGTCGACAAATCAAGCATCCTCGCAGCATGCAAGTGTGTATCTGAGTGGGGACCGGTTTCAAACGTGATTGTCAAACGTTGTTGGGTCCGTGTGAGGTAGAATACTGACTGGTTTGTGACAAATTTCAGTTGATTTTCGAATATAGAAATGTCTAATCAGACTGTTATTTGAAGTGTTTGTTATGAGATCCATGTTAAACATTGAAGACTAGCTTCTGCCCGCGGCTTCGCCCGCTAGGATTGCAATACTTCCTTAACACATTAGGCGCGGCAGACGCACATGCGCGTTTTCATAACTTTCTTCGAGTGCGGCGCGCCGCACATGTGCGTTCGTTGTGCATCTCTATTGTTTCGAAAACATC
Organism: Dicycla oo; assembly: GCA_948252095.1. NCBI lineage: Eukaryota > Metazoa > Arthropoda > Insecta > Lepidoptera > Noctuidae > Dicycla > Dicycla oo. The sequence continues at coordinate 2,932,213 of OX411728.1, read as the reverse complement.
GTAAAAAAAAAGGGTCGGTAAGGGTGTAGCATAAAGAAGCGTTTGCATAAAGAATTCAGCAGAAAATGTGTTAATTGAATCGGATTTTATTCGCAATTTCATAAGTTTTAATTTTTTGCGCGGAAACCTAATTATTTATCTAAAATAAAAGTAGCTGAAGTTACTCCTTCGCTTTGACACTTCAGTTTTATTTATTTTTACAGACAGATTGTTATTTATTTAAGTGTATATATACAGAGTGAACGTCAATGGCCAAATTCGAAACTATGAAGAACAGTGAAAAGTACGCAAAGGAGTCTCGGGCTTAATTTTGATGAAAACTAAAACAGCATAATTGGATTCCTTAAAGTATCTTTTAAAAAAAAACACACACTGTATTATTACACCATTCGATAATGTCGCTAATAAGGATTGAATTCTGGGAAGAAATGCCATACGGCAAACTAAAGGAAAGAGCTCATTTTTAACAAAATACTTTTTTTATTTTTATCTTATGTTACCTACCTATTAAACCTTGATATTGATTCCCTTGAACCTAGAAAGCTGAAGTTTTGCACGGAGGTTCTCTTTATACTGTGGACAAGGAATAAGAAACATTTTTCGAAATTCCACCGCTAAGGGAGAGAAATAGGGAATGACAGTTTGTATGGAAAATCGTCATTTGTGGTTTAAAACATGAAAATTGGTATTTAGCATTCTGGTTGCAAATTAAAAACCACAAGTTTCAGTGTTTTTGATAAATCATCTTCTAAGAGGGTAAGATTTACCCCCCTGTATGTAAGGAAAAAAACGTTTAGAAATTACGAATGAGGTGGTATAGCGTTTTTGAAAAGTCTTCACCTAGGGGGTTTAAAATACTTAGTCGGCTTTTAGCAAATGTACTTAGCCGACTTTGGGCATCGCCAAAGACACTTGTCTTTCAGAGAACATAATAACTTTACTAAGTTCGATACCTACATGTAATTATTTAGGTAACTATATTTTTTTCTAAATTCCCACGGGACGATTTATATTTTCGCTTTAAAGTTGCCTTGTTAGATTTTAGGATTTTTTATCATCGCGCGGTGCTCCTCGGATACAATTGAAGACATTGTTTACCTGGATTAATACATAGGGTACTTTTAATTCCAGTAGTACTTTCCCTTGGGATGTTTTCCGACACCCATGCGGGCGAAGCCGCGGGAAAAAGTTAGTATATCTTAATATTTAATTAAGTATATAATTATGTTTATTATTTATTTATGTATATATTTTATCTTTGTCTTTTTTACTGGTTTGCGGTAAAAGCAACGTTGCTGTATTCAGAAGGGCAATTGCCGTACTTTTAAAAGTACATTCTCATTCTAATCTCAGTCACAATATGTCCAAGAAATCTTTGATTTACGTGCATTTTTGACAAGTCTTTGACAATGATTGTGGCTGAGTTGAGATTTTAAAAGTTTTTAAATGCAATAATTGGTCTTCTGGTGTAATTACAGACACATATAACATTTCAGTTATGTCTCAGGGTTGGCAGCGCCCCTTGGTATTGCAGAACCATAGCCAGTGGTGACCACTTAGGGCCTTATCACACTGACGATTTGCGAGCGTGTTTCCAGTGAGGCGATTGAATGAATGTGCTCACTGCATGTGCGTAGCGATCCCGGCACGAGTGCGCAATGCGTTCGCCGCGTTTGTATAACAAGAGCTATTAACTCGAATGTACGAGTCTACAACTCGCTTGTCTCGCGCTCTCTTGTTCATTTTCATAATATTGAACATATTATGAAAATGTGGCGAACACGTTGCGCACTCGTGGCGTGCACGCTAGGCACATGAAGCGAGCGATCACAAATAACACGCTCGTAAATAGTCAGTGTGATAAAAAGCCTTGCCATTGGGGCTGCCAGCTTGTGAGGCGAATCGTAAATTAAAAAAAAAAAAACCTAGACCACTTTTAATAATCGCATAAAAATCGCGTTTTTAAAACCACACCTTAAAATCCTAAACCCTTTCAATTACGCAGTGCTTAGAACACATGTTTTTTTTTATTCGAAATCGTCTCATTATCTCCAGTACTGCGGGGCCCAAAGGCGTGATAAAGGCTCCGTTAATTGGGCCCCATGTTTGTTTGGGTCACTTAGCCTTTAGCGAAAATATCGTTTTCTTTTTCAATGTGTTTGCTATGTGCGTATAGCACACAGTCTGGACCTTTTTTTATTTAAATTGTTGAGTATAGCCGTAGGCGGTTTTGTACAGTAAGCGATTTTTTTGCTGATTTATGTGTTTTTATCGGATATTGGTTGTTGTAGGTCTTATAGAGTATTTTTTGCACATATTGGGAAAATTTTGGCTGCTTTTTAAAGGTTATTATTACAATATTGAAAATTGAGGGCGTATTTCACCAATCAAACTGGAAGCGAACAGCACATCTAAGCCGCGTTCAAGACCGGTCAGTGTCAAAATTCCACAGAAACTATAAAATTTACTGCTTTTGAACGCGGTTGAAACGTGCTGACCGCGTTCAGTTTTATTGGTGCAATTGGCCCTGAATCATTCAGCGAAAACCATCAATAAAAGGTGCATGGCCATAATATAATAGGTTGGGGAAAAAGTTTCTTCGCATTTTTTAAGAAAATTCAAAACATTTTTTAATATAGTTTATTTACATTTAACTAAAGTATGTAGGTACCATTTTGTTCGATAACTTTTTGCCATCCTGTAGGTAGGGACATGGTCCCATTGCTATAGAAATTTTGGGACTTCTGGTCAAAATACCGCGACAAGTGGTTTTGGCAGTCCTCTCGTGATGTTAACCTGACACTGCCTAAAGAATTCTGAAGAGACCGAAACAGGTGGAAATCTGAAAGTGCAAGGTCAGGACTATACGGCGGATGCATTAACACCTCCCAGCCAAACTCTCTTAATGTTTGCTGAGTGGCTAAAGATGCGTGAGGTTTAGCGTTATCATGATGAAAAACCACACCCCTTCTGTTGATTAATTCCGGCCGCTTTCTCTCAACTTCTTGCGTTAATCTCATCAGTTGTTCGCAGTAGAGTTCAAAATCGATGGTCCTGCCTGGTGGTAACAGTTCATAATGAATAATGCCCTTCCAATCCCACCACACACACAGCATCACCTTGTTGCGAGTTAACCCGGGTTTCGCCACAGTCTGTGAAGCCTGACCGGCCTTTGACCACGACCTTTTTAGCACGTTCTTGTCATATGTGATCAACTTTTCATCACCAGTTATCAGCTTCTTCAAAAATGGTTCGGTTTTATTACGTCGTAATAAAGAATCACAAATGAGTACACGGTTCATTAGGTTTCTTTCAGTGAGCTCGTGAGGTACCCAAATGTCGAGCTTTTTTGTGTACCCAGTTTTTTTCAAATGCGCCAAAACGGTTTTGTGGTCAATTTCCAGTTCTTCAGCTACGTCGTAACTACTGATATGCCGATCTTGCTCCACTTTTTCAAAAATGGCATCCATTTTATCCGTAATAGGGCGACCAGAGCGACGTGCATCTTTGACATCAAAATTTCCGGATTGAAAACGCTTAAACCAAATTTGTGCTACTCTCACAGACACTACACTAGGTCCATAAACATCGCAAATTTTTTTCGCGGCTTGCGTTGCATTTTTACCTTTTTTGTAGTAAAATTTTAAAATGTATCGAATTTCTTCATTAGATTCACTCATCTTGACGGTACGAAAAACAAATGAAAATCACACATTTTCCTAATTTGAATTTGGAATTATGTTCTTTAAAATTTAAACTTGCAATGATACCAAAACCAGCCAGATACAAATAGTATAGCCAAAGAGATTTTATTACAAGTTCATACATACTATAATGCGAAAAGACTTTTTCCCCAACCTAATATTATTGTCTCAATGTTTGTTTATACATTTCCTGTCAGCACTGTTACCGCCTTTGCACTTGAGTGACTTTGTCTCTTCGCGTGTATACTTGTACACTATATATATATATGTACTCAATAACGTGTACACTTGGCAGTACCAACCGCTTTTTTACTAGTCACTGCTTTTGCCCTGCAAACTCGAAGCATTTCAGCTCTTATATACAACACTAGCTTTTGCCCGTGACTTCGCCCGCGTGGATATTGGAAAACTATACATATAAATCTTCCACTTGAATCACTATCTATTGACGAAACCTGCATCAAAATCCGTTCAGAAGTTTTTAGATCATCGCGAACATAATTATAGACAGATAGACAGAGAGATCATTATTGTCACTGTAATAATTGTTTCTATATTAAATAATGTAATTGGTGTAGTACCGTTTTATTTAACTATAAATAAATAAACAACGCGATACCCCTTGGTAAGACTGGTTGTCAGACTTTCGGGTTTCTGATGACCTGTAACGATTGTCAAAAACCCGACTGCAACAAAAAATTTCAAAACAAGATCACTTTTTAAGCAGTTGGAGTCGGGTTTTTTTTTTAGCTTTCCGACACTATAGCCCTTATCTGCCTAGCCTTTTCCCAAGTATGTTGGGGTCGGCTTCCAGTCTAACCGCATGCAGCTGAATACCAGTATAATTATAACAGCAATCGTTCTCATCAGAGAACTCCCTTAAATTCTGATGATGGGTACATAGAAATCTTCCCGAAAAATAGCCACATTACTTTTTATTGTTTTTCAGCCATCCCAATTGTGTCCGTATCGACATTAGAGCCATTTTTCACTTCATTATTGTTAAGACCAACAGTTAATAGGCTTATCGAAGTTCTTCAGTCGTGGTGAGAACAATGTTGATACTGTTTTCTGATTAGCTTGATTGTATAAGGGGATTGTTGATTGATAAAGGCAGATTGTGTGGTTCTGGTCGAATGAAATCTCTTTTAAAAGTTTTTTTTTAAAGTGTATAAACGCCTGAATGGATATGAATGAAGCTGGCACACAGGTAGACCATATCCCGGATTAACAAATGAATTACTTATCTGGGTACATTAATACGTTTTACCATGATACCAGTGCAACCTCGTGTAATAACAAATATAGATAAAAAAATAACATTTATTATAATAAAAAAAAAAATGAACGGACGAACTAGATAGATTCTACAAAAACTAGAAGGAGGACGCGTGGGCTCACGAACGATGGAAGGAGTGGAGGGAGGCGACTAAAAGCTTTTGCTGCATCGTGAGCAAGAGTTTTTAGTTTTTCAAGCTAGCAAAAAAAAAAAAAACAGCCAGTCAGTCAATAATCAAGGGTCGGGTCTACGTACGGAATATTAGAGGACTTATCCGTGCATGCCAACGAAAAGGCAAAAGGATTACATCAAAGCAAAGCCAGCAGTGATTCTGTGCTAATAAGAAGACGCCCTAACGAATACGCGACGTCAAAGCTACGTAAAATCGAAAGATTTTTGAATTGAAAATACAAGGTATCCTATAACATTGTAGTCAAAATACATATTTAAGAGAAGCACGATAAGTCTCACTCATAGATAAAGCCTTCTACTACACATAACATCAGGCGTGTATTTCCCTGTATCGTCTTCAAACTAAGTAAATAATGTACCAAGTAGGTATCCACCGGGTATGACTTATCACGCAGTGCTTTTTATATGTCACATTAGAATATATGTATTAAGAAATGCTCTATAATTGATTAATTTATTTTAAATTTACGTTCAAATATTAATTAAATATTAATTCAATATTAATTAAAATAATTATTTGATTGTGCTTTGACTAAAATTGTATAAGTATAAATAGGATTGAACATAATTGTGACGGTTTGTCTCGGAAAATACTTTGCGAAGAACGTGACACTGTTCAGTAATAAACCGGTTGTGTTAAAAGTATTCAAGAATTTTATTCAGCCAAACTCCGGCTTCGTTACAACACATATGCATACAACCCGAATCTCTTCAACGTGAGAGTGAACAGGTTTCTTCTCGGTAAGCTCACTCCATCGTAGACTTTGTCTCTGTCACCTCTGACCTAGACTAGAGTCAAGAGCAAACCTATCTGAAAAGAAAAAAAAAAGCAAATATTTGCGATATAACGTTACATTTGCTCCGCACCTTTGTGCTAGGCCCACATTACACCAATCCTTTCCTAAAGCAAGGAATTACGGAAACATTCCCTTTGGCTGTTCATTGTAGCGGTCATCGGTACATTCACTCTATATATTTCGTACAGAGCCTTTGCCTTGCCTCGGGCAGTTGTGTCTTCATTCATTCAGCCAGAATGCAGCCGCGTCTAACGAATTCCTTTGAGCCAGCCAAGTGCAAGGTGTATTTACACGGGCAAATGGTGTAGTTAAATTAATTTGGAAAGCTGAACTCAATGTACTGAAAATTATTACGACGAGTGCACAAAACGCTAATAGGAATATAACCTGGAAGCTATCATTAAGGAGTTGCATGAAAACGAATGAACCAATTTTGATGATTCTTTCAGAAACATAATCTACATACTTTGAGGAAGGTTTTAGTTTATAATAAATTAGGTAATTATTCTTATGTACAGAGTTATATGCATAAATGTACTGTATCTTCAGCATGTCTAAGCGGGTTTTGGCGATTCTTCTTTACGTTCGTCTTGTTCTTATGTAATTGTATGTTTTCAACTAAAAATGGAAAAAAAAATACTTTAAAAAAAGTAAAAACCGACTTCAAAAACCAAATATGAACAAAAAAAAAAACTTCAGAAGTCGGTGTCTTCAATTCTTCAATGTCAATGCACCTTAGCTTGGCACCGACTTCAGAAGCTGTTAAGTCTTTTTTGAACGTTATTTTATTCGTTCTTGGTTTTTGAAGTCGGTTTTTACTGTTTTAAAGTAAATTTATTAAGTGTCCATTTAATAAAAAGGACACAAGCAGGCCTTGATTTACAGCAAATGGACATTTCGTGGCCCTGGCACAGGCAACTGAAGGAACACGGGTGGGTTTTAGTCAGTAAAAGTCTGACATGTCTTGCCGCTCCACCCAGAGCGGGAGAAGTTATTTGATGATTTCCCATAAAAAAAGACTATCTATAGTTTGCTTAGGACGGGCGTGAGATCGCATCTCATTTGTATAAGTACTAAAACGTGTGCATCACGCATTCGATTATATTTAGAACGTCATTTATATACTTGCCTGGTTAACTATCATTAAGGCGCTCGCTACCCCGATCTAAACCTTGCGATAGTGCGTTATTCAGAGGATATTAACTCATTAATTAAAAGTAATAAACTACATCTAAAAGCATAATATTAATGTGCCATATATTGTCATCACATTGCACGTTCATATTTGTCTATAAGTGTTATAAATACATTTAAAATCTCCTTGTAAAAAACCGGTGTCAAGTGCGTGTTGGACCACGGCCAATGAAGGGTTCCGTAGTTGGGATGAATTTATCCCAAGAACAAACTTAACATTATAGTTGAAAAACGTGTTCTCCCATACATTGCAATTACAAATGTAAGTTTGTACGCACATTATTGAGAGATGTACCACGTTATTTTAAGACCATAGACTTCGTATAGCTTTTCCTGTAATCAATAGGTATAGAAGTATTTTCTATTTTTTTCAAAATTTTAAAATATAATTTTAATATTAATATATATATCGAGGCTTCACGGGCTATTTGTATTAAGCGACATCCTGGCCGATATTGAGTTATACTCATATCTACCTACATTCAAAAGTGAAATACGTAAAAATCGGAGATAGACACTATTGCTTCTTAACCGTCGATAGACCACTTTTTCGTAAAAAAATATTGATACTTTTTTACAGTGTTCTTTTTTCCGAATAATGAAACTTTGAAATGCTCTTCTGTAAAGTTCCAAACATGTCGCTTAATACAAATAGGCCGTGAACCCTCGATATATATATATTATAATTTTAAAATAAACTTTTTTAAAGTTATTTAAGAAAATAGATGAAAATTGACCATTCCACCCTTATTTTCTTTGCCAATTTTTTTTTATTTTCTTTTTGCCACCCAAAATTGACACTCATATTCAAAATTCATTAATTTACATTACACGTCCGTGTTTGGGTCACAGAAATACATACGTGTACCAAGTTAAAATCTAAAGAATTCACGTTTTATTTTATTTCAAAGGATCGCTATTGTTTTTTTATTAAAATAATTCCAAAAATTTTGTGAATTCTATGATTAAGGGGCGTGCGCAAGGAGCGGGACAGAGCGAGACCGAGCAACGAGAGAAGGACCAAACGCTCAAGGTCGTTTGGTCGGGTTATCGCCTTCAAAAGCGTCTGTAAGAGCGGTGGAAAAGCATCTCGCACATTATATCCGGCCAAAATTGCGAAAATGCACCAACGCACATTAGGAGCCGCAGTACGCCGCACCGCAACGCCATAATTGTTTCAGACAGATTCAAATTTTGAATTTGTATTTGAACTGTTTCCACTCCAGTGTAATAAGGCTCGCGCACATGTATACAAAAATCCTCCTGTATCACTTTTTTTTATTTGCAATGGGCTTTCTCTCGACTCTGTCTAGGTCTGAGGTGACACGGTTAATTTTGTATGAACCATTGCACACTACAGGAAGGCCGCTTCGCAACGCAAAACAGTAACAGTAACCGCAAAAATACGCCTGGCGTGCGATCCGCGCTTGTGCGTTGCTCCTCGGTCCAGTCGTCCCCTATGAGCGCGAGCCTTTATGATACCAACCTAATTCCCTAATCGTTTTTTTTTTTGTCATCAAACGTGCCTTAAAATGGTATAATCGAAATAATATCTATTAAGTCACATTATCAATGCCTTTAGTTTGAAAAAAAAAAAAATGCCACATACTCTATTATAATTTTAGCTGTAATAAACAAAACAATATTACCAGCACATGAAACCCTCTTATGAGCTACACTGAAAATACCATAGTTTGCGAACTAGTACGAAGTTTAGCGTGTTAATAACTCGCCGAGTTCTCAATTAGAGCCCTGCTCGTGCCGCCACGAAGCTAGCGAATGGTTTAATAGTACATAATGCAAGCACTGAAGACTATGAGGTTAAATGTTTCAACTGCAAACTAAAAGCTATGAGAATACATAATTATATATATATGACGTTGTACTGAAGTGTACCTACTTCTTTGTACATACACATACTTAGAAATACTTAAGAATGTAGGTGGGTCAATGACCGCTTTTGCCACGCTTAAGTGATTTGGGTATAGCACCTCTTACCGTAAATGTGTAAAGCGAAATCACTTTACACATTTCGCGATGCAAGCGGGTAATATTATATATTTTTGACTAAATACTTTCTCTTTTGTTACAGGTAGCCCCAAACCTAATAGAGTTCGTGAAATCACCAGTGAACATCATAGATTTTATAGCTACCCTAGTTTTTTACATGGACGTAGTGGTGGAACTGACAGTCGTCCGACAGTACGTGGACAAAGCCGACATCTTGGAGTTCATCTCCATTATCAAGATCCTGAGGCTATTCAAGCTGACGAGGCACAGTCCAGGGCTTAAGATCCTAGTGCATACCTTCAAGGCTTCGGCGAAGGAACTGACCTTGTTGGTGTTTTTTTTGGTGCTCGGCATCGTGATATTTGCGAGCCTGGTTTATTATGCTGAGAAGTCTCAGGTGAGTTTTTTCTTTTTTTATTCATTTTTTTAAAAGTGTTTTATAAAAACGTAATGAAAAATTAAATAAAAGCGGAGCTATTAAGGCATGGCCAAACCAACGCATTCAACATCAGTCCCCGATGACGTCCATATATGTGCGTTTTATTGAATTGATTGTGGTGATCACAGGACGCGTCAATACCATACTCGTATCTTTTTATCCTCTGCCAGACAAGTCATGACAAATTACTGAGCACCACCGTGCACACCATCGCGGATGCATGTAGAACGCGTTGGTATTTCCATCTCTTTATTGTCCAAAAACAATAGTTATTGTCGAGGATGGATAGTAAAGCGACCAGATTGTGTAATTTGCCCGATACCGGTAATTACGATGTAGATTTATCCGTATATTGGCCACAATTTTAAAGAAAGAAAGAAAAGAAAGAAAATACATTTATTTAGCACAGACTAAAAGGCACACAATACAATACACAACAGATTGTAATAATAAAAAAAAAACAAATAAATCGATCACCGGTGTAAGAGCGACAATTAGAGAAGTAATTGGTTTTATCGAAAAGACAATGGAATTTAGTAGAAAAAGAGTTAGTTTCAATTACTATCTAGCAAGCTATACATGTTCTTCCTTTACTTTTGTGACACCGCGATACAACATTGCCACTCAAATAATCCAATACAAATAAACAGAACCACACACTCGTTCGAACTATCTATATTACTGATCTGTTCGCTCATACTGCGCAAATACAGTTCAATCACAATGCATCACCCCTGCCGGGTGGAAGCAAACTTTCCTTTTATTGCCTTTGTCAATAATAGTACAGTTGATGTGTTTTTGGGATTTTGATTAAGATATTGTTATTATAAAATCTTACATGATCAATTAATAAAGGCCAACGCACACGCACACGCGGGGTACGGCATCGACGAGCATCGCGCAGTATACCGCGGTGTGCCACGGGGGAAATGCGGAGTGCACCCCGCGTGCCCTGCCTCTCCCCTGCCTCGTATGCTAGCGGACTCCGGCGCATAGCGTCGCGTGCCGTTCAATGCCGCTGAGAGAAATCCCCTTTGACGCTCCGTGGTCGGTCTTTGAGCTTTGGAATCTTTCTTGTTACCATTAAATACACACGAATGTACATTGGTAAAAAATACTCTGCCCCGCGTCCGCCAATGTGCGCTAGCCTTAATGTTCCCACAGCTGGAACTGAGACTTCCTCTCTGTGAAAGGGAGTAGGCCGTAATTCACCAGTGTGGTTTGGTGGTTACCACATATCTTCGAATTTTCGGTTCTAGGGCCTGCTGTTTTCCTCATGATGTTTTTCTTCAGTGGTGATAAAATAATTTACACATAGTGCCTGTCTGGGTTCAAACCTACGCTCAAGTTGTTGGTCGTAGGTTTGAACCCAGACAGACATTTTAACAGTAAATAGCAGCCGTTTCCATTAGGCCACCACTGCTTCAAATATAAAACCATAATGGAAAGCTCGATCATAAATATAGAAATCATAATAGAAATAATAAGAATATAGAGATGATACATATAGATTCGTTCATAAATCTTTTCTATTATCTACAAAAATGTCATACTTTCCACCGCCTGCTTTGGTTATAGTAGTTACACCCGAATTATGTCGACTGAAGAATTTATGGGGAAAGCAATATCAACTCAAATAGGATTTTTGTTTATACACATAGGTACCTAATTTATAGAGAATTTAGTTTACAGTAAATTTCAAACATTTCAATAATACACATATATATACACCGTGTAATTGACAGGTTGGCAAAAACTTAAACAGTAGCTTCAGACCATGATTTATGACTGAAAAACGTTGGAATTTTCTTCAGGAAAATTGTCGAATTTTCCGATCGTTTTTCAACTAGATTTGTGTTCTATTCATTTGTTACAACAAAATCCAGCCCTAAAAACATAATTTTAGTGAAAAAAAGCAAAAAACTTAAACTCGGCAATGTAAATAATAATGATTTAAAACGAAAATTCATACATACCGCGCGGAATCAGCTGTTAGCTCTAAAAAAAAACTCGCTTGAAAAACGTTCACCTATCATTTCCGGGAAAATATTTCACTATCAAAATGTTAACAATACCAGTCTGAATTCATACTTTTCGTTTTTGCCAACCTGTCAATTACACGGTGTATATATATATATATATATCTTACGGTATAAGGCCTATAATTCTTGAACTAGGTAGGTACGTACTGTGTACATTATTGTCCGATCGCCGCAATACATAGGTAAAACCTCCACTAGTTCGCGTTACGTTGAATGGTAGGCTTTGTGTACTTCGAATGTATTTGTATTAAATGGAAATACAACCATGCGTGAAATGTTCAGAACCCTTGTGAAGTGTTCTGAGATTTGAGGGAAATGTGACGTAATAGTTTGTTTAGATGTAATGCTCGAAATAGGGTTAAAATTGTTTACTTGATAACAGTATTACGAATATTAGGTTGGGGAAAAAGTCTTTTCGCATTATAGTATGTATGAACTTGTAATAAAATCTCTTTGGCTATACTATTTGTATCTGGCTGGTTTTGGTATCATTGAAAGATTAAATTTTAAAGAACATAATTCCAAATTCAAATTAGGAAAATGTGTGATTTTGATTTGTTTTTCGTACCGTCAAGATGAGTGAATCTAATGAAGAAATTCGATACATTTTAAAATTTTACTACAAAAAAGGTAAAAATGCAACGCAAGCCGCGAAAAAAATTTGCGATGTTTATGGACCTAGTGTAGTGTCTGTGAGAGTAGCACAAATTTGGTTTAAGCGTTTTCAATCCGGAAATTTTGATGTCAAAGATGCACGTCGCTCTGGTCGCCCTATTACGGATAAAATGGATGCCATTTTTGAAAAAGTGGAGCAAGATCGGCATATCAGTAGTTACGACGTAGCTGAAGAACTGGAAATTGACCACAAAACAGTTTTGGCGCATTTGAAAAAAACTGGGTACACAAAAAAGCTCGACATTTGGGTACCTCACGAGCTCACTGCAAGAAACCTAATGAACCGTGTACTCATTTGTGATTCTTTATTACGACGTAATGAAACCGAACCATTTTTGAAGAAGCTGATAACTGGTGATGAAAAGTGGATCACGTATGACAAGAACGTGCGAAAAAGGTCGTGGTCAAAGGCCGGTCAGGCTTCACAGACTGTGGCGAAACCCGGGATAACTCGCAACAAGGTGATGCTGTGTGTGTGGTGGGATTGGAAGGGCATTATTCATTATGAGCTGTTACTACCAGGCAAGACCATCGATTCTGAACTCTACTGCGAACAACTGATGAGATTAAAGCAAGAAGTTGAGAGAAAGCGGCCGGAATTAATCAACAGAAGGGGTGTGGTTTTTCATCATGATAACGCTAGACCTCACACATCTTTAGCCACTCAGCAAAAATTAAGAGAGTTTGGCTGGGAGGTGTTAATGCATCCGCCGTATAGTCCTGACCTTGCACCTTCAGATTTCCACCTGTTTCGGTCTCTTCAGAAATCTTTAGGCAGTGTCAGGTTAACATCACGAGAGGACTGCCAAAACCACTTGTCGCGGTATTTTGACCAGTAGTCCCAAAATTTCTATAGCAATGGGATCATGTCCCTACCTACAAGATGGCAAAAACTTATTGAACAAAATGGTACCTACATACTTTAGTTAAATGTAAATAAACTATATTAAAAAATGTTTTGAATTTTCTTAAAAAATGCGAAGAAACTTTTTCCCCAACCTATTATTTAATCATACTGGATAAGAATGCTTTTTGTCTAAAAAAAAAAGTACGTGAAACACAAAATTCGTCTTCCCATGGGGGTAGGCAGAAACTACAGAACGCCAACTGCTACGATCCTTACATACTCCTATTGCTTCGGTACGTTCATACATCTGGTCATACATGCACGCAAGAAGCGCACGTATATGAGTGCAACCATTTTCTTCTCAAGAATTCCAAATATAGGTGCACAATGATTATAAACAACACTTTCAATGAAGTTCTACATAACAACCTCTACTAATTGTTCGTATGGAAAACAATAAGACAGACATCTCGTACTGATTCTAATTAGAGCAACACATTAGTTACAGATTGAATAAAACACTGAATATGGCCCGTCGCCCACGACGGTACTCAAAACTAACCTTATCATTGAGTAGCCAGAATGTCACAGCTCTAGAATTTCAATGGTGGCCCGTACATGACGTAACCAATCACAAAGAAACTAGTTAAGGGGACTAAAGGACTTAAAGCGCGGTCACTGTCGGACTGCATAGAAAAGAAAGAGAAGCGTGATGACACAACGCTTGTAATTTGTTGCGAAATATGAAGCAATGATCTATTTACAAAAAATCTATTGATTGGACTAAAAAAATTATACGATGTTATATTAGTCGCAACTATATCCTGAGAGCGGTGGCGGAGAGCTATACTCCAAATATTAGGCATTTTATGCGGAGGTTGATTGGGTAGGAAACTTGATTTTCTTATCTAGTCGTCCTCTGCATGGAGTGTGCGTTATTTTATTTTTTAAATTACTTATTTTGTATCTGTACCTACTACTAACACTAGAATATAAGTCTTTGTAATACTAACACAATATGGATCAAAGTTGTCCGAAATAAATGAAATTTAATTTAATTTAATTTATATTAGTATATTGCTTGTAGAATAATTTGACAAAAAATTAGAATGATTGATATTAGTATAGTTTTTAATCGTTAAAAGAAATTTTCAGAGGTATCTTCGTGATTTTTTTCTATTGTATCGAATTAGTTGTATTATGTTTTCAACACACTATCTATCTAGCATATATCCTGAAGAATATCATATATTTTCTGATTTAGTTTCCTGCAGTAGATCAGTAGATATAGGCAATAAAAAACTTGCGTTTAGTTGCGTTTAGGTCCTGTAGACTACGTTAAACGCGTTTAGTGATGTGTGGTGAAAATGAGCCTTAACAATGCGTTGTGGACATTCGGCTCGATCCAAGTACGCCTTATAGTATACGAATCAACATAAAACACTGAATAACAGGGATCGAAAAAAGAGATAGAATATTTATACACTATAACAAAATACTGGGGAAATACGGTTCCATCACAGGGTGTCGAAATACCAAACCAAAGTTTGTTTTGTTGGTTTGCCAATAATTTTAGGCCAGGATTCGGTGTTTCACCACACAAAGAGAGGGCTTACGGGCTTACATGGGTGTATTGTAGCTACGTGTGTTTATATAGGTATTGATTTGTGTGTGTGGGTGTATGTCGCTGCTTTGCATGAATACCCGCACAACCCAAAATTTTGAAATTAGTGGTTTATAACACAGCCCAATGCAAAATAGTCCTTATTTCATGGTCAGTAAGACTCACATTCATAACGCGAAACCGCCGATTATGCCGTTATGAATGTGAGTCTTACTGACCATGAAATAAGGACTATTTTGCATTGGGCTGTGTTATAAACCACTAATTTCAAAATTTTGGGTTGTGCGTTGTGTTATGCAAAGCAGCGATGTGTGTTTGATTATGTGTATGGCAATGCAAAGTCAAAATTTTGATTTATTTCAAATTGGCACGTAAAAGGTGCTTGTCAAAATTGAAAAAAAAAAAAACAAAATGCATTACCAAAATTTATTTCTTTGGTAATGTACGTTGAGTTGTTGAGCTCCTTAAGTTCTGAGTTGAGCTACACGACTACTGACAAATGCGTGCACTGACTGGACACTGGACAGGCCATTTCAAAGTGTGGTTCCCAGCACAGTCTCCTGATCCTCACACACTCACTGCGCTCAACGCTCTCTTGCACGCTATGCCTGACTGTGATGTGTTCGCGGATGAAGGTCTTGTCAGTATGTCTGGAGTATTGTGAGAAGAGCGTATAACTGTCGAGTTGTTGTATACTTTTGTAATGTGTTTGTGTCTTAACTAATGTAAGTTGACCTTGGCCGTTTTATATGTTTAAATAAATAAATTTCCACAAAAGACCACCTCGGACACTAATTTGCATGGTCATCATTATGGTGTTATATTCTTGGTCTGTACATGAAACGGAAATACATACAAACACCAAACAAATATCCAACATAATGGATATCTCCTAGCTGCAAGTATCATCAGCTCTTCTCTATGGCCTGACCAAGATTATGTCTGGACTGTAACACACTCATTATGGCCTGACCAAGATTATGTCTGGACTGTAACGTCCTCTTGATGGCCTGACCAAGATTATGTGTGGACTGTAACATCCGAGTTAGTTTCGGTCTTTCTTCTCAGAGTAATCGGTTAGGAAACAGCGAACTCATCTAGTTTTAAAACATAATTTAATTTTGACGTGTAGATGTGTTTCTTTTTTACCAATTTACAGAAATAATTATTCGTGACAAATGCGTGCACTGACTAGACAAGTCCTCTCAATCTATGTGGTTCTTTCCTCAAAATACCATTTCATACACCAATCTGCATGGTCTTAACATGAACTGACCAAGATTATGTCTGGACTTTATAAGAGACTGTGACCTCTGAGTTTGTTTCGGCCTTTCTTCTCAGAGCAGTCAGATAGGAAACGCCGAACTCGTCTAGATTTAAAAAAAAAAAACATGATTGCCGTGTAAAAGTGTTTGTACAAACCAACTTACAGAAATAAAATCATTTATCATTTATCATCATCATTATTTTACCATTTATAAACAGTGGTAGTTGAGCTCTTTGCAAGCTAGCTTGGGGAAGTTTTACCATGCCTATCTCTGTTACCAAATGGAATTTATTAATTGTAATTTGAAAGGCATGAACTGAAATAACAGACATTATAAATCCCAGAAATGTAGTTTTTCAAATATTAATATTAATCAACAAAAAGAAGAGGGAAAAAGAGAACAGAAGAAGGAAAGAATAGGGAGCAAAAGTAGTAGCTGCGATTTAAAGAGGGTGGCAGGGATCTCGACGCGCAAACTGTAACCATGAATAATCGCACGTTTTTAGACCCCACAGCGTAGAAAATAAAGAAAATACCGGCCTAGTGCGTGTTGGACCACGCAGCAGCAAATTAATTTTAATAACCGACACATAATTTCAACGTAAGAATCATGTACTGAAACTATGGCAACAGTTTGCGCATCGATGTCCCTCCTTGCCACCCTGGATAGATTTGTTGAAGTAAAATATTTGTAATTTGTGTTATTCTGCTGTCTAGGGTTGCTTACCAAAATGGTAAAAAGTTTGGTAGATTTTTTTTTTTCTTCACATAATCATGTAATTAATATTATGCATCCCGTTTTAATTATACTCGGTAATTTCAAGTCAAAATCAGTGTTAGAGTTAAAAATTTTAGACCCAAAACCCTTTTTAATAATAATAATAATATTAATCTTCACTGAACACATTCTCATTTCCACTATAATAATAATAATAACCTGGGGCATTATTCACTCAAACTAAGCAGAGCTTGTACTATGGAAAGCAGATAACTGATATACTACATACACTACTTTTTTTTTTGTAAATACATACTTATATAGATAATTACACCCAAACTCAGAACAAACAGACATTTTCATGCACAAAAAAAAAAACATAAAAACTGCTTTACATCGTGACGTTCCTATGACGCACACATAAAATAACTTTGCATACATTTAGTAATGTTTTCACATCACTAAATGTATGCTAAGTTATTTCATTCCTCTCATATTATGCGAAGGACTTTAATACGCCATTCTGACTTGCTATTTTAAAGTCCCACCTACGCAAGTGTGACTACACTTTATCCTTTATAAATATTGTGTCTAGAAATTGCCAAATTATGGGGGAGGGTTTATTTATGAATCGCAGTGTACGTCACATGGATAATTTTAGTATATTAGTGTTATTGTAAGCTGGAGGAGCTCGTGGCTAAGTAATAACAGCCGCACGGGTCGATCCATCAGGTTAAGCTACGCTTGGCGCGATTGGTCTGTGGATGGGTGACCATCGTTATATAACGAGACTCCTCCGTGCCTCAGAAAGCACTTTAAGCCGTTGGTTCCAGCTGTCATCTGTGGATCTTTGACAGTCGTTACGTGTCGTCAGAAGCCCGAAAGTCTGACAACCAGTCTTACCAAGGGGTAATCGTATTACCTAGTAACTGGGTTGTGGAGGTAAGATAGGCAGTCGCTCCATGTAAAATACTGGTACTCAGCTGCATCCGGTTAGACTGGAAGCGGACCCCAACATAGTTGGGAAAAGGCTAGGCAGATTGATTGAGTGTTATTGTAAAGAAAATTACATTTTTAATATGGCAACTGTGTTTGGGATTTTTCATGTCTTTTTTTTTTATTCCGAGGAATCGAGGAGTATTGGGACCGAATACTGGTTATTCTGGACTTAAAACATTATTTTTTAATAGCCATTTTTGTCCCTGCTCGGCAAAGGCCTGCCTACTCTCTTTCCACCTTTCTCTGTCCAGAGTTGCCAAGGACCAATCTTTATTAAAGGAGTCCAGCTCATCATGGGCCGGCAGGCCCAGAGGCAGCAGCCATCTGCCTCTGGGCCTGCCGCTATGTCGTTTACAAAAACGACATTTTATAAAGGGTGTAAAGATCCTCCATAGAAAAGGGAGCATCCTCCGACCGGACGTGTGTTATGTCAGGACATTGTATATATGCAAATCGCGCTGTAAACTCTGATTGCGCGATGCAAGATTTTGCGTGAAGTCAGTGTAACGCGTAGTTCGCAGGTGGCGATGTAGATGCCGCCACAGTCATAAACCTTACAATTCAATCATCTATTCTAGTATTCTTCTCCTTCGTGTCGCCGGCACGACTGTATTTTGGATCTTCTAGTATTAATTACTAATGAAGAAGTCAGTTAGTATAATAATTGCTTACTTCAAAACATCAATCACTTGTATAGTTATGTTACTTGGAAACGGGCAGAAACTTCTTTTTACTCGAACTGGTAATGTCTTTTCTAATTTCTACGCAAGCAAAACCACAAATCACACAGTTATTTATTATTAAAACAAATTTTAAAATGATAACACGTTTCTATCTGAAGTACGAAAAAACAACAAGAAACTTTAACCCGTAAATGTTACATTAAAAAAAATACCCGACACTCGAAACCAAACTCAATTATATTTCCCATTTCATCCGCATTTAATATACCATTATGATTTCATGAAAATTGCATCATATCAACGTTCTCACGAAAACAAAGTGATTATGCCCACAAAATGGCCACTTTGCTGGAACACTGAATAAATTGCTGAAAATTTTATTCATAATGTTGATTTTCATAAAGCTTTTAAATAATATGTCAGGACTTATTATAAAGAAATTATTTTGTGGATAAAAATAATAATAATATCCTGGGACTTTATTCACACACGGTCATCTGATCCCAAACTAAGCAGAGCTTGTGCTATGGAAACGAGATAACTGATATACTACATATAACTACTACTTTTTTTATTTATTTAAGATGGGTTTGCTCTTGCCTCTAGTTTAAACTAGAGTCAAGAGCAAACCCTGCTCTTGACTCTACTCTAGGTCGGAGGCGACAGAGACAGAGTCGACGATGGAGTGAGCTTACCCAGAAGAAGCCTGTTCACTCTCACTTTGAAGAGATAAGGGTTGTATGCGCTCGGAAACACAGACGCAGGTAGTGAGCTCCATTCTTTTGCTTTTTTTTTGTGAATGGCATCTCGTAGTTGGCCTAGAGAGGCCGTGACTACTTAACCGGACTATAATTCTTTTGCTGTGCGCATTATAAAAGACATTTGGAAACGCTTAGTGCGACTTGGTGGAACAGCAACTAGGTAGGGATGGTAACTGGCAGTGCGTCTAGATGTCTGATGGTAGAAGGGGGCCGGCGGAATGAGTTCGTGGAGGTCTTGAGCACACTCACCGAAGTACAATCTGTAGAAGATCGACAAGCAGGCAACCTAGCGGCGATGAGCCAAGTTATGAAGCTTGGCATCCCCCAGTTTTACGTCGCCAATGAGCCTCTGCGTCCCACCGAGTCAAGCGCGGCTAGTTGGTACTTAACTGATCCATCCCAAAGGTGGCTGCAATACTCCATGTAAATAAAATAAAATAGAAGCTACTTTAAACAAACTTAATATCAACGGGGCTTTCTAAGTATTTCATTATTAGATCAATCATTATCACCATACGGTGAAGAAGATTATTGTTTTACTATAGAACGTGAAACACTAATACATGAATGATCAAATACAAAATTCTGTCAGTTTTTTCAAAGTTGGCCTAAGTTTTGTAAATAACAAAAAAAAAAAAAAATTATAAGCCGCTGTTCGAGACCACGCCTTTGCTTCCGTGAAATCGTTTGGTTCTAGCTGTTTTCTCACATTTTCTGACACTGCCGTAGCTATTGTATTTAACCGGCACTAGATTTTTTAAACTCATTGCATTCCTAATGATTCATGCTTTCTTCGATTAGTGTGTTTTAATTTCTGACCAGATTTACGGCCGATATGAGACCTCTGAAATTATCTTGCTTCTTCTTCATAAGAATTTTTAACCCTATGTTAGCTAATATTTCTGTTGTTTCCCTTTAGGTTCTGATAGTGCTTTGACAACTTTTGACAGCGAAACCAGAATCATCGTTCTAGATAAACATGTTTTTGCGCTATACGAATTGTAATTTCCACACATAGTGAAAAATAGAGTGGACTCGCGATGTGAGGTTATAGACGAATATAAATATATATATATATATATATATATATATATATATACTGCTTAAAAATCCTTACAAATATGATCTATCTTTTGAATGCTCAACGATTACTCTAGCATTAAAAGTCACGTAGCTAAGCGGTTAAAATCCTACATGTTTTTGGCAGTCAGAAATGTTGAACTTACTACCAGCACACCGAGCAAAAAAACTTTTACACGTCAAAAACAAGAAGCTTTCCCGTTCCTTTAATGTAAGCCCAAAGCAGCATTTTACGGCAACCATGAAATTCGCAACATTCACTCTACTATTACTTAAATCTTTTCCTCTTTTCCTTTCAAATCTCCATTACCCTTAATTGAAATATCATAAAAGCAAACGACCGACAACAAAGAGTATTCGTTGCAAAAAGAAAGTGAGAAAATATCTCCGTCTGAATATCACCTTTTGCAGTATATATAAGTGGACGAAAAACGACTGAATTTCAGCCATCAAGCGGAACCGAGTGGGCCACTGAAAGTTAATTGACTGTCAATTCGTTCTACTGACAAAAAGTTGAAAAACACAGATGATTGAAAAGGCAGATACGCAGAATTTGAGTTAACAAGAACCTTTTTTTTTTTTTTTTTTTTTTTTCGCTGAGAAATGACATTACGCATCGCCGCTCGTCGGGGGACGACACGGAGTATGTGGGACTCCCTGCCAGAGTGGCAGTATACCCACTAAAACTCAGCGGTGTTCCCACATCGCCGTGATGGGAGGGCCATGGGAAACCGGCTCAACCTTTGCTTCCACAACCCTCCCGGAGTTAACAAGAACCTGAGTCAACTGAGTGGCATTTGTCTTGGATCTTGAAACACTGAGCATTTGTGCTTGTGGGATTTGTGTCTGTCAACGTAATCCCTGTTAGAGGCAACGTTCTTTCCCAAATAGAAAACTCCATTATCGCATTTTGTCTTAGACTTAATTTACAGTGTTGCCACATACCTCCGTTGTGACTCGCGCAAAGACCTACGAACCCAGATTAAAAGTAGCTATCCTATGTATGTATAAATCCTGAATATGGTAGATCAGTGTGCCAGACATCCAAATCAGTTCCGCCATCTATGCATTATTGAGTAACAAGCACTTGTTCACTTACTTTCACATTTACAGTTTTAGTGGCACTATCTGTTATCCTTTTATCCATTATGAACATATCAAGAGACATAATAATTATGTTTGCCTTCTCCATCTTGTTTTTACGATTGGTGTTCGAACGTATTCGTGACTGTGCATAGCGGCGAATTCAGTTTATGATCGAAAATATATCAGTTATGCTTTACAGAGATTGAATGGGGGCAAATTATTTTGAAAGCAAGCCAACCGTTGTTATAAATATGCATTAAAAATAATTTGGTTACATGAAAAATATAAAGGTACTTACGTGTATTTGCAGCAAACAGTATGTATGTATGTAAAAAGTCTATATAAGTATGTATTTACAAAAAAAAAAGTAGTGTATGTAGTATATCATTTATCTGGTTTCCATAGTACAAGCTCTGCTTAGTTTGGGATCAGATGACCGTGTGTGAAATGTCCCAGGGTATTATTATTATTATTAGATATTTCTCGGGACCCTGGGGTCCCGGACCTTTGGAAGGCGTACGAGGAGCCGAAGCCAACTCGCAGAGGCCCCTTAGATAATTTTAAATGATGAGGAGGCAGCAACCGACGATTATCCCTGTATGCACTATGCAAGTGCACCCAAGGACAACCCCCGGTTGGTACAGGACTATTGTAGTACGTGGAAACAAAACATATTGGGCTATGGGTTTGGGTGGCTAAAGTGGATTGGGTAACTTGAACTATGGAAGAACTATGTCCCCTGCCTGACCAATGTTATATATTATACACGGATAAAATGGCAGGGGGTGACTTGCACACTCAATAATGGGCCCCCGGAGACGGCCGCTAGCACATAGTGACGTAGCGACAACGGGGCAACACCTTCTGAGGTGCTTGAGGAGTGGAGAGGTATTCCACGGCTATCAGGACAATCCCGGAAGTACGGTCAAGATCCCTACCAGCACCTTACTGGAATACTTCCTTCCTCCGAGCACGTTTGCTCTTGCGAATCTCCACTCAAGCCGGCCAATAAAGGCAAGAAAGAGGTGGGAGCTCTGTTCCTCGTCAGTGTTCACTCCAGCCGGCCAATAAAGGCAAGCCAGAGATGAGGAAAAGATTTCTCCCGGGAGATAGGGTCCATGGGGTCGCTACTGCCCATCAGCTCGCCACATGCTGCCCTGCGGGTTTTTGTATCTCTCTTGGTCTGGCTCCTCATCCTAGACCCGTTCCGGTAAACTCTACCGGCACAGACCTAAAGTTTGGAGCACGCAAGCCCCACCGCGACGTCAACGTAGAGATACAGCGGTGGGGTTATTATTATTATTATTATTATAATTTTTTATCGCCACTCGTGGGTGTTTTTTGAATGAATTTAATTATATAGAGTGACTGGAATTAGTGATCGATACTTAAAAACATGGTTGTACTTATGATAACAAGATAACAAACAACTTTTACTATGGGACCAAACTTGAAATCACGAAAAAAAATCAGCTGTTCCCTAAATTTTTACGAGTTATGCAAACATAAATGTGGGGAACAGCTGATTAAAAAAAAAACAAAAATCCGACTGCAAATATTTTAAGGAGTTTAAAAATCATTGTGCATTTGAAAGACTTGTCATTAGCAGCAACCCAACAGCAACCATATTGTAAGTAGAAATAAAAAACCGGCCAAGTGCGAGTCGGATTCGCGCACAAAGGGTTTCGTACCATTATCTATAAAAACGATAAAAAAATCACGTCTGTTGTATGGGAGCCCCCTTAAATATTTATTTTATTCTGTTTTTTAGTATTTGTTGTTAATCGGCAAGAGCAGTACATCTGTGAAAATTTCAACTGTGTATTTTTTTTTTTTAATAAGGACCTATCGCAGTTTGCTCCTGACTGCTTAACCGAGCGTTGGCGGGGCCAGAAGGGCCTCTCGCCGGGTTAAAATTAATCTCTAAGTAGCGCAGCTAAGGGCGTCCCATAGTGGGACTCGAACCTAGGCTTAGGGCGCTACTGTCTACTGAGCAAGTGGAGACTTGTTCCATCGGTATGTTATTATTATTAGGGGCGTTTAAAGCTACTTGCTCCGCACGGGCGGGCGGGTGCAAGGGACGGGGGGGTTGACGTACTACTCGATGCCGCGGTGGTACTCGCCGGCGGGTACGGAAGTTAGGACGTCTGTCATGTGTAGTGTTTAGAGTTTTACGGACCGACTTCATACTCTCTTGGTAGAGAGTGATGTCGTCATCTGGATCTAACATAGCGTGTTTGGGGCGCCGTATGCGGGAGATGCATGACGGTGTGTATCGAGTGGCTGCTGTCACTAGTGGGTTAGTGTGTGTAGTAGCTGAATCGAAAAAGCGTTTGCTCGCTTTTTTGAAATATTGCCTGATGGGCGGCAGATTTAAATCGACGTGGAGTTGGTCATTGCGTACGTACCAGGAGCAGCCCGTGGCTCGTCGCATGAATCGATTTTGGAGGGTTTGTAGCTTTTTAAAGCGTGACGGCTTAACGTAACCCGACACCTCCAGTCCGCAGCCGACGCTCTCGAGGTTTAGGAAATGGAGGATCGAACTCAACCCAACCAAAAGTGCAGCTGTACTCTTTGTCAAGGACGTTTTCAACTGTGTAACTATCACGGTTCATGAAATACAGCCTGGTGACAGACGGAAAGACAGACGGACAGCGGAGTCTTAGTAATAGGGTCCCGTTTTACCCTATTGACAGTGATGCAAAATCAGAGGAAATATATAAATGTGAAAAAAAAAGCAAATAAAGAAAGAAAAACTATTTAGTATAAACACGATGATAAAAGTATAAAAAACAAAATTATATAAAAATTAAGTAATAAAACAGAGAGGACCAAGGCCAATTTCCCTAACTAAAAACTTTCAACATCGAGAGGCTATCTCATCTCAGCGACAACCTATGTCAAAAGGTCAGGTAAATTACAGGTATTTTTAACCGACTTTAAAAGAAGGAGGAGGTTCTCAATTCGCTTGTATTTTTGTATGTTTGTTCCCTCAGAAGTCCGTCATTTATTATCCGATTTTAATATTCTTTTTTTGTTTGAAAGTGTATATTTCCGAGGTGGTTCCATATATATTTAAGTAAGTTCTGATGAGTAGTTTTTGAGTTAGCTTCAATAATACGTATTTTTCCACTTGGTGTATGTTGATGATGTTATAATAACTTCCTATTTTATTTACATAGCAAGTAGTGGTATACTAATTTGTATGGGGTAGGTTCCACAACAGTGAAACACAAAAGTGATAAATGAAACCATTTTAACAAAAAAAAAAAAAAAATCACCGCATTCCAAAAAAAAAAAAACTACAAATATAACTTTAATTTCGGAAGTCAGTGGCAAAAATCGAAAATACAAAACCTACCCGAGGCACCCACTTCCGAAAGTTATTTTTCACTTTGTAGTGTTTTTTTTTTTTTCAATCGACTTCAACAAAAAGGAGATTATCAATTCGACGGGTACACTACATAAATTCGAAAAACTTTATTCCGTCAGTCACAATTACGAATTTGAAAATACCGATTTACATAATTCCGAATGGTTCAAAATTCTTAACATAACAACTCCAATTTATCATTCATCCTATTTTTATAATTCCAAAATTTCAATATTCCTAACGTTTATAATTACTATTCTCAACATACCTAGTTTCAATAGATCCAATAACAAAAAGTCCAACTTAATGATAATTCGAAACATCATAAATACAAATTCCGATTATTAGAGTACCGATTAATTAAAATTCCAAAATAAAAAGCCTTGTAAAACTGAATAGCAAGACAAATAAACACACCATTGCAGTATTGCTCGTCAGAGAGAAGTAAAATATGATGTTTAGTATGAGGAGGTACAATTAAAAATCTAATGTCTGTGTAAAGGGTTTAAAGTAACCTAACCTTGGGGTACCCTTCGCTCGCTCTTGCATCCTATGTCGACGGAGCCCCGCTTGGCGGGGCTCCTACATCTGTGTCAAGGGTTTAAAGTAACCTAACATAATCTAACCTCGGGATGCCCTTCGCTCGCTCTTGCATCCAATGTCTGTGTAAAGGGTTTAAAGTAATCTAATCAAACCTAACCTCGGGGCGCCCTTCGCTCGTTCTTGCATCCTACCACACAAAACAAAGGCTTACAGCCAGGCTTAAAGGCTTACGGCTTGGTTGTGTGGCTGGTGAAAGGGTTCAATTTAAGGCGTAATTTATATGCATAACTGAATACTAATTGAACCAGAATCTTAATTTTAGCAGTTTATTCGAAGTATTAAAGTAGAAAATCGGAATATCGTTTTTCGGAACGAGAACCCATCGAGCATTTGATTCTTCAAACGTATGGAAATCGGGAAACAAAGAAATCGCATTTACGAGTTTCGGTTAAATAAATTTCGTGATTTTTAATAATTCAGTCTAGAGATTCTTAAGTATTGTGAAATTCGGACGTTATGAACATCGGAACATCGAAATACGGAATAAAATATTTCGGAGTCTTTGGGTGTTCCCCAATTCGACACGCATGTATGTAATATTATTGGAACTGCATTAAATTCACATATGATAATCTATTAGGGCTTCCAAACCAATATACAAAATTTTATAGATGTATGTATGTTTGTATGTGTGTTTGTTCACGCATTTCTCTGAAACTGTTAATAAGATCGTGACCATTTAATTTTTATTGGTACGGTTGTCGGTTGTTTTCTTATGTAAAAATGGGTTTTGGCAGACAGAATTTTGAATTCGAACGTTCTTAAAAATTCGAGAATTGCCCCTCTGGTATTGCAGATGTCCATAGTGTGACCACTTATTATCGGGATGGCAAACTTTTGTTTGGCAAAAAGTTCGTTGATCGCTATACATCAATTTTTATACAAAAATTCTCGATGGCAACACAACAACGGTGACTGTACAATTTTAGTAAAAGTTCGGGAAATCGCGTTACGGGAAAGTGATTAATTGAATTTTAGCTAAAATTTTTGCAAAAGAATTTCTATTTTTGGAATATTTTATAGAATAATGGCCCTGAACTTTGCTGGCAATTTAACAGACAATATTTTCATCCTATCCAAAGAAATCGAACAAGAAAGAGAGGGTAGATAAAAATACCTATCACTAAAGTAGACGACAACTAAAGGCAGTCCAAAGTCTGACAAATGTTGACAACTGGGCATAAAAACTATTCCTAAGTAATTGTGTTTCCAGAAGTTGACCGTCTATTGTTTTTACCATCAATTCTTTAATAAACCCCAAAGTCCGTACATGACACTCACGCAAAGCGGGTATAGGACCAGATAATTAAGCTAGGGACACATTACCAGAAGTTTTTGTTTGTGTTACACCCCTACACCCCATGTTTATGGCAAAACTTCTGTCCACCATAAACACAAAAATTGCGAAGACAAACAAAAACTCGGTTACACTGTGTAGCGTGGTGGCGTTTACTCACTCTACGGAATACACTGGGTGATATTATAAAAATATAGGGATGTGATATTGAGTGTAGAAATAATACCTATCGATAGATTTTTAACATGCCACATTAACGGAAGAGAGTAAATATTTGTGGTGTAAAATTAAAGAATCAATAAAAAATTAATCAGTTATCATCAATTAAATACATCTTTATATGTATAAAATTTAATCCATATCGTGTGGTATGCAGATAAGATAAGTCAGCCCCTCACTCTCCGTGGGTTCCAAAGGATCTGCTTAATATCCTCAAATCTTTTACGAAAGTACAACATAGTGGGGCAAGCTTGTTTATTTATGATCACGATTTTATGGAACGTTAATGAGATAATAACCTAGGACATTGTTCACACACGGTCATCTGATCCCAAACTAAGCAGAGCTTGTACTATGGAAACCAGATAACTGATATACTACATACACTACTTTCTTTTTGTAAATACATACTTATATAGATAATTACACCCAGAATCAGGACAATTTTTTTTGTCCTGGATGGGAATAGAACCCACGACCAGCGGCATGATAGGTGGTATCTTAACCAACCACGCCACCTGGCCCGTCAGATAGATAGATATAATATGGTTTATTGTACACAATAATTTAACAAAGCCCATTTACTATAAGGTAAAAATTAAATAACCAAGACGAGCTGGTGTCCGTAACTCCACACGTCCAAGCGCGTATTTTGCGTACGGAAAAAAAATAACCATCGGATAACCTCATCATATCGATACTTGCTCAACACTATGGAAACCGAACGCGCAACTGTTATATTCCCGCCAAAGAATGCGTTCCGAAACTTTACCAATATGCCGCGACAGTATGGAAATTTTCCTCGCCAATGTATTTTTTTCAATGCGCTCGGTTTTATTATCAACCTTGAGGTACACGTATTACGTAAGTGATACATATGAATGAGTATGAGAGTAAACTTCGTGGCTTTCTTATAGGATCATCTTTGAGTAAAAGAAATACAATACAAAAGATATTATTCGTTTTGGCGTCTGACTTAACCTGTGGGTGGCTACTTTTTCACGTATGTATAGAGAATGCATAATTATATGTTTGCTATCGTCATAATAATTATTAACTTACATAGGTATTTATTTAGATACATATTAATGTAATAATTATTATGACGATGATGGTTATCCATATGGGAATTCAGTGGGTAGAGCAAATGAGACTAGTAGTCACTTATAAAGGGTTTATTTAAGAGAGAGTAGGTTCACAAGTCGTAAGGTTCTTTCGTGAGGATGGTTAGGTTAGGTACTGCCCTGGGCGGACCTGCGGTGACTCGGCGTGGTCAGCCTTAGTTCAGCCGTCAGCCGTAGTTGCCGGTGTAGCACGGAGCGTCTGAGGTGTAGGCTGCCGGTAGTCAGGCCGTCAGCCTGTAGTGTAGCCGTCAGCCTGTAGTGTAGCCGTCAGCCTGTAGTGTAGTACTCGTAGTTGCCAATGTAGTCAGCGGCCGCCGGTGTAGTCAAGTAAGTGCAGATTGCGTGTTCAGGCCGGTAGCTGGCCGGTGTAGTGCGATAGGTCTGTAGCTGAACTCAAGCTATGATCCCTGGAAATAACGCAAGGGCGCGTCCTTGAGCTACGAGGAAGATTCGGTAAGCCCCTGTGATGTGCGTAGTTTCCAAACCAGACGAGGTCCGTAGCCCCAAGACAAAGGAAAGGTCAAAGGAGAGGAAACTAGCATCACAGTGGTTTACGAGATAAGGATAATCATGTAGAATGAACACAAGATAAAACACAGTTATAGTAATATAGATTCGTCCTAAGGACACTATGAGTGCTCACCCAATTTCGGGGAACTATTTACACTTCTACGACTTATTGTAGAAAAGGGCCGGATTTCTCTTGTCCGTTCTATTTATAAATAATTACATCTAGAAGCTTCTATAGAGAGGTGAAAGTGGTAATGTCGTAGACTATTTGACACTCCCACAGATAATTATTTTTAAGAAAATCGACTAATTATAATATGCTACAATTATAGGTATTTTATTAATATACAGGGTGGCAGTACACAATTCTGCATGATTTTGGACCCGCGTGCATTGAAATTTTACATCAATTTTTTTTTAACCTATAATGTCGGTTATTAAAAAAAAAAAAAAATAGACGTTCCATACATTTTGACCGCGTACCTATTACACTTTGTAAGAAACAACAGATTTTTTTTTGATAACTTTTTCTAAGCTAAGGGGTCTAGGATCATTTGCTGAATTCTTGCTAACAGTTTGCGCATCCAAGGCCAGCCTGTATTTTACGTACTATAGTCATCACAATAAGCAGTCAGATTGCAATGTTTAATTATATTAGTAGACAGGAAAACGCTGCTGGTCATCCATTCAGTTAATGAGTATTCATAATGAGTGCTCTTTACCCAAATGGTAGAACAACTCTTTGATATTTAGCATTAGAATGTGTAATGGTAGGTATGTATATAAAGGTTTATATAACAGATGTCACTGAATATATTTTACATAAATCTACAGGCTAACTGAATAAAGTTTTGCAATTCAATACCAAATCGCGTTTTTAATCTGTTGTCTTCTACTAAAAACTTTGATTTAATCACTGGCTTATGTTAATTGAATAAAAAAACAATCATTATTTTGTATTCGCAAGATAAACCAAACAGTAAAATCGTCGTACCGAATTTAAAGTAGAACTAAAACTAAAATAAAAACTGAAAATCCAATCTAGTTTCCCTAAAGTAAACTTAAAAATGTAATGTATTTTAACTAGAATTAAAATCAATTTGCTATACTGGTTAGCAACACGAAAGAAAAAACTAGAACAGACTGTATTTCGATGCTTGTACTGTACACGTATAAAAACAAAATGGCAAAAATAATTTAGTAAAACCTAGAACTTGGTAATGTAGAATGTTCAAACATGAACGTGTTTTTATATTAGTGTCACAGCTTATTGGTAAAAAAAGGGTAGGACTAGGTTTTTTATGAGTTTTTGTCCAAAAAATACTACACTAATAGTACCTACATTATGATACAAGTGTACTATGTTGATCATTGTAATCGCGGCGGTATTATTAATAAGGGTGACAAGTGTGTAATTATCAATGCACACGCGTTTCATACGACGTTTTTTTAACACACTTGCGAGGATAAAAAACAGGCTTGTATTGTTATTAACTTTAACTATTGAAACAGTGGAAGTACAATTATTAAAATTAATTAATTTATTTATTTCTTTATTTATATTTTCAGACACAATATTACAGAATAGAATTCCAAGGAGTTGTACAAAGCCATTTACAAACTAAAAAGTGACACACATGGCACATGAGTAGGAGTCAGTTCTTTGTTGTAATTGTGTAGCTCATAACGTCTACACGCACCAGTAATACCGAATATTAACGCAACCTGCAAAGAGATCAACTAGTTAGTTGTCAGAACTTATGCTACAATTACGTAAAATATAGAGATGATACATTTAGATTTATAAGGTCCAACTGACATTTGTTGCCAGGTATTATCCGGAGCTACTTTTAAAAACTTTTCAACGTCAGTTGATAACAATATTTTAGATTTCCGACCAAGTGCGAGCGTCTCTTTAGAAATGCCCTAAGGTTATTGTAGGTTTTTATATCAATATAATTTTTGGTCTAAACAGTTATTTTAACATGGAATAGATACACCAAAGCGAGCTGAGGTTGTATTTATTTACCAGCTCATTGAAGTTAGTCAAAAATACGTTGTTCGAAAATGACTGGGCATTTTTGCTGTTTTTGCTCTGTATGAAAGTTTCGTAGGCCGCTAGATATTTCTCTCTAGATTTAGGTAGCAACAGGCTATCACTCGCGTTTAGTGCTTCGATTAGTATTTCTGGCGGCGTTAAATCTTCGTATTGCTCTTCTTCCTTACGTGAAGTCGACATTTTTGATAATAGGAATCACACAACGAAATTGTTAACATTTTTTTATGGAAAATGTCGTGCTGGTCTTGTTTTTTCCGCGCGCTGCGCTAGCTATTTCCCTTTTTCACTAACTCAAAAAATAATCTTCAATCTTAATCTTTAATTTTTAGAAAAAAAAAGTAAAGTAAAAAACCCGAGTATATAATAAGCTGAATTTGAACCTAAATGCGTTACCATGAGGGTCACTTGAGCAAGTGTGTTGAAAAAAGTATTTATATCAGAAATCCTAAGCTAAGATTTTTGCTGGGAAACGTAACAGAGGTAATTTTTAGGGCTTTGTTCCCAAAGGGTACTAACGGGACCCTATTATTAAGGCTCCTCTGTCCGTCGGTCATCCGTCTGTCACAGGGCTGTATCTATTGAGCCGTAATAGGTAAGTCAATCTGCATAGCCTTTTCACAACTATGTTTGTTGAGGTCGGCTACCAGTCTAACCAGATGTAGCTGAATATTACTGAACATTCATTATTATTGATTGGTAGAAATTTTTACAGAGTGTGTATTACTATGTCCACTGCAACAATAACATCAAAAAACCGGTCAAGTACGTGTTGGACCACGCACAATGAAGGGTTCCGTAGCTGGGATGAATTTATCCCATATTGTAGTTGAAAAACATGTTCTCCCATACATTCCAACTACAAATGTCCATAGTTAAACGAAAAGGATCCAACCCACATTTCACCTAATGTGCGTTGGATCTTTTTCGCTTAACTATGGACAATGTAAGTTTGTACGCACAATATTGAGAGATTTACCATGTTATTTTAAAACCATAGACTTATTATAGGTTTTTCTGTAATCTATAGATATAGAATTATTTTCTGTATTTTTTTCAAAATTTTAAGCTCAGCAGTTTCGGAGATAAAGGGGGAGTTGACAATTTTCGTCTATTTTAAAATTATAAAAAATATATATTTCAGATTCTCACAATATATATTTCCCTTTCACTTGATAGGTATATCGCACGGTACAGTTTGCAAATATATATTTTTTTTGTGTGCCTCCCAAAGTTGACCCCCATATTCAAAATTAATTTTTTCACGTTACACGTCCGTGTTTGGGTCACAGAATAACACTTTCACAAATACATACGTGTACCAAATTTCAACTTAATCGAATCATTAGATTCGGAGCAAATTGACTGTGACAGACGGACAGACAGACAGACAGACATACATACAGACACATGAGTGAACCTATAAGGATTCCGTTTTTTCCTTTTGAGGAAAAAACGGAATCCTTATAGGAAGAACCCTAAAAAAAGTTAAGAATAAAAGGAGGGTCCCCGTACAAGACACGGGTTAAAGAAAGATTTAGAGTTAACAATTGTAGGTACTGTGGTAGGGAAACCTTTATGTGACTCACACTTGGCCGCTTTTATAAATTCCACAATACAAAAATGTAAATATTTTCTTAAAAGTCGTTTGAGTTTTATAAATTGTCATTTTGTAAACTGTTTGTTACTGAAATATAGTTAGTTTACCTAACTACCTGTAAATGCTGTGTTAATTTAGTTGCAAAACACAAACAGCGTGAACTAAGCCGCAAATAATGGCCAGTGCACACAACAAATAACAAATTGAAATGCAATCAAATAACATTTATTTTGTGTGAACTGAACTGGGGGACCAAATACGAATTAATTCATTATTTTCAACGATATTGTACTTAATTACAGTTTGTAATAATTTTCACATTTAGTTTTATCGGCAGCCTTATTACGTTTCTTGCAGAAGCCTAGCGATAGCAAAATTTGCGCAATAATTGCTTTCCAATCGCAAATCGGTATTGTAATAATAATAATAATTATCTTTAATTCAGACAACCAGGGTCCATAAAAAAAAACAACAGTGCACAAAATAATCACATAAAAACGGCGTTAGTAGGGTTGTTAGTAGTACACACAAAAATAAAAATAAAATAAAATAAAACAGGTGTTAGTAATTTGTTAGTAAACAAAACAAGTTACACAATAATTTACGTTGGATTATGTATCAGCGATACGTCATACTGATTTGCGATTGACAAGCGATTGAAAAGCAATTATTGCACAAATTATGCTATCGCTAGACTTCTGCAAGATCCTAACTATAAAATTATAAATGCGAAAGTAAGTTTGTTTGTTTGTTTGTAACCTTTTCACGCCTAAACCACAGAACCGATCATCCTGAAATTTTGCGTATACGTTGTCACGTGTACAGAAACGGATATAGAGTACCTTTCATCCCGAAAAAAGTACTGTTCCCGAGGAAAACACCAATAACGTTCTTATGATAATAGATGGCGCCACATGTCTTTCGAATCATGATTGAATTATTACGCTTTCACGCTAAAACTACTGAACGGATTTGGATGAAATTTGGCACATCGGTAGACTAAGACCTGGATTAAGACATAGGATAGTTTTGATTCCGGTAGCACGTTCCCGTGGGATAATATCCGACAACCACGCGGGCGAAGCCGCGGGCTAAAGCTAGTACATAAAAAACCTGCGAGAGTTTTTGGGGTAGGCGCGAAGATCTGAATAGAATGAAGATTGTGTAAGTCCGCTGGATGTGGGCGCGGGTTTTCGATTGAGATAATGAGTTCATGGTTGATGTTAAAGAATCGTGTGATTGCTGTGGAGTGTATTGCCAATATTCCTTCGTGATTAATCAAACTGATCAATGATCAATAATTCTAGTTTTGGAAAGGGCAACTAGCTTCAACTTTTTGCCTACTGACTCTTTGCCAAGATGCCAAAGCCAAGAAATTGGTTTAATTGAAATAAATGCTTTGAGTCATTGGTATGACTAAGTAATGTCTGTTCCAAAAATCAATCAATCTGCCTAGCCTTTTCCCAAATATGTTGGGGTCGGCTTCCAATCTAACCGGATACAGCTGAATGCCAGTATTTCACATGTAGCAACTGCCTAGCTTACCTCCACAACCCAGTTACTGGGTAACACGATACCCCTTGGTAAGAATAGTTGTCATAGACTTTCGGGCTTCTGACGACCCGTAACGACTGTCCAAGATCCACGAATTACCGCTGGGACCAACGGCTTAACGTGCTTTCCGAGGCACGGAGGAGTTTCGGTACATAAATATGGTCACCCATCCACGGACCAACCTCGGCAAGCGTAGTTTAACCTGATGGATCGACTTGTGCCGCTTTTATTACTTAGTCACGAGCTCCTTCTGTCTGTTGCAAAAGTATCTGAGGAAAATGTAAACAAACCCTGTTCAGGTGGAATTCTTACCTATATTTACAATCACTCACTACAATCAATCACTCACTTTATATTTCACCACTTTTCCAACAATTATTGTTTGAATAATTAACTTTATAAAATGGTTATCAAAAATCATCGATAAAAATTGAGGTTTTTGATTTCTTTATGTTTTTATTTTTTATTTTTCATACGTAACTTTATTTTTTTTTAAGACCAACAACAAGCAATCGTCTTTTAAATCCAGTTCTGGTAGCACCTTTATATAAGAGTAGGTACATTGGGGGCCTGTTACGAAATCAAAGAGATCAGGAGGAAATTGACATATTTATATCTATAAAATAAAAGGGGCTGGAAGGCATATAACCGAAGGGGCGATATTACGTACACACCCAGGTGTGTCGCAGAATAATCTCATTGTAGCCTTCCTTGAGCTCGTATGTTTATTTTAACACGAATAATATAATTTTATTTGAGTCTCGAACCCGTAGGAATATTGGGATAAAAAGATTCTTTGTGTTAATCCAGATAATAAAATATCTGTATGCCAAAGGACATTTACCATCCTTATATGGGAGTTCGACTAAGTGCAGCCCAGACATGGGAGTATTTCCGAATGGTTCCTTCTCTCAATCATACCGAAAAAAAAAAAAAAGATTTTTTCCCTGACAAGGAGTTGCCCAAATTTTGGAAAAATTAGAAGTCTGTGGGCCCAAAGTCCGGTGAATACGGTGGATGACGCAAAACCTCCAACCCTAGCTTTTGCAGCTTAGAGACCGTCTGTTGTGCCATATGAGGTCGAGCGTTGTCGTGTGCCGTGGCTAAGGCTGGCCGGAGATTTGCAAGCTTCTCCATCATTGTGTCCAGTTCCTAGCAGTACATATCCGCAGTAATGCTGGTGCCATTTGGTAAGTAGCTGTGATGAATTATACCAGCACTAGACCACCAAACAATGACTATGACTTTTTTAGGGGTAAGATTTCATTTGGGGCATTGCCTTGGCACTGAACCAGGGTCTAACCAACACGATGACCGTTACGATTACCAAAAATAATCAGCTTTGCATCGCAAGTGACAATGCGGTTTCTTTTCTGTGTCTGTTAAGCAACGCAAGGCATACCTCGACGCGTTCGTCACGTTGGCGATCTTTCAGTTCGTGCGGCACCCACATATCAAGTTTTGTTAACCTTGCCAATTTGACGCAAATGGACCAATATTGTTTTGATGGTAACGTTGAAAGCTGCTGCTAACTCAGTCGTAGATTGAGTATCGTCAGCTTCCACTATCGCCTTTAATTCGTCGTTGCTGACTTTAGTTTTCCGGTGAACACGGGTTTCATTTTTTAGATCAAAATTTCCATGTCGGAAGCGTTCAAACCAATAACTCAAGTTCACTCCGTACACGTAATTAATGTTGCAAGCCGTTTGTGCGGCATTGCTACCGCGACGGAACTGATATTCCATAATAACTCGTATTTTTATCGTGTCCATATTGATGAAAAAGATACAAATGTAGTAAAAACAAAACACGAATCAATCAACAAATGACTGAATTTGAAAATAGAATTCCATAGAAAACTCATTTGAATTTAGAATTTAATATTATTTAATAATAATTTATACATAAATTATTATTAGTTTCAAATGGCCAGTAATATAAAACGACAACTTCATAGGTAAAGACCTATTATTTACAAACAATATTTTTGTTTTCAAAGCAGTGAAGCTACTATTGAATATTACTGTTTTTACTGCAAACCTATAAAGTCAAACCATTTGACATTGACAGACTGCATTAAAAATTGCTTTAAAATAATAAAATATAAGTAGGTAAAAACCTTTTTAATAACAAGCTTTTAATGAACTAGAAAATACTAAATATTTACGTAAACATAGAACTTTCATATTTTCTTAATAGCGGCTTCATCGTCAGACCCTGAACACCGCCTAGTGTAATATCACTTGTTAATACATATTCATTGAGTCTAAACACGATGATGCTATCTTGTTTGGTGGAGGAGTTCTTATGGCCACCTTCCGGCTCCATCATCAGACCCTGAACACACCTAGTGTAAATGCAGTTGTCAATACATATTTATATACCGCAATAAAACGTGCAGTAGTACCGTGTAATGCCGTGTGAACCTGGCCTCAGGCTAGATTCACACGGCAGTGTACTTGAATATTGGCAGCTTTTAGGGTTCCGTACCTCAAAAAGAAAAAACGGAATCCTTATAGGATCACTCGTGTGTCTGTCTGTCTGTCTGCCTGCCTGTCTGTCTGTCTGTCCGTCTGTCACAGCCAATTTGCTCCGAATCTAATAGACCGATTAAGTTGAAATTTGGTACACGTAGGTATGTGTTTCTGTAACCCAAACATGGACGTGTCACGTAAATAAATAAATTTTGAATACAGGGGTCAATTTTGGGGAGCCAATAAGAAAATTTAAAAAAATAGTTTTGCAAACTGTACCATGTGACATATCAAATGAAAGGGCTTACTGTGAGGGTCTCAAATATATATTTTTTTTTTTATAATTTTAAAGTACACAGTTTTAAAGTTATTTAAGAAAATATAGGAAAATTGACCATTCCCCACCCTTATTTCTGAAGCTACTAAGCCTAAAATTTGAAAAAAATACAGAAAATAGTTCTATACCTATAGATTACAGGAAAACCTATAAGAAGTCTATGGTCTTAAAATAACATGGTGAATCTCTCAATATTGTGCACACAATTTTACATTTGCAGTTGGAATGTAATAAATAATAATAATAATAAATGTTTATTGATCATTAATGGGTATTATAAATGGTAAAATTACAAATTTGCTACAATTATAGTGGTTGCAGTTCTGATCTCCTAACTAGGTTACTGTATAACCTGTATGAAGGAGTGACAGTTCCGTTACCCCGTGGATTACAAGCATAGGTATTTTTTTTTATTTCATTTTATATTTACGAACATTTGTATTTTACTGCTACAAAAATAAATAAGTTCTCACTAAATGTAAGTATAGAAAAACAAAAAAAAAAAACTAACTGAGAACAAATTTGAAAATAAGATGACTAAAAAATATTTCGTGTGTGTGTGTGTGTGTGTGTTTACTTACCCTCAAATAAGAATTTTTTCTGTTTGAATGTATGGGAGAACATGTTTTTCAACTACAATGTTAAGTTTGTTCTTGTTCTTGGGATAAATTCATCCCAACTATGGAACCCCTCATTGTGCGTAGTCCAACACGTACTTGGCCGGTTTTTTTTTGTAAATACATATTGTGTAGATAATTACACTTGGACTCAGGAAATATGGGAAACTAGCTTATTGTTCGCTGAAAATCACATTGTTACAGCAAGAAGGGATATATATTTTTTTTGCTTTTTTATACATAGTTCAGTAACACGTGTATGACATAGCCAGTATTCAAAGTCAATATTTACCTCATGAAATGGGTCAGTGACTAAAATCAATTATTTTACAATATAGGCGAGACTCGCTTTAAAACGAGGTTCTGATATTAACTTATCGAAGTGTTTTTAATTACTAGGGTTAATTAATTTGAAATTGGTTGAGTGATTCTTGTAATACAATTATCTGCGGTCTTACTTGTTTTAATTTAAAGCTATGCTCAGGGGTTTGGTTGCGTAGAAAATTAAACTGCCTGTAATCTGGTTAAGATTAATACTGGCCTGTAATTATTTCATTGCTGAAAAAAAGTCTCTTCGTACACAAAAAGAAACGATGATTAATCGACACGCTTATTTTGCTCTGTACGCGATATTTTGATATTTTTCACCGTAAGACAGTGAAGTTCAAGATTTACTTAAACAGCAGTTTTTTTTTTTAGCTGCGAAAATTTAGCTAGTGATTTAAAAATAGCCCTGTATTAATATAATTTATTATCCTAGTAGTTGGATCAACTTGATAGATTCCGAAATTGTACCCGTCTTCGCCATGGCAATATTGTGTACAGGGTAGCCGTAACATTGACGTAAAAAAAAATTTTGGTCCCTCGTATCGTGGGGTATCCTAATTAACCCCATGTTTGTTCCACGTTATGAATTTTTGAACTTAAAAAAATTATAAAAAATAGGAGATTTTTGTCGAGATTTTTTTTTGCAACAAAATTTTCATTAGTAAATATCTATAAAATAATCAGCTTCGTAACTGTGATAAAAATTAAAAGTCTCGCCTCACGATCTTCTTCAGATTCGATCGAGATAATTTCAACCTTTTTAGCATTTTTGCTATACTGGGAGAGGTTTGATCTTTTTCGAGGCATTCTTACAATGGATGCGTTACGCTACTAAGAATACGTTATTCACCACAAAAACACTCAACTTTTGAATATTATAAAAAAAAACAGTCAGTCAGTCATGGGGGACTACCGACAGAAGTAAAGACTTGACAGTGCAACAGTTACATAAGCATGTCGCGTGACTTGACGCGAACTCATAAAAACCTACCAAAAATCGCTCAACGTGCCCAAAGAAGTTTTAAAACGAAATAAGTCCGCAATATGTACAGCTTTTCTAATCTAAATCCGTAATATGTAGTTTTATATATTACAAGACACAGACCGTATTATGGTAAAACCTACGCGTAATTCAATTCCAAAAGATAAAGGCCAGCTAAACTCTGCATTACTGAGTTTAGCTGTTACCAGAGGGCGCCATGTGTCTCCGGAATAGGTGCATTTTTAGCCAAATCAATAGGACAGTATTTTTGTGGCATTTTTTGTATTAATGTTTGACATAACTTCCTTATTTATGAACCATAATAAAACTAACATTAAATGTTAAGTGAAGCTTACCACGATAATATTAGTGAAGACACACAAATCGGTTAAGCCTTTTCTGAGATTAGCGCGGTCAAATGCATAGACAAATAGACAAAAATTTTATAAATCATTGTTTTGGGTTCTATTGCATTTATAAAGACCCCCAATAATAGTTTTTCTCAAATATCTTCCATGTCTGTACATGGAAGATATTTACAGCGATCAGATACACTTTTATTATATGTATAGACTAGCCTTTGCCCTCGGCTTCACCCGCGTGGAGATCAGAAATTATCCCACGTGAACGTATGTACAAACCGCTATAAAAAGTATGCTATGTCCTAATCCAGGACATGGTTTGCCCATGTGCCGAATTTCATCAAAATCCGTTCTGACGTTTTAGCGTGAAAGCGTAACAAACTTTCGCATTTATAACATTAGTTAGGACTACTTAACTTTGTAATGTAAATTCTAAGTATTATCTCCACATTGTATGTAGGTATGTTTTGTTTCAATTTGTAATTCATATTATTCAGAATATTAAGTGTGTTTGATATACTCATAATAAACCTAATAGTATTCGAAGTAAGAATAAACCGGGAAATATGATCGGGATAAAAAATATCCTATGTGTTAATCCAGGTTAAAAACTAGCCGTTTTGGCGTGATTGAGTAACAAATATCCAAGCATATACACATCCAAACATACAAACTTTCACATGTGTTAACTAACTAGCTGACCCGACAGACCTGTCCAAACTTGATGTATGAGAAAATTAATTTTCTTCATATTTTTTTCGTTTATTTTGCCAATGTTTTAATAGTTATTCTGCTATTCGGGACGTAGACAAATACAACAAATCAAAAACCATGAAAATCGGTCCAGCCGTTTTCGAGTTATAAGTGTTCGAACAAATCCGACTTTGTTTTATACTGGGTGATTTTTTTACCGTCTTGGAAAAAATAGGGCATAATAGGTGAACCGAGTAGAAGCCTATGGCATACTTAGTTTTTTATTATTATTTGTAATCATACGCACTACGCAGGGTGCGTTGTGCGTATGATTTGAATTTCGATATTTTATAACGATCTATAAAGTTTTTTCAAAATTTCTGGTTTTATTGTTCTAGTTTACTTCAAATGTAGGGTTTATTGATATAGCAATTTGGATCTATTGAAAGAACAAAAAAAAAAACTAGGTATGCCATAGGCTTCTACTCCATTCTCCTATTGTACCCAGTTTTTTACAAGACGGTAAAAAAATCATCTAATACGTATAGATATTAGTGAGTGATATTGATTACCGAAAAATATTTTGTTTGATTTGTAATCATTTGTGAGAACCAATTAGTACAGATTCGTTTTAACTAAGTCCGTTAAATTGTCGCACTATGAGTTACGAAGCGATATTATGAAACTGTTGACTACCGATCTTACTGTTAAAATATTAAGCTTCGATTTTGATGGGAAATATTTAATAATAATAATAATTTATTCTTCAAAAAGTACAAAAACTTTACAAGAAACAATATTTTTCATCTTTTTTAGTGAGGTGAATGTACAGAGTCATTTTAATTTAAGACAAACGACTCCCAAACTGAGACTTGCTCGTATCTTGGGTAGTCGGTGGTCAGCCGTTTTAGATGTTGTATATCACCGCCTTATTTTGTGCTATTATTTTATACATAACAATTTTTACATAATTAATTAGCGTCTTTACAAAATAATGTGTATGTTTTGTGTTAAATTATTATAAAAAATTCTAAGACTAAGTTTTATTTTACTATTTCAATAAGTTTCTCAGACTCATCATAAGTTAACAACTTTAACCAAAATTTCGATTTAAAAATTTAAATCGAAATTAAATAAATTTATTTAAAATAATTGTAGCTGTTTGCTAGCTGCCATGTTTATATCCAATTTTGCGCTGCAAAAGACAACGATTTATGAAATAAATTGTGTAAAAAGTTACTAATCTTTATTGTTAATTGTTTTCTTCTTCACTGTTACCCCATGTAACATTAATTTACGATTCTGACCATTCTCTTTTGTCCACAGGATAACCCCGACAATCAATTCAAGTCCATCCCCTTAGGGCTATGGTGGGCCATCGTGACAATGACTACTGTCGGCTATGGGGACATGGCCCCCAAGACTTACCTAGGTATGTTTGTGGGGGCCCTATGCGCGCTGGCGGGAGTACTGACCATCGCGCTACCAGTTCCTGTCATAGTGTCAAACTTCTCCATGTTTTATTCACATACTCAGGTAAGTTTAGAGATAAGAATTTTTCACGGATTTTTATTTTTAAAAACTCTGTGTTTAACATTATTTAATGTGTCTTCAAGGGTAAAAAATATTTTTTTTAGCTGTGTTTTATTTCTCAGGTTTGACAATTTAAATCTACTGTGAATTCTCATGTCAATATGATTTTTTTTGTGTTTGTGTTTTGGCCAATCATAACAAACATGATATTTCAAAGCTTTATTTACACGGCTATGGAAAATAGTTTTTTGGTAAATGCGAACAATGTGTTAGCGTTATTATCTAGAGATTTAATTATGATACTGATCGCTATCATATTTAATTTCCTTAGCAAGGAAACGTGATAATGTATTATGTAACCATGGTAACCGCCTAATACAGACCAATATTGACCACGTCATATTTATACTGATATTTGGTCAACAGTGACGTCATGTCGGATAACGAATGTGAGATGGAACCAGCGATTGAGCTGTTCTGTGTTTGAAGTTTATCTTTCCTGAATTGTATAAGTAAGCGTTGTTGAATATTACCAACTTTAATCTGTTCCTATACTGATGTGGCAAATATTTGAAGACAGAAACGTAGAAACTACGTATGACGTATGCAATGGTGAGATAATGGTTTGAAAAAGATCACTCGGAAAGCAGAAGTTTGAAATAGCTTCGTCATTGAGCCTTTTAACGCTTTCTAGGAAACTAAGCAGCCATAGACGTCATTACAATAAAACTTATATTGTGCCTCGTTCAGTGTCCTTGAAAGCGTGACGCGACTTTGTTGGAACAATTCTATTAAAAATCATTAAAATTGTTCTACTGGAGTCGCGTCGCACCATCGCGTAGTGACTGTCTGCAGGAGCCTTTAACCTCTGGTCAAACTAAAGCAAATCCCGCGCGTGATGCTATATAACGATCTTGTGTTGAGGTACGAATAGTCGCGTGACTTCATAATCGTTAAAACAATTGACGCGCACATTCGCGCCCGCGCAGGATTCACCTCATGTGATTCATTCATGCTTTAAGCTTTAAAATGAAGAGAGCCGGAGAATGACGAGAGTGACTATCGAAAACGTACTATCAAAACCAATTTTAATATTTATTTATTATTTATTAAAACTTTATGCACAAGTAAAAAAACAAATACCGTACAAAGGCGGACTTAATGCCTAAGGCATTTTCTACCTTAGAGTGATGCAGAGAAAACATTTATCTGCCTTGGGTCGGCTTCCAGTCTAACTGGATGCAGCTGAATACCAGTGTTTTACATGGAGCGACTACCTATCTGACCCCCACAACCCAGTTACTGCGTATTCACTTAATATTCACTTTTTTACATAAATCGAATTACAATTTAAAAAAAAATATAATTCACTGTCAAAACAAACTATGAACTGAGCGCAGTTCAAAGTTTGCCCTAACGATAAAAAAGAATCTTTATGATATTAACAATGTCAATTCTGCGAAAAGACCACTGTTCAGTAGGAACTAAACAGTAGTCTCCCTGCGGAATCGACGTTGTTAATAGGGACCGTCCAAATGTTTGTCCTGGATGGGAATCGAGGCGTTCTGCGGCGTGATAGGTGATATTTTAACCAACCACGCCATCCAGCCTGTCGCTTAACCATGCGGGTGTTATTACTTAGCTACAAATCCAAGTTTTAAAGATAATTTTCATAAAACTCATGACAACTTAATTAAAACTCCCATAGTTACTTAAACACTGTTAGCAGTAATAAAGAAAAATTTTAAGTTCGAAGTAGCGGAAGGAAGAATTTAGTCGAACAAAGTTTAAACAACTCAAGTTGAAGGAAAATTTGTATGAAAGATAACAAGTAGATCCCGACAGGTGTGAGGTAAACTTGAATAAAAATAAAGATGGTGAATTTAAATTCAAAGCAGTGCTCACTGAAGCTTGAAACTTTTCTTAAAAAAATGTTGAGGTTTGATTTCAATTTGTTTTATGTGGTGGTTAAAAATACAAATCTCGCCTTCTTCACTCGATTATTATGTGATGGGTGAAAATAAAAATCTTGCCTTCCTCATTCGATTATTATGTGGTGGGTAAAAATACAAATCTCGCCTTCCTCACTCGATAATTATGTGGTGAGTAAAATACAAATCTCGCCTTTCTCACTCGATAATTATGTGGTGGTTAAAAGTACAAATCTCGCCTTCCTCAGTCGATTATTATATGATAGGTAAAATAAATATCTTGCCTTCCTCACTCGATTATTATGTGATGGGTAAAAATACAAATCTCGGCTTCCTCAGTCGATAATTATGTGGTGAGTAAAAATACAAATCTCGCCTTTCTCACTCGATAATTATGTGGTGGGTAAAAATACTAATCTCGCCTTACTCACTCGATTATTATGTGATGCGTAAAATAAAAATCTTGCCTTTCTCACTCGATTATTATGTGGTGGGTAAAAATAAAAATCTCACCTTCCTCACTCGATAATTATGTGGTGAGTAAAAATACAAATCTCGCCTTTCTCAATCGATAATTATGTGGTGGGTAAAAATACAAATCTCGCCTTCCTCACTCGATAATTATGTAGGAAAATGTAAAAATAATGTATTCGTATGGGAATCAAACTTTCGACCATGCCAAAGCTAACCTTTTGTGTTTTTAGAATACGTACCTATTCAGGCTAATATAATAAATGATTATTTACAAAAAGTACATTGTCTCTATTTCGTCAGCTTCAAATCAACTTTAATATTTCCCTATCATGACTGTATTCCTCATAAAAAATAAATTATCAATCCTGAATTTGCACATAAATGTCTTCCAATATACCTTAAGTAAATATATGCAAATCCTGTTTTATCCAAAAAACATCAACTTCAGGAAAGAATACGCAAAACAATGGACTTTAATTAAACTTGCCAAAGACACAATATTGTAAACGAAATGCGAGTTTCAGAACTCGCATTTTGTTTACAATATTGTGTCTTTGTGCTATTTTAGCTTAAGAAGAGACTTCAAAGTTTTCATTGAGATTTGGTTAAATTTTTTACGTGTTTTTTTTCATGGATAGAATAGGGCTTTTCTAATGTACACTAATACTCGTAAATTACATTATTCATTATATTTCCGTGAAGCGTTATGTCAACCTCATCATTGCTTTATCACTTTTGACATCAAAATCTGCCTAGCCTTTTCCCAACTATGTTAGGTCGGCTTCCAGTCTAACCGGATGCAGCTGAATACCAGTATTTTACATGGAGCGACTGCCTACCTGACCTCCACAACCCAGTTACTGGGTAGTACGATACCCCTTGGTAAGACTGGTTGTCAGACTTTCGGGCTTCTGACGACCCGTAACGGCTGTCAAAGATCCACGAATGACAGCCGGGACCAACGGCTTAACGTGCTTTCCGAGGCACGGAGGAGTCTCGGTATGAAAAGATGGTCACCCATTCACAGACTAACCCCGGCAAGCGTAGCTTAACCTGATGGATCGTCCCGTGCGGCTGTTATTATTTAGCCACGAGCTCCTCTCCGCTCCTCTCACTTTTGACATCAGTTCCCATCAAATTAAAACTTCACTTAGATTGAAATTACCTAACTGTCACATACATAAATAGACCGTGTCGCTTTATGATGTGCAAGTGACATTCAACCTTATGGTGATAAAGCAGTTACAAGGTTGACTTTAAAATAAAATAGCCTTTCATCATCATCTTCATCATCCACAGCACCGACTTCA
This sequence comes from Dicycla oo, assembly GCA_948252095.1. Classification (NCBI taxonomy): domain Eukaryota; kingdom Metazoa; phylum Arthropoda; class Insecta; order Lepidoptera; family Noctuidae; genus Dicycla; species Dicycla oo. Next base: position 2,887,440 of record OX411728.1, on the reverse strand, counting down.
CCCCCTGCTGAGTATAAGTCTCTCTTTTTTTGTGCCGGTCCCCACACTCCTATGCCAACCTCATCCAGGTTTAACCCGCAATGGTAACAATGTCATGCGCCCATCTCACCGCTGAACGACCGACACTTCGTCTCTCAACGCTTGGACGCCACTCGGTCACAGCCTTATTCCACCTGTCATCACTGCGCCTTGCCAAATATCCTGTCCATTTCCATTAAAGTTCCATAACTCGTTAATAAAAAAGTAAAGGAGGAAGCGTCAGGGTAGCCCGCGAAATTCAAATTTTCTTACGTTTTTTGCAATTTGCAAGTCAGTATTAAGTTGTATGTTAAATAAAGTATGATTTGCGGTCGTAACAAATATGTATTTACAGAATTATATACAACAGAATCAGTAATACAACTCCTTAAGTTAAAAGTAAATAGTCATTTTTAGGATTACCTGGTCTTAAAGAGTTGTATTGATCACTTTAATGATTCTAATTATGTAAATAGATACTTGTTACGACCGCAAATTATAATTTGACAACGTACAATATAATACCGACTTGTAAATTGCAAAAAACGTAAGAAAATTTGAATTTCGCGGGCTACCCTGATGCTTCCCCCTTAATTAAAAAAAAAAACAGTTTTGAATTCAAATCAAAAATATTAATTAATTATAGTAAATGATCGACGGGTATAGGCCTCCTCCAGTAACTTCCAGTTTCTTCTGTTTTTTGCTTCTACAAGCCATGATTTGCTAACCACTTGCTCTATACCAAGTAGCCAACGTCCAAGCTGCTGGTCGACTTTATCTACTATTTAAATACCTACTTGTGACAAAGGGAACTTTATTGATTATCGTTCTAAATGTTTACCAAAGGAAGGTCCTTCAAGTGATTGTTGACATAGGACGGTGGTTAGCTAATAATAGCCAACCCGCACCAATTATTTCCGCAAATATCGCAGGGAACGACACAGGACCAAATTAATTGCCAAGTGTTGTAAAGGTCAAACGGAAATCAGAGGAAACCATTACTTTTAGAAACTATGATCACTTAAATAATTGTGACAAAAATGATCCGCAGAAGTCCAAGCTCGAGGTTTGGCAGCGAGCCATGGAGTGCAGTGTCTTAGGGGTTCGAATTTCAGACCGTATCAAATCACGGACGTTACCCAGAAAACCGTTAAGCTCAAGTGGGACTGGACTGGACATGTCTGCCGCATGTCAGATGACAAATGGCTGAGAAAACTACCGATTGGGTCCTATTAAACACACGACGACATCGCGACCGGCTGAGACGAAGCTGGCGGGACAAGCTTGACTCCTACCGATAGGACTGGCCGACTGCAAAAGACAGGATTGTGTGGAAAAGGGAGAGGGAGGACTTTGTCCCACAGTGGAACCGTACAGGCTAGTTGGACAGATTAGATTAGCAAAAAGATCCAGTTATAATGTTTTCATGATCACTACGGGACGTTGAACCGATGTACGGATGTACCAATTACCCATGGTTGCAAAGAAATAACTTAGAACCGTACAGGCTAGTTGGATAGATTAGATTAGCAAAAAGATCCAGTTATAATGTTTTCATGATCACTACGGGACGTTGAACCGATGTACGGATGTACCAATTGCTCATGTTTGCAAAGTAATCAATTATTTTTCTTTTTGATATGAAAATGAGTGTCGATGGTTCATGTTCAATTTTATTCCTGTTAGAAACACATAAGTAAGAAGTCATCGGTACTATTATTGGTTTACGAGTATGTCGAGGTGTTGATTAGGAATAAAGTCAAAATCAAAATGTTTTATTTAACACTAGCTTTTGCCAGCAGCTTTGCCCGCGTGGATGTTGGAAATTATCCCACGGGGATCGTACATTTTTTCCGGGATAAAAAGTATTTTATGTGCTATTCCAGACTATAATCTATCTTTGTGCTAAGTTTCATACAGATCCATTCTGCCGTTCTGGCGTGATTGAGTAATAAACATCCAAGCATCTTCACAAACTCACATTTATAATATTATAGTAGGAAGTACTCGTAGGATGGACACTAATGAGACGTCTGAAGCTGGGTGCACGGTTCGAAATAGTCATTTGCTATGGCTAAGACCCGGCAAGAAACTCCACGGTTATTCTGTTTCAATAGTCAGATAACTTTTGTCTGAAGAATGAAAATGGCCCTTTGACATATTTTTTTATATACAAGCTGTCAAACCGCCATATTTATTCCAAAAATAAAAGTTGTGACTTTTGAAAAATTTGCTTCTAAAATAATAGGCAAAATAAGTTTTTCAAAAGAAATCGCCACCAAGGGCTTTTCTATTCAGAGGCCCCGAATTCCTGCAAAGTCAACAAAAATCATGCCTGAATTGAGATGACCTGTTACGTCACTATGATATGATGTTACCTGATTTTACGTCAAGCAATACATTTGTGCTATTTACACGAGTCGACGAAAAAAATCATCGGAACTTTCGACGATTTTTCCTCTAGAAAAATACATTTACCTAAATCTGCCGATCATTATGACATTAGGAATTTTGTGAAACACGTCAGGTAAGGTTTAATATCGTTCTGCAAATAAATGTAGCGTGAGCAGGCATCCCGGTCCACTGAACACCCCATCCCTGGCTCAAGGTTATTTCTGTATGGAAAATGCGTATTTTAGTACACGATTATGTTTTAGTTTTTAAGCTTGTAAGATCTAACATTAAACTCAATACTACAAATACATGAACAGTAACTAATACTAATCAATCTGCCTAGCCTTTTCCCAACTATGTTGCAGGCGGCTTCCAGTCTAACCGGATGCAGCTGAATACCAGTATTTTACATGAAGCGACTGCCTATCTGACCACCACAAGCCAGTAACTGGGTAATACGATACCCCTTGGTAAGACTGATTGTCAGACTTTCGGGCTTCTGACGACCTGTAACGACTGCCAACGATCCACGAATGACAGCCGGGACCAACGGCTTAACGTGCTTTTAGGGGCACGGAGGAGTCTTGGTATGTAAAGATGGTCACCCATCCACAGACCAACCCCGGCAAGCGTAGCTTTACCTGATGGGTCGACCCGTGCGGCTGTTATTACTTAGCCACGAGCTCCTCTCCTCAACTGTGACAAACAGACTTATCATTTTGGTACGGAACCTTAATGACACCGACAGCAACAAAATAAAACCATAAATAAGTCTAATTGAATCATTATTCCAACCCGTACATGTCCACAGCTCAACATAGGACTTTAGTACTCCTAGTGGTAATAAAACTGCTCCCTAAATATTTTACACCAGTCGGACTAAACAACTTACACGTTTTGCCACTCCCCTCGCGCAAATGAACTAAATAATTCTGTTCAGGCAATTTTAACCCCACGTGCAGATCGAGATTTGACTATTTATATTTTTGCTTGTGACTTGAAATTGCTTCTGTCGTCAGTTTAAGAATAAGTGGCCAGTGATTTTCAGTTTAAATACGGAAGAGCTCTTCAATGCTGATGAATGAACTCACAATTAGCTAACTTTGGAGATTTCATCTTATTGTTGGTCACGGTTGTAATCATAATATAAAAATAAAACTTCGTACATATTAGACAGACTATCTCCAAAATGGCCTCACACTGCACACAACACCGATAGCTTCACGCCACTCACTGGTGTTGCTAGAAAATAAAAATGCCACCACAGTGTTGCAATATTTTTAGAACTGCCAGTTTTTTGTTATTATAATCTATGTCCAAAGGTAAAAGCGTCCATAGGTACAATACATGACCCAATAATCAAAGGCTCATCATAGAATATTGGTAGGTATAGCGCAGTATCTACTTCATTTACAAAAACCAGATGCTACCACCGAAATGTTTAGACTAGGAACCCCAATTTTGCTCAGAAAATGCTAGGCTGTTGAAAGTTTCTACATCCGAGTGTTTGCAGAACTTTGTTGAAAATCTTAAAATTGTAATATACAAGACAATAATAATGATAATGAAATGAAATGTTTATTTCTCACACAAACACACTCACACATACACAATACTCACACCACTCTAGAGCGTGCACTAAATTCCCTCCGTTTTTTTTTTGCATAAATTGTTAATGTTCCAAAATTGGGTGAAGACACTGACTCCTGTACCAATGGTACCACCTAGCTCAGGAGCTTCAATTAAAAATGTTAGGTTATACCTTTTTTATGTCAATAAAAGATTATTTCTGACTTTCTTCTGTAAGTAAATCTTTTAAGACACATTTACATGCCGGCATTTCCTAGCTGACTGATCCCTGAGAAGAAATGCCAAAACATGGTCATGATCTCTCTTAAAGTCCAAACATTATGTTTTTGATTTTATGTGAGTCTAACAATGCAGGGCCATGTCTGGAAGGGCCTTTTGAAGAAAGAGCCATTGCAGCTTTGAATTGAATAGACGGCATGCATGCATCAGTCATCGTGTAGCTATTTTAGGGAGCTCAACCATCCGTCACACGACGCTACCATATCTGCAGGCCATTTGCGTAGGCCATATACAAAATACTCAAAACCGCCAGAGTTATAAAGTATTAAATCTAGCCTGCACTATACTACCATTCATTCAGTCAGTTGTCTCTAAAAAGTCTACAGACAGGGCAAGGAAACACATATGATCCAGTAGTGCCTAAGAGTAAATGAGACCAATATAATATTGTCTCTATCTCATTCGCGTATGCAAACTATTTGTCTGGTCCCAATTGTTAGCCACAGACTGAAGTCCAACCGTGGCCCAACAAACATAGACTGTCACGATTTCTTACAAATGACAGTACTTACTCCTACGAGTATATACGATACTACGATACTTACTCTTTCCGTATATTTTACTTTTCGCATAAGCACGCCTATGAAGTTCCTTATTTACTGACAAGCAACATTAGACGATAAATGCAATACTTCATGGACGCTAAAGTAAAATCAATAGTTGGAAAGATTATAGCGGTTCTTTTGGCGCGTATCTTAAATCGGAGCTAACGGCGCCATCTTTTTTTTTATTTGAGATGGGTTGCTCTTGACTGGTCTAGGTCAGAGGTGACAGAGACAAAGTCGATAATGGAGTGAGGTTACCCAGATGAAACCTGTTCACTCTCACTTTGAAGAGATTTGGGTTGTATGTGTTCGGGAACACAGACGCAGGTAGTGAGTTCCACTTTTTTGCCGTGTGCATTGAAGGATGTTTGAAAGCGCTTAGTGGGAATTGGTGAAATGGCAACTAGGTAACTTGCAGTGCGTCTAGATGTTCGATGGTAGAAGGGGGCCGGTGGAATGAGGATGGGGAGTTCCTGAGCACACTCACCGAAGTACAGTCTATAGAAGACCGACAAGCAGGCAACCTTGCGGCGATGAGCCAAGCTGTGAAGCTTGGCATCCACCAGTTTCACGTCACCAATGAGCCTCTTAGCTCTATATTCCACTGAGTCAATCGTAGCAAGTTGGTATTTAGCTGAACCATCCCAAAAGGGGCTGCATTACTCCATGCAGGATCGGACTTGCGCTTTATAGAGGGTCAAAAGCTGTCCAGGCGTAAAGTATCGCTTGAGATTAAGGTGCCCAGTTTTTTGGCCGCAGTTTGGGCTTTATGCTCGATGGTAGCGCCAAAGCTGATACTGGATGTCAATTCCATGCCTTGAAGCTCGAGCCGATCTGTAACAGGAACAGATGTACCTCGAAAAGTAGGAGTGTGGTTGTAAAAACTCTTCTTATTTTTTTCTCATCTTATTTTTTCAATACATTGCACAAAACAATTGCACAAATATCTACCGCGGTGAAATGTCATGATGAGGCTCCAGGGGCTAGTGTAAATCTTTGAGTTTATTCTATTAATCGAGTCTGGTCAATCCATGCTGTGGTCGGGGCATTTAAGTCATTCATTCAATCATTCAGTGTCCCGCTGTCAAGTCATACAAGCGCTAGAAGATCCTTGAAGTAGCGTACCTTCTATGGCAGCTAATTTATACAATAGCAATACTCTATCTCCACTAAAAATACTCCCGTTTTAACTCGAAGTCTAGTTAATGCATTATCGATGTATTTGGCTAGATATTAGGTTTAGTCTGAACTTTGACCTGAATACTGTTATAGACGAGACAGTAGGTCAGTTGCAGATGGATTATTGAGTTGGGGGATGCAGTTTGGATTTCGGGACAGCAGATTTTTTTTCTCTTGGCTATTATAGTTGTCATTATCAGTCTGGTTTTGGATCAGAATGTTGGGGCACAAAAAAAATGAATGAAAGGCAGTTGCATGCAGCCCAGATGAGAATGCTAAGAGGGATGTGTGGTATTACGCGGATGGATAGAATAAGAAATGAGAAAGTCTGAAAGTAACACCGGTGACTGAAAAGTTGTGTGGAAATCGGTTATCATACATAGCATAGCATGTGATGTCGTCAGGAAAGTTTTGAGTATGAATTTAAATGGCTATATGAGTAAGGGAAGACAAAACAAACGATGGATGTACTGTGTGAAAAATGATATGGCAAGAACGGGCCCTGGACTACCGAGATGACGACTGCAAATAAATTGGGACAAGGGCAGAAGAATTATGACATTATATTCATTATAGGATGAACATGAAGATTGTAAGGATTTTTTAAAAATATTTATTATCAAGGGGCGATACATAAGGTGATACATTACGTATGTGACTAAAATAATATTGAATGATAGAGAGAGAGAGAGAGAGAGAGAGAGAGAAAGATCAAAGAATAAGATGGATGGATTGTGTGAGTGCTCTCATTCACTCCTTTTTCTTTCATAATGGAATGATCGATAGCGTGACGGGTAACAGGGGAGCATAGATGAAGAAAACGTGTTGGGTTGTCCCCAAGTAACATGCAACTAGGGCAAAAAGATGATGGTTATCAAGGGTAGAGTTAGGCTTGGCCTTTACCCTATAAGTATATATATATATACTTATAGGTATCCTGGCAGGTTGGCCTTTGTGCTGAAGTGCATAATAGTTTATAATGAATAATAATTCCTCCCCGGTTACAATAAAACAAAATATTGTAATCCTCAAAAATAAAAAAATATAATTAGATACGTCCGAATGAAAAGACAAACCGCTTATAGGATCACTCGTATGTCTATCTGCCCGTCTGTCACAGCCAATTAGCTCCGAATCAAATGGACCGATTAACTAGGAATTTGATACACATTTTAAAGTTAATAGTTTCAACGTTATTTAAGAAAAGAGATGAAAATTGACCTTTCCCGACCCCCCTATCTCCAAAACTACTGAGCCTAAAGTATTAAAAAAAAAAAAACAGAAAATAGTTATTTATTGACATAGAAGAAAACATTATTATAAGAAGTCTATGGTCTTAAACTAACATGGTAAGTCTCTCAATATTATCCGTACAAGTTTTCAATTTATGGGAGAACATGTTCTTCAACTCCAAACTTTAGTTTAAGTTTATGTTATATACGAAACCCTTCGTTGTGCGTGGTCCGTCACGCACTTAGCAGAGTTGTTACGGGTCAACAGAAGCCCGAAAGTCTGACAACCAGTCTTATTAAGGGGTATCGTATTACCCAGTAACTGGGTTGTGGAGGTCAGATAGGCAGTCGCTCCATGTAAAATACTGGTCATTCAGCTGCATCAGGTAAGACTGGAAGCCGACCCCAACATAGTTGGGGAAAGGCAGACAGATTTATTGAACAGTCATTAGTTAATAATAATATTGACTCGAACTCACAACTCAAAACATTTATTTCACTTAAACCATCTGTAGGCACTTTTGAATTGCTAAAGAGTAGGTCAGTTAATCAGAAAGTTGAAGCTAGTTGCCCATTCCAAAACGTAGAAGACTTATTTCACATAAAAGTACTTTATTGGACTGCACTAAAAGAAACCCGAATTTATTTAAACTATCAGCAGTCAAGACAACTCAATTGCGTACTCAGTACAAAAATCAATTATGTAATATAGCTGTGTGATGTAGTGTTATATAATGCGACGTGCATCTTTGACATCAAAATTTCCGGATTGAAAACGCTTAAACCAAATTTGTGCTACTCTCACAGACACTGCACTAGGTCCATAAACATCGCAAATTTTTTTCGCGGCTTGCGTTGCATTTTTACCTTTTTTGTAGTAAAATTTTAAAATGTATCGAATTTCTTCATTAGATTCACTCATCTTGACGGTACGAAAAACAAATGAAAATCACACATTTTCCTAATTTGAATTTGGAATTATGTTCTTTAAAATTTAAACTTTCAATGATACCAAAACCAGCCAGATACAAATAGTATAGCCAAAGAGATTTTATTCCAAGTTCATACATACTATAATGCGAAAAGACTTTTTCCCCAACCTAATAGATTCATTTTATTTAACTGAACAGACAGCTGTGCTGCTGGGGAGTTTGTTGCGCCACTTCTTCTCCTCGGCTAAAGCACTAGGAAGTGGTGAAGGGCGGGCGTTTTGGAGGATTGTCTTATGTAATTTTGACGTTCAAAAAGTGCTGATTCTCAGCCTAGTAAATATCATAAATGACTTTTGATTTTGATTTTGACGAAGGAATATTGGCAATACACTCCACAGCAATCACACGATTCTTTAACATCAACCATGAACTCAATCGGAAACCCCCGCCCACATCCAGCGGACTTACACAGCCTTCGTTATATCTTCGCGCCTGGGCAGATTGATTGAGATAGCCATAAAGAAAACTGATGTAGTAGTGCTGCAAAATTATTTCAACCTATTAAACATACGACAATAATGTCTGGCTAGTATACAATACTAGCATATTGTCAGTGTTCAGGTTACAGGTGCACCTCATATCACTTAACTGCTAGGAAATGTATGTTGCTGGGCGAAAACGTCTGTTACTTATCTTCTGGGTAAGCTCACTCCATCGTTGGCTTTGTCTCTGTCGCCTCCGACCTCGACCTAGACTAGAGTCAAGAGCAAACCCATCTCAAATAATAAAAAAAATCTACCAGCCTTTTTCCCAACTATAGGGTCGGCTTCCAGTCTAATCAGATGCAGCTGAATGACCTGCACAACCTAGTGACTGGGTAATACAATCCCCTTGATAAGACTGGTTGTCAGACTCAGGCTCCTGACGACCCTTGACGACTGTCACACATCCACGAATGACAGCAGGGGCCATCTGCTTAACATGCTTTTCGAGGCATGGAAGAGTCTCAGTATCTGACGATGGGCACCCATCCACAGACCGACCGAGGCAAGCGTAGCTTTAACCTGACTATCAACCCATGCGCCTGTTATTACTTAGCCACGAGCCCCGTCTGTTAAAAAGATACACTTTTATTTTCAAAGTACAATCTCATATTATTATCCAATCTTAAATTATACTTTAAACGAAGCCCCTTTATTTATGAGATATTCGATTTTCCTCAAGCGTATCCTCACAAGAACGCCCATAAAGCTGAAATTTTATTTTCACATGCTATTTTCTCACAAACTTTTAATGTACGCAAATTCTTTGCTCGTCGTTCGCGATGTCTCAACTTTGCAATATGAGACGTAAAGTTAATATAATGACGTCATCACTAAGTTTTCAGCTTCGCGCGTAATAACTCGAATACTTAATACTTGCTACGAGACGTTTACGTGGCTACGCGGCTACGAGGTTGCTACGCGGCTACGAGGTTGCTACGCGGCTACAATAATCTCCTACTGCGATTCACAGAGGCGTAGCAATCTTATGTGTGAATTTTGTAAAAATCTTTTGCTGAGAATATTGCAACTCTATTTTTCTATTCCTACCGTATTCCGGCTTTAATATTGTAAGAGTCTAAATTGTTTATAAATTAAACTCTTCATACTTTAGTATATTACTTGAAGTTTGTAATTTGTTTCTATAGGAAAACTGATGTTTACGGTTCGCTATTCCTTTATCACGTCCACAGTAAAAAAGTAATTTAATTCTTAACAGTACAAGAAAGATACAAAGGCAAGCGCATAATTACTCTAAAATCAAATAAAACACTTTGCCCCATAAAAGAAACATTTAATAATAATTACTCTGACTTATCTACACAAGACAACGAAGATACCGGCGAAGAAATACGAGACCGCTACGAATATTTTATTACTACGCTATAAATGAATCGTAGTCGACTACGCTGCTACGAGACTTCGGTGCTACGGTGCTACGTTGCTACGAATCCTTCGTAGCTTGTAGAACACTTGACATTTGGAGCTACAAATGTTGGGTATGCTGTTCAAATTGCAGTTTCGAAATGTAGAGCAATTTTTAGCTATGAAATATGAGGTGGAGGGATATTTGGAGCAGCATGTCGACTTGGAAATATGATGGAGGTGTGTTGAGCTGGCTTTTGAGAAATATTATAATGAATTCTAGTAGTTTTGGTAAATTATTGTGTGAATAAGTTATGCTTGCAAAATAGGTTATGAAAATAATGGAAAAGAATTTCCTGCTGTCAGACAAAAAGCAGGGTTTAAAAGGGTTTAAAGCAGGTTCTGTGCTCGACGCAGACATATAGCTGTTCTCGGAGAATATAATGATAATCGACGATGACTGACTTTGACTAATTTCTCATTTTTGAAATAATAATATATCTGTAATTTTTTAGTCGAGAAGTTGTGCACAATTTCTGAGCAATAACCAAACAAAAAGATAGTAGATAGTATTTCAATCAATCTATCTATATTTCCTTCTGTATATAAAAATCGATGTGTGTATGTATGTTCCGTATGGCCTCCAAAACAGCTGGAGCGATTTTGATGAAATTTTCAGGAAATCTTTGATCCTGTAAAGTTTGGTAGTTTTATGTAAAATATTGCCCGCTGCTTCGCCCGCGTGGATGTTGGAAATTATCTTACGGGAACGTACTACCGGAATAAAAAGTAACCAATATCCTAACCCAGGTCATGGTCTATCCTTTGCATCTAAATCCGTTCAGCCGTTAAGGTGCATCTTACTAATATTATAAATGTGAAAGTTTGTATGTTTGAGGTTTGGATGTTTGTTACTCAATCACGCAAAAACGGCTTAATGGATTTGGATGAAATTTGGTATACAGATAGTTTATAACCTGGATTAAGATATAGGATACTTTTCATCCCAGTAGAAGGTTCCCGTGGGATAATTTCCGACATACACGCGGGCGAAGCCGCTAGCAAAAGCTAGTTTATTAATAATTACTTAACTTTGTAACATCAATTCTAATGAGAATTTTTATTTAGGCATGTTTTGTTTCAATTTGTAATTCATATTACTTCGGCTTAATAGAATGTGAGAATATGTGTGTATGTTTGATATACTCATAATAAACATAATATAGTATTCGAAGTAAGAATAGATCAGGAAATATGGCGCGATTGAATATAGGTCTTCCTGGGTTTCTTTAATTCTCCTATTCTACCTATAAAGACACTCAATCTTTAACCATATCAGACAGCTTTGTATGAAATTTGCTTATGCCAGCGGCATTGCCCGTCTAGATGTCGGAAATCATCCCACGGAAATCTATTACCGGAAAAAAGTATCCCACGCAATCCAGGTAGAAACACAAAAAAATGAAGAATCCAAAATCCAGGAAACTAAAAAAGCCTAAAACCTTTTTTTTATTGAACTAAAATTGACTGGAGGAATTGAATTCAGTTTAGAAACTATCAATCCAGGTTGAAAAGTAGCATATTTCCTTCTCCAGGTCATGGTCTACTTATGTGTCAAATTTCATCCAAATCCGTTCATCCGTTTTTGCGTGATTGAGTAACAAACATCCAAACCTCTAAACATAAAAACTTTCACATTTGTAATATATAAGTAGGATACATAAATAAATTCACGCCTTCTTCTCATGAGGGTAGGCAGAAACTACATAAATCCACCTGCTACGATCTTTCCATACTCCTTTTGCTTCATTTACGTTGATACATCCTTACACCACAAAACTTTACAAGTTTACAATTCTACAAAATTGTTACATTGTAGAAAAAATTGCATAACACAGAATTTACAAATACATTTACATTTTATTATTTACAATCTACGTACTACAGTTCCTTCGCATCTTTAAAAACGTAACACAATGCATTTGGTCTTTGTATAAATTGTAGACTTGTCAACACATTTGTAAACTTGTCAATACAATTGTAGACTTATCAATACAATTGTAGATTTTTCAATACAATTGTAGACTTGTCAATACAATTGTAGACTTGTCAATACAATTGTAGACTTGTCAGTACAATTGTAGACTTATCAATACAATTATAGATTTGTCAATATAATTGTAGACTTGTCAATACAATTGTAGACTTGTCAATACAATTGTAGACTTGTCAATACAATTGTAAAAATGTTGTTGTAAATTTGTAAATTGTAACTTTTAATTGTAAGTTTTTGTGATAAAGGGTCCAGGTCTCCAGGATACACGCATGCCGGTTGCGATTACTACGCACCTAACTTTTCTTAAGAACATCAGCAATGTTGAATAAATGGTACATACTACAGCAACCTGACCCAATTTCTTATTCTTCTTAATACACCCTAGAGAGGAAATAAAATCATCACCTGTACACAGATCACATGTACCAAAATAACGGTACATAACAAAAAATAGGGTATATATCAAAACGTTCGCACGCACAAATATTTGATGAACTGTATTTATGACGAGGCCTTATTGGATGATGTTATCCGAGATGGAAGTTACTTCACGATCATTAGAGTGAAAAGAAGAGTGCTTTTTTGATAACTTTTTCACAACCCTGGCGTGTGTATGATTAGATGTATGAACGTAAATGAAGCAAATGGAGTATGAAGAGTAAACTTGCCTAAATCATACCCATTAAGAGAATATTTTTGTTATTGGAATATTACGAGCAAACAATAAAAAAAACTACGGTTAATTTTTGTTTGTAAACTTTTGTTTATTCTCCTAACATAATTTTTAACACAAAATAACAAAAATAACCATCTTCTTGAGAAAAAGTAACAAAATAAAATAAATATTATCTTAATTCGTACCCGTTTATTCATTAATCGTACTTTACCTAAAGATTGAAGTAGTTTCTGGCTACACCCCTTTTTTTTTTTTTGTGGATGGGAAATCATCAAATAACTTCTCCCGCTCTGGGTGGAGCGGAAGGGCGTGTCAGACTTTTACTGACTAAAACCCACCCGTGTTCCTTCAGTTGCCTATGCCAGGGCCACGGTATCTTTTTCAAACAACCCGCGACCCCAGCGGCATCGGCCCTATTGGACCCCATCTTTTGCTGACATCTCTTTGAGGTGCGCGTGGAACACAACGCGCCGTCGACCCGGGCCTGGTCCTCACCGGACGGCGAGCTACCCACTACTCACCGTCCGCAAGCCCGCGCCTACGGTGGCTGGGAATCGGCTATCGATTCCCGCCGCCCAGGGCGTCTCCTGCGGCGACTGAGGGCGTGAGGCTGCCTCTCCCTCACGCGTTCCGCCTCCTCCTTCGCGAGCATTACCGCGAAGGAGGTGACGGCCTCCCATGCTGCCTACACCCCTGGGAAGCATGCGTGAGTTTATGTTTATGTATGTATTCTAAAGGTTATTATATCTGTTTATCGTATGCGTAAAGCCACACAATCATACATTTATTCTTAAAGCCAGTTTCATAGTGTGCGCAAACGTATAATCTCTCAGATAATATGAAAACTATACCCGTTGCTTAAACTCAAGAAAAGCTTGAAAAACGTCAAAAATGTAAGTAATGTGTGTAATAATTAGTAAGTTACCTGCAAGCAACTTTTATAATTAAACCCCTATATATTTGGGTTGGTTGATTGGCTTATGAGGAAGTTATGAAACAGACGAATATATTTTTTACATATTATCCATAGGAACTTAGAGGTCAAATGTTTTGTTCTGATATTTTTGCTGTTTAATACGGTTCAATTCAATTTTTATTTATATCTATAAAACGCAGTACAAACGTAGTAAAGTAGTTCTGCGAAAGTGGATTTCGCAAGCACATACCTTTTTGTTAATATACCACGCAAATATTTAAAACGGGATATTTACCATATTTTTTATCAGATCATCACCAATTTTGTAATGAGATCAACTTTAAGTTAACCTTTCAAATAAAAAAGAACCATCGAAATCGGATCTCATAAGGGGGATATACTCAGTGTTTTTTTTTACCGTCTTGAAAAAAATAGGGACATAATAGGTGAAAGGAGTAAAAATAATATAAAAAAGGAAATTATAATTAATAATAATGAAAAAGTTAATTTTATAATATCAAATCAAAGAATAGTTTAATTAAAATAATAATTTTGGAGATCATTGCTAAAGAAATTCGAATATGGCATACTTAGTTTTTTTATATCTTTTTTTTTAATTTGTAATTCAAATCATACGCACTACGCAGGGTGCGTTGTGCGTATGATTTGAATTTCGATATTTTATAACCATCTATAAAGATTTTCAACATTTCTGGTTTTATTGTTCTAGTTTACTTCAAATGTAGTGTTTATTGATAGAGCAATTTGGGTCTAAGCTATTGAAAACATACTCCTATTGTACTTATTTTTTTTTTTAAAGACGGTAAAAAAAATCATCCAGTATATAGTAGCCCCTTTTGTGCCCGGTTTTGCCCTCCAGTCAGTTATTCCCGATGAAAAAATAAATCTATAAAGTCGCAATATATACTAAGTTTCATCCAGATCGGTTGTAAAATACGAACTGTGACAGAGGGAAGTAAATTTTGCCAGACTTGAAGCAGAGACATTTCGCTCGCTTCGCTCTCTCGGTCAATAAAAGAAAAACCGAAAGCGTCCCACGGCATAGAAGACGAGTGTAGGTATGTACCTCCAAACATGAAAGAAGGTTCCAATTTCGATAGTTCTCTTTATTTTAGGACTGAAAAAAGTTTGGCTTTTGGCAACATATATTTGAGTACGGAAAACTTCGTTTCTTTCACAAGTCACAATAATTAAAAATACTAGGACCAAAAATGCTTAGTTTGCATTCCTGATTTATTAGTGAAGATATTATAAAAATAATACTTGCAACTGAAATCTTTGTAGGAACAAATTGTGCTTTTATGGAAAAGTTTATCGGGCATCTTCCTAACAGCGCTTCTAACAAAATGTCTAAGTTAATGACAGGTCTTCAAGTTATTGTCACAAACAATGTCAATAGGAATGTTATCAACAATGTTATGTGCCTTTTAAAGAACTATAAAGTGGTGCTTATAGCGAGCTATTAAAGCTGAGTTGCTATCTATTCAACAAGTAATATGTAGGTATGTATATTTTTCGCTTTGCTATAGAAAATAATATACCTATAATTCATAAAGATATGAAAGAGGGCATTATCATTATACGTGCTGAACTAATTGGCAAATAGAATAATTTTAATCATTTTCATTGCTTTAATTTTGCTTGTTTAATATTTATTTTATTTTATATGGAATTGTTATTAATACACTTATTTATTACACTAAAGTACTTGTTTCCGAAAAAAGATTTAATATTATAAAAAATACTTTTTTTTTAAATCTGCGTAAATATTTTCTTACTCTGTATTTTTGTAAAAAAATATTGGCCGAAGTAAAATAAGATTTTCATATATATTTCGCCCAATATTTACTAAAAGACATTCATCACGGGACTGGTCTACTTATTTCGCGTCCCTTTTACAATAGAGATGATAAATCACATCTACCCGCAAAACGACAATAATATTTACTTAAGCGGCTATCTTCACAAAAACTGTTTATCAACTTATTGAGTTATATATTTATTATTATCTTTCTTGGTTTAGTGGTTTGTTTGATAAGTTCGCGCGATGTTATTATTATTGCTGTTCGTAGAATGCGCCATTTTGTTTTTCTGAGTTTGACAAAAAAAAAACAAAACATATCAACTGAACGAATGTTTCTGGTAAATTCCCTGTCAAAATTCAAAAACCATTTATTAATTGGGCTTGGGGCAAATTTTTCAATCGTCAGATAACTTTTAAAATATGCCAAACTGTCATATTTAGTCTTCAAGTTTTCTAATTATTGAAAAATCAGCCCTTAAGATAATAATAAATTGAAAGTCTGCAATTAAACTATATTCCTGAAAATCGTACAACATTTACAACGTTCAAGTATTTAGCATTTGGTCTGCTTTCAGCAAGTCAGATGATAAAATATTTACAGCTTATTTTAGGTGTTCATCTCTTTTGTTCTTATTTTTCTAAAAAAACATTTACTAATTCATCCCCAACTTAAAAATAAACTAGTTCATATCCAATATGCGTTATCATAATATTAAATTGCCGGTTTACATAAAAAAAATCAAACAATTGTGTAAAAGAAATATTTTCGTTGCACTTTTGACATTTTAATGAAAGTTTGTTGATGCCTCTACTAGATATCCTGGGAACGGGAATCGATAAATTCTTTAAAGGCTGTTTTTACCGCCTCGTTAGATTTGATATTTTTCCCCAATTGTTGAGATCAAAATTTCCAGAACGGAAGCGCTAAAACCAAAAACCTACTGTGCATTCACTTGCGGTACACGTCATTAATATTGCGAGCTTTCTGTGTTGCATTGGTGCCACGACGGAACTCGTATTCGAAAATAGCGCGCAATTTCGATTTTTCTATGGTTACATAAACATCGATATCAAAGGAAAATCGAATGGCGGGAAAACAAATGAACTACTGATTTTTTTTTAAATAACAGGCTACAATTATAAAATTTATTTGAATTTGGAATTCTATATAGAATGAAAGATCGTCGAATCTTCACACTAGCCGGTATCAAAAATCGGCAATTTCTCAGGTAAAGACCTATTATTAACTGCTCAGCATAAAAGTAACTGCTCCTATTGACAACCACGAGGAAATCTAGCTGCTATCATTGTCGGATTAGTAATACTACAGAAAATTCTCTCTCACCTTAAAACATAAACTTTTATAAACAGTACATCAATCATAATGAGAATCGTGTATGACGATGCAAACATAAAGCTAAATGTACGAGCTCAGGAGGTGCGCACATAAAGGAAGCCGTCAATGTAGATTGAGCAGAATAACGAGCACGTCACACGACGGTTTTATTTTTATAGTTTAGTGTTTTTTTATAGTTATAACATTTTATTATATTACTTTTATGCGCAATGCAGTTTTAAATTCCGAAACGTTAGGCAGAGGTAGCCTCTAGTACACCGACATGTTGCCAGTTATGTTGAAGTCCTATTTAAAATGGGGCGAGCCTATTGCCATCGAGCCGGGCTGCTACTGGGAAGTTCCTGATGGAAACCCTCAATAACAGTTTGTTTGCCCGACGACCTGGGACTCCAACCCAGGTTCTCATGCTCAACAGTACTACCCTGCAAGGAAAAAGGACGTATCTAAAGAAATATTGTGATGGAGAAAGAAAATATTTTGTCCTGTTTAAAATACAAAATACAAAGGCAGATGCGTCTTTTAATAGTAAAAATTATTAGGTTTTCGTTATGTTTTCGCCAATATAAAAATACTGATAGATGCGTCTTTTTTTGCTGATTCCGAATATGTAAAAAAATCTATTTCGAAAAAAAAACTTTTTAGCAATAAATAAAACTGACTTCCAAAACAAAACACTACAAAGTGAAAAATAACTTTAATTTCGGTAGTCGGTGTCTTTTGGTTTTGTATTTTCGTTTTTTGCCACCGACTTCCGAAATTAAAGTTATTATTCACTTTGTAGTGTTTTGTTTTGGAAGTCGGTTTTATTTTTTGCTAAAAAGTTTTTATTTTTCACTTTTTAGTTGTGGAACCTACCCCACATAAATTCGAATATATAATTGAGCACAATAATTGTAGATATAGCCATGTAAATAACAGTGATATGAACTTATTAAAACATCATCACATCATCCATATAAAATAAGTGGGAAATATACGCATTATTGAAGCTAACTCAAAAACTACCCAAGCAACGTTAATAAAATTTATATGGGACCACTTTGGAAGTATACCCTTTCAAACAAAAAAAGAATTTTCCAAATCGGTTCATCCGTCTTTGAGTAATCGCGTAACAAACATACAAAAAAAAACATACAGACGAATTGAGAACCTCCTCCTCTTTGAAGTCGGTTAAAAATATCAGATACGTCTTTATTTCCTTATGACGGCAGACACTTTACTTACTTACTAAAAGTAATTTTGTAAGCCCAATGCATCGTTGGTACGTCGATTTTATCTAGCGAAATCTTGCTCATTATCTTGCTCACTAGCGTGGCGTGATGCACTTCATTCCTTTTTCTAGCGTGGCATCGTTCGCACCTGCCTTACATTAGTGAATATTTCGTGCTCAACAATCATCATTAAAATGCCGAAAAGAAGAAATCAGGATAGAATTGAACGTTATCAACGTAAAATTCAAAAACTGGAAGAAAAACAGAGAAAATATAAAATAATTCTTTATTCGTCATCGGAGGACTCCGATGAAATTTCAGGTTAGTAAATCGTTATTTATTAAGTGTTAAGTGCGTATTTTAGAGAATTGTTATCTCGATTATAATGCTTGCAGGTTGACGGTGTGTCATCACGAAGGTAACTTACAATACCTAAAGGTTAACCGCGTGTTAGCACAAATGTAGGTAATCCGTAATTGTTTAAAGGATGATTACGTTAAAACAAATAAAATTCCTGGAGGTGGATCGTGTATCCTCACGATGGTTATTTATAGTAACGCATTAGCGTTCTAATATTACCTGAGAGATTAACCGCGTGTCAATACAAGGTGAAAAATAAAAATTACTTCTACCCGCAACTTTTATTTTTTTATTGTTTTAGACGACACACGTCGTAATGACGCTGATTCAGACCCCATAGGGTTAATACTCGTAGATCAGACTGGCATGAACGACATGTCACCTGATGAGGAGATCAAACCTGATGGCGAACAGGAATCAACCCCTGTATCGGAATTGGATCCTGATATTCTTTCCGCCTTAGATGAAACCACGGAAGAGACGCCAAAGTTTGACCCTAAAATTCATGAAAACCTATCGCGGCTTTGGCTACCTATTCTCCGTAAAAGGATGAATAAAGAGACAAAAGAGGCTTCATAAAGAGTACCTAATTCCAGAGAATTGCCCTTTATTACAAGCGCCTAAATTAAACCCAGAAATTTCGGCCGCAGTAAATGAAGGCACTCGTGTTCGTGACAAAAGAGTAGAAGGAGTACTGCAACAATTAGGTCACGGTATAGCCGCTCTTAATAAAGGTTTAGACTTGCTTCTTGACGATGGCAAAGTTCAGGCCAAAATGACAATCGACTAAAAGTCGATTCTATACTCGTAAACATGCGAATAGAGCCTTGTAGAATAAAGGCACTACACGGTTAGTTGTATCTTCGAATGAAGCGACTCATAGCATAATGATCGAACTTCACTTCAAGAAGTTCGTTTGATCTTATATTAGAGAATAACCAAATGCGATAAATGCGCCTATTCTAACTTAATCGATACTAACAGCTATAACTCATAAACAATGCATTCCTTGTGAATTCACTCAGAGAACGACAGAGTAAGCCCGTCCGTCTCGTCCGTCTCACTCGTTATGAGGTTGAGCGTGCTGGGTATCGGAATATCTAACAAAAAGCCATTGTAGTGTGTTTAATTACAACCTCCAGATAAATCAAATAAAACCAGCGGCTCTAGACAACATTATTTCAGCATGGAGGACTTACAGCTAACAAAACCTTAACAACAAAATGGGAAACAATGGTCAACAGAAAGCCTTTAGATTTACGTATAATTGAATTTGTGTTGTGAGCATACAAACAGTAACATATTACATATTATGATAATTAAATCTATTTGAGTAATCATTTGGTTTGCAATTAATAAAAGGAAAAAAATGTATTAAAAGGAAAATTTAATTCATTTGCAATTATTTGAAAAAAATATTAAGCACCTTCTGATTGAGGTCACACTACTCGTAAATAGATCCAAACTATGTCGCATACATATTTTATTACAAATTTTGCTTGCACGCACAAAAACTGTTCTGCTTATAATTTTGCTTGCACGCACAATAACTGTTCCACTTATAAGCAGATAATTTGTAGCTGTATGAGCTGCACGTAAGGGTAAATCCAAATGTTTAACTTAGAACATTAAGATAAAATTTTGATAATAACTCGGGGCTGTCAATATTATCGTCGCATAGTCTTCGTCTTGCTGACTGTGGCTTTGTTATGCTTATTAGTAATAAACTCTTTGCTTATTTTACTTCGATGGTCCTAGTTTATCATTTGTGACTTCGAGTTACGGTTACTTATAGCTATATATATATATATATATACATATATATATATATATATATATATATATATATATATATATATATACAAGTGGGCACATCCTTTACTGGAGGCTTTTATTTAGGTATAAAGTTCTGTTTACGTTTTTAGTTTTGTATTTTTATTAATTGCTTCAGTATAGTTTTTTTTTTTAATTTTGTATATTGGCGTGTGTTAGCTGACTTAAGGCAAATAATTTAAATTAATGTTTTGTTTGTGCAATGTAACTAAATTATTTTGTGCACTGTTGTATAGAATCATTTTTTTTAACTGAACAGACAGCTGTGCTGGCTGCGGAGTTTGTTGCGCCACTTCTTCTCCCCAGTTAAAGCACTAGAAAGTGGTGAAGGGCGGGCGTTTTGGGGGACTGTCAAGTAATTATGACGTTCAAAAAGTGCTGATCCTCAGCCTAGTTTGAATAAATGACTTTTGATTTTGATTTATAGTTAAAGCGTTTCTTATTTCTATATGGACTTTCAACAGGATTGGCATAAGCTTTGCGGTAACTTATGTCAACCCAGTACAACTAATTTTGATTTTTCCATCACCATTATCACTGATAGAATGTCACGGGCTACACCCACAGGACGTCGTGGCTAAACAACAACTCGCCGTGACTGTGAGAAATTGTGGATTGTGACGTTACGCTACAACGACCGCGGCTATTTTTGAATGGGTACCTATTATGATTCATTCGTGCCTCAACGAGTACCTAAAGTAAAGACCCTCAAGACGTTCTTTGTTTCTATTTCAAGAGTTCTTCGGTTAGGCTGGCAGGTATAAAGTTATATGATAGCTCAAGAAAAAAAAAACTTTTTAACCTACTGCTGACCTTATGCTTGATGAGCCGAAAATTTAAAAAAAAGTTCAAGTGCGTGTTGGACCACGCAAAATGAAGGGTTCCGTTGTTGGGATGAATTGAACCCAAGAACAATACTGGTTAATTTTGATGTGCCTTGTTTCACCGAGGCTATGGATGCCTGGAGACTAGACACCCGACAATCCATCTTCCCAGAGACGGTGGGATGAGCCGTTCTGCAGAGTAGTACCGAAAAACTTACTTGACACGTCTGCTACTACTGCGGAGCATGCGCGCCTACTGGCTGTGGGTAAGTGCACTACCATCGTCGAACATAGGCACTTTGTTCATACATCGATATACGTCACGGTCAATTCTATTCTGCTAAATTTGTAAACACAAAAAAAAAAAACATTTTTTTATGTGATTAAACTACAAATAAGCAAATTTTGGACTTTTTCCTTTCATTGTGCTGTGAGACCTTACAAGTTTGATTTTTTCACAGCTGATAGAGAATACAGACTCGAGTATTTGTAATAAATTTCAAATTGATACCTCTACGCCTTCCTGAGAACAGTCTTGATCTACAGAGACAGACGGACAACAAAGTGATCCTCTAAGAGTTCTTTTTCCTTTTGAGGTACGGAACTCTAAAAAGATCATAAAAATGTCATAAATGATGCCGTATTAAAATGTACTCGACGTATAAAACGAACAAAGGAAAAGGTAATTTGTATTCGTAATGAATTTTAACATGTCTAAACAAAAATTTATGGAGGATAAAAAAATAACAGGAATGATACTCGTTACTCGTATACTCACGCCCTTCTGTATTGCAGTAGACAGAAAATATTGTGAAAAATAATATGGAAGCACAAGATAATTGAATCCCTTTGTTATTAAGTGCTGCTAAGCAATTCAATGAAATATGTAAGCGTCATGACTTGGATCCATTTACGACTAGTGTGGCGTCAGCTAGAAGGTGCTTAACTCGCAATTTTTTCAAATAGCCACTTAATCATAAATTTTCTTTGATTATTATTTATTCAATTTTATAATTTCTTCTCCTTAAATTGAAAGCCAGATAGTTTTAGACAAATATGTAACCACTTAAAAAAAAAAACAATGTATTACGTATTGCTGTTGTATGCTCACTTATAAATTTCAGTCTATTTCTATACGTGAAGACTTGTAATTGGCTTCCTGTTGACTATTGTTTCCTTTTTATTAAACTTGTTTTAGCTGTAAGTTTTCCATGTTTAAATAAATAAATAAAATAAGTAAATAAATGATTAAAACTTAAATTAAATCCATACTACTGAGCTAACTTTGGAATAAAGACGCTGAGAAAAAGAGCTAAGTAAGCAGCTGCACATAAAAACATCTGCCTAGCCTTTTCCTGTTGGGGTCGGCTTCCAGTCTAACCAGATGCAGCTGAATACCAGCATTTCACATGGAACGACTGCCTTTCTAATCTCCAAAACCCAGTTACTGGGTAATACGATACCCCTCGGCAAGACTGGTGGTCAAAGTTTCGGACTTCTGACGACGCCTAACGACTGTCATAGATCTACGAATGACAGCCGGGACCAACGACGGTTTAACGTGCTTTTTGAGGCACGGAGGAGTCCCGATATATTAAGAGCAGCCAGCTCGTCATACTTTTCATACAAACGCTCCTACGTGATTATAGCGTTTTAACATATCTTTCTAAGACATTTTTGAACTAATAGGTATTTTATGCACTGTATATGGGTTTCTATCAATGGGAAAAAAAAATATTGGAGAAACAAATTCAGTATAAGCCTCCAAAAATCTGCTTTTTTGCACCATTTTACCTGAACTTTGGCCGTTCATAATGTACTCATAAATTGTAAAAGTAAATAAAACGTAAACGTCGCACATGTAATGGAGATTCTAAATGTCAAACATTTATTTTATAAACTTGTAAGGCTTGCTAAAAAACACGTATTTCATGGAACAAATTTCATACAATTTCAATTTTCAATCTTCTCACTTGATTGTTAGTCAACAGGCATTGCGCTGGATGAAACAACAAGATTTTCTACCATTCTCGCGTTGACGATAGATGGGCCGGGAAGGGCCCTCTTAAAAGGATTGTGAAGTACCGATACGCGGCGCGATTTTTAGAGGCAATTACCTACATTTCATACAATTATTTACATAAATATTGTTTCGGGTGATAACGTTTTTACTCCCCTAAACATTTACGAAATGAGACAATTTTGGTCTCATTACATTCAGTACACTTTAATCTAAGTCTGTACGTTATTCGTTTTTAGTAATTAAATTTAATATAATTTAAAAAAATAAAAATACTCGAGGATGTTTTTATGTCAAAAATATAGATATTTAGATGCTAATAACTAATATTGTATGCAATATTTCTTTATAATAAAAACTTACGGACCCAGTTTTTCATTATACCTACAACATTTCCAAAAATTTTGACAATTAGACTATTATAAAATTTACAGTTTCACAATCCTCTTAAGATGGTTATAGCAGATTTTTTACATGGTATTATTCTCATATCAGTCGATAAATTAAAGTCTTGCCACTATAAGTTTTCCGAATGGTCACTAGATATTACTTTCTGTCTAAGGTTGTCAAACCCAAGCTAGTTGGCAGACTACTTGCTTTTCGCATCACGTTTTTATAAGAAAACCAAAAGTTGATGTTGTTGAACCTGGCATGTTCAACAATATAAGTAAATGAGTTTTCTCAAACATGCTTGACAATTCGAACATTAATTTGACAATCTTCGTCGAAATAAATCGAAAATGATGTACTGGTCAAAACATGCGAGCAGGTGGTCGGCAATGTTAGTATGAAAATCCATATCGTCGTGTTTAGCGGCTGAATAAATTACTAAGAAAACTCATATCTGTCGTGTAATTAAAAAAAATATTATAAAAAAAGTAAAAACCGACTTCAAAAACCTAAAACAAAAAAAAAACAAAAAATAACTTTCATAAAAAACTTAGCAGCTTCTGAAGTCGGTGCCAAGCTAGAAAAATAAAGAAACGTAAAGAACTGAAGACACCGACTTTAGAAGCTGTTTTTTTATGAAAGTTATTGTTATTTTATAGGTTACTGAAGACGGTTTTAATTTATTTAAAGTAAATTTATTTTCCATTTTTTTGAATAAACAAAATACCATATGTCCAAGACGAACGAAAAGAAAAATTATCAAAATCCGCTTAGAAATGCCGGAAATACAGTACATTTATGCATTTAACTCCGAACCCGCCGAAGTTCGTTCCTTGAGGGAGGCCATGGTAGGACGGTCGGATTTGACCTTAAGCCTTGTCTCCCAGTGGGGTGATGATAACATGGTCTCTTTTAACGTTACCAAAATACATGCGTTTCTTTTTACCGCTAAAAGGAGTCGTTTCGCCCAAACTCCTACTTTTTGGGGTCTTCTTGGTAAGCTCACTTCATCGTCGACTTTGTCTCTGTCACCTAGGCTAGAGTCAAGAGCAAATCCATCTCAAATATATAAAAAAATATAACTTCGTACATGAGAAAAACTACCCAATGTATACTAAAACCTTCCTGAAAGTATGTAGATCACGTTAGTGAAAGAATCATCAAAATTGGTTCATGAGTAAAAGAAACAAACATACATATATACATACGGATCGGATAGACAGCCTCCTTTTTTGAAGTCGATTAAAAATAGAACGAACTTTTTACTTCGATATATGGCAACCAAGTAAGTAACTTATCAAAGATTTTATTTGAATTTTGATTTGGCTTGCAAATAGAGCTGGAAACAAATGAACATATGGGCGCGTGAAAAATTATCTGTGTTCGTCGTTGATTCTGGAATGAATTATTAATTTACTTAGTTTGAATTTCCGCGCATTATTTGAGAAAAGTACTATAAAAGCCTTGGCCCAGACCAGGAATTGGTGGATGAACATATGTGTGCCTGGGCTTCGCCTCAGCCCATATTCGCACGTTCGTCCATCGATGCCCCTTTTCAAGGCTGCGGCAGTAATCTACTAAAATTACATTGTTTACTAGAGAAAGAATATGCATTTTCCTTCACAGAAAAACACGTTATCTAATATTCCAGTGCCTTCTCTTTGGCTTACTATGCTTTGACTAAATCTTTGTAGTATATCTACCAAGAACACGTTTTTTTTTATAATTTTTACTTGAATGATGTTGATAAATTTTTACGTATAATTTATTTTGTATAAATTATAATAACAGAATCGGTGATGTACGAGTATCTGGCCGTTCGATGTAACATGCTGGTTCGAAGATTTGCACGTTGTACAAATCGAGTAAAGGTAACTTTTTTTTAAGCTTTCTGCCAGTCTTTTTACACGTGCAGTCTTTGGACCAGTTTTACGCAGAGAGCGTACAGCGACCTGCTTGTCCAATACAATAACGCATTCAGGATACTGTTGGGGCTGTCGTGGTGTTGTAGTGCGTCCGGTATGTTTGTGGAGGCGCACACAGATAGTTTTTACGCCATAATAAGAAAAAGGACCGCATCCATGGCCGGCCGGCTGCGCACCGCCACTAATAGTCTCCTGAGTGTGTTCCGAGATCGGTGGGACTCCTCTCTGCTGCGTCACTGGGTAAGGATCCACACCAGTTGAGGATGATACCTTTATTATTTGAATTACTAACACTAGTCTTTAAGTAATTTTGTTATACTTACACTATGGACTCATGTCTGAATTAAATAATTTAAATTTGAATTAAGTATGTTTGCTATAAACCATACTAGATGGCTATGTATTCTATTACAGGAAGAATAGTTATGCAAATATCTGTCACATCGACATAGACATGTCAAAATGCATTTTGTTTCTTTTAACTAATCAAGAGCTGCGTACGAAAAGAAATACATCTAATGTATGTCAAGGACTAAATTTGAAAACACTCTTGTGTGACGTCAAAATCGTGTCTATGCGTGACCGGTCGCCATGTTGAGTGCTGAGTTTTGTGGTAGATGATTGGTAGATGTGCTGTCAAACGGTTGCTTGCTCGCTCTCTAGCACTCACAGTAACAAACCTACGAAAGGCGGCCATGTTGAGTGCCCGATGATGAGTAGGTATGCACGCTAATTTTGTACTTAGGGCTAGTCCATAGGTTTATAAGTCAGTGAATATAATATTATTTATTTGCATAAAATATGGTACATAAGAGGTCTGAAATATAAATAGTTCCACATATTTTGCTTACTTTTTTCAGCATGCAAAAAACACCTTAAAAATAAAACTATAAACAAAAAACTGAGATCATGTGGTAAAAAAATATTTAAAAAATTAAATTATATAAATTGCTAGTGAGAATAGTGAGATCTATGTATTGGTGTTAATTTAAATACTTTAGGTATGATACCTTAATTATTTTCAACTTAGCTTATAATTTAGGAATTCACTTATAGTGTAGAACACATTAATAGAGAGCCATTTTTTAAGTTTTGTTCTTAAATAATTTAATGGTAGCACTCTGATCTGTTTACGTATTTGGTGCTTGAATCTGCCGGCATAACGCTTTTTCTTTACGTCACAATTTCTGCCAGTTTTCATCTACCACAAGCCGCATTAAAGAACTTCGTTCCAATAAATAATCCCTGTGTTCATGGTATTTTATGCTAGAATTTCACAGACAAAAAAAAAAAAAATAACGGAAAAGCGTAAGTAAATTCGATCGTAATCAGATTAGTGTAGGGGCTCCCTTGTCAGAACAAATTATAGGCTTTCCTAAACTCCCCTTAACTAGATTAATCGCCTTTAAATCCAACAAACGGCCTAAATTGAAAGATATTAACTTGGCTTAATTTATTGTTTGTCTAAATTAATTTATTTAGCGAATAGTCGAGTCTATGTTCAGTGTACGTTGAAGGTAGATCAAAGTGTTAGACAAATGAATTGTTTGTCTGCCGCAGACAATGGAGGGGAGGTTTACCCTGGTATTAGTGGAGGTTTACCTATTTTGTTATATTGTTTACATGATTTTAATCAACACTGTGCTACCAGCAAACAGAGTTGTTTACTAAAATAATATTGAAATTGTAAGTTTTCAGTTGTTTCAATTCACTATACAGGTTGTAAGCGTAAACAGTGTCAACCTTTTAAGGGGTCATTATTAACAACTTTACATTTTGATGAATTATGTGAACATAAATATACTGAACAGCTGTTTTTTTTTTTCGCGATTTCAGGTTCGGTCCCATAGTAAAAGTTGTTCACAATGATGAGTACAATGACTCTTTAAAATAAATTTTGTTTATTGAAAAAAGCCAAAATACTTACTAAAACAATGTTATATTTATAACTAGATGGCTATGCTATGCACAATACATTGAAACCCTGATCTCCAAACTAGAGGTATCCCTGTATCTTAGAGATCAGTGTCCCTCTGCCGTAAAGTCACTAGCCAATATTTGTAATTCATTGGTAATGTATTTCTTAACATAGTTAAATAAAGAAGAAAAATCAAAATAAAAAGGTTGCCACTGTTTACACTTACACCTTGTAGAGAGTTTTAGGTTAAACGAGGGATTTACTTTAAGGTATAATTGTACTCATATTATTAACAACTTTTACTATGGAACCAAACCTGAAATCGCGAAAAAAATATCTGCTGCTCCCTACATTTTGATGAATTATGCGAACATAAATGTACTGAACAGCTGATTTTTTTAGCGATTTCAGGTTTGGTCCCACGACTACAATGACCCCTTAAAGTAAACCCCCCTTTAATCACAGAATAAATAATAATACTAACGTACAGGAGATGCACTCTTTTGATCTTGAAGACAGCTACTGTAATAATAGCCTACAAAATCACTTATCTCCCACGCGCAAGCTAAATTGCACTTAATCGCCGCGCTCGATAATTGTTTTTACTTTGTATCTTTTCTCGTCCGTAACATATCTAAGCCGCGCGCCGCTTGACCGAGTACTAGGGCTGTCCGGAAAAAAAATACGGTACATACCATTTTATATTATACTATTATCGTATTTATGAGTAGTCTATCTAGAGTTGTTTCACTTCTTATAAATTTTTTCTCTTCTCTGAAGTACTTATTATTAAATTTTAATGTTACAAAATTCCTTAATCTTACAAATAAATATTGTGTCGAAAAACATTTGCATGAATGGATAAAATAAATGTTTTATAGGAGTGGAAGTAGACTATTAGCTATTTTACGTTCTAAATAAGTAAGAAAGTAGGTTTGTTATAATAGTAAGTACCTACTTCCATCATTTCCATCCATCAACATTTATATTCATCACTCTTTCCTCCCTCCTCATCACATGCCCATACCAAGCCAAACGATTTCCTTTCAACTTTTCTGTCTATGGCACCACTTTTCTATTTCAATAAAGTAATCTCGTTAAATCTGTAAGTTACAGTTACACTAATTTGGATATCTTAATAAAACCTTTAAATAAAAAAATACACTATTAATGAAACCTGTAATACTAAATTACTATAGCAGCACATGAACAGATTTTTTTTTTATTTGAGATGACTATAGTCTAGGTCAAAGGTGACTGAGACAAAGTCGACGATGGAGTGAACTTACCCAGAAGAAGCCTGTTCACTCTAACTTCGGGTTGTAAGGCGTCCCCCACATTAGGCGTGCGCGTTCCTCGGGCGCGTGAGCGACGCGGGCGCCGCGTGCGCGCCGCGAGCGCGTTGCGTAAGCGTCGCGAGTTGTCGCCGTGTGACGCGTGTGCAGCGAGCGTGCGGCGCACACGCGGCGCTCGCCTTGGCGTTTAACTCCCTTTAGTCTGAAACAGTAGCGAGCGGTGGGGATAGCACGCGGCGCCCGCGCTACTTACACGCCCGAGGAACGCGCACGCCTAATGTGGGGTCAGCCTAAGAGTTCGGGAACACAGACACAGGTAGTGAGTTCCACTCTTTTGCCGTGCGCATTATGAAGGATGTTTGGAAGCGCTTAGTGCGAATTGGTAGAATAGCACTAAGTATGTATGGTAACTGGCAGTGCGTCTAGATGTCCGATGTTAGAAAGGGGCCGGTGGAATGAGGTTGTGGAGTTCCTAAGCACACTCACCGATGTAGTAGATGTAGGTAATGTGCCTCTTACATCCAAACCAGACGTAAAAGCGACATTAATATTATTGTATTACTATAATACGAAGCCGCATAGCTCTGAAACTGCACTCAAGGGGCCCACAGATAACACAAAGGCCTTTTAAAGCAGATGGATTTATCAGGTTATCCTTCAAAACCAGTCATTTTATTGAGATAACATAGTTTTTTTTTTGCTGTGTCAATAGTCTAGTGATGGTGAGAGGGATACTAAACGTGGGGTGCTATATTCTATCCCCGGTAGGGCAATTTGTTATTGAATTGGTTTTAAGGGTTCTGTGTCTCAATAAGACAAAAACTAAACCTGAGCACTTCGTTGTCCATCCGTCCGAATGACCAGGCAGGATGAAATTAATATTAAATACGTAGGTCTACGGTCCCTTGGGGCTCTAAAAAAAACAAGCTTCTATCTAAGTCAACGAAATAAAAAAGTATGGCCATATATGCGACATATTTTGATACTTGCAAATAAATCAAAACCTATAGGATATTCCAGTTGACCTATAATCATGTTTGGCAAGAAGTAAGCTCTCACAGCACAAGTGAAGGGAAAGTCCGAAAATCGTTCATTTGTCGTTTTATCAAATGAAATAATAGATGTATTTTCTGCGATTTAAAAACTTACATTTGCAATTGAAGAATTGACCGTGATATGTATTAATATATGGGAGAACATTTTTCCAACTACAAAGTTAAGTTTTTTCTTAAGGTAAATTCATCCCAACGGCGGAACCTTTCATTGTGCGTGGTCCGACACACACTTAGCCGGTTTTTTACATGGAAATTCACATCAGTTGTATAATAATAATAATAATAATAATAATACCATTTATTTCAGGCGACATAGGCCCATAGAAAAATACCTTAACCTAAACATACATATTTTTATAAACAAAATCTTGTGTTAATAAATAAGGCTTAAGACTATGTTAGTAGCACTTCACTTTGCACTAGTTTGACTTTGTGCTGTCCTGTGGAACTTGTCCGCGGAAGCGACGGAACACCACGTCCTGGGGCCAAAAGTCTTCTTCCAAGACGAGGGGCAGATAACAGTTCGGTACACGCACGACGAACGCCTTGAAGTTGACGTTCCGGCGTGATTCCAGTAACTGCACCCTCGGCGTGTACCTCGTCTTTTGTCGCACGTACTCTACGATGTCCTCCGCCTTAGTGGTGTAGTGCAGGCGGGAGATGTACACCGGTGTATTCGGCTTTGCGGCACGCAGACTCATTTCAGGCACTGTAGGAGCTTTGCCGCAGCGGTTCTTGTTTGGTCGCGATCGGCGCTTCCTCCTTTGCACCGTCACAAAACCATCATCTTTATCAGCCCTATTCAGCGCCTTTTCTGGCATGGGCTTGATACTAGAAGCGCCAGGAGCACTCGCAGTGACGCTAGCGAAATCCCTTTGCAGAGGTTTCGGCAGGGCTTCAAGTACTGGCTGCGGGATGGGGCGAGGGGCTCGGGCGGCGCTGCGTGGAGGAGCCGCGGTGACGAGCGCGGGGCTGCAGGGCACGCGGGCGGGGCGCTCTGCAAGCTCAGCAAACGACGGATGCGCTGGCGACGAAACTGCTGACGCGGAATTCGACGACGATATATCGAGGCCGGCTCCGCGACATGTGTTTACGTTTGACGCATCGACAGGTGACCTAATTACTGCCACACTGTTGCGCAACTCGCTAACTTCTTTGCGCAAATCAGTGACGGTGTTCTGGGATGCATCTAATTTCGTTAGCACATCCGCGAGGCGGGCCTTCAGAAAAACAATGTCCTTCAGCAGGCTCGTTACATCGACGTGGTCGAAGGTGACGGGAGGAAGCTTGTGTAGCTCCTTCACCACAAATGTCGGCACGTCGTCAGGGTCGGTCTCCTTGAACAGCGTGATGATATCCTGCAGGCTCTTCTTAGTCCCGTCACGCCGGCGGGACACCATCTGATCGCGCTTGTTCAGCACACTAAACAACAACAGCTTGGCAGCAGCTATGTCATCCTCGCTGAAGTTCGTTGCGCAGATCTGGACAGCAGACACCTCGTCCATCACATCCAGCTTCTGCTGCAGGAACGCCAGCAGCTCATTCACCACAAGTTCACTACTCATGGCGAGTAAATTACGAGCGACAGCTTGCGCCGCGCTACTCGATATATCGAATATGCAAACGCGTGCGCATTACAACGCGCCACAAGTGAGACTGTCTGTATAGCCTGGATTTGTCTGTTAGCGGCAATTGGTTCACCAATTATATAACTACTGCCACATCTTTGTTCTTCATCTATGGAAGGATAGACAAATACAACAAATACACTACATACAATAACAAATACTACTGCCTACACCTTCATGAATACAGACATGATTTTATGTGTGTGTGTGTGTGAAGGAGTGCGCGCGTGTGTGTGTGTGTGTGTGTTTGTGTATGCATGATATTTAAAACATTCAGAATTCCTTTATTTGAGTTGAACGAAATATTTTTGTTGAAAATGTGTGTTTACGAAAATTCCGATGCTTGCTTCGTTTGTTCTGCTTTAAATAACTTCCAGTCATGTATGGGTACGTAAATGTAAATATAGATATTACTTACTTTATTAAAAAAGAAAAGATTACGATTTGTAGAACTTGGCCAATAACTTTACTGAATTTAATTGACCTTCTGATATTAATTTCTGACGCAATACTTCTGAGAATTGTGTTAACTGTACTTAATCATTTTACCATTACAGACGAGAATGTTTTCTTATTAATAATCTTTACGTACATACTCCTTACCTTTTATTAAAAGTCTTTGAAGAATATAAATATACTAGGTATTTCCATTTAAGTATTTACCTACAGATACATTAATTCAAATTGCACCAAATGCACGTCAATTAAAAAATAAATTAAAGACACTGCTAGAAGGGAAAGCATACTATAGTATTCTAGAATTTTTAAATGACAACATCTAATTAGCCAATATTATCAATACATCTTTGACATAATCTTTACAGAAAGCAACATATTATTGCTATGATGATAATTTTAATTGACATTTCGCACCTTGAAAACAAAAGTGGCGTTATACAAAAATTAAAGTTTTTCTCTATGTCCATTTAAAGCTTTTTTGACGCAGCATTTTGGTCAATATCTTAGCAAATAACTGAAATAAAAGACTGCAATTTGACTTTCTTACTCTAAGTTTTATATATACTGAAAATATGCCAGTAAATTATGGAGTTATTTAGAAAATCATAGTTTTTATAATGCCACTTTTGTTATCAAGGTGCGATTTCATCATTATTACGTAACTATGATCATTTAATTCATTTGTTTTCAAAATTGACATTTACTATCTTGTTCTTATGTAGTCTAATATTTTATCCGATAACTTTTATTACTCAAATTTAAATATTTGTACGCCACTAAGACCAAACACGACTGATCTTATAACTATAATGTAATTTAATAACTCGCATGCTCTGTATGTGTACTCATGTTTCCATAAATAAATAATCTTGAAAATCTCTATTTTATTTATTTATTTATTTTATTATTTATATACACACAGTAAAATACATAGTAAAAATACATAATTATAATTAGGAGTACAAAGGTACTGCTTATTTTTTTAAGAAAGTTTCTTCCAGCAGACCTGCGAAAGGAGAAATGAAACAGAAATACATAATGCATTATCTATATATATATATATTAAATAGGTAATTTCCCCAGTAAAATGATAAATGATTTTATTTCTGTAAATAGGTTTCTACAAACACTTTTACACGTTAATCATGTTTATAAAAACTAGATGAGGTCGGCGTTTCCTATCTCACTACTCTGAGAAGAAAGGCCGAAACAAACTCAGAGGTCACAGTATTTTATAAAGTCCAGACATAATCTTGGTCAGTTCACATGAAGAAGATGTAGATTTGAAATGGTCTTTTGAGGAAAGAACCACGCAGATTGAGTAGACCTGTCCAGCCAGTGTACGCATTTGTCAGTAAACGCGCAGCTCAACTCAGAACTTGAGGAGCTCAACGATTCGATACCAAAGACCATTTAGGTAGGCCGCATAAATTACTCAAACTGCCAGACCATGATTAAAAATAACTGAGAGAAAAAAAAAAAACAAATAACTACAAACACCGTGTTTTAAAATCAAGTTCACAAGAAACGTAGTCTTTTAAAACCCTAAAACTGAAAGAAGCCGGAACATTAAATTTCGCAAAAAAAAAAACAATTTAGCAGTTCTGGAAGTACGTCCCCAGTATTCCACTTGGCATTACTGAAATCTCTGCTTTTATTCACGCGAATTTTTTTTTTAGTTGCCTGTATAGAGTTGCAGGAAGTGACTGATATTATTTTTAGTTTCTTTTTTCTGTGGAGGTGTTGTATTTTGGTTTCAGCTCTCAAAATATAGATGCATAATACCTACATGATAATTTATTATTCTAAGTTTCATGTGACCCATTCCATACCAAAAATTGATCTCACGTCGGTTTGGTAAATGATAAATAATGATAATTAAAATTTATTTCTGTACCTGATTTAAAAAAAAAAAAAAACGTTCAAGAGCGTGTCGGACCACACAACATGAAGTGTTCCGTAGTTGCGATGAATTTATCCCAAGAACCAACTTAACACAGTAGTTGAAAAACATGTTCTCGCATACATTCCCACTACAAATTGTCCATAGTTAAACGAAAAAAATGCAACCCACATTACACCGAATGTGGGTTGGATCCTTTTTGTTTAACTATGGACAAATGTAAGATTGTACGCACAATATTGAGAGATTTACCATGTTGTTTTAAGACCATCGACGTCTTATAGGTTTTCCTGTAGTCTATAGGTATTGAACTATTTTCTACATTTTTTTAAAAATGTAGGCTCAATAATAGAATAAATAAGAGATAAGGGGGGGGGGGGGGGGGGAGAGAATGGTCAATTTTCGTCTATTTTCTTAAATAACTTTAAAATGGTTTATGTATTTTAAAATTATAAAAAAAAAATACATTTGAGACCCTCACAGTAAACCCTTTCATTTGATATGTCACACGGTACAGTTTGCAAGACTTTTTTTTAATGTTATTATTTCCCCCCTAAAGTTGACCCCCATATTCAAAATTTATTTATTTAAGATAAACGTCCGAGTTTGGGTCCCAGAAATACATATGTGAACCAAATTTCAACTTAATGGGTCCATTAGAATCGGAGCAAATTGGCTGTGACAGACGGACAGACAGACACACGAGTGATCCTATAAGGGTTCCGTTGTTTCCTTTTAAGGTACGGAACCCTAAAATGCACTTTTACACGTCAAAAATAAATTGTTTTAAAAATATGAGGTCGGTGTTTCGTATCGAACGTAAAACGGAGTCATATGAATCGATTTCCTGAACTTTGAATTTAAAAAAAAAATTGGTTGTCAGCTCCGACGCACGACTGGAGTTTACTCCTTATGTTCGTTTGCCTTTGAATATAATGGATAGATTGACCGCTACAATGAAGACTGGCCGAACAAAACAAAACAAGTATACACATACAAGATTTCAAAGTGAAAGGTGCGCTCAAAAGCGTTACGTTTTTGAGTTAACGCTTGAATTAACTTCCCTCCTCATAAAACTTCCATACCCCCCGATATATGAAAATCAATTCTTAAGAAGACCCTTCCCGGCCCGTTTATCGTCAACGCGAGCATGATCGAAAAGCTTGTTGTTTCATCCAGCGCAACGCCCATTGACAACAAACAAGTGAGAACGCGATTACATTGGACGAAAAATAGTGTGCGGAAAATTTATGAAACTTGTTCCAGGAACTACGTGTTTTTAGCAAGCCTTACAAGTTTGTGAAATAAATTTTTGTCTCCATTACATATGCGAGGTTTCTATCGATACGTTTTCTCTACTTTTACAATTTTTATGAGTACATTATGAACAGCCAAAGTTCAGGTAAAAATTGTGCAAAAAAGCAGATTTTTGGAGGCTTATGCTGAATTTGTTTCTCCAAATTTTTATTTTTCGCTTTGAATGAAACCTAGATACAGTCCACAAAATACCTATTAGTTCAAAAATTTCTTATAAAGATATGTTAAAACGCTATAATCATGTACGAGCGTTTGTATGAAAAGTATGACGGGTTTGCCGCTCTTAAGAAAGAAAGAAATAAAACAGTTTATTCACGTGAAAGTGACGCACACAAAATACACATGAAAAGCGAAACACAAGATAATAAAATATAACAAACCACACAAAATAAAAAACATAAGTACAAACAATAAAGTTGTTGGAAATGTGCGTCACTACCACGCGAAACGGATACACGCTCAGCATAATGCCGCGGCCCGTGCACGAAGGCACGAATCCACGGCGCTGGTTTTGGTTAACATACGTTGAGTTAATCATGATCAACTAAATAAACCTAAATAAAATATGTAATATGCAGACATAAATAATAAAATATGTGGCAACATGTGGACGCGTCTCGAACCAAAGTTCTAAAAAACCTACGTTCCAGAGAGGTATTATTGTCTTAAGGAGCAAACTTCAAAAATTGTATTCTTTGCCAACCTTAAAGACGACGGTAGAATGTCACATGCGTCTGTAATCAAACGACAACATAAACATCAAACCAAAACACAGCAAAATTGCTTAGCATAATCAGCCTATAATGTTCCCAGTCCTGCAACACAGGCCTCCTCTCTTCGAGAGGGAGTGAGCCGTAATCTACCAGCAGGCCCAGTGCGGATTGGTAAGTGTCACATGTCTTCGAATTTGTTGGTTTTAGGTTCTAGGACATGACGTTTCCCCAGGATGTTTTCCTTCACCGTTTTAAGAGCATGAAATGGTGGTGATGAAATTATTTATACAAAGTAAAGCGCGAACAGCGCAGCGCAACATTGTAGCTTGGTGGTAGAAAATAGAAGATAGGTATTATTATTGTTATACAATGCCACAAAAATCATTAATGTCTGGACCTATTCTGTACAATATTAACAAGTACAATCTTCAGAAACATAATGCCGTTCTTAATAAGATCTTTGCTTCAAACATAACGAAGAAAAAGATCTCGAATATTTATAATATGATGAGGTATCATCTGTAAATGTAGCGTTACGTCACACTTTGTACATACCAGCAGCACTTTTTTGTACTATTTTTCGAGCATATGTCAAACCTAAACATACGTGAAGTAAATAAACTGTTACCTTCTCCACACCTCCTTAGCCTTATACAGCACGTCAAACAAAAAAATCACCACTTAAAAAATCAAATGAAAATGTCTATGAAAGCTGAATTTCAGCCCACTATGCCGCAGAGGGAACATTATAGTTTGGTTATGCAATATTGAACCGGACAGAAATCCTGACTTGCTTGCTGCTGCAAACTTCTTACTGGAAAATCCCAATAAAACGTTACCCGATGATTTAACCCGTGACTCCTATGAGCCTTCGCTCATCAGATACAGTTGCGACCCCAAAGCAGTAAGTTGTTAACCTTTATGTAAATAATACTGTCATCTTCAACTTTCTGCCCTTATCCCATATCCTAACTAATATTATAATAGGTGTAGGAAAAAGTTTCTTCGCATTTTTTAAGAAAATTCAAAACATTTTTTAATATAGTTTATTTACATTTAAATAAAGTATGTAGGTACCATTTTGTTCGATAACTTTTTGCCATCTTGTAGGTAGGGACATGATCCCATTGCTATAGAAATTTTGGGACTTCTGGTCAAAATACCGCGACAAGTGGTTTTGGCAGTCCTCTCGTGATGTTAACCTGACACTGCCTAAAGAATTCTGAAGAGACCGAAACAGGTGGAAATCTGAAGGTGCAAGGTCAGGACTATACGGCGGATGTACTAACACCTCCCAGCCAAACTCTCTTAATTTTTGCTAAGTGGCTAAAGATGTGTGAGCTCTAGCGTTATCATGATGAAAAACCACACCCCTTCTGCTGATTAATTCCGGCCGCTTCCTTTCAACTTCTTGCTTTAATCTCATCAGTTGTTCGCAGTAGAGTTCAGAATCGATGGTCTTGCCTGGTGGTAACAGCTCATAATGAATAATGCCCTTCCAATCCCGCCACACACAGCATCACCTTGTTGCGAGTTAACCCGGGTTTCGCCACAGTCTGCGAAGTCTGACCGGCCTTTGACCACGACCTTTTTCGCACGTTCTTGTCATACGTGATCCACTTTTCATCACCAGTTATCAGCTTCTTCAAAAATGTTTCAGTTTCATTACGTCGTAATAAAGAATCACAAATGAGTACACGGTTCATTAGGTTTCTTTCAGTGAGCTCGTGAGGTACCCAAATGTCGAGCTTTTTTGTGTACCCAGTTTTTTTCAAATGCGCCAAAACTGTTTTGTGGTCAATTTCCAGTTCTTCAGCTACGTCGTAACTACTGATATGCCGCCGATCTTGCTCCACTTTTCCAAAAATGGCATCCATTTTATCCGTAATAGGGCGACCAGAGCGACGTGCATCTTTGACATCAAAATTTCCGGATTGAAAACGCTTAAACCAAATTTGTGCTACTCTCACAGACACTACATTAGGTCCATAAACATCGCAAATTTTTTTCGCGGCTTGCGTTGCATTTTTACTTTTTTTGTAGTAAAATTTTAAAATGTATCGAATTTCTTCATTAGATTCACTCATCTTGACGGTACGAAAAACAAATGAAAATCACACATTTTCCTAATTTGAATTTGGAATTATGTTCTTTAAAATTTAAACTTTCAATGATACCAAAACCAGCCACATACAAATAGTATAGCCAAAGAGATTTTATTACAAGTTCATACATACTATAATGCGAACAGACTTTTTCCCCAACCTAATAATTGCTAAAGTAAGTTTGTTTGTTAATTTTTCACGCCTAAACCACTGAACCGATCATCCTGAAATTTTGCATATACGTAGTCACGTGTACAGAAACGGACATAGGGTACCTTTCATCCCGAAACAAAGTACTGTTCCCGTGGAAAACAACAATAACTTTCTTATTATAATAGATGGCGCCACGTGTCTTTCGAATCATGACTGAATTATATAAATCTAAAATGTCAATTAGAATTAGTTCATGGTGATATAACAACCGGTATTTTTTAAAATAAATTAGGATTAAATTTTAAGCTACTAACACACTATTAAAGTTTCGTGTGTTTAGTAGTGTTAATTGATTGTCAAATTCTAAATTAACGCGAGCGAACACGCGGGAAAAAGCTAGTTACTAATAAATGTAAATAATAGGTACTGTAAGTGTTTTAAGCAGTAGTTAACAAAGCAATCAAATTTATAACTTAATAGAAATGATTTAACGTCAATACTACAGCGTATTAAGCTTGCATTGATAGGGAAAGATAAATCTAGCACTTTTCGTTTTAACCGACTACAAAAAAGGAGACTTTTTTTTCGTATTTTTATCTATATTTGCATCAATTGTGGACGGATTTTGAAATTCTTTTTTCATTTGAAAGAAGAAGCTTACGCGGTAGTCCCATATAAATTTGATTAACTATGTTTGGCTAGTTTTGGAGTTAGCTTCGATAATACGTATTAAGAGGATTGTGAAGCTGTAAATTTTCATACAAAAAGAGATAACGTTTTTCTCCCCGTAAACATAGTCTAATTTTCATAATTTTTGGAAATGTTGTAGGTATAATAAAAACTAGGTCCGTACCTTTTTATTATAAAGAAATATTGTATACAATATAAGTTATTAGCATCTAAATATCTATATTTTTTTAAAATAAATAAAAAAAAACATAAAAGCATCCTCAAGCATTTTTATTTTTTTAAGTTAAATTAAATTACTAAAAACGAAAAACGTACAGACATAGATTGAAGTGTACTGAATGTAATGAGACTAAAAAAAAATGTCTCATTTTGTAAAGGTTTAGGAAAACGTTATCGCCCGAAACAATATTTATGTAGATAATTGTATGTAATTGCCTTCAAAAATCGCGCCGCGTATCGGCACTTCACAATCCTCTTAAATCTACTTTGTGTATCTTGATGTTTATATAATACTCCTGTAGCTGTTGTTTACATAGCAAGTAGTGGTATACGAATTGGTGTAGGGTAGGTACCATAACCAAGAAGTGACTAACTAAATTTTTTTTTTCAAAAAAAAAAAAAAAAACTACAACGGGAAAAATAATTTTAATTTCGGATGTCGGTGGCAAAAAACTAAAATACAGATCCAAAGACACTGACTTAAAACTACTTTTCACTTTGTAGTGTATTTTTTGGGTCGGTTGTTTTTTTTTTTGTGTAAAAAGTTTTTTTGAATTAATTCATTTCATCCACTTCCAGTACATTTAGCTCTAGATCTGTTACAACCGCTAGTCGGCTGAGCCAATATAAAACTTTTGCGTCTCATCCTCCCTCGGAAACGGCTCTTGTATAAAGTGCCAGTTTTAATTGAATTTGAATTTATGTATTTCAAGCTTTATCCACTGGGCAATAAGATGTATTTTGACATGGACAGTTGGAAGCGAATCTATCTTTTGGGTGACGTATGATACGACGTCGACTTGTTTTGAGTTTTGTTTACCGTTTTGGCTTGAGATTCGAGGATATTATTTTGAAGTATTCCAGTTACATAACTTTTAATAAGTAGGTAGGCATCATACCTATATCACTTTTCTGTATGTCCAATACCGATCGTAAGCCTCCTACGATCCTGCCAGGGTTGCGGGTTGTTTGAAAGAGTTACTATGTCCCTGGCGCAGGCAACTGAAGGAACACGGGTGGGTTTTATTCAGTAAAAATCTGACACGCCCTCCCGCAGCGGAAGAAGTTATTTGATGATTTCCCATCCAAACAAAAAAAAAGAAGGTGTACGACCTCCTCCTTTAATTATCTTTCATTCGGGATTTGTTGCCATCAAAATCGCGCCTGTTTGAAGGAGCCTTTTATTTAATTTTCTTGCTAATTTTCTTTTCCCAAGATCTGATCATCTTTCTTAATAAACTATACCTGAAATAATAAATAATGATTTTGCAAAAATTACCAACATCTGAAATAATTCCTGTCATTATTGTAATCCAATTGATTAATATTAATTTATATACCTACACTTCATTGTACATCAGAAAATACATAACAGAAAAAAAATAAAAGCCAATGACCAATAATGCCGCATGTCAGACGACCAACGGGCCAAACTTATGATCCAATGGGTCACCCTTTTAATGGCAAGCGACTTCCCAGACGGAGATGACGGGACGAGCTAGACTCCTTCAACAAGAACTGGTCCTTAGCAGCTCTAGAAAGAGAAATGGGAAGAGAGTAGGGAGACCTTTGCCCTGCACTGGGATATCACAGGCTTTTAATAATAATAATCAATAATGGTGCAATATTAATTTCTTTTTTCGCGGCCATCAATCTAACGTTAGATGCAAAATAATTATGACAAACAAAAGTTATTATGTGGGAACATAACCTGACATCAGTTTGAACCAACGTTTTCTTTTTTAATTTTTTTTGATATACCATAACTCTAGGGTATTTATGAGACCATCATTTTGAACAACTTTTACTATAGGACCAAACCTGAAATCGCGATTGATAAGTACTTTATAAAGTACTTATCAATATCAATCTAAGCAATAATATCTTCACGCTACACTCCTTTCAGTACCAGCAGAAAAATACCTCACACGTAATTAAATATTAAACCTACGTGTCCCAAATACCAAAGACTACATAAAAGACGTGGGAGAACAGGACGGAAAT
The DNA here is from genome assembly GCA_948252095.1 of Dicycla oo. Lineage (NCBI taxonomy): Eukaryota > Metazoa > Arthropoda > Insecta > Lepidoptera > Noctuidae > Dicycla > Dicycla oo. The sequence continues at coordinate 2,846,512 of OX411728.1, read as the reverse complement.
ATATAAAGACCCTTGACTAGAGAGGGAGGGAAGTAACAATGACGTATTCACTCTTGCTCCGTCGTAAGGGCTCTGCAGTCCTTGTGAAGCCCTATTGTTTTCGTCTAGTATAAAAGAGGGATCAGCAGAGTTCCGAGTTTATTGTGAAGGTGGTATGGTTTGGCGACCTTATGGAGATAGTTTTGAGTGAACTGGGTTGATTTTAAGCTGTTAGTTTGTTTTAGTCTTGGTCTTTCACTCACCCTGACTATCAGTACTTGACTACTTTAACATCGCATCTCACATTTTAACACTTTCAATAATATTTGTATGTAGGCAAATGAAATTGCTTTCAATCTAAGAGGGTTTTCTTCAAACAGCACACAACGCAAAAGGGATTTATTTTCTTTTTTTTTTATAAGTAGCTAGCTCTGCCCCGCGACTTCGTTCGCGTGGAAATTGTAAGATATTTACTTAATATACTAAAATACCAGCCATATTTTTATAAAACTCCCTCGTCCCCCGATTCACAGCGTTGCAGCGCTCGTGCTGTTACTTCGTTTTCGTTTTTTTCTTTTTGCTCAGCTCCTAAGGGTCGCAGCGTGATGTTAAATAGCTAAAAAGCATTCTCGAGAATTGGACTTCTGAATACAAAAAAAAAAAAAAAAAACAAATCCTCTACAGCTTTATTATTTTTGTTCTCAATTTCATGGGTATTAATTTTTTTGCTCTTATTATTTTTCTAAAATAAAAGTAGCCTAAGTTACTCCTTATAATATCAGCTATCTGCCAAAGTCTCGTCAAAATCTGTCAAGCTGTTTCGGACAGACAGGCAGACGGAGAGCAAACGGAGAGACAGACCGACAGAGATACGGACAGACAGACAAGAAAAAATATTTAAAATTGCTTATTGTTGTAAGTAGTTACCGTATATACTTTGCATTTCGTAAAAAAAAACCTTTATATTGACATTACAAACAGACAGTTCAATTTTATTTATTTGTACAGAATAGAAGTATAGACGCATTTTCAAAAGTACTAAAAGCGAAATACAAATTTTGTGGAGATATAAATTAGACGGAAATAAAACTAGCATCTAACGCGTAGAACAATAAACCCATCGCAAAACTAAATCACAAAGTTTTGATACAACCACGTCTGCATAGGTCATAAAACTTCTTAGGTCATGAACCTTTTCAAACAAATCTCTAAACATAAAAAGTGAACTTTCATTTTCATCACAAGCTACTTATCTTATAGACAACAACAATAATATCACTAAAAATAAAAAAATAAACTCGGTCTATTATTTTGAAACACAGTGTACGCCCCGCTTCTTTGTTCCAGCCAGAGTGGAATAAATCAAAAAGAATTTCTTATGAGAGACATACTGCTACGTACACTTGGGAGCAATTTTATCTGAACATTTTTAAATTAGGCAGAGAAATTCTTATAATACTATGCGATGTGTTGTTACGATGCTATCTTTTTTTTTTTTTTTTTTTTTATTTGTGATGGGTTTGCTCTTGACTCTAGTCTAGGTCAGAGGTGACAGAGACAAAGTCGACGATGGAGTGAGCTTACCCAGAAGAAGCCTGTTCACTCTCACTTTGAAGAGATTAGGGTTGTATACGTTCGGAAACACAGACGCAGGTAGTGAGTTCCACTCTTTTGCTGTGCGCATTATAAAAGACATTTGGAAGCGCTTAGTGCGAATTGGTGGAATAGCAACCAGGTAGGGATGGTAACTGGCAGTGCGTCTAGATGTCCGGTGGTAGAAGGGGGCCGGTGGAATGAGGTCGTGGAGTTCTCGGGCACACTCTCCGAAGTACAATCTGTAGAAGACCGACAAGCAGGCAACCTTGCGGCGATGAGCCAAGCAATGAAGCTTGGCATCCACCAGTTTTACGTCGCCAATGAGCCTCTTAGCTCTGCGTTCCACCGAGTCAAGCGCGGCTAGTTGGTACTTAGCTGATCCATCCCAAAGGTGACTGCAATACTCCATGCAGGATCGGACTTGCGCTTTGTAAAGGGTTAAAAGCTGTCCAGGCGTAAAGTATCGCTTCACCCTATTTAGGATGCCCAGTTTCTTGGCCGCAGTTTGGGCCTTGTACTCTATGGTGGCGCCGAAGTTGAGACCAGATGTCAACTCCATGCCTAGGAGCTCAAGTCGATCAGTTACAGGAACAGATGTACCCCGAAAAGTAGGAGTTTGGGCGAAACGACTCTTTTTAGCGGTAAAAAGACACGCCTGCGTTTTGGTGGCGTTAAAAGAGACCAGATTATCATCACCCCACTGGGAGACAAAGCTTAAGGTCAAATCTGTCCGCTCTACCATGGCCTCTCTCAAGGAACGAACTTCAGCCCCGCTGGTTTTTGCGCTGGACAAGTATCTCTCTGAAACTGTACTGTCATCTGCGTACCCAACAATACCAGGCCGAAGCAGGTCATTGATGTGCAGCAGGAAAAGAGTTGCAGAGAGAACAGACCCCTGAGGAACTCCGGCATCAATAGCCATAAGGTCAGAAGAGCAGCCATCAACAACTACTCTAATCGACCGTTCACTAAGGAAATCTGATATCCAGCTACAAAAATCAGCTGGGATTCCATAAGCAGGAAGCTTGCTGAGCAGAGCAGCGTGCCAGACCCTGTCAAAGGCCTTCGAGATGTCAAGCGATACAGCCAGTGCTTCGCCGTGTTTCTCGATGGCTTCGCCAAAGCAGTGCGTGACATACACAAGAAGATCGCCAGGTGACCGTCCCCGGCGAAAGCCATATTGACGGTCACTGAGGAGATCATTGTCTTCAAGGTAGTTCAGCAACTTATTGTTCAGTACCCTTTCCAAAACTTTGCACAGAATGGAGGTAATGGCGATCGGACGGTAATGGGCAGGGTCTGCACGGTCGCCTTTTTTGGGCACTGGTTGTACATTTGCAAGCTTCCAGGATTTCGGCACCGTTCTTTTTTCAAGAGAGAGGCGGAACAAACGTGTCAATACAGGAGACAGTTCAGGCGCACACTGCCTCAACACTCTCGCTGGAATGCCGTCAGGCCCGCTGGCCTTGTTCACGTCTAGACTGCACAATACTCTTCGGACCTCTTTAATGTGTACTGCGATCTCCGGCATCGAGGAGTCACAATGAGGTACAGTAGGTGGTTGCTTTGAGCCAGCGTCCAGACGTGAATTGCTTGCGAAGAGAGATGCAAATAAATTTGCCTTCTCAGTTGCAGAGTGAGCCAGCGACCCATCAGGTTTCATCATAGGAGGTAAAGTGGGACGACAGAAATTCGTTTCAACCGCTTTAGACAGGGACCAGAACTGTTTACTACCCGGAGGGTGCGAAGCCAGCCTGGCCCCGATATGTCCGACATGGTCAAAACGTGCCCTACGCAAAACCCGCTTGCAGAACTTGGCGGCAGAATTAAAGGCTCTCTTCTTCGCGCGAACCCTGCGCGCTCTAACTTTGCTTCGCTTTATCTCGTGTAGGATGAGTTGTTTTCCGAGAAATACAAAGTTATTTGCTAAAATAACGTCAAGATGGAATGAAAATTGCTTGCCCCAGCTGTGCATTTCGATTGTATTATGTGGATAGCATTTAGGCGTGAGACACAGAGCGGTTACATGTATTTCGTGAAACAATCCAGTGATTGAATTATAATATATACTATTGAGAACACAACGAAATAGTCTAGAAAATTGGTTATTAAATAAGAAAAGAAAAACTCTTTTTTGTGTCAATAGTGTTAGTTTGATAGGCCAGTTGGCGTGGTTGGTTAAGATACCACCTGTGATGTCGCTGGTCGTGGGTTCGATTCCCATCCAGGACAAACATTTGTGTGCATGAACATGTCTGTTTGTCCTGAGTCTGGGTGTAATTATCTATATAAGTATGTATTTACAAAAAAAAAAAAAGTAGTATATGTAGTATATCAGTTATCTGGCTTCCATAGTACAAGCTCTGCTTAGTTTGGGATCAGATGACCGTGTGTGAAAATGTCCCAGGATATTATTATATTATATACTACTAAACCAGCCCCTGCTAAACCAACTATTACTATCAGTCTGCTGACTGGCTAATCTTTTTACCACGGTGTTAATTAATATTATCGTAAGTATTTTTAGGGTTCCGTCTCTCAAAAGGAAAAAACCGGTTGTCCGGCTGTCAGTCTGTCAATACGCTTTTTCTCAGGAACGCGTAGAGGTTTCAAGTTGAAATCAATATCAAATATGTAGGTCTACGCTCCATTGGAGCTCTAAAAAAAAAACAAACTTATAGCGTCAGCGCAATAAAAAATATGGCCATTTACACGACATATTTTGATGCAAATAAATAAAAACCTGCAGGGTACTTCCCGTTGACCTGGAATCATGAAATTGGGCAAGAAGCAAGATCTCCCAAAGGAAAAAGTCCGAAAATCGTTAATTTTTTATTTCGATTACACACATTTGCAGTTGGAGTATTGACCGTGTCGTATTTCGATGTTTGGGAGATCATGTTTTTTAACTACAATGTTAAGTTTGTTTTCGAGATAAATTAATCCAAACTACGGAACTTTTCATTTTGCGTGGCCCGTTTCGCACTTAGCTATTTTTTTTTTTATTCTAAAGAGTTTCCATGCAGTTTCGTACCCGTTCTTCTCCATAAGAATCTACTACCCTTTGGAATGGGCTGCTAGCTCCATCTTTCTAATTGAAGGACTTCTTGACAATTCAAAAGTGCTTGTTAACAGATTAATATAAATGCCTTAAGTTTTTTCACAAACTCCGGGCATATCACGGAAGAAAAGCTCAGGCGTAATCTGGGGTATAGGTGAAAAGAAAAGTTCCTGCAAAGGGGGAAATAAATATGAACTGTGCATCATTTTACAATAACTTTGAGTTTGAAGTAGATGCTTATATCAGGAACAAATTAATCAAAAAATTACATAAGTAAAATTGTTCTATCACCTTGTTCATAAGATCATACTAACACCAGCATCACATAGCGTCGTCAGCAGCAGTCATCTCGCGCCGGGAGTAGGTACGGTACGACCGAACATTGCATAGTTGCACTCTCATCAAAATTTAATTATATTTAATTTATATTCATTTTACATGAGTTCAGTTCACATTCGGACCGCATCATAGCAACACCTCATCTTTCATTAGTTAAGGTATTAAGTGAAATACATAGTTTCATTTGACATCAATCTTATCCTATCAATCGGTAAAAGGCGTACGGTGAAAACCGTACATCTTTTATGGATCGTCGAGGTAGCTCGTTCTGACAGGAGATAAGAAAAAACCGGTCAAGTGCATGTCGGTCACGCACAATAAAGGGTTCCGTAGTTGGGATGAATTTATCCCAAGAACAAACTTAACATTGTAGTTGAAAAACATGTTCACCCCTTATACATATATTCCAACTACAAATGTCCATAGTTAAACGAAAAGGATCCAACCCACATTACACCTAATGTGGGTTGGATCTATTATATTTCGTTTAACTATGGACAAATGTATGTTTGTACGCACAATATTGAGAGATTTACCATGTTGTTTTACGACCATAGACTTCTTATAGGTTTTCCTGTAATTTATAGGTATATAAGTATTTTCTGTATTTTTTTTTTTTTCAAAATTTTAAGGTCAGTAGTTTCGGAGATAAAGAGGGAATGGTCAATTTTCGTCTATTTTCTTAAATAAATTTAAAACAGTTTATTTTAAAATTATAAAAAAAATATATATTTGAGACCCTCACAGTAAGCCCTTTCATTTGATATATCGCACGGTACAGTTTGAAAATATTTTTTTTTAATTTTCTTATTTGCCCCCCAAAATTGACCCCCATATTCAAAATTCATTAATTTACATTACACGTCCATGTTCTGTGACCCAAATCACAGAACTACATACGTGTACTAAATTTCAACTTAATCGGTCCATTAGATTCGGAGTAAATTGGCTGTGACAGACGGACAGACAGACAGACAGACACATGAATGATCCTATAAGGGTTCCGTTTTTCCTTTTGAGGTACGGAACCCTAAAAATCGATGTTAAAAGCCGTGTTGTGCAAATAAAACCACTTAAATAGTAAACTTCCGGATTCATCATCATTTTCCTGCCATTATCCCAATTTATTTGGGGTCGGCGCAACAAGTCTTTTTTTCCATACTTCGAAAACTTCCGGATTGAAAAAAAAAAACTTAACTTAATTCATGTCTACAGCCTCTGGCTTTAACAATAAATACATTTTGCAATTGTTTTCCTTTAGCATATGTATCCAGAAATTTATCAAAGAAGTAAGTAATAAACACAATTTTAAATATTACGTCGTTGACTGTACGTTCATCGCTTGCCGCTTGTTACAGTTATGTTCACAAAATGCTTCCTTTATATAAAAGGCACTCGCATTCATTCTTACATAATTATACTCATTCTGTGCATATTATATTCTTATGAAAATAAGACATTTCTTTTGTTTTTCTGTTGAAACAACATTATCTCATCTCATCTCATCTTGTTATATTAATTTTCTTAATTGTCTTTATTGTGTAATTTATTGCAAAATATGAAGCATAATTATCTTTTTACAAAAAATCTACTGATTGGACTAAAAAAATAAAAGGTTGTTAATATGTTGCTTGTAGAATAATCTAACAAATCAGAATGTTGATCGTTATAAGAAATTTTAGAGGAATTTTCGTGATTTTTTACTATCGTATCAAATTACTTGTATCGTGTTTGCAACACACTATTTAGATGGTGTATTGAATAGCATATATCCTGACACGCCAGTTGGCGCATATCATGCTGGTCGTGGTTTCGATTCCCATCCAGGACAAACATTTGTGTGCATGAACATGTCTGTTTCTGCACACTAATGTTGTTATAATTATCTATATAAGTATGTATTTACAAAAAAAAGTAGTGTATGTAGTATATCAGTTAGCTGGTTTCCATAGTACAAGCTCTGCTTGGTTTGAGATCAGATGACCGTGTGTGAAATGTCCCAGGATATTATTATTTATTATTTATCCTGAAGAATATCATATATTTTTCTGATTTTGTTTACTGCAGTAGATCATATACTTTTAGTCATTATAAAACTTGCGTTTAGCTGCGTTTAGGTCATGAAGTCCCCTTAAATCGTGCTATAAATCATTTATTTTTGTATTAATTTGTTTTGGGGGTAATACCTACATACATAATTATTTTATGTACGAAATCGTCACTTATTATTTAGACTAGACTTCAATTTTTTTAGAACTTAAAATAATGATTGTAAGAAGTAGTCACAAGCCACGGATTCAGCTCCCCATTTCGTAACACCTCACAATCACATTCCGAAGGGTTTTTCAAACCCATTGCTTCATAGGTTTGCAATATTCGTATGTTTAACTATGTAAATATCGTAATGAATGTTGTTGAACTGTCAAAATGAAAGGCGTTGTGCTACGTGATTACCCCGCAGGTTTACTATGAATTGATATTTTTGTAACATTTCAGAGTTTTCCCCATAATAAAAGTTGTTCATATTCACTTTCACCCCTTAAAAAATTGCTAATGAATTCAAAGTCAGCCTGAATAGACATCTGTAGTAACACCGTGTATACTTAGCGTTTTAAGGGTTCCGTACCTCAAAAGTAAAAAACGGAACTCTTATAGGATCACTCGTGTGTCGGTCTGTTTGTTTGTCTGTCTATCTAATATATTTGTCTGTCCGTCTGTCACAGCCAATTTGCTCCGAATCTAATAGACCAATTAAGTTGAAATTTGGTACACATATGTATTTCAGTCACCCAAACACGAACGTGTAACGTAAATGAAATAATTTTGAATAAGGGGGTCAATTTGGGGGGCAAATAAGAAAAAGACCTTAGGTTCTCAAATAAAAATTTTATATAATTTTAAAATAAATAATTTTAAAGTTATTTGAGAAAGTAGACGAAAACTGACCATTTCCCCCCTTATCTCCGAAAGTGCTGAGCCTAAAATAAACTTATAAAACTTATAAGAAATCTATGGTCTTAAAACAACATGGTAAATCTCTCAACATTGTGCGTACAAATTTACATTTGTAAACCGTATTTGTAGTTGGAATGTATGGGAAAACATGTTTTTCAACTACAGTGTTAAGTTTGTTCTTGGGATTCATCCCAACTACGGAACCCTTCATTGTGCGTAGTCTGACACGCACTTGGCCGGTTTTTAGAACTTATATGACAATTTTACCGATGTCTGCAAATATTTGAATAGTATGTACCTAATAAATGAAATACTTACCTGGGTCATGTGGTTGCTGATGACCTGCAAGATGATATGGATCTAAAGAGGGAGCGCTGAACATGCTGGCCCGGAGATTTTGTTAATGTACAGACACAATTAAAATAACCCTTTTTAAGGCCACTGATGGGGAATTTATTGCGCCACTTCTTCTTCCCAGCTAAAGCACTAGAAGGTGGTGAAAGGCAGGCGTTTTTCTTCTGTAATTTTGACGTTCAAAAAGTGCTGATACTCAGCCTAGTTTGAATAAATTACTTTTGATTTTGATTTAAGGCGTACTGTACAGCACTATACTCAGGAGCTTTGTGATTCACATATACCCAAAAGGCTTACAATACTCTGCATATCCAATACAATAACGCATTCTGGGTATTGTTGAGTCTGCTGCGTTTCTGTAGTGCCTCGGCAATGTTTGCAGTCGCATGCACTGACGGCTTCGATGCTACTCCGCAAGCTGCATGACGGTCCCAAAAATATCCTGCAATCGATAGCCCCTAGTATGGGCTTGCAAATCGCACCAGATCTGTTTTAGTTATTAGGTTAAGCTATAGATAGTTTTAGGTATATATAGGCTAAGCTATTTTGTTACTAACACCGTAGACCGCAATGTAGTCTGAATAAATAAAGATTAATATTAATAAAAAAAATAAAAAATAGTACTTCACCGAACGAGAATTTCAAAATGAAACTACTAGGCACTTCTATACGTATAAATGCCGAATGATTGAAATGTTCCTCTGTATTCTGCTATATGTAACATAAATCGTCGACCAAATCGTTATCGTACTTCCCAATGCGGTAGCCGATAATAATTTAAACATCTGGACAATTTCAAAGACGAAGATTTAAGCATTTCAAACCAAATGTAAACGGACAAATGTTTAATGGATCCTTCTAACGGCGAAGAGCTTATATTCTGAGTAGGTGGCTTATGCTGCGTTCTCACGGCCCATCGAGGCCAGTCGCGGCCCGTGCCGAGCATTCCCACAGATCATCCTATATATTCAATCGGACGGGCGACGACAGGCTACCGCAGGCCGACTGTTCCCACGGCCTGTCGGCCTGGCCTGGCGCGGTCTGGCCTGTGAGAAAGCGGATCGTGGGACCGTGGCATGAGAGTGATATAATATAATGTATTTTAGACCAGAATAGCAATAAGCTTACCCCTAGTTGACTTACCGTCTAATACATGGAACTTAAATATAACTGGCGAGATGTGGGTGTACTCTAGGTGCACACCTATCTAACCCTTCCCGGAGTACAGGCGTGAAGATGTAATGTATTTTAGGTGAATAGAATATTTAACATATCCAACAGTGAACCTGCTTTAGACTAATGAGAATGATGAAAACAAATGAAGAAGACATCGCAAGGAAACGTCTTGTAACATGTTAGAGCTCGTCTAAGCTTAAATGACTCGCCCTATTTTACCGCAGTTTCCGCAGTGTACGTATACTAATGTAATGGCGCGTCATGTCAGCCTATGCCACGGTCCCACGGCCCGCTTTCTCACAGGCCAGACCTACAGACCGAAGAACATTTGGCCTGCAGTGGCCTGTCGTCGCCTGTCCTATCGAATGTATGGGATGATCCATGGTAATGCTCGGCACAGGCCGCGACAGGCCTCGACGGGCCGTGGGATCGCGGCATTAGACGACCACCACCTATAATAATCATTGTTTTTAATACCCTTAGCTCGTGGCTAAGTAATAACAGCCGCACGGGTCGATCCATCAGGTTAAGTTACGCTTGCCGTGGTTGGTCTATGGATGGGTGACCATCTTTTCATACTGAGACTCCTCCGTGCCTCGGAAAGCACGTTAAGCCGTTGGTCCCGGCTGTCATTTGTGGATCTTTGACAGTCGTTACGGGTCGTCAGAAGCCCGAAAGTCTGACAACCAGTCTTACCAAGGGGTATCGTATTACCCAGTAACTGGGTTATGGAGGTCAGATAGGCAGTCGCTCCATGTAAAATACTGGTATTCAACTGCATTCGGTTAGACTGGAAGCCGACCCCAACATAGTTGGGAAAAGGCTAGGCAGATTGATTGATTGTTTTTAATACCGTTTCTTGCTTTGTATTTAAAAACGTCTCTGATTTGCAATAGATAATTAATTAACAGCCTGTATTATTTAAAAAATAAAAATGTTGGTCCTTTGATCCGAACAGAACTCGTACTCTTATTTGTTTGTCCTCGTAAGTTGATAAAGTTTAAACTTTTCCGCCCACAGTAAAACATCAAGCCAGAGTAAATATAGGTATGTACGGTGTAATTAAACAAAACAAACAATACCTTGTTGATTGTACAAACGTGACCTGTTTTTATAAGCCGCTAGGGTTCACATTGGCGTTCTTATTTTTTGGAACTGTACCGAATAGTTGAAGTCAAACTTAATGCGTTTTTTTTTTCAGAGCTTTTGCACACCTCCGCCGTGAAACCGCTGTAGATCAATTCAATTGACTCGCATTATATTCCGCTACTCGAGCAGCGAGAACCAAACATCATGCGGTTTCGCAGTGGAGCTGTGCTAAGGACCATTTACATGCAAAGATGAAGCCCATTGTTGTAGGCTGAAAATGGCTTTGTTAACGTTAAAAACCACAAAAAAAATGTTACTATTTTTTTAGTCCTTCAAAATGTAAAGTCCAACAAAAAGTAACTTTCATCCAGGGATTCGATATCCCTTACCCTTAGCACTGACAGCCAAGCATAGTGTTCGTCAATTTGGATACTTCAGGAATAATTTCATACTTACATTCCTACAACGCGATATTATTATGACTTCCATGAATATTCTTAAGAGACCACATCAAGTGGTACATTACTGTCCGACAGCCAATTACCGGACGCCGGAAACTCTGATCGATGGTAGGCCAGCGATACATCGAAGGCAATATTTGGAATACCCAAATTCCAGATTTTTCGTGGCCACGCAACGTGAGAAGCAGGCTACCGTCACTTTTTATCATTCAGATGATCAATATTTTCGTCAATAGGGATGATGACTAAAAAATGTTTTTTTTTTGTCCGTCATGTAGATTATTAAAATATATTGGACACGTATTTTTTCTTTTTCTCCGTAATCAAAAGATTACGGCGATACATTGAGTTAAAATGTGGCATGACGTCACGTCTTCGTAGACTTTATACGTAGAAGTGACGTAGCAAGCCCCCACTCCCGAACTTTAATGCGAGTTATCTAAGTCATTTTTTATTAATATGATAAAGCAAAAAATACGTGTCTAATATTTTTTTATTATCTGACTGACGGACTAAATAGAATTTCTTTTTTTTTACCCAGGCATCAACCCTATTGTGGTACAATTTTGAAAATTCTTTTTTAATTTGGTAGACTTACACGGTGGTCCCATAGAGTAGTTTTTGAGTTAGCTTCGATAATACGTATTTAATCCACTCTTTTTTATCTTGTCACTGTTGTTTACATACACAGCAAGTATACGATTTGGTGTGGGGTAGGTACAGACGCCAGCACATCAAGCTACTACAATCTGTCAGATTTCTTTAATAGATTTTCGACTTTATTGCTGAGGCGTTAGGTTCAAGGTTGATTGGGAAAATTTGACAGTTTCGGGTAGGTTGACCTGCTGGCGTCTGTACAATAACTAAAAAGTGAAAAAAAACCGACTTCTAACATAACACTACAAAATGAAAGAAAGAAAGAAAAAGTAATTATGAGACTCGCACAGGAAGATCACAAATTAAGCATAACATACTTAAAAGTAAAAAATAAAATAAAAGTGAAATAAAAATAATAAACAACAGTCCTTTACGAGGTCCAAAGGCTCCTATCTCAGCATGATGCTGCAAAATTTAAAAGCAAGTATCGGAGCGCTGGTATTCTGATAGGGCCCGCTGTGATGTCACGGACAATTACAGAAATAAATAAATAAAATAAAAATAGATTACTTAAATAACTGTGACAGACCGTGGGGTGAAGCAATACTCGGGTTCTTGACGCACCAGTATATTTTCGGGCAGCACTTCCACAGTAGAATGCCAGTTCACAATCGACCTCAATTTACACAATCCTTCTACTTTTATATGACTCACAAGTCATTACAGTACAATTTAACTTAACAAATATAAGATACATCCGGTATGTAGTTTTAACGACTCAAAAATGATTCAACTGTTGGTAAAAGCAGTAAATAATTAAATTAGAATTATAGTGAATTAAATAAATTAATAACTTTGATTTTATACTCAAGTCATTCGATATTCGACAATTTCTAATGACGTCACTACTGGTAAGTATTTTAAATGCATGAACAATTTGTTATTGGTCTTGATTTACAATTCATTCATAGTACTGATTCTATTTGTTAATAAAGAGATATTACATGCTCCCAATAATTATTTATAATAAATCAAAATATATTAATTGTAAGGATGTGACGTATGTTGCGAGGCGGTGTCACTAGGGGCGATGATTAGTCGATAACATAACATATAAAAATAAAATATTTACTATCTTTGAATTCGAATCCGCCAGTCAGCACCCGTCTTAACATCAGTTACTTGTCTATGCCTTAGTAAATATGGTAGCATTGCTGTGACATGACAAGTGACATCAACACACAGGTGACGTAACAGACAACTGTGACAAGTGATGCCGGCGCCGGCTGACGCTCCGGCTAACAACGATTAATAACGGGATATTATTAATTGCACATCAAATAAACAATGACCTATCAATTTATTTCCATCATTTATATATTTTTTTACATCAAAAAAATACTGAGTGCATAGCAAACCAGAGCGTACATACATAATACTCAGACTCATAGCAAAATGACATGGTGACTAATATTAACTCCGAGGTTAGGTTTGGTTAGGTTACTTTAAACCCTTTACACAAAAAAGGTAAGGTAATAAGGTTTAATGTGCGCTAGTCATTATTAGCGCATTAATAAAAAAGCTTTATTGCGGTGCGCCACGAATATAATTTGTTTCTTATTTAGTTATATTTTGAGTTGACTATTTTGCTGTGCAATCAGTAATTTTGATTGGAATTCGGATTATGTTTGGATACAAAAAGTAATATTCTGATTTGCGTTTAAATACTACCCATTAATAACTATAAATACATTACGGCTGTTTATTGCTACAGTCAGTATTACAGTGCGAAAGTTACAAGTACTAAAGAAATATAGATAAACTAAACTAATGTTATGAGTGGTACTACGAATAATAATAATAAACCGATTCGCAGGAGTGGTCTAATAACTATATTTTCGGAAGTTGTTAGCAAAAAACTTAAATACAGATCCAAAGACACCGACGTCCGAAATTAAAGTCATTTTTACTGTGTACTGATTTTTTTGGAAGTCGGTTGTTTTTAAAGATAAGTCATGACCAAGATCGCCACAGTTTTTGGCGATCATTTTCTTCATAATGGCATCCTCATTTGTGCTGTGAACAACTATTTACTACTGGTAATCAATGATGAATGTGATGATCAATAATTTAACCAAGCGTGTTGATTAATAAAGCATTATTTCCTTGACTGTAAATTCTATTCAGATACCTAGATTCTGCCCTACGCATTTACTGATTGATGTAAATCAACACGGCAGTAATTACAGTTAGCATATCCTAACTATAACTATGATACAAACCTGTTGGAATCTATCGGTAATAGCATTATCTAAATTCATGCGAATTGTATGGAATTCCTCTCAGCTTAGCGTAAACGGTACAGTGCAAATTTTTATTGGTTGAGCGTTAAGTAGATGAAATGGCTCCGTTGGAGGTATTTTGTGAAGCACTCCTTATTCCTGTTAGTCTTTATTGGTTGCAGAAGTTTGAGTGTTAAACTTTTTCATTAATTTCCTGACTGGCCTGTTAACTAAACATTTAATATCCCTATCAATTTCACGTTCAATAAAAACGTCTATGATGTAATGTAATGTAGATATTGACAAGTTTAGATATGATTAAAAAATTGGCTACTAAAATACGTCAATTTACGTCAGGCGCTGACTAATTTGACAGGACTAAACTAATAGTTATCTTCTGTCCTTTTCATAATGAAATAGAAAGAAAAATATGCACTATATAGATCCTCAAGTAAGGACTTCACTAAGAAATTACTTAGCAGCAAGTAATTGCTTGTTTATAAATACGGGTGTTAGTGCGAATTGATGGAATAGCAACTAGGTAGGGATGATAACTGGCAGTGCGTCTAAATATCCGATGGTAGAAGGGGGCCGGCGGAATGAGGTCGTGGAGTTCTTGAACACACTCACCTAAGTACAATCTGTAGAAGACCGACAAGCAGGCAACCTTGCGGCGATGAGCCAATCTGTGAAGTTTAGTTTGTGAACAAGGGAATCGGTTTCAATACCTACATTATTAATACTGAACGTGATAATCTACTTTCTTGCCAACTGGCCAGACATGTAATTATGAAATAGCAATTCATCATCATGATCATCATGTCCTGCCCTTATCCCAATTTATTTAGGGTCGGCGCAACATGTCCCTTTTTTCCATACTTCTCTATTAGTCGTCATCTCGGTAGTCACCCCCTTTCTAGCCATATCATCTTTCACATAGTCCATCCATTGTTTCTTTGGTCTTCCCCTACTCGTATACCCATCCATATTCATACTCAAAACTTTCCTGACGACATTTTCCTCATTCCTCCGCATCACATGCCCATACCACGACAACCGATTTCCACACAACTTTTATGTCACCGGTGACATTAAAAGACATTTGGAAACGACATTTCCACTTTCAAACTTCCTCCTACGTAGGTAATCATTTCTTGTTCTATTCATCCGCGTAACAACACACATCCCTCTTAGCATTCTCATCTCAGCTGCTTGTAATGCCTTTCATTAATCCTTTTTGTGGCCCAACATTGTAATCCTTGCAAAACAGCAGGTTTAGTCATTGTTTTATATTTCTTCCCCTTAATTTAAGTAAATAGCTGTTATATAAATAGCTGTTATATATGAAGGCGTGAAGCCCTCTGTATGACTGCATTCAACAGAAATTTTGGTTCGCTTTAATCTACAGTGGAAATCAATAATTTGATTTGTTAAAAATCTTAATTACAATATACATGCTAACTAAAAATAAAAAGGGGAAACGCTATTTAAAGGGAATCTACAGTGGTATTTATAATATGATTGCTAATAAATGCTACACTCTTATTTATACAAAAATAAAATAGACAAATAATAAAACAAGCCGTAACTATAAAATATTTTATCTACACCCATGCTATAAATCCTCTGTAAAAGTTTCTGAAACAGTTAGGTTATTGCCAACATTGGTTATTGCAAACAGTGTCATAGTAACCATTATAATATTATCCAAACGAGTGTTATAATGTTATACTAAATTACATTATGCAACTCCTTTGCTTTTCGATCCCTTCCTTACTCATCAAACAGGTGGCTGTTTGATGAGTTAAGTACCACGAAATGAGTAGTGAGAATGTGGATTCTCACTACTCATTTCGTGGTATCTTTATGGATTTAAAAAATGAACATTTTCATGCATGCGCGTTTCACTATCACAGCGCCGTAATTAAAAAAAAAACTTATATGTTATTCGAATTCACGTCATACCCCACCGTTTTTGTTCGATATTAGTATTGGAAAATGTAAATAACTATTACAATAAATAATTATATTATTACCTATACATAGTTTGTTTTTAATAGATACACAGCAATTAAACTTACATGAATTTACATAGAGTTCTTACAACACTTTATGGTTTCAGAACCTTTTATATAGGATAAAGTCTTGTATACAACTGTACATATTAGGTATTAAAACACTCATGTGTTGTCACCCACTAGTATCATACTCGGCTTCGCCTCGTGTGATAAACCTACATTCATGTTTTAATACCCCTTATTATACAACAGTTGCATAAATAACTATAATACACTCTAAAGTCGGCTATATTGTCTGTCAGTCAACCTTATCAATTTTAACAAGATAATAAATGAAACAAAGAGAGAAGAGATTTCTTTTAAAAGAAATCGTCTAGCTTATTGCAACAAGAAACGGCCAGAAACGACAAATTAGTTTCCTTGGCAGCGATGAAAAAGAGAAGAAATTTTCAGGAAAAGGATTTTCTAGTAATTTGCTACGATAATTGTATTTTTTTAGAAAGGAAATAGTAAAGAAAAGAAGGAATTTACGAGTAAATTGTAATTTGTGCTCATAATTAGTTTGTTTAACTAATACTGGTATTCAGCTGCATCCGGTTAGACTGGAAGCCTACCCCACCAAAGTTGGGAAAAGCCTAGGCAGATTGAATTAGTTTGTTTAATTTGGATATCATAGAGAAACGATTACCCATTTTCTTTTTTTAGAAGGGCTTAAATCGTATCAAACCACTTAAAATTGTTAACCACGCACCATTGAATGAAGGAAAATACTACATACCTAATTTCCCTATTTGCCATGGAAGTGCTACTGCTGAGTATGAGGCCTGGGTTGGATTCCCAGGTCAGGCAAAATGTTATTGGGTTTTTTCATCAGAAACTTCTCAATAGCAGCCTGGAGTCTGGATTTGTGCCCGACTGATGGCTTGCCCCCTATTACATAGGACCTAAGGTACACCTTTGCCTAACCCTTGAGGATTTCAGGCGTGATGTTATGTTATGTTGTCTAGAAATGAAGCCAGTATTTTGTAAAGTAAAAGAAACTAGCTATATTTGGACCTTTAATCTACAGCACTTGACCCTAATTTTGACCCTAACCTTGTATCCCATCCTTACGCTCAGGCCTAAACAACAAAATTTCTAATAATTTTAGACATATTGTTGTGAAATAAAAGGGATTTTTCCATTCAACGTCACTCCGTTACACTTAACTTGAAAAATACATTCAGGACCATCCACACAATAGAATTATGCTATCTTTAGCATCTATTGAAATATAAGATAGCCTGTTCTCCCATTTTGTTAACTTTTTTGTACAATATTTTTTTTCATACCGGCTTTATAAAGAATTATATTCCTAACTTCAGCTTTTGACGTTTCGATGCCTTAGAAATAATTTATACTTTTACTAGGCTAGTAGTTTGAGTGTTTTTCCTTAGGCACTATCAAAGTTTTAATATTTGATGAATGATCCGAAACGCTGATCCGTTTTTGTTGTCGTTATTGGAATTTTAAAAAGCACGTTTTTCTAGTACCTACTTATTTTCTCAAATGTATAAAGTTTCTTTGTTACCCTAAGTAGTACTTAAATATTTAAATACAAATCAATCAATCTGCCTTTTCCCAACTATGTTGGGGTCGGCTTCCAGTCTAACCGAATGCAGCTGAATACCAGTATTTTACATGGAGTAACTGCTTCGGGCTTCTGACGACCCGTAACGACTGTCAAAGTGCCTCGAATGACAGCCGCGACCAACGGCTTAACGTGTTTTCCGAGGTACGGAGGAGACTCGGTATGAAAAGATGGTCACCCATCCACAGATCAAACCCCAGCAAGCGCAGCTTAACCTGATGAATCGACCAGTGCTGCTGTTATTACTTAGCCACGAGCTCCTCTAAATAAAAAAATAAAAAATATTTAAATACAAATGGGGCAGTCTAATTTTGGAGATGAAATAGGGATGCGATAAGCTAACCGTCTAGTTGGTTTCCTCACAATAGTTTTATTTACAGTCACTCAACTTTTTTTTTATTAGTATCTATTAAAGTAATTATATAGTGCGACTTTGCAACATAGAAAAATATCGCAAATATTCTTGTTAGGTTTTCCAAGCGCCCTAGTTAAATAGATACCCACGTTTTAAAGCTTTAAATAATAACGGAAAATTATCTATCATCCCTGGTATTAATCAATTGACGCATCAAAATAACTCCACCCCATTGGCCGATTCTATCACAACAAGGCGATTGGTCAAGTGTAGACAGCACTAAAAGCGTTCCAATTGAAACAAACTATTCGCAATTTGCGTTCCAATGGTTTCAAAGAGAATTGATGTTTGACAGTTAATTTATAAGCCACATTTCCGTCATTCAACGAAAATCGATGGAAATATATTATAACTATGGGGATAGTTTGTCATTGCAAATACGATTCCCTTTCAACGCATCAGTTTCCCAGTTTGCCTTGTATTTAATGGACTTGTCATCAGTCTAATCACAGTTGCAATCAAAGACGTCCATTTATCTTTAAAGAACCGTTTACTGGTGGTTCAGAGTAGATCTAGGCAACAATGTAAGGAAATCTACTAAATAGGCAATACAATGTTGCATTTGCGACGTAGCGCTACGTCTACAGAAAATGAGTTGCATGTCTCGGGAAATGACAGTTCAACCAAATGCATATCCTATTACTCGGAAAAGGAATGTATTTGAAAATTGCTTAACCTTTTCACTCCTTGAGTGCACATCACGATCTGATTATTACGCCAGCTGCAACCAGACGGGGCTGACATTTGTGGCGGAACCTCTATTTTGAACTTTACCTTTTCACATAACACATATGCAGCAAAACTTCTAGCTTTTCCTATTAGAGTAGTTTTAAAAATACAACCCACCTAGGTTGTATTTTTAAAACTACTAGGTTAGGTTGAACTTTCCAAAGTATCCACCCTCCTTATAATCCCACTCTCTTTTGCCAAGTAAATCCTTTGTACGAACATCACTTAAAGATTGTTGAAACATCCAACAAATGCATATAACTGCATGTCTGATATTGGTACCCTTTGACGCGTGCCCCTTAACACGTAGAACATAGTATCTGTTATGCTTGAATTTGCTTACGAGTTACGACGTATAAGATGACAAAAGTAGTTTGAATATTTTAATTTTGCTTGTATATCCTGGGACATTATTCACACACGGTCATTTGATCCCAAAGTAAGCAGAACTTGTACTATGGAAACCAGATAACTTTTTTGTAAATACATACTTATATAGATAAATTACACCCAGACTCAGAACAAACAGATATGTTCATGCACACAAATGTTTATCCTGGATGGGAATCGAACCCACGACCTGCGGCATGATAGGTGGTATCTTAACCAACCACGCCAACTGGCCTGGCCCCCATTACCAGTCCCCAACACAACGAACTATTTCCACCAGGTACAAAATTAATGACTAACTAACATGTTGTTTTAATTGCTTTATCTGTTTTAATTACTTTATATTACTTTTAACGAAGTACACAATTGATGAAAACTTGACTTCACCTTGTTAAACAAATTAATTTCATAAGGTTTTCGAACTCGATAATACAATTTTAGGAAAGTAATTTATCTTAGTATGTTACTTTTAAGTTCATTGTTGAGAAGGAAAGTTTTGCTACTTAGACAAATATGTATGTGGGTATAATTATGTGGGTTTGGATAGCGAAAAAGTTTAATCTCGTTAATCTCGTCGTGTAATCCGTACCTCAAAAGGAAAAAGGAACCCGTATAGGATCACTTTGTTGTCCGTCTGTCTGTCTATCAAGACCCTTTTTCTCAGGAACGCGTAAAGGTATCAAGTTGAAATTTATGTCGAATATTTGGGTCTATGATTTCTTTCAGTTGTGAAAAAATCAAACTTGTAAGTGATTGCAATTAAAAGATATGATCGTTTATGTCGCATATTTTGCGATTTTACAAGGGAATCAAAACCTACAGGGTACTTCCCGTTGACCTAGAATAATGAAATTTGGCGAAAAGCAAGGTCTCACAGCACAAGTGAAGCAAAAATTCAGAAAATTGTAAATTTGTATTTTTATCACATAAAAAAATGATTTTTTGTGACTACAAACTTAATTTTGCGGTTGGAGAATTGACCGTGACTTATGTCGATGTATGGGAGAACATGTTTTTCAACTATAATACTAAGTTTGTTTTTGGGATAAAGTCATCCCAAATACTCTTCCCTTCATTGTCCGGCCCGTCATGGTACGACACTTACTTGGCCGATTTTTTATATTAAAGTAAATCATAGTGGATTCTACACGTCTCGTTATTTTCAAAACATCTAACATCATACCTATGATGTTAGATGTTTATGATATGAATGAGTTCGCTTGGGTACCTACCCAAGCGAACTCATTCATATCCAAGACGTAAAAACATTGCACGTTGCACAAGTTCAGCGTACCAGTGTTTTCAAAACCTAATTAGCACTAACACAATATTGTCATTTCATAAGAATAATTAAGTTACTCTCAATGACCATTCACATAATTAAAGTCTAGGCACACCACCTAGGTTATTATAAGGTTCTAGAATTTTAATTAAAATTGAAAGGACGTGTAATCCCATGAAATTACTAGGGTCTCAAAGGTATGTTTACTACAAAAGACCTGTAAAAGTTATTGGATACCTTTCTATAAAAACAATGTCAGTAATTTTACATTCCTGAGCGTTTTTTTGAACGGGATTCTCTTTGACACATCAGAACAACGGGTGTGGATAGACTGAGCCAAAACTGTCTATTAGTCTGACTATTACTTTATAAACAATGATGGCGTGCACACTCGAAAGAAAACCGCCTCTAGGTCCGTTATCCACGACGCAACTCAAATGTGACCAGTTATAAACTCAAATCGAAGTATATAGATGGTGATAATGGCGAGGCAAATCACTTCAGCCCCTGGACAAGAAACTACACAAACTCAAATCATTAATAAGTAACCAGATTATCACAGCAGCACACGTTTTAATCGAGAACTTCCAAAATCGAGGAGGTATATATTCGACTTATGTTTTTATTTGTTTTTTATGCATGTTTGCCGAAAAACCCACAAGACCAAACGGCCCATTGTGTGTGCACTGTTTAAATAAAACGTCTCAACCATATTCCAGCGACAGATCGAAAGCGCATGTGGCAAAATGAAGTATTTACGTACCTAATTAACTTAATTAACTTAATTTGAATATGTACAAAAGCTTTCTGTCCTAAAACTGGCTACAAGTCATCAAACACTTTATAATCTGCAGCTCCATTCCTTTTAAAACAGATCTAGAATGTTCCAACAAACGTGGCATTTGCTCAGAAAGCTAACTTCGTAAAATATTACTACTCTTCCTTTACCTGTAGACTGGTCGAGTCGACAGTTTGCGGACAAACTTTGCTCAGGCTAAACTGACACTCGTGTATATGAATTTATTTTTGCAAGGTTTCCTTCTTAATAAACAGCATTCTTCATAAATATGCTCTCATAGTGAATAATAAGTTTTGTGTTATTCTTGTTTTGAAGCAAATTTTTGTAGTGCATGTCGCGCTTTTCTTGAAAATAGGTCCCATACCAGAGCGATCAAGAAAACTTTTCCAATGTTAAACAAATCAAAAAACTCACCGTCAAAACTTAGGTGAAGTGACAACAGTGTCTATCCCTAGCTTCAGGAAGAAGGATATAGGCTGTGCTCACTTACATATAGCTAGCTATATGTAAGTGAGCACGGCCTATATGGCTGGAGGCTTTTATTTAGGTATAAAGTTCTGTTCATTTGTTTTTAGTTTTGTGTTTCTATTTCTGCTTGAGTATAGTTTTCACATTAGTTTTGTTTTATTGGTAGATTGGCGTGTGCTAGCTGACTTATGACAAATAATTTAATTTAATGTTTTGTGTCGCGTTATGTGCCTAAACTACTTTGCGTACTATTGTATAGAAATGTTTCTATACAATAGTACGCAAATTAGTTTAGGCAGTAGTTTTTTTTTTTTTTTTTTTCTGAACAGACAGCTGTGCTGCTGGGGAGTTTGTTGCGCCACTTCTTCTTCTCAGCTAAAGCATTAGCAAGTAGTGAAGGGCGGGCGTTTTGGGGGACTGTCTTATATAATTTTGACCTTAGAAAAGTGCTGATTCTCAGCCTAGTTTGAATAAATTATTTTTGATTTTGATTTTAAATGACAGCTAAGTTTTCATGGTGAGATTTTTACAGAATACAACGACAGGTAACTAAACGAAATTTGCGGGACACCCGCAGGCTTAATACGTATCTTGCAGAAGCCTAGCGATAGCAAAATTGCTTGTGAATTGCGCAATAATTGCTTTTCAATCGCAAATCGGTAATATGTATCAGCGATACGTCATACTGATTTGCGATTGACAAACGATTGAAAAGCAATTATTGCGCAATTAACAAGCATAAGCCTACGGTTGGAGCGAAGTTCCTATCGCTGTATATTAATACAGAGCCATCTAGTATGGTCTCAAGTTTCAAGTGTCAAAAGTTTTTCTTTTTTAAAACAGACCCCTCTAGTAAAAAACCAAATCTTTTGACTGTCGGCATATCGCTTTTTCGTAACGTGACGATTTCTACCAGTCAACTGCTACCGCGTAAAAGAACTTCATTCCAAGAAACTGATCACCAAACCATTAATTTAAAATATATATATCACAAAAGTACGGAATCGTAAGTACTCAAAAAGCTGACACAAGGAACTTTCAAACAGCATTGTAAATGCCTTTCTGGAATTTTATTCTGTAGTGTTTCGTATATTCATGTAAACAGAGATTGTTACAATACATTTTCTTTTACTTCGATATTCACTTTGATTGTGACTGAGACAAATAGGTTGAAAACCTGTTTATTCCGTTTTATTTTTTTTGTGAAAGACAAGAAGATTTCGGAGAATTATGTTTATTTTGTTCACGTGGAACGGTTAACGATTGTGGAGTGAGCAGAGTTCCAGCTTGAATCGAAATTGCGTGCACATTTTGTTTGCTATTTGCATACGATTTGGCAAGCGTTCAGGCAACGTCCTGTGATTGGGTCGGAGTTTACTTTCTACTTACCTTTTTAGGCCTAACTTTTACTGTTAGGCTACACAAAAAAATAGGCAGAAATTCGTTTCAAATTGAACATGTGAATTGAAAACAATTTATTTTTTTTTTCCTGATAGATCACTTCTAGATTTACAACCATACTAATATTAGGTATAAATACGAAAGTAACTCTGTCTGTCTGCTATTTGGAATACAGACAGACCTGGGTTAGGACATAGGGTACTTTTGTTACCAGTAGCACGATCCCGTGGGGTAATTTCCGCCCTCCATTCGGGTCTCGCAGGCTATAGTTTGTACCTACTTAGTTTAAATATAATATGCCCAAAACTGCCCATGTTCTCGATTATTCTCAATTATATGATACTAAGTTATAGTAACATGCATTATTCTGCAACATTTGTAACATTCAAGGTCATTTACTATCTCTTTGTGTAGGAGCTAGGTCAAGGAAAACTACCTGAATTTCAGGCTAAGGCCGGAGCAATCGTTAAAGGAGACGGCTATTTATCTAGTCTTATATTTCTTGAGGAGCATGGCAAAAATAGCTTAACAGTTTACTTCGGAAGCCTAAAATAACGAGGTCAGACTTTAATAGAAACAAAACGTTTATATCAATCTGCCTAAAATTTTCCCAAATATGTTGGGGTCGGCTTCCAGTCTAACCGGATGCAGCTGAATACCAGTATTTTACATAGAGCGACTGCCTATCTCACCTCCACGACCCAGTAACTGGGTAATATAATACCCGTTGGTAAAACTTGTGTCAGACTTTCGGGCTTCTGACAACCCGTAACGACTGTCAAAGATCCACGAATGACAGCCAGGACCAACGGCTTAACGTGCTTTCCGCGTCACGGAGGAGTTTCGGTATGTAAAGATGGTCACCCATCCACGGAACAACCGCGGCAAGCGTAGCTTAACCTGATGGATCGACCCATGCGGCTGATAATTTTTCAGCCACGAGCTCCTTAAACCAAACCTTTATATAGGTATCTCTCATTAATATAGCTAATATTTCATAAAACTTAGTTATTTGTCCCCTATAATAAATTACTTTCAATTAGAATCCTTCTAATAGAGTAAATATTGCTTTGTAACTATTCCTGTTCGGAAACGTCAGAAATATTTAGAAACTGATAAAAAATAAAAAGCAGATTAAGAGTCGAACAGTGTTGAAGCTTCAAAGCCGATAGCCAACGAAAACTTAGTAACTTCAAAAGCGCTTTAACTTGTTCTTGCTCTAATATGGTTTCAATTTTCTCATGTTTGAAAATAAAAATAGCGGCTTCGATCGATCGCCTCCAGTGGACGCAGTCGCCCGCCTCCAATTTTGGCATATACTGGGTTTTGATTTATAGTGGTCGGGTCAAATTATAAAGGAGGTCGCTGATTGCATAAAGAAGACACGAACATTTATGGACAGCAGGCGATATCGCATAGGTTGAGTAAAATAGAATTTGATTCGAATGTTTGACGATTTGAATCAATCTAATTCATATTCATATTTCATATTCATATTTATTTATTTGCGTTCTACAAGGTAAAAAGATGTTAACAAAAGCTTAGAGCTAAGAGCCGTTGTAGACCCTGTAAGGGCACAGCAAAAATAGTTTTGTTACAGGATAAAAAATTCTTAAGATCTAATTATTGTTAAATTTAAAATTAAATCAAATTATACATTAAAAATTAAATCATTACAATCATAACAGTTAACAACAATAACATAAATAATTCAATTAGTAGTTATATAATAATTAAATAATTAAAAATATCTTATAGTCTTAGTTATCTTATAGTCTAAAATATATATTATAGTCTTTCATTCAAGTATTCCTTCACAGTATAATAGCTTTTATTTAATAGAAATACTTTTAATTTATTAACAAAGATGTTGTATATATGCGTATTTCTTATATCTTCCGGTAACTTATTGTATATTTTTACGAAATGACATAGGTACTTGAGGAGTGCAATTTTAATCGGGATGTAGGGATGTTTAACCTATTTTTATGTCTTAAAGTAATGTTAGTTCGTATGTCTTCTCTTTTTGAATAAAATTTCGGGTATCAACGTACGAATTTACAGATTTCGAAGATGTAGATACAGGGTAGAGTTAATTCTATATATTATAGTACTTATAAAAGCTTCCGTGTATGGGAATTTGGTTCTTATTAGTATGACACAGTGCGAAGTTATTGTTGGTTGCTCCATATTATAAAATACAGGTATACAGGGTGTCCAGTAAAGAATGGATAACCTTGAAATATCATATAATATATCTTCTAAAAGAAAGAAAGAATAACCTTGATAGGCCTTGACAGGCACATGCCGCACGGGCCTCGACGGGCCGTGGGAACCCGGCATTAGGAAGACATATAGTAATCTTATTGGTGAAGTTTTTCAGAAAGGTGAGGTGCGTAGTACTCGCAGGCGAATCTAATGCCGCGATCCCACGGCTCGCTTTCCCACAGGCCAGACCGCGCTAGGCCAGGCCGACAGGCCGTGGGAACAGTCAGCCTACGGTGGCCTGTCGTCGCCCGTCCTATCGAATGTATGGGATGTTGCGTGGGAATGCTCGGCACGGGCCGCGGCAGACCTCGACAGGCACTGGCCACGACAGGCCTCGACGGGCCGTAGGAACGCGGCATAGCACATTCGATTGGACAGGCGATGACAGGCCACGGGACAGGACTGTCGGCCTGGCCTGGCGTGGTCTGGCCTGTGAGAAAGTGGTGTCACGGTAACTCTTTCGAACAACTCGCAACCCTGTCATCCCTGACTGTACTTTAGCTAGGGAGGTTACAGTAATAGGATTACATAATCTACTTCTCAAGCAGTTAAAGACAAAGTTTGACTAGTCAAAACATTATATTTTTGTCTTCTTACAGCAAAAGATGTTCAACATAAGGCTATTTTAACCACACACAGGAAAAGCCAACACACCGCGTCTTCACTCTTTGATTTTCGGACATATTGGTAGAAAGAAAGAAACGTCTTTTCTTTTATCTTTTGGGGCGTTTTATACGTTTCTTTTGTCTTTCTTTTGTTCTACCGTTACTGGAGTGTTACTAGTACCTATTGTTCGTATGTTTATTGGGGATCACTTTTTTATGTAAAAATAGTCGTTGTTTATTTATTTTTACCCTAATAACAGTCATGTGTATGATTCAGGAAGGTGTGATGGAGGTGAGTGTCGTATTAAAATTGAAGAATATCGATCCATTTATGTTTTATGTAAAAATAGGTGCGCATTTTTTTTGTAGTCTGTAAATGATCGCAACCGATTCTGGGATATATTTCTTTGGCGGCCTTCATAATAATTACATATTTTTAAAATACACATAGAACGTATTATAACAATTTAGGTTCAGAGGTATCAATATATCAATCTGCTTAGCCTTTTCCCAACTATGTTAGGGTCGGCTTCCAGTCTAACCGGATGCAGCTGAATAGCAGTATTTTACATGGAGCGACTGCCTATCTGATCTCCATAATCCAGGTAATTGGTAATACTGGTGGTCAGACTTTCGGGCTTTTGATGACCCGTAACGACTGTCAAAGATACACGAATGACAGCCGGGACCAACGGCTTAACGTGTTTTCCGAGGTACGGTGGAGTCTCGGTATGTAAAGATGGACACTCATCCACGGACCAACTCCGGCAAGCATAGCTTAACCTGATGGATCGACCCGCGCGGCTGTAATACTTAGCCACGAGCTCCGAGAATAATTAGAACGCGTTGTATCGTATGGTTTTCTTCTCACAAACCTGTATACTTATTACAGCATTGGCACCAATCAAAGAAATGTTTCTACTAATGCCACCATTCAAATAAAATGTAATTCATTCCTGGCCGCCGACTTTCTTTTTATCCCAAATCGCCGAAGAAAATGGGTGATCTCCTTTATAGGTTTATCTCCGTCTTCTCTTTCTCTATTGGATAAACGCCTCTCCAATGACACGCCAGTCAATCAATCTGTAGCATATTTCATTCAGTTTGCGAAAACTGTCACTTCACCCAACGTGATGGCGATCTTTATTAGAAACTAACTACTTACCTCGCACGATGAACAAACGTAGGTATATAACTTACATAAATTACAGCCAATTCCGTCAGGTGTTATTAGTTTCTTTAGAATATATTTGAAAGTATTGCGTATAGCGTTTACGGTTGCTACCGAATAACTTAGTTACCGCTGCCTAACTTGGTGAATTAAGTTACTGAACCCGGGTTTTAATATTAAACATTATAATTTAGTTATAAGCAGTTAATATTGTGAGAAGACTTTGGAACTTTATTACGAGCTTTGGTAGTCTGGTTTAACAACTTTCTTTTTATCCAGGTTTCAGGTTAAACACCAGGCATGGGACACTACGAAAAATATTGTCATAAAAGCAAAAAATAAACATCTTTGCACTATGGAGGCAATGTGAAATACTTCCTAGTCTCCTCAGCACAAGCACAAACTGTGTTAAAAACAATAGTGTTCTTCATAGCGATCTGTATTTTATACTTAAACTCTGGTCAAACAGAACCAAATCTCGTGCAGTATGTGGGATGAAATTCACTCGTATTAATAACTAGTATAGAGGCGTTTTCTAACTGGCGCGAAATGTCACATGACTTTCATCTGCGTAGCCTTTTCCCAACTATGTTGAGGTTGGCTTCCAGTCTAACCAATAATTTACATCGAGTTATTGGGTAATACGATATCCCCTTTGGTTGTCAAACTTTTGAGCTTCTGACGACTCGTAACGACTGTCAAAGATCCACGAATGATAGCCGTGACCCACGGCTTAACGTGCTTGCCGAGGCACGGAAGAGTCACCCATCTACGGTCTAACCGCGGCAAGCGTAGCTTAACCTGATCGATCGACCCGTGCGGCTGTTATTACTTAGCAACAACGTGACTTTCTAATCATTAAAACAATCGACGCGCGTAGTCGCGTGAAAATGCATCCCGCATTCCGCGCGTGTTCTGCCACAGTGTGGCCAGAGCTTTATTTGTTTTTGACAGTACTCGACAAAATAGATAAGTAGGGTAGTATCACAACTAAAATAGGCTAGGCACATTCCAAAATACGCGAAGAAAATCAAATTCCAAATTTCAAACTATGAAAACACGTATTTACACTGGCTCAAGTATAAACCAAGGTAAACAGATAAATAAATCACGAAAAAGCCGCAGATAAAACCACTTTATCACGAAATTAATCCAAAGTAAAGGCAATTAGTAAAGCAGCCTTGGCTGAAAGCGCAAATTATTTGACAAATTAACTCTATCCGAAAGTTAACGATCAGAAATTTTTGATTAAGCCAATAAAAAAATGTCAATCATACGATTTTTGGGGTTTCGTACCTCAAAAGGAAAAAACGGAACCCTTATAGGATCACTTTTGTGTCTGTTTATCTGTCTGTCTGTATATCCGTCTGTCACAGCCAACTTACTCCGAATCTAATGGACCGATTAAGTTGAAATTTCGTACACTTACGAATTTATGTGACCCAAATACAGATATGTGACGTCAATAAATTAATTTTAAATACGAGAGTTACTTTTTGGGGGCTAATAAGAAAATTTTAAAAAGTTTTGCAAACTCTACCGTGTGACATATCAAATGAAAGGGCTTACTGAGGGTCACAAATAGATATTTTTTGTAATTATAAAATAAATCGTTTTAAAGTTATTTGGAAAAATAGACCAAAAATTACCGTTCCCGCTTATCTCCGAAACTACTGAGCCTAAAATAAAAACACAAAAAAAATATATAGTACATTTTTTTGTATTTATAGATTACAGGAAAATTTATAAGAAGTTTATTGCAAATCTCTAAATATTGTGCGTACAAACTTACATTTGTAGTTAGAATTTATGGGAGAACATGTTTTGCAACTACAATGTTAAGTTTCTTCTTATGATAAATTCATCCAAACTATGGAACCCTTCATTGTGCGTAGTCCGTCACACACTTGGCCAGTTTTTTGCTGAAAATTTAATTACAAACTTTTAATTTTCGTTTTAACTTTGATTGCGTTGGAGATTTTTCATTATAGGGCTTAATTGGTCTTTAAAATGTAAATTATTTTTTAACGACTTCAAAAAAAGGAGTTATCAATTCGACAAGTATGTATGTAATGTTATTGGAATTGCGAGATAATGATAATCTATTAGGACTTCCAAACAAATATACAAAATTTTATAGATGTATGTTTGTCCACGCATTTCTATGAAACTATTAATCGGATCGTGACCATTATTTTTTGTTGCCTTACATTTACTTCAATTTAGGGCATGAAAGTTTCATCAAAATCGGTTCAGTTGTTTTCAAGATAATGGACTAATAATATATGTGTAAGTGTGACGGCCTGGCTTATTGATTCGAGCTACGGGTGTGGTGTCAAAGGGAAAACATCTCGAAACCTTGGTCAAATTCTAGTGCAATATTTAAAACAAAACTATTAAATACATATTACAAACAAACATTCCAGTATTTATTATAAACTAAAAATTACGAAACAAAAAGTAATAAAAAAAATTAAATCGACTTCAAAAGAATCGAACTCAAAATTATGAAATAACTTTAATTTTGGAAGTCGGTGGCAAAAAACTAAAATACAGATCCCAAGTTACCGACATCCAAAATTAAAGTTATTTCATAATTTTGAGTTCGATTCTTTTTGAAGTCGATTTAATTTTCTTAAATTATTTTTTTTTACTTTTTGTTTTGTGAGACGATTTTTTTTTTTTCGTATTTTAATTCTACATTTTATTTAAAAGATCCATAAGGAGGAGCTCGTGGCTAAATGATAACAGCCGCAAGGGTCGATCCATCAGGTTAAGCTACGCTTGCCGTGGTTGGTCCGTACATGGGTGACCATCTGTAAATTCCGAGACTCCTCCGTGCCTCGGAAAGCATGTTAAGCCGTTGATCCCGGCTGTCATTCGTGGATCTTTGGCAGTCGTTACGGGTCGTCAGAAGGCCGAAAGTCTGACAACCAGTATTACCCAATAACTGGGTGATGGAGGTCAGATAGGCAGTCACTCCATATAAAATACTGGTATTCAGCTGCATCCGATTAGACTGGAAGCCGACCCCAACATAGTTAGTAAAAGGCTAGGCAGATTGATTTAAAAGATCCATACATTTAATAGACATCTATAAAATGTACCATGTGTTACACACACATACTGTTTATGTTTATTAAATGTATGGATATTTTAAAGTTCCGTCCACGATAACGTTTTAACGTGCACGTATTTCCATACATTTTATGAACTGCATCACTATAACACAGGGAGTTAAATGAAGATACTTTTAAATTTCCGCCCACGATAACATTTTATCGTGCACGTATTTTCATACATTTTATGAACTGCATCACGATAACGCAGGGAGTTAAATGAAGACACTTTTAAATTTCCGTCCACGATAACGTTATAACGTACACGTATTTCCATACATTTTAGGAAATGCATCACGATAACACAGGGAGTTAAATGAAAACACTTTTAAATTTCCGTCCACGATAACAGTCTATCGTGCACGTATTTCCATACATTTTATGAACTGCATCACGATAACACAAGGAGTTAAATGAAGACACTTTTAAATTTCCGTCCACGATAACGTTATAACGTGCACGTATTTCCATACATTTTATGAACTGCATCACGATAACACAGGGAGTTAAATGAAAACACTTTTAAATTTCCGTCCACGATAACGTTTTATCGTGCACGTATTTCCATACATTTTATGAACTGCATCACTATAACACAGGGAGTTAAATGAAGATACTTTTAAATTTCCGCCCACGATAACATTTTATTGTGCACGTATTTTCATACATTTTATGAACTGCATCACGATAACACAGGGAGTTAAATGAAGACACTTCTAAATTTCCGTCCACGATAACGTTATAACGTGCACGTATTTCCATACATTTTAGGAAATGCATCACGATAACACAGGGAGTTAAATGAAAACACTTTTAAATTTCCGTCCACGATAACAGTCTATCGTGCACGTATTTTCATATATTTTATGAACTGCATCACGATAACACAGGGAGTTAAATGAAGACACTTTTAAATTTCCGTCCACGATAACGTTATAACGTGCACGTATTTCCATACATTTTAGGAAATGCATCACGATAACACAGGGAGTTAAATGAAAACACTTTTAAATTTCCGTCCACGATAACAGTCTATCGTGCACGTATTTCCATACATTTTATGAACTGCATCACGATAACACAGGGAGTTAAATGAAAACACTTTTAAATTTCCGTCCACGATAACAGTCTATCGTGCACGTATTTCCATACATTTTATGAACTGCATCACGATAACACAGGGAGTTAAATGAATACACTTTTAAATTTCCGTCCACGATAACATTCTATCGTGTACGTATCAGGTTGGCGGAAAAGTCTTGCACCAAGATATAAGACTTAGTGACTTTATTGATAACTTTGTTACTTACAATAATTAATCAGTAATGTAACTCTATTACTCTGGCCCATCTAGTTGGTAGATTGTTGATGCCCTCTGCCTAGAATTCCGGAGGCTGTGCTGAAAAGAAATTGTCCACTGCCATTTTGAGGTTTTCGTAGTTTTGAAAATTTTTCTCACCGAATAAAGCTTTAGTGGTCGGAACAAGTGATAGTCGGATGGCGCGAGATCCGGTGAGTACGGTGGGTGGGCAACTGGGTGCCATCCAATCTATACGATTTTTTGTCGAGTCTCCGAAGCGAGATGAGGTCGCGCATTATCATGGAGTAAGTGAACATTTACACGTCTCGGTCGTTATTCTCTTATTGCGTCAGCCAGTTTCTGAAGCTGTTCAGTATAAATGGAAGACGTAATCGTCCTTCTCGCAGGGAGAAGCTCGTAATAGAGTGGGCCCTTCGCATCCCACCAAACGGAGAGCAGATGCTTGCGTGAGTGACGGTTTGGCTTTGGCTGCGTTGGTGGCTCTGCGTCGTAAGGAAGCCAGACGGCGTGCCGTGTGTTGCTATCATAGACAATCCAGCTCTCATCGCCAATTACCAGATCTTCAAGAAACTCTTCCCGATGTGACTGAAAAAGAAGCGATTCACAAATACTAACTCTAACTTCACGACGACTGTCAGTTAGCTGATGTGAAATCCATCGTGCCATTACTTTACGATAGCCGAGTTTGTGTAAATGAATCTCGACGGTCGAATTATGACAGCCAAGCATCTCGGCCATATCACGCGTATTTATTTCTGGATTAACCTTTAAACAGCGGAATGATTCCTCATCGTCGAAGGTGGATGGTCGCCCAGATCGCTTGTGATCTTAAAGAGTTATATCTCCCGTTGCAAAGCAAGCAAACCAGCGGCTTATCTTCCATTGCGATACAACACCTTCACCGAACGCTTTGCTGATGTTAGCGGTAGCCACACTCACGTTGTGTCCCTGACGCCACTCGTAATAGATGGTCGTTCGAAGTTGATGTTCACTAATCGTTTTCACAAACTAACCAACTCCTCACTAGCGCGCCTTTATATACTCTTGATGTGATAGCTTCGAGAACCTTCTACAATATTCTTACGTATCCCAGATCAATACTAAATATTCCGGAAAATTCTAGTCATTTACAATTTCTTGTGCAATATTTTTCCGCCAACCTGATATTTCCATACATTTTATGAACAGCATCACGATAACACAGGGAGTTACATGAAGACACTTTTAAATTTCCGTCCACGATAACATTATATCGTGCACGTATTTCCATACATTTTATGAAATGCATCACGATAACACAGGGAGTTAAATGAATACACTTTTAAATTTCCGTCCACGATAACGTTATAACGTGCACGTATTTCCATACATTTTATGAACTGCATCACGATAACACAGGGAGTTACATGAAAACATTTTTAAAGTTCCATCCACGATAACGTTATAACGTGCACGTATTTCCATACATTTTATGAACTGCATCACGATAACACAGGGAGTTACATGAAGACACTTTTAAATTTCCGTCCACGATAACATAATATCGTGCACATATTTCCATACATTTTATGAACTGCATCACGATAACACAGGGAGTTAAATGAAGACACTTTTAAATTTCCGTCCACGATAACATTCTATCGTGTACGTATTTCCATACATTTTATGAATTGCAGCACGATAACACAGGGAGTTAAATGAAGACACTTTTAAATTTCCGTCCACGATAACATTATATGGTGCACGTATTTCCATACATTTTATGGACGTAGACGTGGACGATAATATCGTCCAGTTAAAAATTATAAAAGCGCACATAAGGTACTATTTTGAAGATTTATAAGTCTGTAATATACTTATGTTAAACAATAGACATAAGACTTTTTTATGTCATTTGTCATGTTTGGCTTTTTAATTTTGGTACAAAAATATACATGGAGACAAACCTCATACAACAACACCCAAACCTAGAAATGTCACTAAAGCAATCTGAAATATTCCTCGGTTCACAGGAATTTATTTAATTAAATCCTAAATATCGAATGGGACCTAAGGCTATTGATGTCGTAACTTTTTCTTCATAAATCACAAAGCTTCAAGATTCTACGTAGTTCAGGCTTAACTTTGTTTAAGTTATTGGGACCTTGTTATTATTATATCAATTTTTTTTCGATTTAGCACAAAGTAGGTATACAATTATTATATATATTAGGTATATTATGAAAGCACAGGCTGTTTGCTGTGCCCTCCATGTCACCGTTGCCCAGTTCCTCGCACTCTGGCCGCACTTAATGATCTCTTGGATTCTAAAACAACCAACAATATGTTTGCGGACGAACATTTTGTTTGCATGTCAGAAGTACTGTGAGAGGGATTCATGAAGTTATAGTTTCATGTTTTTAACTGAATTTTATATTTTCTGTGTATGTGTCTCTGTCTTTAATTATTGTTTTTGGTTGTAAGGGCCTTAGCACACTTCCACCGCAAAAGCGTGAAGTCGCGAAACCGCATGAGTAGCGGAACATCATGCGAGTCAGTTGAATTGAACTACTGCGGTTTCATAGCTATTGTTTCGCGCTGGAGGTGTGCTAAGTCCCTTAACCGTGTTAAGTAAATAAATAAGTAAAATCACAATATGTTTTCGAGTCGTATCAGCATGAATTACTGTGAATAGCTATACAGCTCGTGTCGTTTGTAGTGTGACTTCAGTCACACTTCTTCTTCTGTTCATCTTGATCTTACTTTTCTTATAAATGGTTTGAGTCCAGTAGGCGTTGATTGCATCATCAGTGGAATTCTTTAGCTCAGCAAAGGTGCTATTAAACAGGCTCTTAGGACACTCCAGCAAGTGGGGCATTAATGTGTTGATGATCGGCTAAAGTCAGTAAGAAACTTGGTAGCTGGGTATACTATCATATATAAAATGGCCAAAGGCCAAGGTTATAGAATATACTATAATAAGATACAATATACAATAGAATATACAGACTCTTGTCTGTATAGTGATCGATAGTTTTAAACATATGATTGTATACATGGTAACAAACAACTATGGTATGGGACCAAACCTGAAATCACAAAAAAAATTAGCTGCAGCCTATATTTTGAAGAGTTATGCGAATGTGAATGTATAATAATAATTATATTTCGTCGCTTCATTCTTCAGATACAAATAACCATGTAGTGCCTTTATTCTACAAGGCTCTATTCGCACGTTTATAGAATCGACTTTTAGTCGATTGTCATTTTTTTTTTTTTTATCTGTCAACCTCGCTAGCGTGGCGTGATGTTCGTGTTGTGAACTTCATTCCTTTTTCTTGCGAGGCATCGTTCGCACCTGCCTTACATTAGTGAATATTTCGTGCTCAACAATCGTCATTATAATGCCGAAAAGAAGAAATCAGGATAGAATTGAACGTTATCAACGTAAAATTCAAAAACTGGAAGAAAAACAGAGAAAATATAAAAGAATTATTTATTCGTCATCGGAGGACTCCGATGAAATTTCAGGTTAGTAAATCGTTATTTAGTGTGTTAAGTGTTAGTAAGTGTTAAGTGCGTATTTTAGAGAAATGTTAGCTGGATTATAATGCCTGGAGGTTGACCGTGTGTCATCACGAAGGTAACTTACTATACCTAGAGGTTAACCGCGTGTTAGCACAAAGGTAATCCGTAATTGTTTAAAGGACGATTACGTTAAAACAAATAAAAATGCCTGGAGGTGGATCGTGTATCCTCACGACGGTTATTTATAGTACCGCATTAGCGTTGTAATATTACCTGAAAGATTAACCACGTGTTAATACAAGGTAAAAAATAAAAATTACGTCAACCCTCAATTTTTATTTTTTTATTGTTTTAGACGACACACGTCGTAATGACGCTGATTCAGACCCCATAGGGTTAATAGATCAGACTGGCATGAACGACATGTCACCCGATGAGGAGATCAATCCTGATGGCGAGCAGGAATCAACCCCTGTATCGGAATTGGATCCTGATATTCTGTCCGCCTTAGGTGAAACCACGGAAGAGACGCCAAAGTTTGGCCCTAAAATTCATGAAAACCTATCGCGGCTTTGGCTACCTATTCTCCGTAAAGGGATGAATAAAGAGACAAAGGAGAGGCTTCACAAAGAGTACCTAATTCCAGAGAATTGCCCTTTATTACAAGCGCCTAAATTAAACCCAGAAATTTCGGCTGCAGTAAATGAAGGTACTCGTGTTCGTGACAAAAGAGTAGAAGGAGTACAGCAACAATTAGGTCACAGCATAGCCGCTCTTAATAAAGGTTTAGACTTGCTTCTTGACGATGGCAAAGACAAAGTTCAGGCCATTAAATTTTTAAGCGACAGCTGTCGCTTGCTGTGCGATCTGCACTTTGAAGAAACGGAGGCGAGAAAGAAGTTCGTCACTCCAGGCCTGGATAAATCTTTTTTAAATATCATGCAAGACAGTGATCGCGATGAATTTATTTTTGGAAGTAAACTTTCGGAAAAGATAAAGGCCACGAAATTTATTGAAAAACATGGTTTGCAAATTAAGAAGCCCGCGCCGATTACCAAAACGCATTCTACTTCATACCAACCAACACCGAACCGGTCGCGCTCCCAGGGAAACTGGGGAGGCCTTCCTCGCTTCTCGTCCAACAGACGGGGGAGGGGAGGGCCAAGGAGGACTGCTCCACCACCTCGCAAACCCCAGACAGGCGCAGTTCAACAGAAGTCATCTGCCCAGAGCAAACAGCGTGTGGCAGCTCAACAATAGAGGTACACGCTGGGAGAATCCAGCATTTTTATAATTGTTGGCTAAAGATTACTGGTAATCCATTAATTCTTAAGTGGATATCTGAAGGATATTCCATTCCATTTCTAAAAAAAGTGAAACAAGTATCACCTATACGTAATTCTGTATCCCCGAGCGACCAACCGCATATGTTAGAAGCTATCAAAAAATTATTAGAGTTAGGAGCTATATCCCCATGTCATAGATCCAAAAATGATTTCGTTTCCAAAATATTTTTAACTCCTAAACCTAATGGAGGCAAAAGGTTTATTTTAAATTTAAAATCTTTAAATAAGTTTGTTTCCACTGCTCACTTTAAAATGGAGGACCATAGGACTGCAGCTAGACTTTTACCTAAAGATGGTTTCATGGCAAGTATTGACCTAAAGGAAGCATACCTTTTAGTTCCTATTTGCAAAGAACATCGTAAATACTTACGTTTCCAGTTTGATCAAACATACGAGTTCAATGCAATGCCCTATGGTTTATCCGTTGCTCCTAGGGTTTTCACGAAGTTAATGAAGGAGGTTATTAACCATCTAAGATCCCGGGGCTATAGGTCAGTAATATTTCTCGATGACATTTTTTGTATCGGTAATACTTCCGATGAATGTCGTGAGAACGTTAATGAAACGCTAACATTACTCAAATGCTTAGGTTTTCTCATTAATTACGAAAAAAGTTGTCTTGAACCTCGACAAATTTGTAAGTTTTTAGGTTTTATATTTAATAGCGTTGACATGTCACTAGGCTTGCCAGATGACAAACGAACAGGGATTACGCAATTGGTCAATAAGTTCTCTTCTCTTCCTAAGTGTTCCATTAGGGAACTATCACAGTTGATCGGAGTACTTACTGCAGCCTGCCCTGCAGTTAGGTATGGTTGGTTATACACCAAAACTCTCGAACGTCAGAAATATTTAGCCCTTCAGAAGTACAGTGACTTTGAAGCAAAAATAAGACTGTCGGAAGTCATCTTACCTGACCTAGAATGGTGGAGACGGAACATCAACGTAACATACAACGCGATAAGAAGAGATGAACATTTCGATTTGGAAATCTACACTGACGCGTCTAGGACCGGCTGGGGGGCAGTCTGTAATGGTAATCGAGCAAACGGTGGCTGGAAAAACCAGGAATTATCTTTCCACATAAATTACCTCGAACTGCTAGCGATTTTTCTAGGTTTGAAGTGCTTTGCAAGCTTGCATTCTAAATGTTCCGTATTACTTCGCGTGGATAATACAACTGCTATCAGCTATATTAACCGTATGGGAGGCGTTCGGTTCCCACATTTAAATGAACTGACCAAAACAATTTGGCAATGGTGTGAGAAGCGAAGTATATTTCTATTTGCATCGTACATTAACACACATGACAATACAGAAGCCGATGAAGAATCTCGGAAAATGAATGTAGACACAGAATGGGAACTATCGGATTGGGCCTTCCAAACGATAGTTCATACGTTAGGTGAACCAAAAATCGATCTATTCGCTTCCCGCACCAATACCAAATGTAGCCAGTACATTTCATGGAGACCGGACCCTGATTCTATTACAGTTGACGCTTTTACAGTTAGTTGGAAATCAACTTTTTTCTACGCTTGTCCACCGTTTGCTTTAATCCTAAAATGTTTGAGAAAAATCATTGACGACTCTGCCACCGGCATCCTAGTCTTTCCTTATTGGCCTGGCCAACCTTGGTTTCCATTGCTGAAAAGAATGCTCATGTCAGATACTGTTTTCTTGGATCCTAATGA
The DNA here is from genome assembly GCA_948252095.1 of Dicycla oo. Lineage (NCBI taxonomy): Eukaryota > Metazoa > Arthropoda > Insecta > Lepidoptera > Noctuidae > Dicycla > Dicycla oo. The sequence goes on along the minus strand of OX411728.1, from coordinate 2,808,460 downwards.
GGACCTTTTGCGTTCAAATTACAGATCTCGTCACCCGCTTCACAGCAGCCTTACACTGGGGGCCGCGACGCTCTCAGGGCAGCATTTACGAGACTGAATACCCCGGACATAGCGCTAGACTTAATGCTAGGCTCTATCTCGGATAATACTATGAAACAATATTCCATTACTTACAAATATTGGTGGCAATTTTGTCTCGAAAATAACCTTAATACCTTTGAAACGTCTGTATCATCAGTTATAGCCTTTCTGGTGGATCTCTTTCACAAGGGAGCATCATACGGTGCTATCAATAGCCATCGATCTGCCCTTTCATTACTCCTCGGGAATAACATTGGAGCAGACGAGAGAATAAAACGCCTACTCAAAGGTGTTTACAGGCAAAAGCCATCTCGTCCCAAATATAACACCACTTGGGACCCAAAAGTAATACTGGACTACGTTTCCCAATGGTACCCCAATACCAATCTTGACCTTGCTAAACTAACAAAAAAATTGACAATTTTATTAGCGTTATGTACTTCCCACCGAGTACAAACCTTCTCCCTTATTAGAGTACAAAATATCAATAGATCCCCCACTGGTATAAAGATAAACATAACTGACATGATAAAGACTTCCGCGGCAAATCGAGAACAACCTGTTTTATATTTACCGTATTTCGTAGAAAACCCGAGGATATGCCCTGCAAAGACTCTCGATGATTACCTAGAGGTAACATCTACTTCACGACCCGAAGGAACCGATAGTCTTTTGCTTACCGTTAAAAGACCACATAAGAAAGCATCGTCACAAACTATCAGTAGGTGGATCAAGCAGACCCTAGCAGAGAGCGGCGTCGACGTCACAGTCTTCAGTGCGCACAGCACGCGGCACGCCTCCACCTCGGCGGCGGCCTCCGCTGGAGTCTGTGTTGACACCATCAGGAAGACGGCTGGCTGGGCTAGCTCGTCACAGACGTTTGCTCGGTTCTATAACCGACAATTACTTGATGATGGAATTTTTGCTCGATCTGTCTGCGCCATCAGTAATATAAGTCCAGAGTAATAAATTACTATAATACGTAAGTTTACGCCTAATTAAAAAAAAAAAAAAAAAACCTTTAGGTATTTATTGTTTTTTCTGTTGTTCTAATAATGATTACTTAATTTATAATTATTTACAATTAAGAAATAATTTCTGTTTTTTGTTATTCAAATTAAAGTTTTCTACTGATAAGTAAAGTTTTATTTACTAAGCTCTAAACATCTACATGGTTATTTGTATCTGAAGAATGAAGCGACGAAATATAATATAAGATCAAACGAACTTCTTGAAGTGAAGTTCGATCATTATTATATGAGTCGCTTCATTCGAAGATACAAAGTCCTCACCCTCCCAAACCCATTGTAGAAAACTGATCTCTAAACAAGAATGAAGTTCACAACACGAACATCACGCCACGCTAGCGAGGTTGACAGATAAAAAAAAAAAAAATGACAATCGACTAAAAGTCGATTCTATAAACGTGCGAATAGAGCCTTGTAGAATAAAGGCACTACATGGTTATTTGTATCTTCGAATGAAGCGACTCATATAATAATGATCGAACTTCACTTCAAGAAGTTCGTTTGATCTTATATAATAATTAATTAATTAAAATTGTGTAAGGGGCCTCTGCGAGTTGGCTTCAGCTCCTCGTACGCCTTCCAAAGGTCCGGGACCCTAGGGTCCCGAGAAATGGGAAGAATAAAAATAATAATAATAACCTGGGACATTATTCACACACGGTCATCTGATCCCAAACTAAACAGAGCTTGTACTACGGAAACCAGATAACTGATATACTACTTTTTTTTGTAAATACATACTTATATAGATAATTACACCCAGACTCAGAACAAACAGACATGTTCATGCACACAAATTTTAATGCTTGTCCTGGATGGGAATCGAACCCACGACCTGCGGCATGATAGGTGGTATCTTAACCAACCACGCCAACTGGCCTGACAAAATAATATGGGACGGCAGATTTTTTTTTCAAGAATTCAGATTTGGTCCTATAGTAAAAGTTGTTTGTTAACATGAACACAATCATGTGTTTAAATTATATATCGATTATTATATACGAGTTCTACACAATAGTCTTACGCTAATCTCACAATAATTCAGACATGACAAGATCTTCCGTTCGTCATCATTGTCGCTCGCGAAGGCTGTTTTAAAGCTTAGTTTCAAATCTTATAAAATATCAGTCCTCACCGTTTACACATTTATCTTCAGATCAAACAAACTTAACTAACAGCTCCTAATATTTCACTCGTATAAAACGTTCGCTGCTGTTTAGTGTCGGTTACGAATGGACGCTTCATCCAGTCCCTAGAGCGTTGTAAAACGAGATTTACTGAGTGCCGCTTCATACAACTTTTGTCGCATCTGTTTTTTGGGCAAGTATCCTATCGCTGACGAGGAAACGACTGTAGCTATCAACGATTTTCTCGCTCAAGAAACGTACAAAAGATTGTAGGTTCCGTGTAAGTAAAAGAGATAGAAATATTAATAGGTGATCGCTGACTGTTCACGCCGCCGGCGAGTACTCGTTTGTTGCGTAAAAGTCTCGCCGAGAGACTCACGCCTGGTATACATATACGCATAACAACGAGTAATCGCCGTCGCGCACTCGCTGATCGTTGCTCGCGTACTCGTTTATAGTTGTTAGCTCTACTCACTTCTCGATATTCGCCGGTGGTGGGACAGCTGCCTTGTTTCGTTTAGAAAACTAAGTTACTAAGTTATAGAAGTACCCACTTCTATAACTTAGTAACTTAGAAGAGGAGATGTAATAAGAAATGTCTGGTCGGTTTATTTTTTTGGGGTAAAGGATGGTAAGTTCTAAAGATGCACGGTACTGTGAAGACCAGCAGACAAAAATAAGGTTTATATCCAGCCGTGTGTGATTCTGTGCTGAAATGATGATGTTGTAAATAACGAGGAAGAGAGAGAGGGATAGAGAAGAATTAGCAATGATACTACTGGACGAATAAAATTGTGCTGTGAAACTAAAACATACTTTGATGTTTTGTTTTGCGCAGTTAATCTTCATTTATATGGTGCAAGTTTCTGGAACGTTCAAGAGCAATAATCGCATGCCATTATGGACGTTCAATTTTATTGCCAGTCAAGAATTGCATGCATGTTTTTACACGCTGTGATTTCCATAAAATGGCATACTTAAAATAATTGAATGCAAGTCGTGGCATTGGCAAACACGTAAACATACTTATGATACAGTTTTTACTTAAAACAATGTCTACCTTCTCATTTTTTTTATATGCTCTTTTCTATATGTGAAATCTTATAATTGGCCTTATTTTTGTTATTCACAATCGTGCAAAAAGGTTGAGCTGTAAGTTTTCCAAAAACTGTAAAATATAATGCGACTTACACCAAAGCAACGAAAACAAAAGATGCACGTCATTTTACAATTGATTCAAGTACTACCCGTATTTACGTTGTCAAATATTACATTCAATTTAATTGAACGTCTTGTTTCGTTCGCTCATGTTTGAATGATAATGATAGAAAATTCTCATGCCGGAATTGCTGTTTACACGTATATCAGTTTTGAACGGCAACTATCTTGCCCGTATCGTATGCAACAATATTGTACCTGCTGGTGAGATGGTGCCCGTTAATTGCCCTTCAAGTTTATGGTATACCACAGGCAATAAACTTGCACGGTGTAAGTGGAGCTTAAGCGACTACTGCACTACAGCAGTGTTATTCTGTATAATTGAAAGCCTTGTGAAAACTGATGTACCAACTGCTCAGGTAATACTGTTTTATCATTGTTATGAAGGTGTGAAACTCCTCTCTTACTCTAAGAGAGGAGTGATATGATGATGAGTGCTAGTTTGATTTAAAGAATAGACTAGTGACTCACAAGTTAAATTCATGCACGATAGAATTAGAGATACGTATTGAATCTGTACCTTTTTCTCCTGGCTCTGATGTTCCACAGGGCTCTAAGTTGGGCCCTTTGCTTTTTTTGGTATTTTTGAATGATCTTTAAAAATATACTGTAAGATATCTCATCTAAGTGATTGTATGAAGCTTCAAAGCGATCTTGATGTGCTTCAACAATGGTGTTTGAACAACAGAATGATGCTCAATGTTAAAAAATGCCAGACTATTATATTCACGAATAAAGTGAATTTTATTAAGTTTGATTATCATATTGATGGATCAGTACTGAGCAGAGTGTCGGTCATCCGTGATTACGCGATACATCTTTATCTTTCCGCGATCATATAGATGGTATAGTGACTAAAGCTAAAAGAATGCTTGTCTTTATAATCCGTATGTTGAAACCTTTTTTCGACACGTATTGAATACACAGAGAAAGAAATACTGTTAACAAAAAGAAACAAATTAAATTAATCTTTCTTTTATAACTAAGGGCGGATTTCACCAATGAGACTGAACGCCATCAGCACCCTAATTGCGTAACACACTGTGAATCGGAATCGGTTTTATTTAGACAGTTCAAAAATATTCATTACGTTATTTATGGTGTTGAGAAGCCATTTTTTTTTAACATATGAAGCAATGGATTAGCAATTTGCTTCAAAATGTTACAGATTCCGATCGATAGTGTGTTACGCAATTAGGTTGCTGATCTTCAACCATGTTCAAGAGCTGTCAGTGTCAAAATTCCACAACAATTTTGACACTGACGGCTCTTGAATGCGGTTTAGATGTGCTGAACGCGTTCAGTTTCAAAGGTGAAATTTGCCCTTAGTCACGACTTACAAATGTATTTCTTCCATTTCTCCTAACAGTCGGTAATCCGTTATTACCTACTATTTCCTACCATTAGTTATAATACCTTCTTTGTGAGTTCAACCGAGAATGTTGGCTGTTTACTGTGACATTTGCTTTAATCGATTGTAAAGTTAAAAGGGTTTGTGTTGGGAATGTTCACCGAGCTTTTCTGGATAAAGGAAACATTTTTCCTTTACTCAGCAAAGCTCGGTGAACATTCTGTTAAAAATAATTATTAAAATCGGCCTTCAATTGTTTCTGTGCATGCAAGTGTATCTTCTAATGGAATTACCATTAATTAGCACGGTTGAAAACTGGGTAGGTTACCGGTTATTTCAGACTTTTGAAATTTGTCTAGGCCTTGAGACAGGATATTTAATCATTATCGACTATTATCCTCCTGACCAAATTTCAGTGAGGATGATCTTCAAAATTTACTTTTTAAGAGTACCTACATTTGTTAGGATGTCTGTGAAACCTACGATTTATCCTCCTGAGCAAATTTCAGTGAGGATGATCTTCAAGATTTACTTCTTAAGATTACCTATCTACATTTATTGGGATGTCTGTAAAACCTACGATTTATCCTCCTGACTAAATTTCAGTCAGGATGATCTTTAAGATTGGGGTTTCTGTGCATGCAAATGTATCTTCTAATGGAATTAGCATTAATTAGCACGGTTGAAAATTGCGTAGGTTACCGGTTATTTCAGACTTTTGAAATTTGTCTAGGCCTTGAGATAGGGTATTTAATAATTATCGACTATTATCCTCCTGACCAAATTTCAGTGAGGATGATTTTCAAGATTTACTTATCAAGAGTACCTATTTACATTTATTGGAATGTCTGTAAAACCTACGATTTATCCTCCTGACCAAATTTCAGTGAAGATGATCTTCAAGATTTCCTTCTTAAGAGTACCTACATTTGTTAGGATGTCTGTGAAAACTATGATTTATCCTCCTGACCAAATCTCAGTGAGGATGATCTTCAAGATTCTGTAAAACCTACGACCTACCTACGAGTTGTAGGTCGTAGGTCAAAACCCAGGCAGGAACTTTAATTTGTATAAATTATTTCATCACCACTGCTCTCAAAACGGTGAAGGAAAACATCCTGGGGAAACCGGCGTGTCCTAGAACTAAAAAAATTAAGCCACGTGACATTTACCAACCCACAGCCGGCCCGCGTGGTGCTGTCACAGAGAGGAGGTCTGTGTACCAGCAGCCGGAACATTATAGGCTAATTATGTTGGAAACATATTTATCGAACCGTCAAAATAGTCAGCAGTCAGCAAGGAGGTAATGGAGCTGACCGCTAAGTATGCCATTTGCTGAATTATACTTTTAAGAGCAATATCAAAGGACAAGCACTAAGACTCATTTTCACCACACGCTAAACGAGTTTAAAGCATCACTCTGTCTCTGTTATCTTCAAATTGAAAGAAACATGTTTTAAACTCGTTTAGCGTTAAACGCGTTTAGTGATGTGTGGTGAAAATGAGCCTAAGACTACCAACAAAGTCTTCAAAATCCGCAATAATTTTTCAATTTGATATAAAAGACAGCTTTAATCTGAAAGTACCAAAATATTAAAAAAAAAGTCTCCATTCTGGCAGCCGGCCAAACACTTGTGTCCGTATTGCAATACTTTTTTGCACTGGATTCGTTCTACAAGTTACAGAGTGATTTATTTCCTCGCTGATGTCGGCTTCACGGAAATATTAAGTAAAGTATTGTGAATTAAGGTGTTCTCATTTTTCAAAAGGGTTAAGGCGAAAGTGCCAGCGTAGCCCGCGAAATTAAATCAATCTTTCTAACGTTTTTTTGCAATTTGCAAGTCAGTATTAGGTGTATTTTAATCAACATATGATTCGCGACCGTAAAAAATATGTGCTTATAGAATTTAATAAAATAAATAAATAAATAAAATTATTTTTTTTAATCAACAAATTAAATAAATTAGTAGTTGAAAACCATGTTCTACCATACATTCTAACTTCAAATGTAAGTTTATACGCACAATATTGAGAAATTTACCATGTTATTTTAAGACCATAGAATTCTTATTGTTGTCCATTTTCTTAAATAACTTTAAAACAGTTTATTTTAAAATTATAAAAAAAAATATATTTAAAATTCTCACAGTAAGCCCTTTCATTTGATATATATTTATGTAAGCACACATAACAAATTGTTATTCAGTACAGACTCCACGTAACATAGGTTATGAATTTTTAATATTTCCACATCATAACCGCACCAATAAAAATGAGTACTGTTCTGAATATTAATGTAACGAAATTGCACAACAAAATTTTTTTTTATTAACTTTATTTAAATGCTATGTGAAAGGTGTAGCCAAATCTGAACAATGTCGTGCTCTCACGATTTTGTTTAATCCACAATAATATTTGGCTTACTTTTAGGAGTTATTAAAATAGACGTCATATGAAAATAACATTTTTGTAACACTTAAAATAAATAATAGTTAAAAAAACACGCTTTTGTAACTAGCCGAACTAAAAAGACATCTCCCCTGCAGCAGGCATGCGAAAATTACTGGCTTATAAATAACATTACATTTAATTAGAATTTTTATTGAACAAAAACTTTTTAGCAAAAAATAAAACCGACTTCCAAAACAAAACACTACAAAGTAAAAATAACTTTAATTTCGGTAGTCGGTGTCTTGGGTTTTGTATTTTCGTTTTTTGCCACCGACTTCCGAAATTAAAGTTATTTTTCACTTTGTAGTGTTTTGTTTTAGAAGTCGGTTTTATTTTTTGCTAAAAAGTTTTTATTTTTCACTTTTAAGTTGTGGAAACTACCCCACACTAATTCGAATACATAATTGAGCACAATAATTGTAGGTATAGCCATGTAAATAACAGTGATTGGAAGTTATTAAAACACCATCACATCGTCCACATAAAATAAGTGGGAAATATACGCATTATTGAAGCTAACTCAAAAACTTCCCAAGCAAAGTTAATAAAATTTATATGGGACCACCTCGGAAGTATACCCTATCAAACAAAAAAAGAATTTTCTAAATCGGTCCATGCGTCTTTGAGTAATCGCGTAACAAACATACAAAAAAAAAAAAAAAACATACAGACGAATTGATAACCTCCTCCTTTTGGAAGTCGGTTAAAAATTGAAGTTCATCAATCATTAGAATGTCACATAGATACAGAATTAAATAATGTTAAACTGAAATGTCAAAATAAGAAATGTCAAATTGAATTATTGTGGAAGTAGGAAATTATTTACTTTATTCAAAGATAGACATTAGAATAGTTTTATAATCAACGATCAATTCTTTCCATGTTATTCTACTCGTATGTAGACGAATTAGTTTTATTACTACACATATATTTAAATATATATAATGACGTGCGAAATATTGAGGAGCTCGTGGCTAAGTAATAACAGCCGCACGGGTCGATCCATCAGGTTAAGCTACGCTTGCCGGGGTTGGTTTTTGGATGGGTGACCACCGTTACATACCGAGACTTCTCCGTGCCTCGGAAAGCACGTTAAGCCGTTGCTCCCGGCTGTCATTCGTGGATCTTTGACAGTCGTTACGGGTCGTCAGAAGTCCGAAATTTTGACAACCAGTCGTACCAAAGGGTATCGTATTACCTAGTAACTTGGTTGTGGAGGTCAGATAGGCAGTCGCTCCATGTGAAATACTGGTATTCAGCTGCATCCGGTTAGACTGGAAGCCGACCCCAACATAGTTGGGAAAAGGCTAGGCAGATTGATTTTGATATTGACGTGCGAAAAGTGCTGACTGTCAGCCTAGTTTGAATAAAAAATGACTTTTGATTTTGGTTCTTAGCTGTATTCAGAAGATTTTGCTCCACACACGTAGGGTCTCCGTGTTACGATTTTCCTTATAGGAGATCCGACTAAAAGAAATGAAAGCCCTTTTTGGATTAGCACGCCTTTTCAGCATATTACAAAAGGGGTGTTTAGTTAACCATTATACAAAAGCAAGTATTGGATTAAGTTGCATGTATTGTTACAAGAATGATTAAGAACTAAAAATAAAATTATTTATTTATTCAAAGGTTTATGCTTCTTGTTCATTGTTTAATAATATCTGTTTTTTTTTTTTTAACAAAATCCAATTAAACGATTCAGTGTGTAAGCTTATTTATTTATTTTTAGAAATATTACTTTTCTTACTCGTATATCCTGAATTCCCAAAAGAAAATATATAAATAACTGGGTTTATCGATGTTATACAAGTATGGTACATATTAGATTAAATTCACTGCTCGTGTTCAATCTCAGGAGATTACATGCGAAACTCCGTGTTTTAATAGATCTCTGATTGAAATATAGGCAGGCTGTGGAAGAAATTATATTGGAAGTATTCTTATTGCTTGTTTTTTTTTAGGATTCCGTATAAAGCTTAAGGTATCCATTTATTATATTTCGACCGTGAGTTTTGCTTTAAATGGCCAACTTTGGCGTTCTTATTCTGAGAAACTGAATGATTTCGACAACTTTGACTTATTGCATAGTGGGGAGTAATTATTAGTGTAGTTCATAGCGGCTCGCTTTTCACATTTTCTTCTTATGTATTTCTATAAAGCCAAAATTCCGAAGCAAGTTTTTCATAAAATGCGCGATAGCATTTTTATGAGCTAAGAAAATGAAATGAAAGATATATAGTCCACAGCGGCCTCAGAATTTTAAAATATGTATGGAGTATGTATAAAAAATCCCTCAGAATTAACTATTTTTACATAAAATTTATATTTTTTTTTTGTTTGTAATTTCAAAATAACCGCTTTTAAATAAATGCATATGAAAGTATATAGACGATACTTATAACGAATATGCAATTTTAAAATTGTTGTCTGTCTGTTTGTTCCGGCTAATCTCCGAAACGGCTGGTTCAATTTTGACGGGAAATTCACTGGCAGCTGATGTTATAAGGAGTAACTTAGGCTACGTTTATTTTAGTAAAAGAATTAGGGGTTCGCAAATAAAATAAAACCAATGAAATTGTGGACAAAACCCGATTCCGATTGGGAAATATTGGCATTAACGCGGGCGAAACCGCGGGCAACAGTATCACAATAAACGTTAGTGCAAAATTAAAGTTTCATACTTTAAACAAAAAAAAAAAAAGACTCAAAATAAATATTTGGGGATAGGCTGGATGGCGTTTTCCTGGAGTATTGGACCCGTATGCATAGCTATGGGTCTGATACTGCAGGAAAATACATGAATTGAAAAATTGTAGGTTGTATTTTGTTATTTGGTTTTTATTTTAAATGTAAGGTACTAACATAGTTACGTAAGTTGTATCACTAACAAACTATGGAGCAAGTTTCCGAAATAAACGTTTTATTATTATATAAACGTAATTGCCAAATTGCTACATAATATGATGCGTCGAACCTAATCTGTCAAAACGAAATTTTATGATAGGCCTCTTAATGCTATGCATTTAACACTTGTTAGGAGTCCAAAAGACTCAAAATAAACGTAATTGCCAAATTGCTACATAATATGATGCGTCGAACCTAATCTGTCAAAACGAAATTTTATGATAGGCCTCTTAATGCTATGCATTTAACACTTGTTAGGAGTCCAAATGAATGTAAAGTTAATTCATTGAGTGGTGCAGCGTGATCTCTGCGGTTTCAACCTATTCATTTATTTTTTCTAGTTTTTATAACTGGTCAATTTTTTATTCTTAATTTTTTCCAAATTTGGTTATGACGTAAAAAAAGCTATAATTTTTATTGGAAAATTAGAGTAGCGAAAAATTGGAATTGATTTGAATTTTTTTCAAAATTTTCGACTTTTAATTTTAAGTTGAGCCAAGTAAATTTAATTTATTACTAGCTTTTACAAGCGGCTTCGCTCGCGTGGAGGTCATAAATTATCCCACGGGAACGTACTACCGGGATAAAAGTAGGTATCATAATCTAGATTATGACATAGGATACTTTTTGTCATGCTCTACCCATGTGCCAAATATCATTCAAATCCGTTCAGCAGTTTCAGCGCGAAAGCGTAACAAACAAACAGAAACAAACTCACTTTCGCAATTATAATACTAGCTTTTGCCAGGGGCTTCGCCGCATTTTTCCGAGATAAAAAGTATTCTGTGTGCTATTTCAGACTATAATCCATCTCTTTGCCAAATTTTATCCAGATCTGTTCAGCCGTTCTCGCGTGATTGAGTAACAAACATCCATCCATCCAAACTTTCGCATCTATAATATAAGTAGGGTTAGTTAAGATACTTTATCTTAAATCCTATAATAAATTTTCAAGTTATTATGTTCAGTAGTCAACCAAGTTATATTATCGAGTTCTGCACAAATGGTGTACGATATTCTTCAAATTTGGAATGTAGTTTCCCTTATTTGCTCTCTCAGCGGAAGTTTTATCCTTTTCTCTGATGTAATACCCTATTTTATTTGTCGTAGGCGTAGAACTAGTTAAAAAGGGCTACTGCCAGCCCTTTTTGTCCGGGTACCTATTCACCACGCTTGCGTGCTTTTGGGTTGCTATTACCAGTCGCATAGAATCCTTGGAGTTCGAGACCGGTAAATCTGTTTTGGTGCGCGACACATGATCGTCGGCTCACCTGCGATTCAGTCGAGGCGTGCTTTGCATTGAGGTAGCGGTTCGTCATGGTGGACGTGTTATTTAAACCATCACATTTAATTGTAGTTATTAGTACTTTCTGGGTTAACATTTAAATGCTAGTTGATTTTTAACCAGGACTGTTTTTGTCGGGATAACTTAGGTTAGTTTTTATTATAAGATAATATGAAAGTTTACGTAATTTAGTGGTTGCAAACCTAAAACCGTTTACAATCGATTCCCTAGGTTGGAAACCAAATTCGTGACAAAGAATTACCATCCGATGTATCTCAAGTTTTCTCGTAATCTCTTTTCATTTAGTCCAAATTAGGTCATTTTTAGGGATCCGTACCTCAAAAGGAAGAAACGGAACCTTTATAGGATCACTCGTGTGTCTGTCTGTCTGTTTGTCCGTCTATCACAGCCTCCGAATCTAATGGACTGATTAAGTTGAAATTTAGTACACATATGTATTTCTGTGATCCAAACACGGACGTGTAATGTAAATAAATGAATTTTGAATAATGGGGTCAACTTTGGGGGCAAAAAAAAATTTAAAAGAAAGTTTTGCAAAATGTACCGTGTGACATATCAAATGAAAGGGACTTACTGTGAGGGTATCAAATGTATTTTGTTTTTTATAATTTTAAAATAATCCTTTTTAAAGTTATTTAAGAAAATATACGAAAATTGAAAATTCTCCCCTTATCTCCGAAAGTACAGAGCCTAAAACTTTGAAAAAAAAATACAGCAAAAAGTTCAATACCTCTAGATTACAGGAAAACCTATAAGAAGTTGATGGTCTTAACATGGTAAATATCTCAATATTGTGCTTACAAACTTTCATTTGCAGTTGGAATGTGTGGGAGAACATTTTTTTCAAGTACAATGTTAAGTTTGTTCTTGGGATTCATCCAAACTACAGAACCCTTCATTGTGCGTAGTCGGACACGCACTGGGCCAGATTTTTTTAAATTTATTGCACCAAAAAGTTTCGGTGCAATTCTTTTTTAAATATTATACGACATATGTGTTGAACTGGTGAATTTTAATTTTTATTTCGCTACTAGGCTTATTGAACACATAAAGTCACGCCTTCTTCCTATGGGGGTAGGCAGAAACTACAGAATGTCACCTGCTTTGACCCTTACATACTCCTAATAAGAAAAAAGAAACATAAATGAAAAATCAAAAAGAAAATATCATTCAATCATTGAAGATGACTAATATTATTTTTTGAAGTTCTAAGCTTCTCTGTCAGTGCATAAAAAGACAACATTGAAGGCTTTTTCTAAGAAATAATTGTAATAATATATAATATTTGTTGATCTAGGTATACATTTTCTTCTTAACATTCCAAGAATAAATTATAACTTTATAAGAAAAAAAATCTTCAAATATAATTTAAGAACACATAAAATATTAATACCATTCTAGCTAAGTAGTACTTTTTTCATAATAAAGCAATTTCAATTGAAATTTTAATTCCTAATGAAAGATAAAATATTCTTTGCCTGTCTTCATTAACATATTTCATTATGATACAACAGAAAAAAATATAACAGTATCTTTATTTAATTACTTACTTTCTGTTGAGAAATATCTTCTCGTCTCCCATACTACTACGGTGTCTCAATACGACAGTCTTTGAACACGCACTGGGTATTGCCAGTGATGACCAGCAATTATTAGAAGGCTTAAAGTCACCTAAAGGGCAATGGAGAGGGCTTACGTGATCGAATCAGAAATTAAGAGACCCACAGAGAAACCAAAGACTTAGCCCGAAGAATTGCCAAACTTAAGTGGCAATGAGCAGAGCACATTGCGCGCGGAACAGATGACCGATGGGGCCGAAAGGTTCTGGCGTAGCGACCCCGTACCGGAAGACATAACATTGAAAGGCATCCCACACAAGGTGGACCGATGACCTGTTGAAGGCAGCAGGAGCCGCTGGATACGGAAAGCACAGAGCCAGTCGAAATGGCGCTGTTTGGGGAGGCCTAATTCCAGCTGTGGACGTCTTTCGACTGAAAAGATGTTGATGAATGTTGATAAATAAAACAAGGCCAAAGTTGATTGCAATAGCCTCTATTACATGGGACTTAAACATAACTGGCGATATGTGTGTATTATGGTTTCATCTCTGCTTAACTCTTCGGGTAAGAAGGCGAGGTGTTGTCTTATGTTAATAAAGCAAGATGAGACACAAAGGCAAGCAAGAAGTTATTGCCAGCCTATTGCACTATTCTATTAGCACATTGACATTGACCTAAATTAATCATATAGGTAAATATCACCCGTCTTTATATGTCGGGGGTTAAAAAACCACCATCTTAAAAGATTATTAGCATTAGCAAATGGTTAAATCACGTACAATAAATGCCAATTTATTGTAAAGTTCTTAAAAAATAGTAACCGAACGAAATTGTAAGAAAGACGAGATTAGCTGAGCCATAAAATTCCATTAGTAATTAACATTACTGTATATGGACACATCATAAATACTTAAACGTTCTTACACACGAGCGATACGCGTCGACGGCAGAGGCAACTGCACAACGGCGGTCGTCGATGCGCGTACATCCGCCGCTGACATAAAGCACCGTGTCGCGTTCGCCATTTTGCCAGTGGACATCAAATAGTTTAGGAGTGACACAATGGCCGCGTGTAGCTCGTGTTTAAGAACACTAATGCATAACTTTCTTCCAAAAATATTCATTAAAAATCACCTTCTGTAGAATTGTTCAAGTCAGAAAACACAATACCAGCCACAAAACTAAGCTGGCATCCTAAATAAAAACACAGCTGTAGTTTTTCTCAGTTTACCATTATATCAACAAAGTCCACAGGGTGTCGTAAAGAGGAATAATTTGTTCCCTCTAGTTCCACTACAACGAAATCCTACGGTTTCGCGGCTTACTTCTGTCTGCGAAATCT